>OU611967.1:10795025-11454172 GCA_914767545.1 Sesia apiformis | reverse complement strand
GGATTTTAATGAAACATTTTATCCACATTAATTGTAAAGTTTCCACGGGAATACTCTAACGTCTACGCGTATGAAGAAGTCGCGTGCAGTTCTAGTCAAGAAATGATTTAACCAGAAAAGACATTAATTAAATAAATGATATAATATACAAATGGTAATATCGAATACAATAAACGATGGACAATTGAATCCATTGGCATGTAACGCCTATACAAAAGGATCGTTAATATCAACCAACTCCAACGACCACATGGATGCAACTACCTACTGGATGAATTATATTTGAACTTGGCCTGGTTTTGGTGCACTACCGTGCACCTAGATAACGATATACCTAATTCTGCATAAATGACCTTTCTTTTCTTTCTTTTTCTTCCTCTTTTATTTATTTCATGTTATATGTGTACAAATAAATTATAAAATAAATTAACTGTGCTCTTTTTTTTTCCTTCGGAAAGGCCCTTCAAGAATGGATGAACAATTTTCTTTCAAGAGTCACCGGACATATATGGTTTAGGGCGAGCGCAGAAGGCGCTCGGCCAGGAGCAAAGAGTGTGTTCAGCAACGAGGCTAAGGGCTCCCCCGCCGGTAGACCGGCGGAAGTAACGTACCTCGGCTTAGGGCGTTACTTAGGAGGGTACCGCGGGATCGCGAGCCGGTGAGAAGCGCCAGGCACGTGCCGATACCTGGTAAAAGTGTTAGCTGAAGGCCGGTGCGTGTTCACGGTGTTGCGCGGGGGGACATCCTCGTCTCCGCCGGCAGGGACGGTGTATATATGTAGTCTGTGAAACACATTGGTAGCAGTAATTGGGTCGTCGGGGTCGTCTAACACGTGCAGAGGACGACTCCAAAGGGGAGGGTCATTCCTATCGGGGGCATAGGTTAGGCTGTCAACTACTAGGGGTTTGGGATGGTGAAGAATTGTGTCGCAGTAGCGTTACGCGGATAAACTGTACCTACTCACCGTTAAAAATATACTATTAAAAATAAATACAATAGCAAACTAAAAATTGCAATTCTTAACACTTTTTTCCATCCCACAACCATTTGAAATTATTCTTTGAAACGCGCAAAATAATATAAAAGTAAAAATATATGAATTAACAAGTAGGTAGGTAAACAGATGAAATCACTCTGTAATACAGTGTAACTTATTTGTGCCTTGACTGCTGAAGTAGTTGATATTTTGATTTCATTTTGATATTTTTTCTATCACAGCCGGACCAGAAAATTTGTAAATGAGGTGGATTTAGTGAGACAATATTGAATAATTATCACGTTAACGGGTGAAATACGTAATGAGCCGCGATCAATGACGAGTTAAAAATAAATAACAACCCATGTTTGAAAATAACAACTACATTAATTATTACCACCATTTACCGAAAAATCTCAATACCGAAATAGTAATGAATTGTAACTAGTCAATTACACGGTCGACCAACCCTTCAACCACGCGCGGGTCGCACTGACCCGTCCGGACTGATCGATACCAAATAAAAATAGCAACAAAATCCCGGGAAATGATCCCGCATTCCCGACACGTACTGTCAATATAGAAGGCAGGGCGATGATTGCAATGCACCGGCAGAAGGGATGTACAAAAATGGCATTTTGGCAACTATTGATTGAAATAAACGTTTTATGTTGAGATAAACTTGTTTTATCGCTGTATGAATCAGGTATTCATTGTGATTAAATGCAAATAATTATAGCCACTGATATGCAATGTTTTGACTCGGCTGTGTTACTTGCAATAAAACAATTGAGATTTTCGCGTTTTTCACACATATTTATCTATTTAAACGGGTCTTAACAGCTCGTCAGCTTAGTCAGCTGGTGACCATGGTTGGTGCAACCCAACCAAAACGTAAACATAAGGTAAAATAAATAAGGTAAACATTCGCGTTAAGACCCATTTAAATAGATAAATATATGTTACTTGCATTTCACGCTATTGAGAATTAGGATACAACAAAATACATTTATACGAAAACTCTATTACTTGAAACAGTATGAGTAGGGCCTCCCCTAATAAATCACTAGGATGTTTTCGGTCATAATCTACCAGGTTAGCCAAGTGCGGATTGGTAGATACAAATGCTCCACATTTTTTTTTAATTCTTGAGCATTTCACTCTCGAACTAATGATTTTTTTTAAAATCCGTACTTCAGTAGAAACTTAGGAGGTATTGGCGAGAATTTGAACACAAGACGTCACGAAGTGAAAATCGAAAATGGATATCCCTAATCTATATCCTCGCCTTTATATAGGATATATTATTATCCCAATTACCCTCATATATCACTATAATAAGAGATCAATAAGATATTCATAAGAGTCCAAAGAAACCATAAGCAGTATTTAATATGTACCGGTCACGCGCGGGGTTCATTAGACCCGGATCAACGGAAGGGTTAACTTATTGAGACGAGGCGAAAGATTCCCGAAATGGGAAGGGTGTTATATGGAGTTAGTGCATGTCGTGTTTAGAAGAAAATTGGATTAAGTGTTAATGAGATATTTCAAGGTAATTACCATAAGCAATGGAAACAATGATCATTACTGAAACACTCTGAAATTAAGATAGACTCAAACACTCTTAATTTATTTTTATATGCACTTTTAGACCTTTGTTCACAAAAGACCTCGTTATTTTGAGACTTTTTTATAGAATTTTACCAACTGATGTTGGTGGATTGATGTCCAGGTGAAAAGCTGTCCAGCCGATAAGAATGCACGGGTACATTATTATCGGTGCTAGTCCTTAAAAAAGTTTAACTTGGACAGTCGGATAGTGTTTCCAAGATAGCCGTAATAAATAGTAAAGTAATCAAACCACTACACCATCACAATATTTAAGTTCCATACCAAATTTGACATCCTCTATTGTGGGCCCTGACATGATTTTAAAAAACGGTTAAACACTGGTTTAATTATTTGTATTGTAGAATATTTCTTTTATAATAAGTAGGCGGCTACAGTCCACTTGGTGGTAAGTGGATACTGTCGCCCATAGATATCCGCGGTACATGCCAACATCAGTCCAGAATGACAAACGCTGGCACGCCCCTGGATGCGCTACCTTTTGACATGTAGGAATTGATTTGGAGAAAGGATTAGGAAATTAGAGAGGGACAGGATGGGAATGGGCTCTGGCATATCTCACTCAGTACCGAAACACGTACGTACATTGGGGATTAGGATATAGTGGGAAATGCAGTACATTTCAAGGTAGTCTTCTGTGAGAGAGGGGTAACGAAGCCAGTCCGATTGCGCCCAGCGGCTGCTAACGTTCAAGTTATACGTTATTCGGCTGCTATACGTTTCAAGTCAATGGGACCATCAAATTTTTCTTTCATACAAACTTTAAAATCTCTTCTCACCCTATTAGGAGTTCAATTTGTAGAAATCCATTCTTAATGAGATTTACATCATAAAAGGAAGTTACTGTCCAACTTTCATGTTTCTAGCTTCAACGGTTTCAGCTCGTCGTTGATGAGCTAGTCAGTCAGTCATTTCTCTTTATATGTATAGATCGATTAATTATTAAGAAATATTTATTTTAATTTATTTAATTTTATTAATACAGACTTTAAATAAGGGTTATGTGTAGGTACACATAACCCTTATTTTTATTAAGAAGACGTATCCCAAAAAATCTCTACATTCATACATTAAAATTCATATTAAGTTTCTTAATACACTTGATTTAGAGAAGTTTAGTCTCTATTTAGACAAATGCACATTTTAGCTACGAATTCGCTATCTTAGCTATTTAGCTATCTTTTGTATAACTGATAGACCTTTTCCAAAAGATCTAGAAGAAGGAAATTAAAAAAATACCCAAGCATCCATTATTGAAGTGAAGCAAATTGACAAAAACAAACCAAGAGCGTCTGAGAAACATTTCCTCCAATATTTCGTTTTAACCCGTGTGTCGTTGCTGGGACGTATTTTCCCTTATTTATTGTTATTTTTCTATTTCGCCGGCAGATGTGCCACACTATGATTTACGGCGGTCTTGTATTAAGGAACGTGAATTATAACGGCTGGTCAGGGGATGGCTTGTTTTCGTCTTGTAAACTGTTTAGTGATCAAGTGTTGAGAGTTATTATTAATAGATTTTTTTTTAAAAGAAAGTGACAAACGACGTGACAGTCAACTTGGTGGTAAGAGGATACTGGACATCTGTGCTAGACGCCGAGAGCAATCACAAATGAAAAGCAATGCTTTCCCTCTGATTAACCACTTAATTATGGAATTTGGGAGTAGATTTGGGAAAAGGGGATGGAAAAAATAGAGGATAGGGTATTTTTCTCTTCCCATTACACTTCCCATTATACCGTAATGGAATGTAGAGTATAATAGGATAAAGATTAATGGTATATAGTAAGAGTAATTATAAACAGTTGAACACCAATAGTTGAATAGTCACAGAACAGTGAAATATTTTTTTTTATATAATTAAATCTGGAGGTCAGGAAATTTAGGAAAAAAGATGGAGAAATTTAAAGAACGGTATAGACTTTTTTCACGTAATTCAGTATGGTGGTCACCAAAGATAGTGAAGATACGAGGATGAAAATTGCTTAACAAAAAAATTATTGTAGGTGATGATGGCAATGATGATGTGATGATGTTTCCGACGTTAGACGTCACAATAATAACGTAAGTACTCTAGTAAGAAAAAATCTTTAGATAGGTACGTCTCAAACGCCATGGGGCATAGAACAAAAAAGAGAAGAGAAAACGGTATAGAACTTAGCCTGAACTTAAAAAGTTTGGTAGAAGTGATATCTATTGGTTCATATGTGTAAGTAAGTAAAAATTTTGAATATTTTAGGTTTGACATTAGCTATTTCAATTCACACATTCAGTACGGAATATAACCTCACACTATGATAACTAAAATCTCATTGTAACCTCATAAAATATTAACATCGAATCACACCGGTTGTCACACGTCTGTTCTCCGCGAGAACCCACACCCTATTGCCATAAATCAACCGTGCTGCCACCATACGGCAATATGGGGAATGAAACACGTGTTTACCGTGGAGTTAATTTGTCGAATTTATCTAACTTGTCTGTTCTTATTGTTTTGAAATATTGTATAGTATCAATGGTTATATATAAAGAAGGTTATATTGTGATGTTCGGAAACTCAGTTCATTGTAAACTTACCACATAATGGTAAGTGGCAGGATGGCAATACTTCATCCCACAGCCGACTAGAAACGCCCGACCTTCATTTCACTCTCTCACAGAAAACTACAATACAAATGGGTACTTTGAGACTAGGTTAGATATGCCCCGGATGGCGCCAAATCCAAGGGAATGCCAACCTTTGTCATTCTTAACAGATGATGGCATGTATTGTGGATATGTAACAATAAAAAGTTTTATCCACCTATAAGGGAAGGCACTATATTCGCAATAATTTAAAACAAATAAAATTGGCCACATCTCAAATTACAAGGAGAAAATACTTACATTTTAATCTAAATTTCAAATAAGACGATAGGGTCTATACCGGATTTCGTGATTCAAGAATCTCGTGATTAAATAAAATTAAAAGGTTAAAGTAAATCGCAATCTAATCGATGGACAAGGTGAGGTAATTATGTAATCTATGTCAATAGTACTTGCTGGACCATTCTTCTAGAGTTCTACATATGAAAACTAGGATCTTGTTTCCGATTCGATATCAGCCCATAACGTCCCACTACAGGACACATGCCTTCGGTTGTAATTGTGTAATTTTTGACTGACGTTGAGGTACGAGTAGTATAGCACAAATCTCAATGGGCAATAGTCTATACTCATTACTTACATTTATTGCTTTCATATGGTTGCAACAAAGATATCGATGTTGAAATATGTAAGGTTTAAATTTTGTTTTACTTGAATTAGTAAATTAATAATTTTATTCATCATCATCATCATCATCTCAGCCCTTGGACGTCCACTGCTGGACATAGGCCTCCCCCATTGTCCGCCATTTAGACCTATCGGCAGCGACCTGCATCCAGCCGGTGCTCGCAACCTTTATGAGGTCGTCTGTCCATCTAGCAGATGGACGTCCTCGGCTTCGTCCGCCGGTACGTGGTCTCCATTCGAGAACCCCTCTGCCCCATCGGCCATCGGTTCTTCGAGCTATGTGCCCTGCCCACTGCCACTTCAGCTTGCTAACCCGAGAGGCTATGTCGGTGACTTTAGTTCGTCTACGGATCTCCTCATTCCTGATTCGATCACGTAGGGAAATCCCGAGCATAGCCCTGTCCATAGCTCGCTGTGCGACAGTGAGCTTATTTATGAGGTCCATAGTCAGAGACCACGTCTCGGTGCCGTAGGTCATCACTGGCAACACACACTGGTCGAAGACCTTCGTCTTCAAGCACTGAGGTATTTTGGACGAGAAGACGCTGCGTAGCTTCCCGAACGCTGCCCAGCCGAGTTGGATTCGTCGATTGACCTCTTTCTCGAAGTTGGACCTACCTAGTTGGACCGTTTGGCCTAGGTAGACGTACTCGTCAACAACTTCGAGAATCGAGCTCCCAACTGAAACTGGGGTGGGCACGACATGGACATTCGACATGATTTTCGTCTTGTCCGTGTTCATTTTAAGGCCCACCTGTTGGGAAACTCGATTGAGGTCTCCGAGCATTGTGCTAAGATCCTCCAGCGATTCTGCCATGACCACGATATCGTCGGCAAATCGAAGGTGAGTGATGCATTCGCCATCAACGTTGATGCCGAGTCCTTTCCATTCCAGGAGCTTGAAAGCGTCTTCCATCGCATTGGTGAAGAGCTTCGGAGAGATGACATCTCCTTGTCTCACACCCCTCTGCAATGGAATCGGCTCCGTGCTCCCTTCCTGTACTCGGACTGACATGGTGGCGTTGTTATACAAACACTTCAACACTTCGATATACCGATAGTCAATATGGCACCGCTGGAGGGACTGTAGCACTGCCCAAGTCTCGATCGAACCAAAGGCTTTCTCATAGTCCACAAACGCTAAGCATAATGGCAAGTTATACTCATAATTTTATTAGTAATTATTAAATATTATTAGTAACATTGTTCATTGTTATGATTTTATCATTATTATTATTAACATTTTTCTATTGCTTTAGGTATCTTAAAAATCCGATTTTAGAGCATGTTTATATTTAAATAGAATCTTAAAAAATACGTACTTTTAAGTTGGAACATCTTAAATAAAATCAATATGTCCATACCGGCGATTCACTTTGCTCAGATTAATTAGTCATCTACATTTAGTTATCTACCATCACCGTCACCATCTCCAGCCCTTTTATAATTCACCGCTGAATACGGGCCTCCTCACGCACAATGTATTGTGCACGGGGAATGTATGGCCTTAAAAGGCTGCCGAGTGCATTCTTTCAGAGGTGGTATATTTCCTCAGAGCTTGTGGTAGCGCCTTTATTATCCTTATAGGACACCCACGGGAAGAGATTAGGTGGTTGTCATTCTAAAACCGGCGGACACTACACTGCCAAGTTGTCCACCAGCTTCAATTGATTAAAAAAATTGGATTTTACCATCTCGTTTAAACAACTCACGTGACTTTAGAACTACCGTTCAGAATAAACCAACAGATAACTAGTTAACTTCAAATACGATAGATCTAGCTACAATTTGTCAGCTTGCCAGTCCGGTTGTCAATGTCTATCATTCAATCAGCTTTACATTATACAGCACATAACCGGTGCTAATTTGACATCTGTTGACATTTATGTAAGTGGATTATGAATGTGCAGAGTATGTATAAATTATTATCGGACTATTAGTTTACAAGGAACAGTTTGCCGGTGTGAAGCCAAATCATAAATTACTTACTTTTGCGCTCTTTAACCGACTCAGAGTGGATCTTGACCCTCGGTAAACAAAAGACGCCTCGGTTTTCAGACCTGTACGAAATACATCTACTCAGGTGATTGAACTTCGTGCAGGTCCTTCAGTAGTGGCTGAATGTTTAATAGTGGAAGATCGTTTGTGGTGGTGTGCCTTAGAAGATCCCAATCCAGGAGTGCAAAGAACCCGATGACAATGGTTTCTATATTAATTTGTGATAACTGACAAGAAAATCTTTCCATGATAAATAGTGTCTTTAGTTTTGTTTCTTATTATCGTACTCTTCTGTCGATTAAAACAGGAAAAATAGATAAAGTTTTTCTACAAAATACAATGTCCGATTCGCTTTGAGTTAAAAGAGACAGTTCAACGAGTAGGTATGCAGTGACGAACTGGAACTACAAATTACAAAAGTAGCTTCAATTTAAGTTAAGCAACCACAAGACACAGCGGTAACACCAATTAAACGTCCAGACAAAATCGTCAAACGAACCCCAGCACAATTTGAATAACTAACCAAGTCACGTTCGCCAAATAAGCAGTACTAACAAGCGGTATATCGCTTGCACTGATTGTTAATTGATTAGATTAAAAATTTTGTCCCAATTCGCGGCGTATTGTTACATTGGGGCGCACCCTATCGAATTAATTAGAATTTTTTTAAATAGCGACGGTGTCTTTTACAATTTGGATGTTGACAAATGCGTTGTAGACTAATCTTTTTACCTTTAACTACCAACAAATACGTATATATGTATATTAATAAAGAAAACGGTGTTTAATTTTAAAATAGATTTAAACATAACACATTAAAATATTCGTTTAATGTGTTATTCGTTAAAAGTTACTCAAAGGTAAAGTGTACTCAAAGGTACTTGTACTCTGGGACCATAGGTCTCAGAGTACTAAAATAAATAATAAATATAATAACTCGAAAATACAATAAAAAACTAGCATTTCTGTTTTTCATATAAGAATAGTTGGTTTATTTTTTGAGTACACTCATATGCATGTAACAATTTTATGTTGGATATAATAATTTTAGAGCTTTTAGAGATTTCCTTATGATAAACCAACAATCATGACGGGAGTTCTATAGTTTAATTACGAAATTTTATGAAGTTATATGTATCTGGCAAGAATAGGCAAAAATCTAAAATTATAGTACAATTGTTACACAAAACACGTATTAAACTCAAAGGTATTACTTTACGATACAGTTGTACACTTCCAATGTTCCCTCCAAAAATTTTACTGCCTACGTGAGTACATTTGAAACTCAAAAATATTTTGGGCCCCATGCATTTCCGGAGACATATTTGACACCCCTAAATGCTTATGTTTTATTGTCTCCGATATTTTTATTTGAATATCTATAGGTAGGAAGGAGAGGCTGTTTGAAAATTGAGTTAAAATGACAGTGGCATACGTAGTGATTCGCCCCGTGGTCGCATTAAGCGCATTAGGGGCCAAAATTGGATTTGCCGTGGGGCGTTTTATTGGTACACTTGTTACGAATTTAGGAGGACTGAGTTAAAAAAAGCTCCTTGACGATGTGTGTGCGTATGTGACAAAAAAGAGAATTTCTGCAATCCATAACACAATTCACGACATATTTTAATATAATTTTACCTGCCATGGGTGGCCAGCTGTAACGGTCGAACGGCCTATGGAGTCTTGCCGTGGTCACTGTTTATGTAACTGGATGGAAATATCGGATAAAATAGATAAAATGTAACTAACTCATTTATTATAACAATTATCATAATAATCTATATCTGTGAAACTTTTAGAGTGTAAAAATTCCGAAACCAACAAAAAGAAAAAACATTGACCAAAGGTTAGTACTATTTTAAGTAATAATCCAAGCAATTCCTAATTATTTTCAACCTATTTATATATACGTCATTATACGAGTCTCAGACGGAGCGCTAACGTCAAAACCTTTATAGGTACAATAGCTTATTGAGAAGTAAATTTTGGAGGGGGATCGGGGCAGGCTGAAATCCAACAGCCGCTGGCCACATCACCCCTCTCTCACAGAAGACTACCTTGAAATATACTGCATTTCCCACTATATTCCGTAATGTACGTACGTGTTTCGGTAGTGAGTAAAATATGCCAGAGCCCATTCCCACTCCATCCTATCCCGCCCCATTTTCCCAACCTATTCTCCAAAGGTAGGCAGCGCATAACATTTGTCATTCTGGACTGATGTTGGCATGTATTGCGGATGTCCATGGACGACAGTATCCACTTACCACCATGTGGACTGTATGCACGTCTGCCGCGTTCTTACAATAAAAAAAAAATTAATTACTCTCAACAATCAATAAATAATTTACACGTATGTAATACATTTCATGTCTAGAATAAGTAAAAACCTTTTTCAAAATAAAAACCATGCACCACTTTCCATATTCAATAATGAAACACATGCGTAATGTTGACTCAGACTAACAAATGTTTGTTTTTTATCCAATAGGTAGTATTTATTTGACGTATTGCGGTGAATCAGTGTCCCCAAGGCGCATTTATTTACGTGCACGACTCGTTTGCCAATATTTGTGATTTACCCCGCGTACACGCGCGCTTTTTTCCGTGGAAAAGCTGTTTCGATGCAGTGTGCACTGCTTGACATGTATTTATGGTTCATTCAATGTAAACCACTTTTTGCCCGAAAGATAAAATGTTTCGAATTACTATGTCATTTTTAATCAACTCCAGTATAGTACAGTGAAAAAACTCAATGAGAATATAAAAGAAATCTTAAGCAAGCGTGGGACTTACGTATAATCCAATCCTTATTGATTACAAGACAAGTTTTTGCCCTACGAGTACAGTGCAGTGTTAAGTTTAAACTGTAACAGCTACTCGTAGGTATTGTATCCCCGATAGTTTACCAACTGATATTTAATCAAAGTTAATATAAATGTATTTACGAATTTATCACAAATACTTTAACTGTACATTAATTTATTCATCAAAACTTTACGGCACGTAAATATCATAACGCGGACTTAATGCTTAGTGGCAATTTATGCCAATCAACCTTTTGGTGTAACAGAAAAAAATTAACTTGGTTGGATTTACAGTGATCCTGTCTTTTAAAAGAGATCTTAGTATGGGCCTTCCTGTGTCTGTGGGAAGCTCGTTCTAGATTCATTATAAAGGTAGGTACAATTGAAAAACACTACCTATCAATATCTCGATATGTTCTTTTTTTAAATGTGTATAAAATACGACTATTTATATATCTCTAATAACCTAGTCATGAATTTCACATTACCTACTAACAAGGCTGCGATTTGTTTCGCGTAAAATTTAGAGTGATTCCCATGGTAACTCTATAATGGATCTGAATAAAAGTACTATATATACTAACCCGGCACATACACTATGCCAAATTTCATTAAAATCCGTGCAGTATTTTTTTATAGTGAAGTAGGCGGACGAGCAAGCGGTCCCACGTGATGGTACGTGTTATCGCCGCTCATGGACACCTGCAACACCAATGGGTAGCGCCGCCGACCTTAAAAAATCTTATTCACAGCTTTCTTGAAGAACCCCATATTGTAGCTTAATGGAAAGACTTGTTGAGGCAGTTGATTCCACAGCCTACGGGTTCGCGGTATAAACTGATTTTTGGACCAAACAATGCGCGACACCTCCGTATCGACGAAATGCAGATGGACCGCACTTCTGTGACAGTAGTTAATGCGTATTCAAATAGATAGACGGACTGTTAGATACAAATTCCATAAACTGTTGTTTTGACCTCTGTATCAGCCGTACTTTACGTTGCAACGAGTTTTTCTTCAAAAAATATCAAATGTACTGACGATACTTTGTTACGTTTTTATTAAGATGTAAGTATAGATTATTTCCTGAATGTAATTCTGCAACTATAAGTACCCAGTAGGTGACTATATAAAATACATAGTTTGTTTTGCTGACAGTACGAGGGAGTGGTAACACAGTTAGCGCCGACAATGACTTGACGAAGGCAAATCAGATTTGCCAACCCTCCTCAGTTATTTTAAACCTACTCAGTCATTTTGCATAGTTCTGCTGGGGTTGGAATTTAGTTTCTGTGAACTAACAATGTGAAATAGTTTACCATAATTATAAGCTGGTTATCATTTTAACGTTATCTACATAGCTAAAGTACAATATCATACTGGCGAAGTAACATACAATCAGCCTATGTTTTTCTACTCCTATGTTCCATCCTTATATACCACCTTTGCGGAACTATATACCACCTTTAAAAGAGTAGACTCACAAACCCGCTTGGACATCATGACGTTATAAGGCTATATATCCCTCATACATAGTACTCGTAAAATGTACATTTAGAAGGCCCATGTCCAACAGTAGACGATAAATAGACTGATTACGTTTTATGTTGATGCAATACGTCAACCTAACCGCGATAATAACTCTAGATTACTTAGACATTCAACAGAATAAGACTAAAGAGTCTTTGTTGCCTACTATTTGCAAGTATTGAAATAACTATAAAAAGAGATCACAAATATTTCAACTTAAGCCGGTGTTCTTTTTTTTCTTCATATATGGCAATGGTGGAATTAGCACATTCTGCCAGGTCAAGTTTTATTCGTAAAGTCAAAACAATTTGAAACATCTTGTCAACGTCCAGTCCCGTCGAAGTAGGTAACTCACGAGTCGCTCAGTAAAGTGACAGTAGGTTTACTGAGGACAGAAGAGGACTATTTGGAAGCACACGAAAAACGCAGTCGTATGCTTTTATTTGATTATCACAATCGTTACGCACAGAAGACACCTTGAAGTTCAATAAACAATCACTATTAAACCACAAAACGTATACAGTACACAATTAATCAAACAAAATTGCACCTACACTTCTTGTGTTTCCGCCAAAAGAACACAAAAAACAAGAGATCACCAACCTTTGAGCGCTTTACTCGTAGGTGGCGGATCGCGGCTCCACGGCGGGTCCCCGTGACCGGAGAAGTCTCTTAACTTGAGGTAGCTAATGGTGAGCCTGATTATTGAAGCCTTGTCGAGCTGACTGGTGATGGCGGCGGGTAGAGGCAACATTTTTGCCAGTTCGTAGAACTCGTAGTTTTCCTTCCCCCGTCTCGAGCGCGCTGCGTCTCTACTCTTCTCTTTTCGTAGTTCGAGGATGCTGTAAAGAAAAATCCTATGTCAGGCAAGAATTGTTTGACATTTTTTTAAACGCAATTAATTTTAAGCGTAGCGTTGTCCAATTGAGTGTTGGTACCATTATATGCAACAGCGGTACCAACTTGTATAAAACAGTGTTCTTAAAAAAATTCTGACCTCTTGCGATCGACTTAATTGTATTACTTTAGTGGAATGAATAAAACTATAATTAAATAGCTTTTTATATTATTTATTAATATGTAAGTAAAATTTATATTAATTGGTAACATAAAATAATTGCATACTTTGTGCTTTCATTTCTTCTATCCAATTAACAAAATCAGGAGTATACATTTGTAACGCCAATTTTGAAAATTCGATACCGTTAAAAAATCCCTTCGCGATCGACCGCTGTCTTCTGCGATCGATCGGTAGATCGCGATGGACTTGTCAGCCACCACTGATACTTATATAACATGCTCGATATAAAAGTATAAATTGAGCACTTTGTATAATATTAATAATGGACTCAACTTTCTATTGTGATTATTAATTATTATAGTTATACATATGTTAGCCATTCATACTCTAGTGTTTAATAAGTTAATTTTTAATAGATTTAGTTTATTTTCTAAAAAAAAACTTTTTTCGCGTTTATATTCGAATTATTAGGTACAACGACTTCTTATTCGTTCCTCGAACTGAAAAAACGGGTTTGTTTGACAAAGTTGTATATGCGGTTGGTGCTGTCTAACCGCCTATTAAATAAGTTGATAAAGAGCTGCATAGCAGTTAGTATACCTATATTCGAACGCTCGATTGGCTAAAATACATAAGTATCTTGCAAAAAGATTTTTATGACAAGATTCTGTTTACCAATAAACTATATAAAACGGACAAAATATATCTAGATATCACTTTACGTGTGACAGATAAATTACCTACATATTTTGTCTTGGATATTTCAATAAATTTTGATCAGATTAAGAAAAAAGAAAGAAAGAAGTATCTATGCGGGTAAAATATGCTGTGGTGTGAACCGTCTTAAAGTTTTTAACCGTCTGGAAAACATCAGAAGCCTAACAACATTAGCTATCGCCCGCGGGTCGCTCAAACACGCATAAATTAGCATTGAGCGTGGATATGTATTTAAGTTTAAATAGATAGGTTCTTAGGTAAGAACATAGATTTAAATGACTGTCTATTGGTACGGCATAGGGATGATTCGAATAGCAAAAAATCACTATTCGCCAATACGATTAGGATAGTGCCTATCTAAGCTACTACGCACGCACTTGTGAAATTAGTAAGTAGGTTATTTTTAGTTTAATTTAGTAAATACCTACCTTCTTGGTTTAATCCAACGTAAAGCTCCTACCAAACTTTATGGAAATAACGGGCAGACGAACATACAGTCCACCTGATGGTAAGTGTATCCTATCGCCCATGGACATCCGCAATGCATACCAACATTAGTCCAGAATGACAAATCAGTCCACTAGTCTCCAGATTCGCTGCCTACCTTTGCAGAATGGGTTGGGAAAATGGAGATCAATAGTATAGGATGGGATGAGAATAGATTCTGGCATATCTCACTCACTACCTAAACACGTAGGTACATTGGGAAAACAGGATAAAGTGGGGAATGCAGTACATTCCAAGGTAGTCTTTTATGACAGAGGTAACGTGGCGAGTCGAGTGCGTCCAGCGGCTGTGGGAATGTTGTGTGCACTCTACCGCTCCAAAAAAACCTAACTTTAAATTAAACTAAACATCACTAATTAAATGAGGACCCCAGAGGTCAAGGGAGACCCCTTGACCTCTGGGGTCCTCATTGTGTGACATTTTCGAAAGAATTGAGTTAGATGCAGTAATAGACTGTTAAAATACTATTCTTTTTAGTGGCGAGGAGATCCAAGTGATTTCCCTGACAGGTGCTGCTACCTAGTGTGTTGCCCCTTCACCACTAGTAGTGCATGCTAACACTGCTATTGTTAGTATCTACTATCTACAATAGATAGCTACTAACAATAGATAGCTAGTAATATACAATAGATAGCTACTAACAATAGCTATCTATTGTTAGTACTAATTAGAAGCAAATGGCCAAAGTGTTGGCCTAAAATGGTCAAAACAAAAAAAATAACTTTCCCTCTTACAAAATTTTGTTGACTTTTGGTTCAATTATCTCAAAACATAAATTTTGTCACTTAGACCCCTTTACTTCTGGGGTCCTCAAATTACATTGGGCTTTTACTTTTCGATTAGTATTCGAGTATGTATTCGTTTAAAAAATATAGAATACGAACACTTGAATATTGGCGAGTATTGGTAACATCCCTAGTAAAAGCAGTTACATGGTAAAGTTTACTTGTTTGATACACGCCACCAATCGTTAATGTAGCATTCATTGTCTCTATTGTTGTTTCACTGGCACATATTTCCAAAAATAATCATCCAAAAAATATTCGCATCTTGTGGGTGTGCCGGGCCACTCCCACGCCCCACCCAAAGGCGGGGTGGGCTAATGAGCCCACTGTTTTATTGCCCACAACCGGCATTTACATCTAAACGGACTTTAGTACATTTACATTTAAAGTATCATTTAAGATCGGCCATGTACTAAACGGTTTTTATTTTTAACTGGAGACAAGAGTGAATTATGTCGTGTGGTTTTCATATTTGTTTCATTGCAAATGCAATTGTTTGAATTTATTTTAGACTGACGTTTTACCGCGTTCGCAAAAGCTAGTTCGTTTGCGTGGTTTGTCTATATAGTAGCCTATGTGTTAATCTAGATTACAATCTATCTATTTGCCAAGTTTCAACGAAATCGGTCGAGTAGTTTCGACGTGAATCAACGTAACGAACATCCAAACTTTCACATTTATAATATTAGTGGGATTTATTTTTGTAGTTATTTGATTTTGTTTTTTATTTTAAACACTTTATTGTGTAAAGTACGGGCAGCCTCAATGCTATGAGGCATTGTCTTCCAGTCAAACTTCAGGAGAGGAAAGATGTGATGACGGTGGCTATAAATTAAATGTATTTATTATACAATTGTTTCTAAGCCTTTTTATTTATACTTTTTAATGTGCTTATCTTAATAATGTGCTTAGCTTATCTTATCTTAAGCTTAGCTTAATAAACTAAAACATATCCAGACCTTGAGTCCGTTTTTTTAATGATGCAAATAAGAAACTTAGCTATTTTCTGCTTTATTTGAATTAAATAACGTATCCAAAAATATCTTTCTGTCAACGCATGTTGAAGCTCATTTACACAAGAAGAATATCGTATTCGATTCTAATATGCGCCTGCAACTAACTGTTCACATGATGATAAAAAACTCGATGATAACAGTAACCAAGTGATGATAAGATAACAGTTGTATATACTAAGCAAGCATATTCTTGACTGATTTTAACTTCAAAACGCGTGCGAGAATCTCTCCCTGTGTAAATGAGCCCTTCAGATATGTTTGTGACCGCAAATGCAACAACACTTGTGTTTTCCATAGGAACATCTATCATTGCATGTGCATATTACTTATGTGTTACATTTTATTTGTTTTTGTTAATCCGGTAAATTATCGATTACGTAATTCTTTTTTCTTAACAATTTCTTTTTTAATTGCTCGGTAAAATCGGAAATTAAAACTAGATCTTGATGCATATTTAAACACAATTAGATATAGGTATTCCAATTACTAAACCTAACATTAACCTTTCAAATCTGAAATAAAAATAAAACTCATTTTCCCATTAGCAAATTCGCACATCAGCTGAAAGTTTACGGCCAGGGGTGCTAAACCTAACACCTCCGAGGTGCACGGTAAGCGAACCCCTGATGGGTCCAGTTTACGATCGAGCGCGATTACCCTTAGTCTCTGGAGACCGAAGTTTATTGACACCTGAGTAAGATCATTTAGGAATGTCTTCTAAGTATAGGTTTTTCTTTGCTGCTGTCGATATTGCCCTGAATATTGACATAACTTAATATTTCAAGTAATAACATCACTGGACATTGTAGAATACTAATTCTAGGAAATATAAAACATATCCTCTCACGAACTTGAATTTCTCTATCTACAGAAATCAGAGTGAAGAATTAATCCAGATTTTCTAGCCATTCAGACGAGTCTCAAGGTCTAATGTAAACAGAGGATGAAAACAATTAGAGCAAGAATCCAACACTTGACCGACAAGACGTCACAATGAACCATTTAATGCACTTATTATAGGTAGATATTAAGTATACCATAGGTATTATACCAGTCTAAATTCATTCCGAGACCGACGCGTAGTGATGTCGCGTTAAGGCCATTTAACATCCAGTTCAAATCTTTCAGTAATTCTGTCATCGACAAAACGTAGATTTATTGCCCCCTATTTCTACTTGATTTAGTCAAAATTAGTGCCTAATCGTATTACTCTTTTAAGGCTATATTTAACCGTCATGCACAAGAGAATATGAAAGAGGTATGAAGGTGTATGGTGTCATACATACGGTGTTCAGTAGTGGACAATGAAAGGACTGGTTACGATTAGTTTGAACTAGTTCCTTATCGATTTAAAATTTACGTCCTACGAGTAAACTAAGAGCTACTAAATTCCTTATCACAACTTTAATACTACCCAGGGACTAATAACTCTTAAAAAAATAAAGGAAGGCAAAACCCTTTTTTACGATAAGATCTAATTTCCCGATACAATGTTTAAAGTATAAAACAACAATACCATTGTGCTTGATTTAATGTCTAAGGGCGGGATTGGTCAGTTTCGGGAAAACTTTTGAGGGGTCAGATTGTTTAAAATAAGTTTAAAATGACCGAGGGTGGCGCGCCCCTGTCAATTTTGTTGCATTGTTTCTTGAACGACTTTAGATTAGGGACAAACATCTTTTAATCGTTGAATAACATTTCTAACCGTTTTTATCTTTTATCTATTTTTTATTTGGTTATATTTTTATCGAGTTTTAATGTTTTATTGAGCATCATGGTTCTGAGTAAATTGACATGAATTTGTTTATACAAATAAGACTGTTTCCATTGATGATGAAGTGGCCGCTGCGATTGAAGACAAAACTCTAACTATTTTTATAGTGGGATAGAAATGCTAATTAAACGATCCGAAAAGTGTGTTCAAATAGACTGAGACTATATTGAAATATAAAAATAGCTTCATGAACTTGAGTGTCATTTTTCTTTGTCAGGCAGGAAAATTCTGGAGCTCCCCTCGTATATCCACGTACAGGTAACAGCAATTGGCTATATTATTACAATGACAAGATAAAATTGAGCCGGCTCTCTAATCCTGCGTGACCATATATCACACGACAAATTGACAAGGAATATTAGTGGATATTACGCTTTAGTAGGGGAATCGGTGCCCAAGGAAAATATTTGCTGTGAAATATTGGATTAGTAGATGGTTTATATCAAAAGGAACCTGTTGGACGGCGTGCTTAAATTTTAAAACCCGATAACCATATACAGGATATATATATACCTTTATGTATCTATATAAGGATTTTTATTTATGTTCATGAATGTATATTGTTAAGATATTCACAATGATGTTCACACAAGATAGGTATTAGGATGAGCCGAAAAATTAAAAAAAAATTCAAGTGCCGCGGAAAAGTTGCGAATTGGGGAGACTAAAAGGGGGTAAAAAAGGAAATAAAATTGGTTTATATGTTGCGGTCGCGCATGTGCTCTAAAATTTGCCGAAATTTGGAAAAAATCACATTTTTTCGATAATTTTTAACATTTTCATATTAGCCTCTTCCCGAATGTAATAACTCAAATTCTTATGTAGGTACGAGTATTATAACCACAGAAAATTATATTGGAATATTATTTAAATCCACCAATATCTTCCGGTTGCGCATAGCCTTCTTCAAAGTTAATGAAATTTTAAAAAAAAAATTACAAATATTAACAACTAAGACCATAAGTAACATTTATAAACAGATATTTTTATTGAAGAAACTAAGTTTTTGTGTGAATAGTCAAAGTCCAAGAAACTCATGTTGAACAATTGAACATCTCCGTTTTCACTCAGCTTTGAACTTTGAAATCTGATTCATGGGCGAAGTTAGGCATGGTTGACCTTAACAGCGGATTCGTTCTGATAAAACTATCACTAGACTTTTCCTGAGGCTTCTGGCACGAGTTTCACATACCGTTCAACTGTCTGTGTGTGAACTGGGAATGCGAATGTCTTGAATATTTTATCCCAATTAGGGACTGAGTCACTTTGAATAGGATGTGATTTAATCTCATCGTCACTGATATATTTTAAGAATGGAGGAGAAGGTAAATCACAGTTTATCCAGTTAATTACTTCCGAGTAGTCTTGAGCCTTGAAATTGAGTTTTGGCGGCATCAATATTCTGATCGTTTTTCTCTTTTGATATAACTGTCTCGCCTTTAGAATACAACTAAAAATACTAAATGGACAGCAAATCATGAATATAATTACGATCAACGAAACGGAAACTATTATGGAAAAAATAAAGTAAATAATTTTAAATCATTAAGAATTCCTATCCCATCATCAAGTTAACGTAGTCCTGCAAGCCAGGAATCCTATATCTTAATTGTCACCAGAGTACCTAAGCGTAACCCACCTTCCTGCTTCGCTTCCTGATTTGCTGCCAATTCAGTATTTTTTGCTGGTCACTTAATTAATCACATTATGGAAACCCATTTAAAAAAAGTTTTTAACTACTCTGTGTAACAAATGTTTAACAACCCTATACATACATACACCTACGTCACATTTTATTTTCTAAAATTATGTTCAAATTAAAAACATCTCAAAGGACACTTTATAAGATCTCGTTCAACTATGTCGAAAGCAAACATTCAAAAACAGACGTTCCGGACACGTTCAGTAATGGAACTCTGATTCCGTTTTCCACTCTCGTCTCCTTCAGCGTCCGATCTAATGGTTTTTATGACGCATTCCGGACTTTTACAACTAAATGGATAAGTAGTCCCCCGTCCTTGGGACACCTTCGTTGGAAAACGTGTTGGAAACATCGTTTTGTTTTCGCTGGAGACTTTTTAAGAATCGAATCATGTAGAATTTTCTTTTGCCCAATGTTCGATTGCGCTGTTCTTTTTATTTGAATTTCGAATTTTATTTTTGCGAACACTTCTGTTAACTTTAAAATGCAAACACCAATATTCAAATGCACTGTTCCTTTTATTTGCACTTGGAATATTATTTTTGCGAACATTCGAACGAGTCGGTGCGACAGCGGCGCGGCGCAGCTCGCACGCGGCATGCGGGCACGCAACATCAACGCTTAACCGCGCCGCGACATTTGCAGGCACTAATTTTACTGCTTTACTTATTTTGTCTGGTTATCAATGGTCTTAACACACCCCGGCTAGTTCCACAAACGTATTTTTTGACGTTCTGTACATCGAGTACAGAATTTCACATAATCTTCGTTCAAATTTCTTGCTGCTACAAATAGTTTGCTACCATTTAAGCACCCAATATCTCTTTCTTTTTTTTGTCGTTTCAAATGAGTGTAAATTACAATAACATTTTCATCACTCGAGTTATTAGACATGTTTCCTCTACGCTTTTCTGCCTTCTACTACGGTAATCTGACGACAAAATCTGTAGAACTTTATGGGTCTTAAATACCCAGAACATACCCAAAGCTGAATGCCTCCAGGCATTAAAGCTCACTTTAATATTTTTTTTAAATAAATAAACATTCGTTTTTTAATTATTTGCCATTGCCGTCCATTAATTATTATTGTTAATAGTATTAAAATAACTATATTTATTATTTTCAGTTAAGTACATATCGAGTAACAATAAAACTATAGACACTTGCGACATATTCGCTTCATTTCATTTATTTACAGTGATATAGTTTTAAAATTTTAGATTAAATATTTTGCAGTGATTAAACGAAATATATCAAAGGTTTTCAATAAATTCAGTTGCCATACCCACTCCAATACTTTTGTCCTCTCCAATTTTTATGACGGACCTCCCTTCATCTTAGAAGTGGCCGTCTTTAAGTGTCCACGTACGTGTCTCGACGCCCTGTACACCTGGGAATCGAACCACAATACGGTAGCTTGACCCCTACTAAATCCTCTAATGCTCACCCAAAACTGAACCTTAAAATTCAACATATTAAGTCCAAAATGCATTGGTTTGTTCATCTAGAAATGGTCAGTGATGATTGGTGGTTACTAAACAAAAAGTCGTAACTTACAAAGCGGGTTTATGGAAAATCGGCCTTATAATAAATCCGTAGAGGGTATATTGGAGTTTCAAAGGACTGAGAATTTTTTTTCTGCAAATTGAAAATACGAGAAAAAAGGCCGGAATCGAAGCCGGGACCCGGTCGTAAAAACCCGGGCGACACGCAACCGTGTCGCAGTAGTTACGGTTAATGGGAATGGGACAAATTGAGTTGTGCCCGGGTAGGAAAATTAACTTGCCCTAGGGAGTCCCCGGTGTGTCAACATATAGTATAACAGTTGGAGATGACAGTTCTGCGTTGATGATTTAGCGACTACTTATTTGTAATAGTAACTAATCATCGAGTCTGAACGATTAAAAAGATTAGATTAATTTTTTATTCATCTCATTTTACTATTTTCTCCTATATTCTTACCCTTCATTCCCACACGACACTATCACACACACACAACTACACATTCAACTATTCACACACAACATGTTTTCACACTAAACTCACACACTTAACTTTATCGTTATTAAATTATTTTATAGTGTACCTACCTACCCACAGTTTTTATTATTTTGAAAAAGCATTGCACACGTAGGGGTGGAGTGCACGCTGCACTCCCACAGCCGCTGCACGATGCACTTCCATCCCATCCTATCTCTCCTCATTTTCCCAACCGTTTCTCCCAATCCATACGTTAATCTGCAAAGGTGGGCAGCGCATCCGGGGACGTGCCAACGTTCGTCATTCTGGACTGACGTTGGCATGTGTCCATAGACGCAGTATCCACCTACCATCAGGTGGACTGTATGCTGCTCGTCGGTCGCCTTTTTCTAAATAAAAAAAAACAAGAATTGTGCAAATAGCTGACTTAATGCTATATAAGACATTTTCTACCAATCAACGATCAGACCAAAGGGAAATAGGGACGCGAGTGTAATTTTGGTTTAAATATAAACAAAATCCATAGGTACACTTACCTACCTACATATATCTAATAACACCAGCGTATCTGTACATTGAATATATTTACCAAAAACTAATTGGGAGCGATGAAGGAAGAGTATCAGAATAGAAAAAGACAATTTTGAAAAATTTTGTGTGTCTGTTTGTCTGTTCGAACACACTAATCTCCAAAACTACTCAACGGATTTTCATGGGGTTTCCACGGGTTAATTAAACTTATCTTGGCGCGTTGTCTCATCGAAATCGGCTGACGGGAAAAAACGATGCTGTACTTATACAAAGCTTCATAAATCAAACTAAAATTCCACGCGTACGAAGTCGCGGGCACAGCTAGTTATTAATAAATATCAATATTTCTAAATTTGCGTAAGGATTTGACACTGGCGGTACGGATTTTATATCTAGTTTCGGAATCAGGGCACACTGAAAATTTTAAATGTTAAAATTGAGACCAAGAATTTTTTTACAGACAAAGAAATATGCAGTTACACAATATACTAAACAAATATATTTAACATATCAATACAAAACATTAAAAATAGCATGCAGGTAAATGCATATTTGTACTAGAATTCAAATTATTTTAACTCATATCAGTATGTGATGTTCCTGGCCGATTTGTCTATTGCATTATGTAGGTTATCTACATATAGGCCGTTTAAATGGAAAATATCTGGCTTCCACACAGTACCACAGATAATAAGACTCGCATCTATTACAAGATTGTATAATAATAGTTGTCTAGTTCCAATAAATCCGGGAAACTGTCGGCGTTAACGTCGATTTTTGTCTGATTATTATAAAAATTGTGTATTGTGGGTTTTGTTGTTTAATAGTGATAATTTATTAAACTTCAAAGTGCCTAATGTTTGTGATAATCAAATAAAAGCATCAAATTGCGTTTTTTGTATACTTCCAAGGAGTCCAACTCTTCTGTCCTCAGTACCTAAACCTATTTATATTAACTGAGTGACTCCTAATTTAATGCGACGGGACTGGACACTGACGAGATGCATTTTGAATTATTTGACTTTAAACGCCACTCAGACAATTGACTTTTGATCTTTTCTTTTGTTTAAAGCTTCACCGGTGGCTACAAAACGACGAACGGATTAATTATGTAGAAAACTCGACACTGGCACAATGTGCTCATTGCGCTATTGCCATATAAGGAAAGAAAAAAACATCTGTCAAATTAGTCTCTGATTTAAACGCTCATTAAATAATACCCGCCTATTTTTAACAAATACAGGTAGCAAGGGATTAAAAACATCAATAGGTCGAATCGACCTCACTGTGCTCAATAGTTTAATTGTCAACCGTTGCCTCTGAAGGGTTACAGATAAAAGGTCGACACCTTCGTGATTAACCCTAAAACGATGGGATCTAATAAAAAGGAATAATCTTTCTGTTGTTGCCGTTTAGACCAGTCCTGGGAATTTTCGAGTATTTTCTGGTTCAATAGTTTGAAGTCTAAACATTAGTTCTTTGTTGTGGTTAAATGTGTTTATTGGAGACCAATAATACTTTGAAACTTTGTTTGGGATGTAATGAAATGAATTGAAAGGGTCGATTTACGCGTTAGAGCGTGGCGCAATGTTGTAGATGGCTATAAAGACCCACAGTTCAAAATAATAATGATCATAAAACTATTACTGAATTATAAAACGAGAAATGTGCCATAAAATTTACAAATGTTATATACCTACATAGTCAGGCAAACGAAAAATGAGACTGAAAAACATGGCAAATTAAAAACATGGAAAAACATGGCAAATTAAAAACAAATACGTTATCAATGGGCGGAAAAATAATTTTGATCATCGAATCCTTCATGTAATAAAGTCGTATGTCCTAACCTATTATTATTTTCAATATGCCACGTTATCCAGTTTTAACGTACATTTGCCAGACTATTCATTTTTATCAGATTGACATAAAAATCTGTTAAAGATAAGAATTTAAACATTTATCTACTGATAGATACTTACAAATGTATATAACAGAAAAAAAATATTTCAGGTTTAAAAAACACTAAATGAAAATAACTGTATTTTTATCCCCCGATAAATAATAAGTAATGCCCTTTCGAAGTGACAAATACCTATGACATGTAACATTGTCGTTCTCAAGTGGTTTTGGCGGCGAAATATAAGTACCCACTTAAGTTCACTACGGGATACATTTAGTGACGACATTAATGTGCCTTAATATTTTTTGAGAATTATTGTCTGTCCCTTTAGTAGGGTTATAAGTAGGTATTATGAAAGATATGACGAATAATTGGTAAATGGAGAAGACATTATGAATGCAACCCTAAAATTCACAGGGTGACAAGGTGTTTAAAGTATTTGATATTATTCCTATCCCGAGCTTTTATTTTTATTTTTGTTAAACATATATTTTGGACTGTTCCATTTTGAAATAATTTTACGGGTGTATTCTTTTTGTTTAACTACATAATTAAATAGATAATACCTAATGTGTATAATGAGTTGGATGATTATATAAATATAATAAAACGAGATCAAAGCATCTAAATAAAAACCGGACTTTTTTAAAATTTAAATATTTACATAATTTCAATAAAATTACATAATTAATATTATATGTACCTAATATTAGTTATATTACTTTAAATAATCGATCATCAACAATCGAAACAAATCGGTTGTTAGCACACGATAATGTGAATTTACACATTAATCGAGGAAAATGAACTTATCCGTTGTGTCCAACAAAATAATGTTAAAATATACCTTCATTAAAAAAATAATAATGTCTTAATTCAAAGGATGCCCGCCAACCTTTGGGTTGATCAGAGAGATTCAAAGATGCGAGAGAGATTCAAATTATTGGGAAAAATTTTACAGGTATCTACATATTATATATGTATTACAATAAAGATACATAGATACGTTATAGTATTAAATTTAATATATTCGCATCACTAAGCAATATAATTTTGCATAATCTTATCTGTTAAGGTATCCACTGCAGCATCTCTGCACAGCTGCACAATGGTCGACTGGGAGGTAATGCTTTATAGCATTAAGTTCGCCTTTTGTTATTCTGTCCAGTAAATAAAATATAGAGTGTACGTAAGTATAAAGGTATACAGTCAACTGAAGAAGCTGTAAAAGTCGAAATACTAAACTGATCTTCTCTTAACTTTCAAAGGGAAATTCACACCCTACAGTTAAGGGTCGGTCGGCTAGTTTTCTTTAAAAGCGCGGATATGTGAGCCCTTGGAATTTAGTCAACCGTCCGCTCCCTTGGGTCCAGGAGACCCCACGGTCACTTAGAGGGTTCGATCGCATTCTTTTGTATAAAAATGATGTGTAATAGCTATAGTTGTAGTTTTGCATCTTATTAATTTCACTAATGTACGTACAATAGATATGTTAAGATTAGTTTGTCGCACTGTAATATCAATAATCCTAAAGCGTAATAAGCCGATGACATTTTCATTTCCCGAGTCAATAACGCACCCCTCATTTTGTTTATCAAACGCCCCACGTTTAATATAGCACGTCATTAACGTTGAGCCAATATCTGATGGGATGATTACATTTGCATTTAGCTCATTATTGTCCATATAAAAATGTTTACAATTGACATCAAAATCAAGCAATATATTCGTAAAAAATAAAAACATTAAAAATTGGAAGGAATGTAAATACATTGATAAAACCGAACTTTTCCCAAAGTTTGAAACTATGGATTCTGCTCAAGATTCTGGGTTAATTGATATGTAAAATATTACGTATTTCCCTGTCATACCTATATTTTAATTTTGGTCACGTATTTAACAAATTTGTATTCTTCTTCTTGTGGTTCCTCTTCAACTAGTGGATGTGGCAATCAGCTCCGAATACTTTGTTGTATCTCTTGCGAGGTAAAACAGTTCGGCGGCACGCGCGATACCACTCCACTCCCGTCAATATGTTAAGCAGCCATGATTTTTTCCTACGACCAATACGCGTCTTTCGGGCGACTTTGCCCGAAATATTTAAAAAATCAACATTATAATTATTTTTTTTTATAAAACCTTGGTAAAACTGAAATCAAACTTTACAAAGAATCAATTTTTTAGCAATTAATTCGGAATCATGCACGGTATTTAAAACTTCGGCAATGATTCGGTTACACCCTGTACCTAATATCTATCTTCATTTATACCTACCAGTTGCTGGTGCAACTTATTATTTTTATAGGCAAGCAAGCGTATTACTTAGGTGTTATTTGGGCCATGTCTCGAGATGAACTGATATCCACAGGTCTTTTGATGCTTTGTAAGTCTTATGCTTCATTTTCTTGTTAGGCTCATGACCAGATGGTGATTTCTGCGAAATTGAACGCAGTTTCTTGTTGTGCGATACGCACACTTGATGTGACGTGAGTATTTTGCGTCATAGAAAAATAAACAAAAGACGGTTGTCATTTGAAAGTAGAGTTTAACGTTACAAGGCTAAGGCCAGCTCATTTTGTTCGGATTTTGAATAGAAATTTCCACAAAGTAATATTTTGGAAAATTCATATTTTCCAGAATAGAATAAAAAATAATTGTTTAAATAAATGGAATTTGGTGATGTGTAATTAACATTAGATTCTACGACGTAGTACGGTGGAGAAACGTATTAGAAAGTTCTTTCATATTTCCTGGTATAAAAAAAATGTTATTAAAATAAAAAAGTCTGCACACCATTGAGTAATATTTTCCAAAATGACTTTTGATCAATGTTTTTCTTCACAAAGCCGGGAATTTTATAAAATCGGAATATTTACTCTTCCTGATAGTTAGCAAAGTGTCCTGATAGATAACAGGGTGATAAAACTAGATTTTACTCAACAAAGTACACACGTTTGTATTAATTTGTTTTTATTTTAATACCAAGGAAAAAGAAAATATTTCCGGTACCGTTAATATTTTATTAATGAGAAAACTTTATGCTACCTGTTACAAAAACCAATGTATAATATTAATAATTCAAATCCTGTCTAATTTTCGATCCAGACTCCTCACGGCATCAAAGCTACTTTAAAAAATCAACAAAAACCATTCGTATTATGTGAATGATTCTGTATGAAGTATTGCCGTGTCCAAGCAGAGGTCACGCCGGTCAGTCTGTTGTCCAAGAGGTCGGGTGCTGAGAAAAAGCGAAGACGTACAGTGACTGGGCAGTTTTGATATTTGCTATTGTTTTTATTTGCCACTTGCCACTATCGTAAAAAAAGTTGCGTGGTGTTACAAATGGGTAAATGACCTGTTTAATTTTCATTACTAGGGTAAAAGAAAACCACGTCACTGCACTTTAACAACCCGTGTATTTTCTTTACAAATTGCAAGGAGATATACTAATACGAACGGTACAGCGCCATCTATTGGTGGAGCTGAACATTAATAAATTTAACTATACGCAATTACACAGACATAATGTCCATTATAAATTATAAATGAATTATACTTATAAATGGATCATTTAGTAAGTATCTACCTACTTTGATAATAATAAAAATTAAAACTTCTTTAGATTTAATGCAAGACAAGACAAGACAATCCCTCGTCTGCTCTAAGGTGGAAAATGTCACATTGTTCTTTAAAATTACAAGTGTATTTTCATTATGGCAATTTTCATTTACTTACGATATACGAATTCACAAACAATACATGCCTACATCAATCAAACCGATCAATCGAACCTGTATTGGAATTGGGAAGGATTTACTAAGGATTCCGAGTATAAAGCGGTGAGGTTTTCCTCATCCCATTCGATGGGATGAGACGTATCTAGATAAGATGGAATAGGGAAGGTGGAGGGGATGAGAGGAAGGAGAGGGGAAGAACGATGTCAAGAGAATTTAGCATACAGGCCAAGAATGTATAATTGATAGAATGCTATCAATGGAGAATGGTTCACACTACGTCGATTATAACACCATTTTAAGGAATAAAATCCGAAAATCGTTATTCACTTAAGAAGCTATTTGCAACTCTTCCAATCGAAATAGGCGTCATTTAAATAAAATATTACTTAGAAAACAGTCAGTGATCGGATTAAGGTTTTGGTCGGTATTGGGTAGCTTTACGTTATATCACCTACGATCAAGACTAGCCAGTCGCACCAGTTCGGAAATAATCAAAGGGCAGCGTCTCCCGGGACAGACATTTCACTAGTCGCGCCCCCGAGATGGGCTTGACATGACTCTGCAAATTTGTGGACGTCATCACGATGTGGACAGACGATATCGTAGAGTTAAAGGTGTTGAGTTCTTACGTATAGGACTAAAGTTGTAAAATTTTGGATTAGAATCTTTTTGATTTTTTTAGTTCAACTTAATAACAAAAATACAATTATTTATACTAGCTCTAAAAAGGCAGACTGAGAGCTTGTTTATATGTAAATTCAAAAACAATTGAATTGATTTTGGTAAATTGGATCTTTCAATTTTCGAAGACTAAATTAATACATAGTTTCAGGCTGTTTGGGTCACCATCTGAACAAAGTTAGAGCGAATCGCTTGTTACTTTATACGTTGAAAATAATTATAACGAAATTCAATCAATTAAGAAAAAAGAACAATAAAATTATGTAAATGCGTGTAGCACTGTAATAAAGTATAGTAGGTATACTAGCTGAGAGAAATTCAAATCACGCCTATTATTTATTCTAATACTTAATTAACATTATTTATTAAATTATTTCAACAGAAGATATTTTCAATAAACTAAGGCAAAACATCCTCATGGATTCACTGTTATTTAGTGCACAAATATTAATTACAGTTGTACACAGTGTTGCATCTAAGATAATATTTCGGGCAAAATAAATAAAGCCCTGTCCGGCCGGGCCCGGTGGGACGAACGATTTGTACCGGGGCCAAATTGCCGCTCTTTACGCCGGCTCTAATAATCACGTCATATCCAATTTTCCTTTGAAACTCACAAGGAATACAAATGGGAAGGTCCGAAATGCTGATTGAATGTAGCACTTGTTTTTGGATGTAATGAAAAATGACTGTTGTGAAGATAAAAATATTTCTATATTCAATTAATATTTAAAGTTCATACAAATGGAATGTAAAATCAATTTTAAGAATGTCAATGTGTCTGTTCATATGCAAAGGCTTGTCTCATAAGCAACACTGATTTCAAAGTAGGCCCCCAAATTGACGTAAGTATGAATTAAAATTAGTTTAGAATTAAAAACACTGTTAACCTGTGCAGATACAAAAAACGTTATTACCATATTTATTTGCAACACTGAAATTTAGATGTTATGTTGGCAATCTCTTTCTATATTTTTCGCACACTTCGGTAACGGCTTCTAAATGGTGAAAATCTACCGTTATCAAAGGTATAAAAAGGTGTTGCTCTCCGCTCCACACCTACCCACCTTATGAAGCAACATGTACTAGTATTTATTAATTATTATTTTTTACTTTATGGAGATTCTTCCATGTCTTGGATCACTTTTTTGGATTTCCAAAAAAAAAACACTTTTTTCACTTTCCATTACTTTTTTGGATCGACAAAAGCAATGTGTACTGGTCCCTTCCTTATGTGATCAAAATTTTATCTTTTTGAGATATCACTGCCAGTAAACCGAGAAAGATAGCCACCTTTGAAGTGAGATGTCATCTTTGTAGGAGGACTGTGCATGCTGCATTCCCACAGTCACTGGGCACACTCGACTGGCCGCGTTACTCCTCTCTTACAGAAGACTGCCTTGAAATGTACTATATTTCCCACTTTATCGTATTTCCCAATATACGTACGTGTTTCGGTAGTGAGTGAGATATGCCAGAGCCCATTCCCATCCCATCATATCCCTCCCCATTTTCCCAATCCATCCCTTAATCTGTAAAGGTAGCCAGCGCATCCGGTGGCTTTGGATGTTGGCATGTATTTGCTGATCATAACATAATAAGTGAAAATGTGATACTCTTCTGCCAATAATTCTGTACTTGTTTTCATAGATTTTTCTTGTATTGTGACGACACATGTTATAATTAATAATAATAATAATAATAAATTGAGAGCATTTACCCCTAATACCATTTTCTCAAGTTTATCCAATAGATTCTTATAACCAACAAAGATAAAAGTTTTATACCATATAATACCTATTATAATAATACAGGAATTCTTTTATCGATGTTCAAAATTATATATAAGATCACAGGTAGGTAAACACTTATTTTTATGAAAAAATGGTTATACCAATCATATTTGGGAATCCGGCTTCATCGAATTATACGTGAAAGTATTATTCAAATAAAACAAGCTATCACATGTCTACACTCCCCAGTAGGCTGAGATCCTGGTTTACGGACAAAAAATGACCAATCTACTAGACGCGTCGATACGAGGATGACTAATGGTTGCGTGCCGCTTAGCAAATTGCCTGCCAGAATCGCAGCGAAACTGGAAAATTGTTTCATTCATAAATGCAATAGCCCGGATTTGGCGAGGATAGTTTTTTGATGAATAAAAATAGTGCGGGGATTTAGTAGCCCCCATGTGATAGCAATTTGGGATTTTTTGGACAAATGATCGTATTTACATTATCATATTCGCAGATTCTTTTCTCATTATTCCTATTTTATGGCGACTAAAGAAGCCAGTTTGATTTTGTTGTCGTTACTTGTCGTACTTTATACAAATTCTCATCTTTTTTTTGCAACTTTAACAAATAAATACAACTAAACTAGCCTTGTCGAAATTAGCAATACAAAGAGAAATGTTGGGACTGCATTCATCGGCAATTGAAAGGAGAAGGAAATAATAGTTATTTGCAATAATCGACTGAAGGGACCGGCTGATTGCGCCCGGGGCGCGGGAGAGCGAATTTTTCTCGTATTTTGTCTGGCGACTTGCAGTTTTGGCGCACCGTTTGTTAGTACTTTCACTATAATTTTATTTCTCTGTTGGTTCTCGTAAACGCTAACTTCGTACCTATATTTAATTACACGTATATCCGTAGGCATTTCATTACATATTAACCTAGATATATTACTTATGCTTATTTATTTAATTAATTATTTTACTTATGCTATGAGTATATTGCATAAAAATATTGTTCAAAAGGTGAACTTGATGCCTTATGGCATTCCCTACGAGTCAGTCAACCTTTGAGCCAATAGAGAAACACAAAAGGGTTGTACCGAGACAATAATAAACACTTATAAGAAAGAATTATCAATTAAGCAAGTTCATAGCTAATTTCAATCTTAGTAATTCCTTTGTGTTCTAAATTATAAGATGTTTCTAAAATATTTTTTAATCACCAAGGTGATCCTAATAATATATAACCTTTTTTATAAAAAAAATGATTCTTTTGTATTGTGTTGTAAAAAATATTGTTTTAGATACATCTATACAACAATATTTTAATTTCCAGGCGCTTAAATAACGCCATCATTGAAAAAATGGACGAACAAAATGAAATACACCTACTTAACTATCTCTGTATCTATCAAATTCCTGTCTCGCATTCTTACACTCCAAAGCCCTTCACCCACCCTTTGCTGGTGCCAAATCAACCCTAAAAGAAGGAATTAAAACAACAGGGGTCAGCACAAAAGTCCGCTGATGAGGTAAAGGGGAATGTAATAGATCATTTTCGGAACACTTGTCCTGCAGTTAATCCGCAATGTCCGAAGCTCTGATCGATTATGGCCATGCTGCTTGGCAATTTCCACTGAAATTTCTAACAGTATGAAGAGTAGCTGTAAAATTTGATTCTTTTTCTTTTCTTATATGGCAATAATGCAATTAGCACAATGTGGTGGTGGCAAGTTTTCTGATTAATTAACAATTCCAATCAAGTGACATTAGCAAAATAGCCTTCGCGTTTAGGTCGACAGCTGATACTGCCATCAACCTGAATAATAAGAAAAAGATAAATTTCAAAATCACAATTCAATACACAGTCCGTGTCTAGTCGCGTTGAAGTAAGCTACGAGACGCTCAGTAAAGTGATGGTACGTTTAACGAGAACAAACGAGTTGTGGACTCCTTGGCAGCACACGTTTTTATTCGATTATCATGCACAAAAATTAGACATTTTGAAGTTTAATAAACTATCACTATTAAACCAAAAAAACCACAACACACAATCTTTATAATAATTAAACAAAAACTCAACGTCGCTTCTTAAGTTCCTGTCAAAAAGTCCAAATTTGATCCTTAAATTAGTACAACTGCATAATACGAGTATATCCGTTCGGTTGTGGGTAAAAAATCAAATATAAAAAGACTCTTTATTATCATGTATCAAAGAATTTAAGAAGAATATGTATTAAGAAGAAGCGTTAGGTATGAACTAAAATTACCTTCTTTATTAGTTATACACTTGGAAGGTAGATTGCATTTTTTAAATGTCCAGTAAGAATAATATTTGCTAACGTTCAGTAACTCACGGGAATGTAAGTAATTATATTTAACTAACTATCCCAATAGTTTGTTGAAACACAATGTTGAAAGTAAACTCAATTATTCAATTCAATTTGCTGATAAAATCAATTTCTTTGAAAATTGCACTATTTGAACAAATAAACAATTTGAAATAACAACGATAAAATAGTAATAACGTTAAAATAAAAGCTATAAGTTGTTTACAATGATGACATAGACCTATATAGGTGTTTACGTAAACGTTTTCCAGAATAAATACTTAGAGACTTGAAATTATTGATAAATTTACAGAAAGTCGATAAACAATAAAAATAAAGTTACACGCAATCCAACAGGTTGATATCAAAACAACCATTACCTAGGTAATTTCGAATTACTAAAACACACCTGCAAAAAGACTTGAAACTAAACCGCAGACAGCGACTCGATCCGATGTTTTTTGAAAAATAGTTTTTTCACTTTTATTCGATTAAATAACAGGTAGTAATGGTTTGGTTTCGGTCCGTAGAATCGATACTGTATTTCAATATTATTAAAGCATCGATAGAGATTAAAGTATCAGAGTCCATTCCCTTTGTTAAAAGTTATGAGTTGTAATAACATGATTGTGATTGTCGCTCTGATGCCTCTCCAATAATATGGTGGAAAATGATAAATCATATATAGACAGCACTTATTATTATAATGATAGGTGACATTATTTTATCTCCTGCCTGTTATAATAAGTTATAATCTAGGATCTTTATAAAATGTTATTGTATTAAAAGTGACGTTTTGGACTGAATAATGAAATTTCATTTACATAGAAAGACATCAGTACTGTTACAAAAAATATAGATAAAAACATTAATTCAAAGACATAATTAGTTGAAATATTTTAGGTAACATAGACTGCGGGTTCTATAAATTAAATATTGGTTTAAAATATTCAGCCGAAGAAACTATTTGCAATATACAAAATATTGAATATCTTTGATGTTTTGTAAATCATCTTTTTATGACTCCTTAAAATTAATTCAAAGATACATTCTTCATTATATCTTGCACAAAGTCGAATTTATTATAGAACACTACCAATAGAGACTTACTTATAAGGAAATCTAGCATTTTCACTATCTATAATTGCATCAAAATTAATTTTCACATCATTTAGTATTCACTTCAGATCACTATCTACTTCAAACATAGTGGAACATAGCAGTAAGAGGAAACTTAGTACAAATATTAATAAGGATAGACTTACAATCTTACATCCAGTTCGGTTACATCCAGTAAGAGGTAAAACTTGCAAACTTAATTTAGACAATCCACTGATATTGTCATCTGTTTTATTCGTGACACAATAGGAGTCATAATAGTTTGTATGAAGTACCTGAGTTAAGAGTTGGACCTGTAGTAAAAAGTTGAATAGATAGGGGGCGCGACGAATTGTGATGACTCAGCGTTTAGTAGCTGATTGAGGCTGGCTACTGGTGGTACAGGCTGTTTCAGTTGTCAGGCATGACAAGAACATTTGCAATAATATGTTCGATGATAATATTGATAATATATGAATCATTCGTTTAGTAAGTAGATAGATCCTGGTACTTTTAATCCTAAAGAAGTCTTAAAGAACACTATATATGAAGACGGAAATGTAAAAGTGTCAAAAACAGAGAAGGTTAAGAATTACAAATCCCAATTTGAATCGTATCAGAACTACAATTATCTACCATTTCTTTCCTAAGAAGTGATTTTAAGACCAAATAGAGAACAACCTGTGAACGCTCAGCAAAAAACAACACAAGACAAAACGTAATAGATCCATATATACCAAAAAAGGGCCGTCTATCTTTTCTAAGCTTGCGACAATCCAAATATGTCGATTTGTAACTTCAATCATTTCATTATTTCCACGGTTTAAAGCTCAATTTTAGATGTAAATAATTTTTCGAAAATGTGAATTACAAACCAATGACTCTCACAGTCCAATTGTATATGTTCGTCGTAACATTGACCCGGATATCGATATCGACTTTTTATCACGCTGACCCACACTGATGGCAAAAGGCAAAACTGATTTCGATTTTCATCTACGTCATTGAAATACGCAGCGAATACTGATGCAGCGGGAGTTATATCAATTTAACAATTGAAATTAAAATAATAAAAGGAAGTATACTTCTATACGATTTTGTAAGTCGACAAAAGAGATAAACTATCCAAATTGTCAACCAATAGTAACCAATAGTGACTAACCAATAGTCATGCTTCCAAATTGTCCGTCAGAAAATACCCAGCATATTAAAATTAAATGAATAAGTGATAGGTGACGAAACTAATGACGAGATGGTAACAATTAATGTGAAATATACGAAATTAAGGATAAACCCAGTACCTACCGTAAGATATACGTACCTATTATTGAATAACACTTAAATGATGCCAATATACCTAATAAATAATGCATCACTTGCGTTTGTTATATAATGACTTTGATATTGAAATGGCCGTGTGTATTCAAAATGGGGGAGAGTGCACGCTGCATTCCCACCGCCGCTGGCCGCATTCGACTGGCCACAGTTGGACAGTAACTTCCTTTTATGATGTAAAACTCATTAAGAAGGGATTTCTCCAAATTCAACTCCTAATGGGGTGAGAAGAGATTTCAAAGTTTGTATGAAAGAAAAATTTTATGGTCCCACTAACTTGAAACGGATAACAGCGAGTACCTACAGCTGGGTGTACTCGACTGGCTTCGTAACCCCTCTCTCACAGAAGACTACCTTGAAAAGTACCTACTGCATTTCCTACTTTATCGTATTTCCCCAATTCACGTACGTGTTTCGGTAGTGAATGAGATATGCCAGAGCCAATTCCCATCCCATCCTATCTCTCCCCATTTTCCCAACCCTTTCTCTCAATCCATTCCTTAATCTGCACAGGTAGACAGCACATCCGAGGACGTGCCAACGTTTGTCATTCTGGACTGATGTTAGCATATGTTAGCACATTGCAGATGTCTATGGACGACAGTAGAGGAAGGTACCCATATTTTGGATGGTGCCTTAATTTCGGATAGCGTCTTTATTCATAACCTGTGCACTAGGCGGCGCTGCTAATAATAGTCAAGGGGAGCGGTCGCCTCCATATTGAATCTGTGTTGTCGCCGCCATCGTCAGAACTTCGTGTACGGAACAAAAAATAAATTCAAAATATTGCAAAAACATAGTTTTTGAAGATGTCAACTTCGAACACAGCTGCAGGGCAAGTGGTAAGTTCTAATACTTTGTTTTAAAGTATAATATGAAGGTGATAAAATGTAGTTTAAGTGTCAAATTGATTTGACGTGAATAGTTTTGAGGTTATTTTACACAAGTGGATTCAAAAGTATTTTTTATAAGGCCCTAATTCCGGATAGGCAATAGTGCCTAATTTTGGTTATCCGAAATTAGGGTATCCGAAATTGGGTATTGTTTTGATTGAAAAGAGTTATGTGTTTTAATTCAAATTATCGGTTTATAATGTTTTTTTATTCCTTTAAGGTCAAGAAGCGAAGAAAGTGGAATCCAGAAGACATGAAAAAAGCAGTGGAAGCGGTGCATAATAAAAAAATGGGATATCTTAAGGCTCATAAAGTGTTCGGAGTGCCCAAGTCTACGTTAGAAGACTACGTCAAAAACAAAGACGGTAAGAGTGTTGACGATCTGGTGAAAGCCAAAATTGGGAGAAAACCCATATTTCCTGATGAACTGGAGAGTTTGCTCGTTCAATATTTATTAGATATGGAGAAACGATTCTTTGGTTTACGCGCACGAGACGTAACGCAAATGGCTTTTCAGCTGGCTTTACAAAATAATCTGCGGCATCCATTTAGAAATAGTACTGGTCGGGCAGGTAAAAAATGGTTGAGATTGTTTATGCAACGCCATCGTGAATTATCATTTCGAACCCCTCAGGCAATATCAGCGGCCAGAGTAAGAGGCTTCACAAAACACAATGTGGAAGAATTTTTTGATATTTATGAAAAACAATTAGAAAAAGTGGGATCTTCTCCGCAGAAAATTTTCAATGTTGACGAGACTGGAGTCAGCATTGTTCAACATAAAACATGCAAGGTTATTGGTTTAAAAGGAAAAAAGCAAATCGCTAGCATTTCGTCTGCCGAACGTGGATCACTAGTAACGCTTGTTACCTGCATGAGTGCTGCGGGGCAATTTATCCCGCCTCTGTTCGTTTTCCCAAGGAAGAACATGAAGCCTGAACTCATGAATGGAGCTCCCCCGGGATCTATTTCATCATGTCATGTATCAGGGTGGATTCAAGGAGATAGTTTCACGAAGTGGTTACATCATTTCATAGCAATCACAAAACCTTCAGTTGAAAATCCTGTGATCCTCATTCTCGACGGCCATTATTCGCATACACGTAACATAGATGTTATCAATGTTGGAAGGGAAAATGGAGTCATCATCGTCTGTCTACCCCCTCATTCAACTCATAAAATGCAAGCGCTTGATGTGGCTTTTATGAGCCCGTTCAAAACTTATTATGCTCAAGAAATAGAGACATGGTTAAGAAACAATTCTGGGAGAGTAGTGACTGCATATCAAATAGCTGAATTAGTATGTAGAGCCTATGCTCGTGCTGCAACCATTCAGACAGCGATTAATGGTTTTAAAAAAACCGGTCTCTTTCCTTGTAACAGAAACGTCTTTGATGAACATGAGTTTGCCATAGAAAACCCAAATGTTGAAGTTTATGAAAAAGAAAGAACAGCAGACAGCGATTTCGAACCTGTGCTATCCGAAAATATTCCTCCTAGCTCACAAAATTTAATCAACCCAAATCAGAAACAATCAACTCTGTCCACGAAGGCAAACACATCTGTGTCTCAATTTATAAAACCGACTGATGTAAGTCCTTTACCCTCCTTCAAGAATCGTAAAAATGTAGCTAGTGAGAACGCAGGGGAAAAACAAATAGAAGGTAAAAAGGGAAAAGCAGTTCTGATTACTGGATCCCCTTACAAAGTAGCCCTTGAAGGATCTCTGGAAAATATTGCAAAAAAGAAAAAGCCCGTCTTAAACACTTTATCACAGAATTCTAAAAAAAGCAAATATAAAATAATTGACGAACCACAACCATCGACATCTGGAGCCAAAAAGGTAATTAGAAAAAGAACAAAGCCTGCAAAAAAGCAGAAAACTCATGACAGCTCTTCAAGTTCCTCAGCTGAAGAGCTCATTTTAACGGATGAATCAGATGAGCATACGGCAGATGCTGACGATGCCGAGTGCATGGTATGCCTAGGATTGTTTTCAGAAGACACACATGGCGAGGAGTGGGCAAGATGTAGTAAATGTTTCAAGTGGGGTCACGAGAAGTGTACGGGATTTAAAAAGAAGGCTAAATTTATTTGCGCCGAATGTCTTGAATGAATAGATTATGATTTTTAATTTTAATTTAATTTCTTTTCATTTTTTATTTTAATTTTAATTATTTTTTATACAATATTAATTATTTTAAAATTTGATTTTTAGTCCTTTAAATGTCATTTGAGTTTTCTACAAATAAATATTTTCTATATTGCATAGTTTTATTATATTTTTAACATTATTATCCTAAAATTTTTATGTATCCGAAATTAAGACTCCTTTTTCTTTACTCCAAAAACATCATGATTTTGCAAAAACAATATTATTTTCTTTTTCTTTACATCAGGATATTTGACGTTTTGGGATCCTAAAGTACACTATTTATAGTAAGAAATAATGTCACATCCTTAGCCAAAGGTTCAATATTTTTAATTTTACACATTAAAAACAAAATGGTATCCGAAATATAGCCACCTTCCTCTATCCACTTACCATCAGGTGGACTGTATGCTTGTCTGCCGCCTTTTTTTCTATAAAAAAAATATTGCATTGTTACTAGTCCATGAATACTTTCTAATTCATCTTACGATTAAGATATATTTTAAAGGTATTGTGTCAGTTATTCCAATAAGATTATAGTAACATTACTTAATCTTCTCAGATTTATCAATTTTTCAATATAATTTACTATATGGCCCAGGCGGCCATATAGTAAAAGGCCTATAGTACCTTTCACAAAAAAAAAAAGAAACAATAAAATCTCCAGGCCAAAGAATTACCAAAACAACAGCTCGAAAGTAACATGTTATACTTTAACCTCTAATTGTGGTTCCATCTTATGAAAGCTGTTCCAAGATTCGAGAGTTTTTTCTACATATCGATTGTGGTTAGGACAATGTTTTTTGCCTGCTCACCTGAGCCGATTGAATTCTGCTTTTATACTCGTAAATATTGGGGGATTTTGTTTATTGGATCGGTTATGTCTTTTTTTATTTTCTTAATTCCATTCTGCTGGTCGTAGTTCGAGTCTGTTCGCAATGCCTTAAAAGTAGTCGTTGATTTGTATAGTTATTCAATGTAGAGAAATTGTAATTTTATTTTTTATAGTTCTTTAGACATTTAATAGGTACTATAGTATTAGTAACTGTTTATATTTTATCATTATTATATGTACTGTTAATAGTTGTGTCATAATCATTTTCAGTTTGATTCCACTCAGTGCTGAGCCTCTTTTCGTTTGTGCCATCCTCGTAGGTCCTGCGCTGTTCTCAACTTCCGCAAAATTATAAATATCCCTTCCGTAATTCTCTTAATGATATCCACTCACTTTGCTGCCGCACAGCCAACGCTTCCTTTACCTTCTGTTGTCATATTCCACCTGCAACTCTCTTAATGCTGTTCTCAACCATATTTCTCCTTCAACTTTTTTAATGGCAGCAGCGTGCACATTGCTGCGGGCCAACCAACGCTTCGTTACCTTCCCTCGGCTACCACTCTGTCACAATCGTACTCCACCTGTCATCACCGCGTCTAGCTACATGACATGCCCTTTATTCTAAATAAGACAAAATCTAGATTCTAATGACTGTTAAACAAATTATTAAGAGATCACAAATAAATGTCAAACAAAACACTGTAACTGTCAAAATGACTTCTAGGAATATGTTTATGTAAATTAATATAATTAGGTAAGCACCTACATATTAAGTCAATCAACAATAGAAACTATTTATAACGAGCCACGTGGCTACTTAAAAGAATTGAGAGCGAATGTCTAACTTATAATAATAGGACTTAGTCATTTTGCTACTTACTTTTATACTTGATCATCGTCATGATTCATTAGTCAAGGTGACTTATAAACAGCAAATCATGTGTAGGTATCTACATAGCCTATTTATATCATACAATAGGTCCATGATATCAAGGAATATTTTGTTACACGGTCTTTATTTTTCAATCAAAATTTCTTAGCGCACGGATATAGATTTTTTTGTTTTAAAAATTCTACCGCTTTGTTGACGGTTTAGAAATTTTGATGAAGTGTGAAAGGGTTCTTGTCTTTTGATTGAGTCAAAAGGATGTTTTTTCGATAAAGAAGGGATGTGAAAAAATCACTTGCTGTATTTTGAAATCCTAAAGTTAAAAATGCCCAACGAAATTGACTATAGTTCATTATTATATTGTAATATTTACACTCTTTCTTTATACATATAGATAAATATGTATAAAGATCTTGGCTAATATTGTTGGTATTTAATAATTGGTTGATATGGTTAATATTGTTGGTAAATCTTTTGCATGTCCTCAGATCTTGGCTAATATTGTCGGTATAGACTTGTTATTGGGTTAAGATATTCTAACTTAAATAATCGTTCTTTCGAGATTCTGTTTAAATAGAAGTATACTATAACATCTGATTTTTATACAAATCAATAAAAAACTTACCTATACATTTTTTTTTAAATTTCAACAAAGTCTCAATATCTGACAACAGAATCCTGACGGGTGGTCGCAAATAGGATTTTGACCCATCTAAAAATATTGGGTGGGACTAATGATAAAATAATGTTACAGTTTGTTTATTACTAACATAGTTTATAAAGCTCTTACTAACCCTACCTATGAATATTATGTTATAATTGAAATAAATAATAAATGAAATAACTGTATTAATTAATACCTAAGTACTTATAATAAATTAAAGCAAAAAATATCTGGGAAACTGGAACTTAAAGTCTAGAGGTTAAAGTTCTTTCCCTAAGATAATGTTACAAATGCAATACAATGCAGCCAGCTCTTTAACTAGCCACTGCTGGTCATGGGCCCCCTCAAGCACATTGTCTTGAGCATGAGTACCTAATGTAAGGTCTTAGAACGCCACGGTCGCCAAGCGGTGTAGTCGCTCAGGGCTTGTGCTAGCCTCTCTGTTGTACCTTAATCGCCACCCACATACAAGTATGATATCAAATCATAAAAAAATAGGTACTTAGGTAAACGCCGAAAAATTACGGTTTTGAATTTTTTAGCTTAGAAACATCACAAGAGATGATTGTATAACACATTTTAGCGCGCGCCGAGAGCACTTGAAAATATTTTTTTGGCCACAATGTCCATTCAAGGTCCACCAGTTATGACCTGGTTGCGAACATTTCAAGTTTATGGCTACTCGCGTAATACAACGCAACTAATAGTGCAGTCAATGAAACCGGACTCGTTACGTTATACCGCGACTCACATGTCTTAATATTTGATGGTTTTACACCCAATATACGGGATTAAATAAAAAATACACTAAGTATAATAAATCATAATTAACGCCATACTCAATGGCCCACACTAGGATTCCTTGTGTCGTGGGTCCAGAAACACACACAAACGCAAACACACACCCAGACCCGAACATAGATTTGTTTTCTTTTTTGTTTTTTAAACAGATGTATGTCCGACCGGGAATCGAAGCCGGGGCCTTTTGCACAGAAACCAACTGCGCCAATCGGTCGGTGTAAGTTTCTTTCGAGAGGACTAAACAAGTCTTGTTCTATGACTTTGTACAATGCAGCACGTTTTTCACTTCAGTACATATTCAGTATCGATCACGTTTACATTTGAGTGGGTATTACTTTTTATTGTTACGAGTATTTAATCTGATTTAGCATGGATAAATAAAAAGTTAGAGAGCCCGGTATTCAAATTGGTGGGCGCACTGTAATGCCTACATTCAGGTTAATCAGCACTGTAATGCCTATATTCAGGTTAATCAGGTGATAAACTAAATAAAATCCTTTATGTATTACCAATTAATAATAAATAGTAATTAAATACAAAAGGCGCCCTCATCACTAAAGCGATAAGACTCAACAACCTACTATTAAAAAAGGTACCTGTGCTAAGGATTTAGGCGTAATCTGACATCTACACCATAGCCAGTAATTTGTGACCAAATCCAAATATATATCATCAGCCACTGAGATTGGAAAACGGCAACGCTAGGGAGACGCGGGCGCACAATTGACCTGCTAAGTAAATACACAAAAAACTAATCGCTCTATCAAGCCACAATATAGTAAAGAAATCTCAGTTTAGATAAAAATAAAGTAGGTATATCTTTTGCTACGATATTTTGAATAGTAGGTATATCTAATTGTCAGGTCAGAAGAAGAACGTTTCATATTTAAAGTCGAAGATATGCAATCGATAAAACAATATCATTATAAGTATCTACCTATCTGTATCGCCGTTGATTTCTTATAAACAAACAACTAAATAGATTATGAGATTACATGCCAGCAATGACTTAAATGATGGCTTGACTTTACGAATACCAAATCATATTTGAAATGTGTACTGCAAAAGAAAAGATTTTATCTGTTCTGTAAAAAAAAATACAAAAATTTCAATTAGAAATGGAGATTTTCTCATTCTATTGTATTATTCGTTTTGTTGTGTGTGTGTGAAGTTGTGTGAAGTGACAGTAACCAAACCTTTTAGCATCCACTGCTCACACCACACTACACTCAATGACCCACAGTAGGATTCCCTGTGTCGTGGGTCCAGAGACACATACAAAGACACAACACCACATATGGACCTCCCCGTGCACATTGTCTTGTGTAATCAATACCACGCTGGCGAAGCGGGTAGGCGAGTCCACTCTTTTAGAGATGCTGTAGTTCCTCAGAGCTTGTGGTCGCGCTTTGTCTGCTCATATTCTTGATAATTTGCATACGCTCTTAAAAAGAAATAAAATTCTTTTATATCTTGTATATCTTCATCTGATTATGAATATTACGAGTTTTAAGGAAACGTGCAATTTTAACTGAATTCTGGGACGTAAGATGAGATTTTAAATCTTTTTAAATGAATACTTTTAAAAATACCTCAATAAGTATAAAGCCTGTTAGTTTTTATGTTCATTAATATCTAGTGTTACGATTAGAAGCGTTTATTTATTTGGAACTCAAAATTTCAATCACATTAATTATTTTCTTTATATGAGATAGGTATTACAAAATTATAAAGTCACAAAATTATCTTACAATATTATTTCAAAATTTATCCTAACTGCCACAGTACCTACTTGGGTATGTACCTACCACTTATTATTTTTGTGTGCAAGCTAAGTTATGTTAGTTCACTTACATCATAGCCATGCACCGAAATGTCTGACAACTTATACAATGAGCTATTAGGTAGCGCCAACCATAAATATAATGTTGTAGAACAAACCTATTCATTCAGAGCAACAAAAGTGAACTTTAAATCTTCGTAATAACTCTTTTACGAACGCAAAAAATGTTTGTTATTGGCGAACACCCGATTGGCCAATGCTTTATTACACGTATACTGGTTACATACATAATCCAGACAAATCAAATTGTAAATGTACCTACCTAGAAATAATCAAAACTCACTGTGAATCAAGAGACAGAACAACTATTTATTATATAATACAGCTAGGCATAATTAATTATCAAAAGTTTTATCAAAGATCCAACCACAATTAACTTTTGACATCAACCCGCTAACCTTTTACTCTTATTTATATTAAATTTCGTACGGCTCACTACGGCAATAAATCCTTGCGTCTCTGGGAAAACAACAAATTACGAGGTGAACTGTGATGTTACGATATCAAACCGACTTATTGTGTTATTTAAATACCTACCGGCGTAGAGTTACTGAGATTTAGATCTGTTAAATTAACTTTTCAATATAATTGTTTTGTTGCTAAAAATAATTTTATTTCGGTCAACACATTTCCTGATTTGTGAGCACAAAATGACCCATACGGTCTTCAATCCTGCATCGTCGTGTGGAGCGGTTTATTTATTAATATTTTTTATAGAAAAGGTGACAGACGGGCGTCTGCACGCTGTCACAAGATGACAAGTGGTTACCACCGCCCATAGACGCATGCAACACCAGGGGGGATATGCGGGTGCCCTGTTAAAGAGTCCCATTACGTAATTAAGTGGAAGAACCTATTCCACAACTTTCGGGTTCGACAGCCACCACTTTTTATGTATGTATGAGTGGAGTTTAATCTTCCTTACTTTCGAAAAGAAAAAAATGAGGATTTTATTAGTCTCTTCAAATAAATCTCAAATAAAACAATAATGAAATTGTTCATTCTTCATATTCCTAACATTTACCGCATCTCGTAATGTAAATGTAGTTTAACCGTCATGACGCGATAAAATCTTTATATTGTCAACGTAACTTGTTTTGTCCACGCTTAAAGATACTGTCGTATAAAATTTTATAAAAATCATATTTTTTAAACTGGCGTGGGCTGCAATGCATTGACGAATGTTTTCAACTAAAATGATTGTGTTTTTATTAACTAATTCCAGTATTTAACTTTGTTGAGTTATCCTCTTTGGAAACGCTGGCCGTGTGGTGTCGGTGGGATTTGGAATAAACCGCTCCATCTCTTCACGGAGGTGTCGTGAAAGGTGACTAAGGAATAACACAGCCGCTAACCACAAGCCCGGAGAAACTAAGTAGGTACACCACCTCGCAAGGAATAGACTCGCCAACCGGCTTGGCCAATGGTGTTTTAAGGCCATACGACCCTCATACCCAAAACAGCGGTTACGGTACGGTTTTATTTACAGTAATATTGGCAGGTAAATTGTTAGCATTTTATTTAGGTATAGGTACCTACTAACAAACTAAAGAATGAACAAAATAATGGATTTGAGTATAAAAAAATCGAGATTCGCGCCTCAAATGTAAGGTCGGAGCAAAGGGACCTTATTGTTTCAAGAATCTATTTTTTATAGCTGACGAGCAGACAGTCCACCTGATGGTAAGTGGATACTGTCGCCCATGAACATGCGCTATACAACATCATTCCTGAATGACAAAGATTTGGCACGCCCCCAGTCGCGCTTCCTACCTTTGGAGATTTAGGAATGGACTTGGAGACATGGTTGGGAAAATAAGGAGCGATAGGATAGGATGGGAATGGGCTCCGGCATATCTGTCACTACCGAAACACTTAGCCCCAGTGCAGACATACCTACATTGGAGGAATAGGATAAAGCGAGAAATGCAATACATTTTACAGAAATCTTCTGTGAATTCAACATGTTCTAAAATCCTTTTCTAAAGTTCTATTTCTTCTATAAAAAATTACATTTTGCAAAGATTTCACTAACGCCTCAATATTTGAGAATCTAGATCGGAGGTAAATTTTCTAATGTTGTCAGAAATATTAGTCTCAATTCAATGATGAAACATGTCTTAGACTTTTAGATAGTTCCGTAACCTTACTGTAACCAGCCGTTTTATCGTCCACTGCTGGTAAATAGGCTTCCTCATACTTGTCTTGTGCATGAGAAATGTATAGGTCTAAAAACGGCACGCTGGTCAAGCTGGTTGGCGAGTCTACTCTTTTAGAGGTGGTATAGTTCTTCAGGGCTTGTGGTAGCGGCTGTGTTAACCCTTAGTCGCCCTTTAATAAAATACGCTACATTAATAAAATGTTAGCGAGGTGTATTGACATAGACGTTTCCTTCTCGAATGAGCGGGTTCTGAGCAGGTATAATTCTTTGTGAAAGCGTTATAAAGAATGTTCCCATTGGTTTTTATAAACTGTAATAATGTACCTACCTTCTGTTATGTTTAAATTAATTTTACCACCTATCTACGGGAACACGTCGGCCACATGACACCACACGGTCGAACTTTAGACGGCCCAATATAAGGATAATAAGTTGATTATACAAGTTAGGTCATAGATACAGAAAACAATTGCGGATTCTAGAACAATACAATAAAACATTACAACTTCCTGTACACCATTTTATCTAAATTGAGGTAAGTTGTATAATAGAGCGACTAGTAAAATTATAGTTAGAAACCAGTATAACAATGTCGTCGAGATTGTAATCAGCAAATATTTTTGAGTGTAATTTCTGTTTTATTACTTGTCTTATAAAAAAATATTATCTCGCTTTGTGTTTCATTTAGTGACTTTAGAGATATATTTATGTTGGCATAAAACGAACATGCTTACACAATTAATTTGATATCAGACTACAACGTTCCACTGCAAGGATTCCCTTAGTAAATCACTACGAGGTTTCGGACCATAATGCGCCACGTGGGGCCAGTGCGGATTGGTGGATAGACATATTCAATTTTTTTTTTAATTCTCAAACAGGCGGGTTCCCTCACAATGTTTTCCTTCACCGCCGAGCTAGTGATCATTGAAAAATCTGAACCTAAGTAGAAACTCAATGGTAAGTAGGTACCTACGGCCGAGTATTTGAACTCACAACTTGATACTTTTTATACTTTTAGTTAAATATAATTGATTATTATTTAAAATATAGTTCTAAACCATATTTCAAGTAATAATAATCATTATTTATTTATTTCTAATATTAATATTTGACATTTTATATTTGGATGAACACATCACAAAACCAAATGTTGATTTGTCAACGATGTAATTTATTCTACGTTAATTTTGACAATATTTATTATTAAAAAAGTCGTTAAAAACTTATTAATTAGTTCCTTGGTCCTTCTTTGAAGACCAAATTAGTTTATTTTTCCACTTTTAATAGCTGTTCAAAATATATAAAATGTCATGTTGGAATTCTGTATATGAAGATAATTTTCTTATAAGTAACATTCAAACAACATTAACAGTTCCACTCATAATTCGAGAGCATCATCAAATAAGCACACTAAAGTACTTAAATAAAATGCAAATTAATTGAATGCAAATAAATATCAATATATTTTTGAATTTGTCCGTTTTTTGATTACACTTAAATAAGAGGGGTTTAGTTTCTGAACTGTGAAAAATGTAGTTAATTATTTTTATCGAAAAGTTAGTCAAAATATCAAAAAACGGTCAAATAATTTAAAGAAAATAAAAACTAAAAATAAAAAATATAAAGAAAAAATGAAACGTGCCCAGGTTCGAGATGCGATTGGTTTGATGCTTGTTGCTGTCGACAGATATCCGGGCTTGTCTGTACGAACCAGGAATGGGTGAAGGCCGGGTTCAGGCCTGGATTGAGGCCTGGCCCAGGCCCGGGCAGACCCATCACTCCTGGCAACCCGCCGGGACGTTGATGGTGATGAAAGCCAGCGGACGCCACCGCGTAGTCCATAGCGACCGCTTGATACGGCAACATTATCACTCATGCACTAATTTTGTTCAAAATGTCAATCTAAATTAGCTGCTCCCCTAAAATTTTTCCGCGGTTGGTGACCCATCATTCCAAAATACTAGTCAAAGGATCAAAACTTTTCGGTCAAACTCTACCTTTTGTTTCAAAATGTGCGTTCCTTTCAAAACTGTTCCATTTTTTTTAATTTCACAAACACGTCCACTTTTAACTCGTTTTTTAATTGCGTTTGTTAACTGCCAGTCTTTTAGTCCACTATTATTATTCTGTTGTTATTTATTATCACAGTTTTTAGAGTTGCCACAGAGTTTGATATGTCACTGGAAATACACAAGTCACGGAACGTCGGGACGGCTCCCGTTATTTCAGGCCAAAGACGTTTTCAGTTATCAAACAAACGCCTGTTCTATTTTCGTGGGTGATCATTTGTGGGACTAGCTATTCACAGGGGAAAAGTCACGCACAGCCACCCACTTAATAAATATTCTGGGCATATATCCGTTTTTACGCGGACGTGACTGGCGGGATACTGTCCGATTTTCACGTACGGAACGCGCGGCCGATTATCGAAAACAGTTGCATGCGTCCCCCTCCTTCAACCTCGGACGTGCAACTGAAACCAAGCACGCGCGCCAAACGCGACTCTATCACACTCAACCTAGACACCCGGTACGCCGGCTTCGGTTATTGGAAAAGGACGGCGCGCTAGCAATGATAGGGACGCGCATCGGTCGAACGTCATCGCAAAGTTAAAAGGCTGCGTCGTTACACGGCCCGTAATAGGCGGTTACGTGATTGGGCGTGGCCTGGCCTATTAAGTTGAATTGTCGCACTCTGATTGGTTAAAATTGGTAGTAGTCGACTACGTGATATGTTCAGGAATACGTTTATAGTCTGCGCTCATAGAATATAATAAGTGAGTTGTAGGTTGGATGCGCGCCAGTTGAGGAGATGCGCCGTGTTGCGGTTTCGTTCCCGATTCACGTAATGCTTTTTAATTATTGCTTTGGGGACCGTTAATAGGTTAGGATTGCGTGTTAGTCCGTTGTTGAATATTAAAGCGAATGCGTTCGGTGAATGAACGTATGGATGAGGGGCGTGGCAGACGCACCTTGAGCTCCACGCTTTATTGATTGACAAGTTGTCTGCTGGTTCCAGTAATAAAAATAGCACCAGTTTGACAAAACAGTTAGGAATCAAAACCCGCTCATCCAAGTATACAAATGTATACTTCTTACTCTATTAAACCTATGATAGGTAAGTATTTAAGAAAGAAAAAAGTAGGTAAGTACCTACTTATACCTACAATGGCATAAACATTCATAGGTAGGTAGGTACATAAACAACACCCTCACTTAAGTCTAATACCTAACTACTTAGGTACCTACTTCTATTAACAAAGTTCCGTAGACTTTACAAGAATTATCCAAAGTAACGGCCATTGATTTTAGAATAAACAAATGTAGATAATTTATAGTTAAAAAGGATATGAAAAAATATCAATTAAAACATTCTAAATTCATTGAATGTAGGTCGTACCTATAGTCTAAGCTCGTGGGCATAAGCCCACGGACTAGGAAACTGTTTGGAAAACGTTTAAATATGAAAACTGTTGAAATAAGTATCTACTCGTATTAAGTAGGTATCACACAATCATTTGAGAATTAATATCAGAGTGACTTTTGTGGTCCACATTTTGTTTTGATTTTCCTTCCCAGGGTCAAGGGTATAATTTAATAGATGAAACTCTTTATTGTACACCAAAACAATAACAAATAGGTAGATACCTACCTATTGTAAACAGAAAAGGCACACATAAAAGATTTTAGTATTAGTTGCATAATATGTTCAATATAGCGAATTTATGCAAGTATTCCATACCAGCAGATACTTGCACTTCACATTCAGATTCGTTATTTACCAGAGCTAACTTTTTAGGTAATTATACCCATGTTTTATACCTGGGTTCATATAGACTCTGCCTCGTCTGCGGCAAAGTATACATACCTACCATATAAATGCCACATATTTCTGGAAAATACTCGGATGACAGGAATGACTTTTATATGAAGTAGGTATATGTACCTACCTATTGCTCGTACTCAGCCGCTGATAAGGCAGAATACGTATGGGCCCAGCTATAACACATCTAATGGAATTGTTAACTCTGTCAAATCTGCATCTGAACCTGAATCTGAAGTGTATGTACCTATCTACCTACGGTAGGTAGGTAGCTACCTACGGTAGGTAGTAGTTAGCTACCTACGGTAGGTATGTATCTACCGACGGTAGGTAGATACCTAAGTGAATACGGGCATAAATTGGTCAGGTTAAAATTTAACATACGATATCGTACGAATAACTGTATCTATACATATATTATCATTATTGATTCAGATTAAAATTCAATTGACCAGACAGCAAATTAAATACCTACCTACTAATATTTTGTTTTAATTTCCTCCACCCAGCTTTAAACCCTGTCTTTGTTAATAACAGAACTCACATTACCAATTATTTCTTCATAAACCTGGATCCATTCAAGGAACTCAACACTGGTTATCGTTCAGAAATAATCGATAACGAAGTTCAAGTTCGCTCACGTTCTCGCGCAGTTAGTATGCCGACCTGCTCCCGGACCCCAGAATAATGGCCACTACGGCCTCAGCCTGGACACCAGCTGATCGTTGTTTAGATTCACCTTTCACTCAGGATGAAAAAAACGTGAAAGATGAGACACATTTATGAAGAGCTTGAGAAAGAGACGTGGTGATGATTATGTCTTATGGTAGTGTTATTTCATGCAGATCAATGTCTCATACTTATAAGCAAATAAGCAGAGCTTACTATTTAAATAATACTAAACTTACACTGAACTAGGCTAGCGTGGGCAAAGCCGCTATTGATCGCTAGTGTTATTAGTGCTTCTCACATATTTCAAACATTTTTTTTTATAAACCTAAGTATAAAAAGAAGGCGTCAGGCGAGCACACAGTCCACCTGGTGGTAAGTGGATATTGTCGCCCGTGGACATCCGCGAAACGTGCCAATATGAGTCAAGAATGACAAACGTTAGCGCGCCCCCGGATGCACTACTTACCTTTATAGATTTAGGAATTGTTTTGGAAAAAGGGTGGGGACAATTGGGAGGGACCGAATTTTATATTCCACTGGGGTTTATTAAGTTTCAAAACCAATGCACAGCACTAACGTAGGTACCTACATACCTACGTGTGGATCTATACTACGTAGGTAGGTCTATACCCTATTACCAAACGCCAAAGTATTAGCCATTAAAATTCCAATCTGGACAATAGTTGATTTTTAATGACCTCAATACAATCCCGAAAAGGAGACAATCCGGAACAAGAAGTGAAAAAATTAACATAAATTGAAAATTTTCGAACAGGAGACTAACAATTAATATAATAGATACACATAAAGACGCACTTAGATATTACAAATATTACCTCCGAAGAATAAAGAATTTAAGTATAATGTAGGTGCTTGTGTACAGTCCGGTTATTATAGGAAGAACTCTGACAGTTCAGTATTTAATTTATTTTATGTAAAAACCGTTTATTTCTTAAGTCATTACTCATAACAACACAATAAAATGGGAAAAAAATATCGCCAAAGAACCATCGAGTTGTAAAATGATTTTTACGACATTTATATTAAGATTTAGGTATGTCAGCTGGCAGAGCTGTTCCTGTAATAAACGGACATTAACCTAAAAATGCTAATACAATTCATGATATTTCATCATTGAAACGATAGACACATTTCACCTCCAAGAAAGTTTATCTTTTAGTCCTGACGAAGTAAAGTTTAAACACTGATTGATTGAGACATGTCTAATATAGCTCATAATCAAAATTTACCAACAGTTGTTCGTAGATAACTATTTAATTAAAATAACACAGAGTTATTAAAGATATTGTGCGGCTATTTATTTTAAATAATAAATAGGTGCTTAGGAAAGAAAATGTTTCCTCAGTCAAGCTTCAAATCTACGTAAACCATTGAATTGATAAATGTAATCAATCACAAATGAAACGTACCAATGATGGTATTATCTAAACAAGCGATGACTGCACAGTCCAGTTAGACGACCGCGGACCGGAAGCGCACGCAGTTGCGGCTTCCGGCGGCCATTGCCGACAATTTGTGTGCTAATATCGATATACGTCTACGGATGTGTTCGCGTTGAATTGGATTTACCTTCTGCTTTTATATTACTGAGCTAAAATACAATTAATTTGGCACCTCTTACTGTTAAACAGCATCTTTCTAACATTCTTATACTTTTATAATTTTAACTGAACCAAAATTTAAGTCGGCTGTAGGTATGCCCTTAAAACTCTGGTGTTAGGTGCAACGCTGGTTTAGCACTTATTAAAATAACCATATGCTTGGTTGAATTTCGATTTGAACTTATCTACAATAAAATAGAATGTTTAATGCAAGTCTAATGTTTCCAGTCACTAAATTTTTATTTACTGTAGATACTATAAGTATATAAGTACCTACTATATCTATTCTATTACCTACTAAGAGTATGTTTCAGTGTTCTATTCTGTCCTTCTTACTTAAATCTTCTATACTTAAATCTAGAAACCAATCTAAAATTATTTGTAAAATAACTTAAAACTAACTTATAAATATAGTAAGTGTTTATTGTACAAAATGCTTAAAATATAGTAGGTATTAAGTATAGTGCATGTTGGTATACTTACTGTCTTTTCATTGTTATCAACTTATCACTATTAAAAACTCTATTAATAATATTATAATTAACACTAGATATAGGTACCTAGGTATATTTTGATGTATTGTACACAGGTACTTCTCATGATTCCTCAGACTATCTAAATAATTAGAAAGCAATATAAAGCATTTAATGCATTAATTTCATTTTGTAATTTATAAGTTATATTTATAAGGTTTATAGTTATAAGTTATATGTTATTTATAAGCTATATTTATAAGTTTTATAGTTATACGTTATTTATAAATTAGTCCAACTGTAAAGAAATGATAATTATGTAAGCTGTTGATGGTAATGACATTAAAATCAATTTTATTTTGTTGTTACACGTTCCTTATTGTAGTTACTGTTTTTTTTTTTTAATTTTAATAGTAATTTATTTTTGTTAAACAAAATCTTTAAAACGTCCATTCCTTGATTCATCATTGGTTCTCTCTTCCAACATATTTTATTTCATCACTTTATCAACATCTACTCGCACCTACCTACGTACCTACGCACCTATAAATCAACATTTATGTATTTCTTCTCTTGGGGAAGTCTAAGTACGTATTTCCCGTTCCACCACACCGTGCTTGTGATTGTACCGATTGTAATTCCTCGAATTCAAAATACCCCAAATTCTCTTCGATTGAACGTCTATTTAGTTCTTACTTTATACAGAATTACCTACTTTTCCGAAATCTATGCAAATTGAAGCACGTGTAAACTTAATTCGTGTACAAAGCGGGACACTTTTAATGTTTTTAGAACGCTTTAACGAAATTTTCAAAATGTCTGTTTCTGACAGTATTACGGTAAAGAGCGTTCGGAATCTCTCTGGTTATAATCAATAAAGTGATCGGTTGTGATCGACACGGTCACGCGAGGAACGTTCTGACGCGAACGCGTTGGTACGCGGGGTAGTCATGAGTAAGCAAAGAATGGCGGGTGCGACAGCGGACAAGTTATCGCGCCTCTTAAAACATCTATACATGTAATAAAATTGTAACAAAGCCGTGTCTGTTCGTGAAAAATATGAAATATTTTTGTGAAAAATGATTCCAATATAAAGTACGAATGATATACAATACCTACAATAGGTACAACAAATTTTTGGATTTTTTGTCTGTCTGTGTGAATGCGCATCGTGCATAAACTTTGCATAATTATAGTTCATGTGCCGGGTTACAATTCTGGTACTTTTTATTCAGATTAATTATAAAGTTTCCGCGGGAATCAATATAACAGCACATATTCGAACGAAGTTGCGAGTACCGCTAGTGTCATACAAAAATAATATAACAAATACCCTTCCGTATCTGTCAGATTGCACTTCTTCTCGAAGTCAATGTCCTACTGGTTTTAGAAGGAAAATTAAAAGCGAATTCGTTGTTGAAATTTTAAGTCAGAAATATTCTGAAATCACGAGATGTAGCAATGTAATTAAAGATTGCTAAACTGGCTTTTATGTGAAAAATTTAATAGCAGCTAACTAAATTTAATTTTCTGATAACTTTTTCATTTATACTTTTTGTAGATCTGTACCTACATGTACAGCCACGGATATTTGTGAATCTGTTGTTCAATATCATATGTACATTTACTCGTAATAAATAAGCCGTATTAAATAAAGAAATGGTATCGCATACGCTTCTTACTGAATCCACACCGCAAATGCGTTCAAGTGGTTGTTAGAAAACTGCCTTCTTATTGGTTAATTCGTGATTTTCATTTCTTTTTCTCGTTCTATGGCGACAGGTGTTTGAACCTGTCGTCCACGATCTTGACATTGAAGTTTCAGAGAATTTTCGACGTAGGTACCCATGGCACATAGGGTCGACGAACTCAATTTTATCGACAATCAATTGCTGCACAGTTAGGTACGTCCCTAATCGATTTTGAGACCGAGGAAATTTTGGCTGTGCAATTGAAAATTTTCACGATTTTTGTGAATTTCATTCAGTGTAAAAATGGTGTAAAATTTATGAAGAATCAATTTGTTGCGCTTTAGCTTGCGTCTCCTAATCGAAGTCAGATTTGTTTGTTTTTACAAAATAATAAAAAATTGAAAAGTCGTGACTGCGAAAGACGTTGACAGAATATTTTTTAAGTTCTTTGAACGCAAAAAATGCTTAGAATGCTCATCTGAAAAGCGATGCCTACTTCTATTCAATGTTTTATTGGTAACTAGTCAACCAATGAAATCTATTAGAAAAGTCGTGATATTAATTTAGTTTGCAAATTACATCTTGTTTTTGCTACACTAGAGTCTAAGTTAAAACTGACAGATAACTATTTTGCGAAAACTACATTTTTAACCCTTACTTATTATTAAAGTCGCCAATGGTTTATGCGACTAATATGCGACCTAATGTGCTAATTAATAAATATGACCGAGTGTCATAATATGTTTTTGTTGGTATATTGTTGTTCAGAGATTGAATGGTGAAGTAGCAATCTATTTAAAAGAATTAATCGAGCAGATGACAATACGAAAATGTAGACTAAAAACATTTATGTTTACGGACTTTATTTCTTTATCTATATCGGCCGGCTTTAGAAAATAATCAACCCTTGGTCTCTTCCCTTAGTCTGTCGTAAAAGGCAAATAAAGGATAACCAAGCGGTGAGGAACTACACCACCTCTAAAAGAGTGGACTCGCCCACATCCCTTGGCCAGGCGCGGCGTTTTAAAGTTATACATTCCTCGTGCGCAAGTCAGTGTGGATGAGGACGCTCATGTCCACCAGTGTATAGTGAAAGGGCTGATTGCAAGTATCTAGGCAATCTAACTATGTAGATAAGTCAAATTGGTTTTGAAGAACCGGAGTTATGATGACCATAGATAAAATTTTTCGAAATATCAAAAAAAAAGTCGGTTTCTAAAACGTGCGATCAATTGCGAAATTTCTCATACGACTCGCGCCTGCCATTTTTTGTAAATGCTGTAATGGAAGCAAACGAGCCACATAATGATAAGTAGCTTACCATCGTCTGTGATTCGTCCAAGGCGAGTTCGATTCACAAATTTGAAAAATTATGTTTGTAAATTATTTGAATTCCTTTACTCTCGTTGTTTGTTTATATAACTTTGTTTTATGTTGAAACTATTCACTGTTATTGACGCCAAACGTGTATCTAATTCTTGATTTGTATGTTCTTGATATGGAATGTGTAAGGAGATTATTTGTATATATTCAACTAGTATACCTAAGATCTATTCGATGTCCTTCTCTGTAATTTGTCCTTAATTGTCCTTAAGTAAATGAATGATAACAACAAACAGTTAAAAATAGTTTCCACTACAGATGTCACTGGCACCATCAGATCTCCTAATCCCCCCCGCACCACGAGATCGCCAGTGAATTTTAATCAGGCTGAATCGATCGCATTTGGCCCACATTCCGGGAGGGTCGCACGTAGTACAACGACCTGGCCTTTATTTTATTGGTAGGGTGGCGGTCGTAAATCTTTGGTCATATGGTCTTAGGTTGACTGATCGATATTTTTGCCTTAGACGACCTTGCGTGAGCGGATTGTCTTATGTTGTTTAATTGTTGTTGGTTTTATATTTTTGTCATTCTATTCCAAACACTGTCAGAGCTGTATGTCGGTGTGTTGCCAATGTACTCGTACCTAGGAAACTGTGTGAATGTAGCTTGGTTCCAATTTTTTTTTTTTTTTTTTTATAGATTAGTGGGCGGACGAGCAAGCGGTCCCACGTGATGGTAAGTGTTACCGCCGCCCATGGGCACCTGCAACACCAGGGGGTATGCGGGCGCGCCGCCGACCTTGCAAATTACTTGCAATTTTTGTATTACTTACATTTATTAAAGTTTCAGGCGTCTGAACCAATTTTGAAAACATTTTTTTAATCTTTCTCAGGTACCTCATTCACGGCCTCTTTGAACGTAACCAGAGCGTTATCTTGTGGCGAATACTGCTTCTCTTTTAGGAGAATGACCTAAAACTTTAATCGAAGTATCTACTGTCCAAAAAAATACCTTGTTTTAAGTGCTGAGTGAGCGGGCGCGTTGTCGTGGTGCAGCAGCAGTCAGCAGAGACCAGTCTTTAAATGATTGTGAAAACGGCAAGCCCATGGTTACATACTAGGTTAATGATGCTTTGGTTTCGTAGAGATTGTTAAAGTGAAAAAAGTAAAAAATGTCACATTTCACTATGGTAGGCGTTGGCTACACGCTCTGAAACAGCCAAACAATAACGCTTCGTTTCTAGATCATACTGGTGGATCCAAGAATCGTCACCTGTGCTAATGTCTTTAACGCGTCGAGACGAGTCTGCTTCAAATTTTGTTATCATATCACGGCATCATACGACATCAGTTTGTTTCTGAGCCTCGGTGAGGTTGTGCGGCACCCAGCGCGATACTATCCACCTGACTCATAGATGCCCATGTAATATTTCATACACACTCCCCGATACAATCTACAATCTCTCATGACTCTTCTTGTAGGTATGTAATTGGGCCTGTTTTCACAAATTAATTGTATTACTGCCACCACGCTTTCTACCATAACAGCCCTTAAAGGGCGACCGCTTCGTCGTCAGCTAAACTTATTCGACCATGCTTAAATTCATTGTACTTACGACACATAGTTGCCTTAGGAGGGCACTTGTCTGTAAACGCCATTTGAAGTCTATTAAATGAATCTTCAGGTTTTAAAGAACATTTGAAATCATTCAAAATCATTGAGATGAAATGTTCCCTATCTGTTAAAATATCTATTTTCTAATGAGACACGATATTCTGATCCATCTAGTCATTTTAAGTGAGTGTAGAATTTTGTTGATCGATCATTAATCTGCTGCCATAAAAATTATAACCGCCTTATTTATACCTATACTTAGATTATCAGTAACTTAAAATTCCATTGTTTCAAGATTCCTTTTTGCAGGAACACACCCTAACATCTGATTTTTAAGATAAGCAATAAACAATTTTATTTTCTTAAGTTAATATGTATAACTTATTTTTTGTTGTACCTATATACCTATATCCGTATTCTGTAGAAATGTGGTATGAAATAAAATGAAACAAAGGAGATTTTTTATTATAGAATTGTATACTGTCGGTATACCATGGTATGGTATACTTTTTATAGAGGTAAGTGGATACTGTCGTCCATAGACAACCATGCCATACATGCCAACATCAGTCCAAAAAACAAACGTTGGCACGCGCCCGGTTGCGCTGCCTACCTTAGGTTGGCCTACCTTACCTATTTATTGCATGTCAAAAGATTGCCTTTGCAAATTAAGGAATGGATTGGGAGAAAGGGAGGGATAGATTGGGATGGGATGGGAATGGACTCTGGCATATCTCAGTCACTACCGAGATACGTACGTATATTGGGGAAATACGATAAAGTAGGAAATTCAATACATTTCAAGGTAGTCTTCTGTGAGAAAGGGGTAACGTGGCCAGGCGAGTGCGCCCAGCGGCTGCGGGATCCGAATTATACCTATTGCATTTGTATAACTTTATTGCCGTCTAATTATTTGTTTTAACATTGTTTCAAGTTCATTTTAATGCAATTAAAATTATTAGGTGTATGCTGTTGCATAAATTATAAATTCTGGAATAACAAACGGACATATTAACAATTAAAAAGAATAAAAGTGTTTCAAGAGAACTTCAAAAATTGTCATAAACTGATCTCTTTAGCCTTATCTACATTATATGTAGATAATTTGGTTATGGTATATTTTTCATTTATAAATTTGCCAAATCTTTTCTAAAAGGTACGTTTACATAAACTTATCAACCAGCATCCCACAAACATAACGATATAAGCAAATAACATTCACTTAAGTCAAAATAAACATGACCAAGTTAACATGTGAGTTTATCTCCCTATTACCCCAGAATTAGGGAACGCCACATATTAAGATGGCAACCCTGATACTTTGATATGAATTAAGATATTCTAATTTTAATTGGCTCGTTTGCCCCCGTGTCGCCAGTATGAATTTTGCCTTGATTTGCGGAGAATTGTTTGCTTCGTGTATTTATATTTTCTGATTTGTTACGTCTAAGGTCACTTTAAAAGAGCGAAAGGAGAACGTGTTTTATAAAAATAAAAGCGATTTTAGACAACTTTTCTATAGGTATCTACTTTAAACTTAATAGTATTTAGACATTGTTATATCTATCATAATTACCTAACTCAAAAACTACCGATTCTGACCGATTTTGAATAAATCTTACACTTTTATGAAGACGTAGGTACTAATATATGTCAATAAATATCTACCTATTGGCTATATTTGAGATTCCTAAAGAATAGTAGTACTCATATTTGTATATCAATAGGTAATGGCAACTTTTAATCACTATGTCACGCGGGCGTCCCAATAGAATCGCCCTCTCCGGCCACCAGGTGGGCTGAGGAGTTGAAGAAATTCACCGGTAGTGGCTCGATGAGAAAAGCGGAAAACCGTGTGTGGTAGCGGCGCTTGAGAGATGCTTATATCCAGCAGTGAAGAGACACAGGCTGATGGTATGGTGTACCGCCTGAACGAAGCTGAACGAAGGGGTGTTCTCACACCCCTTCAAGAGGGTGCAGGTAACTGTTCGGGACTGAGTACCCTTCAGAGGCGTCTCCTCTGACCGCCAACCGGGTAGGCCGCTGGGTTGGCCCTCTGGGCCGTAATGCTATATCAGGATTTCTTCGTGCCGCCCTCGCCGCAAGCGACCAGTGTATGTATGTGGCAACAGTGAAGCCCCTCGCAGTGAGAGACGGGCGATCTGGTCGCGAGTGGACAGCGAAGCTAGGATTTTGAACTAAATTTAAATACATGTAGAATTTTACAAGAATCAGTTGATATATTTGTAAATAAATAAGAAGAATGAAAATAAGAGTTGCTTTTGTTTGTTTACTTAAAATAGTCCGCTACAAGAACCGAGGCGGATTACGAATTCTAAATCCAAGGTGAATTACAAAAATCAATTATAGCAAAACTTCAAGCTATTTTAACAATTAAGTATCCTTTTGATGTTTCAATAGCTTTTTTCACACTTAATAAACAACAATAGGATTAGCCTTTCGTGTGACCAGAGACACCGTTCTAATACTTATTTCCTGAGTTGCGACTGTACGATATCGATGGTCTGCAACAAATGTTACTATCGCGAATGCATGAAATGTTTTTTTTTTGTAAGAACTTTAGGCGTATGGTGTCGGTTGGCTTATCTCTTCCCGTGGGTGTTGTAAAGGGCTACAAAGCCGCTACCACAAGCCCTGAGGAACAACATCACCTCTAAAAGAGTGAACAAGCCAATCCGCTTGACCAGCGTGCTGTTTAAAAGCCATACACCCCCTTTTTTACAAGACAGTGTACAGAATGGTTACAGTAAATTCTAGGTCTAAATATTTTAACAATTTTTCCTTGATTAAATTCTTTTGAGCTATTCGCATTTTTCACAAATTCATCTGTCGAACAGGTCTTAAAGCGAGTAAAATGCACTAAATTAAAAAAAGGTAAGATACGCGTTATGACCCGTTTAATAAATAGATACGTGTGAATAAATTATTTTCATTATTTACACCAAGTATAAATGACTTACCTAGATGTACTAAAACCGATCCAAATATAGAGCCAAAATCTAGAGCCATTTTCGGTGTAAGTAGGTAGAGTCAACACGCAAGAAAATGTATTAAACCCTGATATACATCTGAGCGAACCATTAAACTTTGCATATGGGAACAATTATGGCAGAATTTGTATAATGCAGATATGAGAGTAAATAAATTAATAAAACAACCCCTTGGCAGCAAAGGGTTAAGATTTAAACGTTAGCGATACGATCATCCCTTCGCGAGGGTTAAGTTGCGTTTTGGATCTTGATAAACAATTTTGACAAAATAAATTGTTTATTTTTTCAAATTTAAGTAGATATATTGTATGTAGGTATTGTATGTAATATATATGTAGGTAGATATACACGAGTTGTGTACCTATACATACATAAGTGTATGTCTTCGCTTTTATTAACCACGATTTGGACAAAAATATTCCTTAAATATCCAAAATGAATACATTAATATTTTTATTTTTTACATGTTGAAATCGTCACGAAAATCACCCTAGTAGTTCTCGAGATTTAACTCGATCTCGAACAGACAAAATAGATAAAATTCCCGTGTTTGTCGAAAACTATATAAAGTATAATATACCTAATAATTTTGTCGTTTAAATTAAAAATATATTATAGGTATATGTATTAGGGCGCTTGTGAACGTTAAGAAAATTAGACGGCTCTGCGGCAGACGAGACACATCTTCTGTGTACACGATAATATAGTTCTCGCACACAGAAAAGACAAGATGCCAATTATCTGCGTTTATCCAGTTTGCGTCGCTTGTAGGTACAGGAAAGTACTCGTAGTACGTCGTGTTAACTTTGAAGCGGAAGAAACTAGTCATTGCTTATTATTTTATTTATTTATATTAGAAAGATGAAAAAACGCAGATAGTACGCACCTCGTCGTGTCTGTGTCCAACAAATATCTTATCGTGTAGGTATAGGTACAGAAAGATGTGTCTTGTCTGCCATAGAGCAGACTAATTTTCTTAAGCGGCCAAAAGCATTATTTTACGTAGTGCGAAAACAAAAAATAACAAAAAACGTCATGTTAGCACTTTGTACATAGAACCAATCGATAGAGGCTACTTTGGAACCACTCGATCTATATACCTAAGTCAGAGACATCGGTCTTAGAAACTTTTAGTTACTTCTTCAACGTCACTATCCGCCATCTTTTAAATTTCCTTAATAAAAACAAAGTATCCATAAACAAGTTATTAAACCTTCTAAAAATATCGCCTCACCGGATATGAGTTTAGGAGTTAGCGCATCAAACATTCAGCTCACGCCTGACGAACCCTCTCGTCGCTGTAAGAAGTCATGGATATACGTATGGATACATGTAGATATGTATTTCGAGGCAGAATAACATGAGTTTATGGTTTATACAACAGCAAATTAGACCCGTAGGTAGTTTTGTTTATACTAAATTAAAATAGGTATGAAATATCTATTTGAAATTAACTTATTAAAAAATTAAGTATGTACTTACTCAAGATTAACTTCAAATTTAAAATATTTGTAACTTATAATAAGCAATATTTAATTAGTACCATTGATACTAAAGTTGCCTGTTCTGCATGAGGCTGAGAGTTCTAATCTAGGTCGAATTTGTTCAAATGTTTATTCTGGTCTGGGTGGTGGGTAATTCGAGTTCATCTTTAGGTATTAAATATATGTCTCTCTCCCTACAAAATACCTACCGTACTTTGGTAGGGTGCGGTACAGACAAAGATAAAAATACATTTTGTGAATTACATCTATGAGTTTTGTTAATTAATCCAATATAACATTTACAATTCAATTACAAAAAACTTAATTCTTAAAATTTTTGTTTTTCTTATGTTTATTATTCTTTTCAATAGTGCGATAAATTCTTTGTCTGATATAAAGTTTCTTTAAATATCTTATCGGGTAACTGCCTCAAGAGGTCTTTCCATTGAGCTACGATATGGGGTCTTCAAGAGAGATGTGAATAGGATTTTGCAAGGTCGGCGGCGCACCCGCATACCCCCTGGTGTTGCAGGTGCCCATGGGCGGCGGTAACACTTATCACCACGTGGGACCGCTTGCTCGTCCGCCCACTAATCTATAAAAAAAAAAAAAAAAAAAACACTCTCATGGCATCTCCAATTTACAAACGTGTATCCTTTTCAATAAGTCATTACCAATATCAACAATTAGCGTATTAAGAGCAATATATTAACGAACTTTTGTTAGAAATAATTTACAACATTTTCCTGAGGAATTATAGTCCAGTAACTTTGTCGCCTGAAAGTATGGGGTAGTATGCGTCAAATCCGGTAGTTCTGATTTTTTGCAGACTTGTTTATGATGTTGGCCTAATGAATAATCCAAGTTTGTGACCTCGAGCGCCGAACGCAACTTTGTCAAAAATCGAAAACACCGCGAAAAAATGTTTTTTTTTTTTCAAATTTTGGCGATTATAACCCTAAAGGACTAGTTTTTGAAAAATTTTCTTAGGACGTTTTTAAAGTAGACTAAATTTGCTACAATATGATACTAGATTTGTCTCTGTAGACAAAATAGTTTCCGAGATTAAGGCTTTCAAAGTTTATCATTTTTCAAGTTTATCACCTTCCCTAAGTTTTTTTTTCGTTTCAGTTGTTGACTTGTTGTTGACAGTTGTTATATATAAATTTATATAACTACAAAAAACCCTTCTTGCGTCGAGTATTTCCCTTAAGAACATAGAAAATCAGCGTTTATTGAAGGGTGTAAATGAGATATATGTACACAGTGCTTGTCAGATAAAATACAACAATCTGAAGTTGATCAAAGCAGCTGTTAGCAGTGGAATATCAAATATTACGCCATCAGGGGCCACGAGATCAGTCTCTGAGCAGTTCAATTTCAGAGAACACTGTTGTCTATGTGGAGACCAAATAACTGAAGAGTTCCTTGTGTCAGAAAGGAATGAGAAGCCAGAAAAACGGAACAATGTCATTACTGCGGAAAAGTTGTCTCTCAGTGCAACAATCTTGAAAGCAGCAGATAAACGTGGTGATGAATGGGCTCTTAAAATAAAAGAGCGTATATCTGAGAACACAGATTTGGTAGCCCTTGATGCCAGATATCATCGGTTTTGCCAAACAAAGCTCTACCAGGCACCACCAACAGGAAAGTCTAGGGGAAATCGTCAGCATCCCACAGTTGATGAGGCCATGGAAAATATTTATTCATTTCTGGAAGAGAACGCTAAGGAGTGTCAGTTCTCTCTAGATGAACTCATGGACCAGATAGAAGGAGAACGACCTCAACTACGAACAGTCAAAAATCGCTTGTTTGCAAAGTATGGGGAGGACATTTTGATCGTTGAGAGACCCTTCAAACACACGACTGTTTGTTTTAAAAACACAGGTCACAAAATTCTCACCAGTACATGGTATGGCAGTAGAAGTTCAGATCCTCAAGCAGAAAGACTACGCGTGGTGAAAGCAGTTGCTGAAGTCATACGAGAGGATATACGGTCGCAAGTGTACGACACAACACAATTCACACCATCCGACGACTTCTTCCAGAATGTAAATTCAGTTATCCCTGATTCTTTGAAACTGTTGCTGTTTGAACTGTTTAAACAGTAATTTTAAAAGACAAACGAAGCTGCTTGGATTCCTATAGAAAGAAGTGCGTCGCTCTTGCACGTTCAATAATATCGGCAGTCAGGCCTCGGTCGTTCATCTCTTGTTTACTGCATGGGATTGGTGTATTCTTGTATCACAAGTTCGGGTCAAAACATCTGGTTGAGTTATTGTCAACGCTTCGATTCTCAGCTAGTTACAAGGATACTATGCTTTTGGAAACCTCGGCCATCATGCGACCAGACCAAGTCATGTTGAAGGACCCTTCAATGTCGTTTGTGCAATTTTCTTTTGATAACGCCGACTTTAATGTCAACACTTTAGATGGGACGGGTACTTTTCACGCAATGGGAGGTATAATGATTGTGACTCCCCATAATTCCTCATGTCCCGAGAATAAAATAGACCGTTTGACGAAGTGCACTGCTTCTGAACTTGTACAGAGAAATCCTCCTATTCAGCTGGAAACCTTCCAAAAAGTGCCATCCAATCAGGGTTTGTCGGCAATTAATATTGCTAACTTAGACAATATTCATTCGCTACCTGAAGAAATTGTACCACTCCCTTCAAATATCTTATGGTTATATGGGAAAGTTCAAAAAAAGTTGAACATCCCGGGATGGAATGGGTTCATGGAGGAAGCAACAGCAGAGAAACACTTTGAAACATCCAAAATTATATGTCTGCCATTCATCAACCATCTCCCGTCCAATTACGACACAGTTCTAACATCTCTTCGGTTCGCAAATGATAAATGCCGAGCCCATGGACAAAAAACCTGCGTTGTAACTTTTGACCAACCCCTATACATTAAAGCCAAAGAGATAGTCGCAAACTATCAGGGCACTGATTTGAGCAACGTCGTTGTGAGGCTAGGGGGTTTTCACCTACTAATGTCTTTCTTGGGATCATTAGGTATGATTAATTATGAGTGGAAGTGGTCTAAAGGAACTGCTCTCGACAATTTATGCTGAAAACAGCATTGATAAGATGTTGGCTGGCCATGCGTATTCTAGAGCAGTGAGAGCCCACAATTTGGTGTCTCTTTCCTTGGCAAATGAAATTGTGAAAACACTTCAGTTGACTGAAGAGGAAAAAAGCATTACTGAAGACATTATTTCAAACTCTGACAGATTCATCACCATCCCCTGATGGGGATATGCCATCCCAATACGTCGATCCAGATACGGACGAACCTCAACCGGGACCTTCCAAGAGGGCTAAATTAATTTATTTTTTTGATTTTGAATATTACTCAATTTCCTAACAAATAAACTTATTAACTTTTGTTGTACTTATCTTTTTTACTTCATTATTCGTAGCTTAGCTTAAACATCATCGTGCACACTTCTCACTTTCTTTTTTAACATCCCATCATAAAAGTACAGGGCTTCGATAGTATAATCAGGGTCAAAATTCATTCAGAACGACAGAATTGCAAAAAATTGCGAAGTTCGAAAATAATGATAAACTTTGAAAGCCTTAATCTCGGAAACTATTTTGTCTACAGAGACAATTCTAGTATCATATTGTAGCAAATTTAGTCTACTTTAAAAACGTCCTAAGAAATTTTTTTCAAAAACTAGTCCTTTAGGGTTATAATCGCCAAAATTTGAAAAAAAAAACGATTTTTTCGCGGTATTTTCGATTTTTGACAAAGTTGCGTTCGGCGCTCGAGGTCACAAACTTGGATTATTCATTAGGCCAACATCATAAACAAGTCTGCAAAAAATCAGAACTACCGGATTTGACGCATGCTGTGATGTATAAAGTTACTGGACTATTACAAGATATCCAAATATTCATGTGCTAATACTACCTATACCTACGGTCAAGGGAAAGTGACGAATGGTGGCAAGTTGCATTCGATTTTTGAGGACTGGTTTACATTTTTATTATTGAGTACTCTTTTTAAGGTATTTTTTGTAAATACAGGTTTTTAACCATCACGTACGTCATCTCGTATATTTTCTATCTAACAACGTTAAAATTTAAATCATATATATATATATCATATATATATATATATATATATATATATATATATATATATATAATTATAATTATAATTTGAATAATCCTTTCTTTTTGAATCTTTGAGCATAACTCGCAAAATGACTTTACTACGGTTTTTTTTTTTTTATGTTAGGAAAGACAATCAAGGAAAACCCTGCACGGTCACCTGGTACCATCTAGCCTAAGGTCCTAAGTCCTAAGGTCCATCTAAGGTACTAAGTCTAGGTGGTACCAGGTAGTGCCGGACTCCTACCGGCTAAAAAACCTTGATTGCCTCAACATCGTGTATGTCTAAGTTCTTGTGGCCCTGGTGGCCTTTCAAGAGTCACGTTACTACGGTAACAGTGGTATACCACTATGTTACCGTAAAAAAGTCACTCTGCTAGAGTTAGTGAGTGAGTATTAGAACTACTTATAATTATTGTACATGTAGGAATGTCGATATAAATTTTATCATTGTATTTACATTTAAATAGTGCAAATGCAGACGTAAAACATAAAACATCTGTTTTATGTACGTGTTGTTCTCCTTTATTGACAAGTTGACAAGGTAAGAAAACAATGCAAATGTTTCCTTGTTTATGGAAGTGAGGTTAATTGGGTTCCTGGAAATAGTTGGCACGCAGTGAACTAAATCTTCAATCATGCTTCGATCAAGCACTTCGTTGCACATTATATACTCCTAATAAATTACCTGAAGAAATATAATATTAATAATAGGTATTAATCATTTATTTTTGCAAGAACACAGGTAGTATAATATTGTATTAGTATAATAGTATGGCAATACATTGTACATATTTCCCCTTATGTTATGCCTCAACGGGCGGGCAAATAATAATTTACATATTAATACTAATTAAATACTAAAAAGCAAACAGTATTGTTCAGAATAATAACTAAAATTACTAAAAATTGCCGAATGTCAAAAGATTATTAATCTATAAACTCCTCAACAGATAACATTTTCACAATTAGGAATTCGAAAAGGTTTTTTCTTAAAAAATAATATTTTTTTTTATTGTAACTTAATGTTGTTTACATTTGTGTTTATTTAACTAATTAAAGTAAGATACTGTTACAAGTACGTATACACTAACAGATAGTTATAATAATGGCAAGCAAGCTATTGCCCGCGACTTCGTTCGCGTGGTCTTCAAGTAGGTACTAATTGAGAAACCTTCGCGGACGTGCACACAACAACTCACGAAGGTTTCAACGCAATCAGATAAATGGTATAGGAACGCATACGCGACAAGCAAACATTAATTTGTATGTATATACATATATATAAATAAATGTGGACAATTGTGCTACCAACTGCACTAGGAATACACCCCTATGACAGATAGTAGCGTCATCCCCTGGAACTTATTGTTATTTATTACGATTAAGTATAATAGGTACTAAGTATTTAGCACGGGTGTAAAACAGTCTGAAAAATAATTGGTGTTTAAGATGGGAATTAATTATTATATTAAGTATAACCTAGGTACTTTAGATTATCTTATATTGTGTTAGTTAGAGTAGTAAATATATTCAAGTTAGAACCCTTTACAGTGGATTTTTTATTCGAGTCAGGCAGATGACATATAGAACTCTCAAACAGAGTGAAATTTGCGATGAGATGACACTTTATTGACAGTTCTACATGTCATATCCCGGACTCGAATAAAAAATTCCGACTTTAGTTTATTGTAGATGCGAACTGCCATACAGAAAGCATCCCGTTTTATTATTAAATAATTTGTGAGGTTTTCGTTGCTTAGGAATTAAATTAAAATTTATTTTTAATCCTAGTCTTTTTTTAAATACCTAAATAAAAATACAGTGACTCTGTTTATTTTAAATTAATATCGAATAATAATTCATTGACGATTTCAATATTGTGTAGAGTATTTAATCTGAATAATAAATACTGTTCACAGAATATTAGTATTCGCATTCTGTAGTAGGTATCTATTCACAGAATTCAATTCAAAAGTACCTATTTATATGAATATCAGTCCATTTTTTGTAAACATCTAATTTTTTACTATAATAATGTGTAAAAATGTAGCGTGGGACTTGCGGTGTAGGTGTAGGTACTTGCGGGATTATTTCCAACGTCCACCACCAAAACCGCCACTACTTTTGATTTTATTTTGTAGGTTTTCTGGAGAGTTCTTTAGTGAACGCTCCAGAAAGTGAGTGAGTGAGTCTTCTGTACTTGTACTATTAGTTATTCCTATGCCTTGGGGGAGGCCTATATTCAGCAGTGGAGAGAATTTTTTTACTCAAAAGAAGGAAGAAAAAGAGGGCTACATAATGCCATTACAATAAAAAGTCGACGATTACCTTAATTTCTACAAATTGCCACTTACACTTTTAAAATGGTCCGATTATATTAACACTTCCCCTCTCTCACGAAGTATACATTTTTCTCGGCTGACTGCGTTTTTCCATCCCCCCGTGAAAAGGGTGTAAGTAAATTTTTTTTCGTCAGCCAATAATAAGGGCGTAAGTGAATTTTTGCAAAGAAGCGAAACCTAATAACGCGGGGTAATTTTTCAATTGGCCGTATTAGTGTCGAAAAACTCACACCTTGGATGGTATTCTGCAATAAGGAAATAAATGAATAATAAATAAAATAAATATTTGTAAACTTAGATACAGGACTTAGAAATCATACGATACTTAGAAAAAAAACCTAGTCTCCTAAAATATATAATTTTTTTTTCTTAAGTTTTCGCGATTACTATACATAGCAATTAAACAACTTTAACGGTTTAAATCGCGTATATCTGACATTAGGGTAAATGTGGGATAGATGCCGTAGGTGGATTGATGCCTCGGTAATCGTGTGGCGGCATGTACGAATAATACGCTTCTTGTGTCTTATTAAAAGGGAAGCTTGACCCCACCCTCCCACCAGTCGGTGCAGTGCACTACGCTAGACATGACGTGTTGCGAAGTAGGTGGAAAAAATGTACTTACGCGTCGACAGATTGCTGGATTTGGGTTTCGTGTTTTTTTGTTGCGCTCGCAACTTTTAATGTGATAAAGTAAGTGTTAATATTTTTGTATTTATAATGAGTATATATATCAAATACAAACATTATAATGTTATTTAAGTATTTATTAATTTGATTTATTTATTTAAATGGAGGGCGTCTATCCTCGCAATAAAGGATAGATTGCCCAGTTTTCGTGAGTATACATGCCCTTAGGGGCATCTATCCCATATAATTAATTCAACTTTTTTTCATTTTCTAGTTATGCCACGGCGGTATGTACGCAAAGCAGGGGCACGGCCCAGAGCCTTGTGGACCGAAGACGCTCTAAAAAGCGCATTTGAACAGCTAAGAGAAAATAGACCTATAAATGAAATATCTCGTCGTTATGGCATTCCACCCAGAACTCTAAGGAGACGTTTTACGAAAAATGATACTGAAAAATTAACATTAGGTTGGTGCTAATTTTAAATTATCTGCTTATATTATTGTTGAAAGTAATGTTTTATTTATTTATTAATTCACTTTCTATATTTTTAGGAAAACATCCGGTTTTGGACTTTAACAATGAAAATCGACTTGTCAAACATGTTCAAAAACTAGAGACAGCAGGGTTTCCTGTAACGCGAGACATGATACAAAGGTTAGCTTTTGAATTTGCTGAAAAACTTGGCATCAATCATAATTTTAACAAAGAAACTTGCAAAGCTGGACCTCATTGGCTACAATCTTTTATGGAACGCCACCCAGAACTGAGCATTCGACAAGCTGAAGGTCTGTCCCTTGCTCGAGCTCAAGGACTTAATCGAGAAGAAGTCAACAAGATGTTTCAGCTTTTTCTTAAGGTTTTGACAGAGCATGATTTACTGGACAAACCAGATCGTATCTTTAATATCGATGAAACTGGTATGCAATTAAATAATAATCCAGGTAAAGTCATAGCGACGAGGGGTTCGAAATCAGTCCACTTAGTCACATCTGGAGAAAAAGGTGAAACAATGTCAATTATAGCCTGCTGCAATGCCGTTGGAAATTTTCTCTCTCCAGTTGTTATTATAAAGGGAGTAAACAAAAAACCAGAATTTCAGGAAGGACTTCCCCCTGGTTCAAATGTCTACATGAGTAAGAAATCCGCCTACGTCAATGCGCAGTTATTTCAGAAATGGCTGCTAGAGCATTTTATACCTCGAAAGCCTCAAGGGAAAGTTATTCTGCTTATAGATGGGCATTCTTCCCACACAATTCTGCTGACATGTTAGAGACTGCAGAAGAAAATAATATAATACTTTTTTGTTTGCCAAGTCACAGTACCCAAGCATTACAGCCATTAGACCGTAGCTTTTTCAAACCATTTAAAACGTTTTATGCGGCTGAAACAAGGAATTGCATGGTTTTAAACAAAAACAAAAAAATCTGTCGTTCAGTAATTGGTAAATTAATTGGAAATGCATGGATTCGATCAGCTACACCATCTAATGCTGTTTCTGGCTTTAAAGCTTGCGGTATTTACCCATATAATCCGACTGCTATTCCAGAAAGCTTTTTTGCGATCTCGGACTTATCTTCAAGTACTCAAGCCTCTACTGAACACGCACGAGTTTCCGCTGGTGAGCATGATGCATCACCTGGTACCTCAATTAGTAATCAGAACTTGCCAAATGTAGGCGATGAAATTCAAGTTAGTCCTTCTTTAGTTCAAACCCGAAGTTCTTCACCATATACAGATGCAATGGACAATATACCTGATAGCCCAAGTTCATTGGAACGGGTTCGCCCCGGTGCGTCGGAACAGATTCCTCCAGAGTCGGGCAGAGGTTCAGAAGTCGAAAAGGAAACGCCTAGCAAATACTTGCATGAATGTTCTCCCGTCCCAAAAATCCCAGTTCCATTTAACCAGAGAAGAAAACAGTCAGCTGCAGTATTGACTTCGAAAGAAAACATTGCTTCTAAGAAAAATAAAGGCAAAATTACCCCAAATATACCATGCAAGAATAGCAAACCATCTAAAAACGTGACAAAAAAAGGACTAGAGCAGCTTCAGAAGAGACAGAAGGAAGTTTGACCTGTGCTTCTGAAGAAGAAGAAAATGAACCTGTTGCGGCCAAGAAGAAGAAAGAAAAGAGAGCTAAGAGAGGAAAAGAAAGAAATGAAACCAGAAGTACCCAAAATACAATTCGCCTTGGTCGTAAAGTTCAGACAACAAAGCCGAAGGCCAAAACATCTCATGAAAGTGATGAAACTCTTTCAAATGAGTCAGATTCTTTATTATTGAACGCTACAAATGACTATGAATGTGTGGAATGTTTCGAAGAATACGGACAAACAAAATCTAAGGTAGATTGTATTCAGTGCATTATGTGCAAGAAATGGCTCCACGAGAACTGCACTATGTACGGGGATTATTGCAATCAATGTCAACGAACAAAACTTCTTCATCAAAAAAGAAATAAATTAACAAATTAACTATTTTGAATATTATGTTGTTGAGATAAATTAAGTAAAGTACCAAAGCTGACATACATAATTTTTAATTATAATATAGATAATGATAAATAATATGAAAAATTAAAAAAAACTAAATTTAAAAATAGAAGATAATTATGGAGATTTTTGATTTCATTTTAATTGAGGATAAAAATTTGATTTAAGTGGTTCGGTGCCAAAGATGATTGTGTCTTACGTTATATGATTTATATACGTTAATTAAAGAAGTAAAATTATAAATATTCTTTCATTAATTCCTTAGGGCAACTATCCCACAAGTCCAAATATCATTGGGGCATCTAACCCACACAGTAGGCATCTATCCTCATTTATAAGGGTTGTGAATTTCGTTTATAACTAAAAAAATTAAACAAATAGTGTACTACTTTTTTAAGCATTTTCTTTATCGATACACACATTCACAAAGCATCACAAAAGTATCTGGTCACTAAATGCTTATCATTTCTTTGTAAAACGCCCATTTCAAAAAGTGGGGCAACTATCCCACATTTACCCTATTTATATCCCGACGTTTCGAACACTTTGCAGTGGACGTGGTCACGGGGTGACTAATTGATTTTATTTGTCACTTGAGTTATTAAGAAATTATTTGGACTACCGTCTGAAATTTTTTTTGAACAGAACGGATTATTTGAATCCTTGGGTAGTTCAAAAAAAAATTTCAGACGGTAGTCCAAATAATTTCTTAATAACTCAAGTGACAAATAAAATCAATTAGTCACCCCGTGACCACGTCCACTGCAAAGTGTTCGAAACGTCGGGATATAAATAATGTCAAATATACGCGATTTAAACCGTTAAAGTTGTTTAATTGCTATATATAATTTTTTGTCTGTCTGTCTGCCTGTCAGTTCACTATAGGGTATTTCTTTTGTCAAGTTTTATTTTTTATTATTCTTTTTATTATTAAATTCGGCTCAGTATTTTAGAAAACAAAGCAGATTTCGAAAGAGATTTAAGCACTATTTATTAGTGACTATTGATTTTCCAATTTTTATTTATTTATTTACTCTTTGTGCACTGTATTGTAGAGAGGCGGATTTAATGTCTTCTCTACCAGTCGACCGTTGGTTAAATGTGAATAATTTAAGCAGGTGCTTAATTTATGTCTATAAATAACTAATAATAATACATTGATAATATACTTATACTATAATATACGTACTATAAAATAGATATTAAATATATAGGTACTACATATATACAAATAATATAAATATACAAAAAGAAGGAAAAAAATACCATTAACTGTGAATTCCAATGATTTTTTTTATTCGAATATCTACTTTTCATCATAATACACGAAAGTGCTGTATTAATCATCTTGTAGGCATGTGTTCAATCAATTTTCTGAAATAATCATAATGAAAAACACTCCTTTCCGACTGACGCGTATCATCAGCGTTTTTTTTTTGAAACTGATTCATTTCCTTTCATTATCAAACATTAAATTCACACATACAGTTTAACACCGTCCTTCTGATTAGCATACAATTTTTCTCCTACGTAATACTTTTCGCTTTTGTATAACGACTTCTGTTCCTTCGTTTTTTAACTTTTTATGTTTAGTATTTTTTATTTTATGCTAATGAAAATATACTAGGGAAAATAAAACCATTACGACAATATTACAGAGCAGTAAATATACAATTTATAATGAATATGTACGAGTATATAATTTAGTGGATATAGAGCTCACGTCAGTGTATGCTGGCAACACAATAGGCCAGCCTAGTTTACAACACTGCCCCTTGATTCGAAATTTACAAAATTATGGATAGGTATAGTAGCAGCGCACTCTCACAAATAGACCTTACAAATGGACAAAGAACGCAGATGTAGGTACGGACAATAAAATGTGATTCCAACTTATTTTTTTCAAACACATACCAGCTTTAAACACATAATTCCTAAGTATATCATCATTTTCATCGCACTGTTACTCTAGACTTTAGGAGAACGCGAAGTCGAATACTGATTTAAATTTTGATTACAAACAATACAATACATTAGAAAAAGTTCAGGAAGCGTTAACCATGTTTTTGGCTATGTCCAAAAACCTTACATTTATGTTGATGACGTGTTGACAGGCGACAAAATTTTTAGCTACCCACAGTTGCACCCTTCGATGAATTGTAATATAGAGCTATGAAGTATTAGATTGATTAATCTATGAAATATTAATAGTGAGGGAGCTGGTCGCAATTTAGGTATATGCTTTGATCGTCGTTAAGAATTATAGGTATGAAAGTAGAATACGACTAGGGAAAAAAAGGATTCAAGCTCCGATCTCACTGATTTATAAATAAATTATTTTCGAAATTGCATAAAAAGTTACCCTATATTACTTATGTGCTCGTATCTGCCATTTATTTATTGCATTGAATTACAATATACCGTTAATGTGTTTTTCATAAGATGGTGTCCTCAATATTTGCGATGATATAAAACTGCATATTTGAATATTTGAAAGACAAATAGTTTTCTAGTAAAATTTTCACATTTATCAATTCTGTAACATTTGTAACTCCATTCACCCATCCCCTCAGACTCAGCGCAACAGTAACAAGGGCAATCTTGTGGGTGACTTCAAAATGAAATAAAAAAGTGAAGTTGAAAAAATTACCCCTCTTGAAAACATGACTTGTGCATTATGGTGGACGACAACTGGATTTTAAACGCAAAGTTGTTGTTCGATTAAAAATAATTTGAAGTGGATTTTATGAATTATTTATGATAATAAGATTAATAAGGTATGTCCAATCAATCGAAGTTCGTTTTGGGAATGTTAGAGCCCGATACGCGTCAATATAAGGGTATTACCTTACCTATTGCTTCGGTACACCTATTGCTTAATTGCATGATCTTCAAGGATAGTTTTGAATATCTTTCCGAACGAATCACCTCGTCCCGAAATTCAGAGGAGCTGGGACCATTTAGCTTGCAAAAAATATTTGACTCTGTTCTAAGAAATAACCCTGGGGATTATTTATCTATTTAGACGAGTTTCAACGCGTATGTTTACCTTATACATATCACTCGACGTTTCAGTTGGGTTGCACCAACCATGGTCACGAGCTGACTGAAAAGGCGGATAGTCCAAGTCGAGAACTGCGAGCAGTTTTATCAACTACCCGCATTTGGTCTCCATTGTCCGGATATTCGGGCACACAACACGAGGTTTAATTTTATTAAAATCAAGGGATTCCATGTCGAGGACAATTTGTACCAATCTTCTTAACGTCGGTCGCTTGCCACCGTTAACGTACTGGCTTTACTAGCAACGGTATCGTGACGATGGCAAAGGACCTAACGGGTTGTCACTTTTGCCGTGAAGAATGGGCCAGCAGAATGTAGTGTGGAATGAGATCTGCGTCGACACGCTGGCTCCATCTCACCTCTACGGTACCTACCTATATAAAGGCAACAGAAGAGGCGGAGAAACGCAAAACTTTCAAATACAGAGAGGAACATGGGCCCCAAATACATTTTTATTGTATTCGGTCGAGACCATGGGTCCGTGGGGTCCTAGTGGCCATTTATTTTTAAGGACATCTTAAAGTACCGACTCAAAGTTCGGCAGTACCGGCAACCCTAGGGCAGGTCATTATCTCCCACAACGAATCAGCCTAGGAATCCAATGAGGTAATGCCGTCAGTATCCTGGGTACCTTACCACGGGACCAAATTTATACAACATACTCAATATATAGACATATATTGAACACCTTGTATAATAATGGACTCAACTTTTAATTTTAATTATTATTTTAATTTTTATTATTCATTAATATACCTATAGATATTTTATATTTTAAGTAGGTAAGTTAATTTTAAATAGTTACGTTGCACCTAGGTATCTAAAATTTCTAAATAATAATTGTAGATAAGCATTTAATGTTTTATTTTGGCATTAATATCAAGAAGCTTTTATTATTATTTAAATGAGGTTCGCCAAAGCTGGACAATCACAGACCATGTGGATTGGAGTAGTTGGACAGTCCGACTAACAGAATCTGCACACTGACGTATCTGAATGTTCCTTTCTGTTTATTTACTAATTATTTTACATAAAAACGTTTCACATTAAATTTATTTAACAAAATAACAAATAGTATCCAGTGGAAATTAAAAAAAAATAAACGACAGTTAATTCGCAGTAAGACTGTCGATATTACAACACCGTTAATTCGATTGTAGCACGCGCCGGCCTCGTGCATCTCACCATCAACCTACACGGCCGTCGCACCCTTCGGTCGCTCCTCACTACCTAACTATCCGATTCGGTTCTGCGTCGAATCTACCATAATGTAGCACGTACAAGTAAATCGCATTGCTTTGCCCAAATTACTACGTCGTCTACTACGAGTATTACTGCCATTTTTAATCTTCTTTTTACAGGAGAGTGCAACACGAAAAATTGGAAAAAAATATGCAAAAGATACCAAAAGTAAATGTTTTCTAAATGTAACGTTGCGAAATGAAAATATTTTTAATCGAATATTTAAAAAATGAATATTTTGTGGAAACTGTGGAAAGGATTGTTAGGTACTAAACGTTGATTTGCCGAATAATCGTTTACGTAACATTGTTTGCATTGTAAATATTGCAATGTTTGCAATGTTGATACTTATAATTGTTGAACAAACGGCGTACTCCCGTGATATACTTATATTTTGACTTGACTAAAAAGTAATCAGTATTGTCGTAAATATGCAAAAGTAGTAGGGGAGAACGGGGTAAACAGAGCTAGCGGGTAATGGGAGCTAGTACAATTTACACACACAGGAACGTACAAGTCACGCCAAAATGACACGAACGGCTTCGGGAACCTTCGATTATGCAACGTGATCGCCGCTGGCCAGCTCAGTAGCACACGTATAGCGGTGACGAGAAGAAGTTAGTTTTGTGAGTCATCCTTGTAAAAAAATATCAAATCTCGTAACCAAAGTAAGTACCTGAACTTTTATCATTCTGTTGTGTTTTGTGTTTATTAAATGCCTTATTTCATAAATTTTACGATATAAGTGGAAGATAGATGATTTAGCAAAGTTTTTTTATGTTAGTTTTATTAATTCGAGATGTTTAACATTCGGGTAATGGGAGCTAGAAGCGCTCCCATTACCCCGCCATGGCTACTATTACCCCTTTCGAAAAACGTAATTCTAATCTAATGAAACATGGTTTATTTTATTTTTTAGATGCCAAGAACTAGACAGCGAACGACATCAAAGGCCAGTTGGACCTCGGCTTCGTTAGAGAGTGCAATAGAAACTATTACGAAAGGAAGGAATATCAGTTAATAAAGCGGCACAGCAATTTAAAATACCCTATAGCACGCTCAAGAAACGGTTCAGATTAGCAAATAGTGATGATATTACTTACAGTCGTTCTCCGCTGCTTGTGAGAAAACCTGTGTTCACTAGTGAACAGGAACATACCCTTGTTAACCATATCATTGATATGTCTAATATGTTTTATGGTTTAACAGGCAGTCAACTGCGTAAAATATGCTATAATATTATAATATGGCTGTGAATAATGGTGTTGAAAAAATATTTAAAACTGAAAAAAAAATTGCTGGAAAAGATTGGTTGTTTGGGTTCATGAGCCGACACCCTGAGCTCAGTATTAGAAAGCCAGAAGCGACTAGCATTAATAGATCGTAACTCTGTTCTACCTTCAGAAACAATAGCTACAGTTACTTCACAATCATTGACATCCTCTCAAAAGCCCCTGCAAATGCCTACCACCACGTCACAAAATACCAGCAACCAACCATCACAATATTCTTCACAGCCATCTACAAACTTTGCTGATATCTTAAATGTTGTAAGTCCTCCTCCACAAATATTAAAAAACTCTGCAAAGACTAATAGAAACAAGCAGCATTCAGAAGTTTTGACTGGTACCCCCATGAAGAAAATTTTCGAGGAGAAGAGAGAAAATAAGAACAAAAAGGAAAATAGACCGAAGAAAATCCAAAAAAAGAAATCTAACAATATTAAATTAAAGACTAAGAATAAATCATTTAAAAAAAACATAAAGAAGGCAACCAGAAATTTGTTCCAAGACAACACAACTGAGGAATCATCTGTCGATGAAAATAATATGTGTGATGATGATTCTGAATACTCAGAGGAGGAAAATGAATGAATCATATGTAACGATGTTGGTAAAAATAAAGAGCTATGGTACCGTTGCAGAGCCTGTGGAAAATGGGCCCATTCCGAGTGTTCGGGTTGCGATGACCCCATAGATTATATTTGCAATTTTTATTTAGATCCCTAGAGTACCCTATGTTGTATATTTAACTTTTAGAAAAGCTTTATTTTTGTTGATTATTATGTTCTGTTGATTACTTTATAACTGTGATTTGTTTAAGTTCCTATTACGTGAACTAAAGTAAGTTTCATTTTGTTTAGTATTAAGTGATGGCTCTCATTACACACATGCAGGTTTTTTGGCTCTCGTTACCCGATGTGTGGGGTAATGCGAGCGAAACTAATATTTATAAAAAAAGTCATTTTCACTAACTAAGAGTTAGTTTTTAAATCTTTTTTTAGCAATTACTGAAAGACAGATAAATAAAAGACTAATTAGTGTCTAAAAAAATGAATGATTACAACATAAACTCGTATTTTTTTTAACTTTTCCTTACATGGCTCCAATTCCCCCACTCTCCCCTACCTATCGTAATTACAACGCCGATAAATAAATTGTCACGGGGTAAATATTTCGTTTCTAGATACCTTCTTTAAGTTCGACCTCCCACTAGCTAATTAGTTAACTGAAAGCACAGTTATCTACTATAAATTAACTGTTAATAGTGAAACAATGAATGACCGGTGTGAACGCGGGATGGTAGCCGCGAGGTATGCGCTCCTAGACTAAACGCCTACCAACTCACTCGCGACCTATCAGTATTGATACTTGAAGCATTTACTGACCGACGTTTCATTATTTCTAGAAATATACCTAATTAAATACCTTAAAATACTAGAAATCGCGCCTTGGAAACAAAATCAATATATATTAAAAAGTAACTGAGACAAATGGCGTAGAAGTCACAATGACAACATTCTTCTGTAGTGATAGTGCTATAGAAAGAAGAATTAGATTAGCAGTATAACACACTATAACGGAGTTAGTTTATTATAGATATCAAGTATTTTCATTGCCATAGTCAATGAAACTACGACAGTAGCTACAAAATAACAATTCTATCGACATATCTCTTTAAAGTTATGGAGAATTACCAAGAGAAAGCTGTTTTAAAGAGATGCAATTCTCTAAATTTAATAACTTCGGTGTCTTCGTAAAGATTCAGAACCGCTGATATCAGACGGAAATAGGAATTAAACACCCACGAATGGTTAATTAAAGTAAACAATACAGGTGATCCTACACCAGATATTTTCTAACGTCCGTAACAATTTGTTCCTAAATATTGAGCAATGTTTGTTGTAAAATATTATCGAAACATTTCTAAACGATAATAAATAAAGAAACGCAAAAGTCATCGTGTGAATGTATTTGGAAGTGAAATTCATGTAAGTATTTTGGAAAATGATGATAAATGTTCCTGGGTGCTGACATCTGAGTTTGAAAACATCTTTCGTTGAAATTCATTTTGAAACATCGGCATGAGAGTACTTTACAATTTATTGTACAAACAATAGCGAATGCAGTTTATAAAATAGTCAAGATTTTTTTATAAGTATCAAAATCACTCCGTCTTTACTCGCCTCAATCTAAAACTCGAACTCAAATGTCACGTAGAGGCGCGGTCGGGACCGCACGTACACCAATCATCTGAATCGCGCCCATGACCATATACTCGTCCCTTTCACTCTCACTGTGACGGCCCACCATCCGTCTCTGTTTATCGCGACAAATCCACCGGGAAATCTGGATACTATGAAGTTGTCACCTCGGTGTTTGGCGCTTTGACGTCTCTTTATAAGGTGGCGATGAATTTCGTTTGATATCGTGGAGCCTTTGGGCTTTTGAGCCCAAGGCGAAAGGAAGGAAGAACTCGTTTATGGAGCCCTTATATAGTTTGCAATAGATTATTCATAGATACACGTAGGTGGCATAAAACTTTGAATAGAACACACTTCTAGCATTCCACTGGTAAAGGAATCTGTAAAATCTTATAATCAAAGGGTGACTTTAAGTTGTAATCCACCGCATTGTCCTAATACGAATTGCTAGAAATTATTCCCTAACCAGGCTTTCCTTTTTTTTGTCCGCTGATGGACACGGGCCTCATTGCTTGTGCATGAGGGATATATGGCCAAACGTCACGTTTTGTTATCCCATAATCGCTTTTTAGGTCACCCACGGAAGGAGATGCGGTGATGCTATTCCAAAGCCGGCTGACACCATATGACGTAAAAATTAAAATACACGGGACCATAATCAGCGAGGAGGTCGTGGAGATTCAAATCCTTAAATTCTCTTCACTTTCCACATGACAATACAACGGTATCAATTTATTGAGCAACAAAAAAACTAAATTTACTGCACTTGACGCACTGTGATCCCTTGATCCAATTCCGTTTGAGAACCACGCACGAGCGACTCCAAGCGATGTAGGGTTAATCCTCTCTCTTTCACTCATTATAATATCCTGTTAGTGTGAAAAGGATGGCCATGTTGAAAGATGTCGCACGATTGGCGTTCCGTCTCTCAAATACATTGAATGTGTCAAGGCGGTCTATAAGGCAACGGAAATATAGAAGGAAATGGAATTATTTATTTTGATATTGTATTGATTGCATAAAGTTCAAAATAGGGTAATTATTTTGATCGGCTAAATAGATATACTTTATTGACCACCAAAACATTCAGAAAAGAAACACAAATATAAGAAATTAGGAGTACCCACCTACAATCGGCGTCCTTAGCGCTAAAATGATTTTTTTCAGGCAACCTTTGGGCGGTAAAGAGAAGTCTGTTGACAAATAGGGGCTCATGGTGCAATAAAGAAATAATATCACCATATAAAGATATAGGTAAATACATAGATAGATAGACACAAAACATGTAAATATATGGATCGTGGAAGAGGATCTAAGGCAGATGGGAAAGTTTACAGTATGGAGAAGGGAGGCAAGGAATTGAGGCAGTTGGAATAGAAGAGTGGACGAAATTAAGACCCACAACCATAGTCTTAAAAAGAAGTTGAGTCGTTTGAAATGTTCAAACAGAGTCGCGGCGACCAGAAACATCAACGTACACTTGAAGCCTTTCATAAAGAAAAAAAAAAGAAGAGACAATCATCCATTTCGTACCCACGTTCCTATCGATGTATATTCGAGTTAAAGCATGGCGAAAAAACCGCTTAACCTTAGACATCAATACGCCGGTCAAAGAGGCCACGTACGTCGATTTTTCTGGTCAAATGCACTGCGAACGAAACGCGATAGCCTGCCACGGCCGGCAGCCATCACCGATCTATCAATGGAGTTCGCGTACTGAATTACAAATCCACCAATCATGGGCTCCGATTCAAATGGACTTAAAATGTCCAACTTGAATTTCGAACTTCGAACGAACGACTTGTGCTTTACAGATTTATTTCGCACATTTACACTCTATTTTTTATTTGACTTAGGAAATTTAACTTAAAAGTAATGGACTAAGGTCGATTGGGCCGTGTGGAAGTTTATTGCAATTGTTACAAGAATATAAACAATTTCCTGTTAAGAATCTTTCGTCCATTGTTGATTTCTCTTTGTGGAACTGGCGATGATGTCATACGTAGATTTCAAGGGAATCGTAAATATGTTTAATATCTTTAAATAAAATTTTACATGTTTACGTTTGGCATACTTATTACTTTATGGTGGAGGACGAGTCATCACCTATGTTATTACGGAAGTAGGTAGTGAAAATTTTTATTTGTGCAATGATTTGGTCGTAAAACATTGGCTAAGGTAACGTCACAAAGTTTTTTGCATTCGCAAACGGGATATTGTTGCGAGCATAAGGTCATAAGGTTCATATTCGTCGCTGTAACCGAATAAACAAGTTTCGTGTACAACGTTGTATTTGGAGCTGGCGCCACCTAGCCACGTAGGTATTACGTTGATAATGAACTGCAACGGATTTTGTATTTCTTCGAACTTCCGATTTGACTATACTATATTGCACCGTATGTGACAGCTATAAGGGCTAGGATGGAATATAAAAAGCGAGTTATTTTCAGTTGTTCGTCAATTTAACAAGTTTATTCGTAGTTTTTCAATAAAATTTAATACTTTATAAGTTTTTCATTCAAAAATGAATTATTTCATACTCTATGAATAATCAACACTCGGGTAAGATTACTTCTATAAAAGTCCTAAGTGCGTGGTAAGGTAGGCTTATATACTGATTTTCAAAACACACTTGTGTTACCGTAGCTTATTTCCTTCGACAGCTATATAGATATAGACCTCTCCATGGCCTGCCATTACGCACGATCTACTCTTTTAAACAAACTTTACATTCATTCATTCATTCTTCTTATACAGAAACTAGCGACCCGCCCTCGCTTCGCTTCGCTTTATAAGTTTTTTTTTTTTCAATTTTTTTTTCAAAATTTCAGATTAAAGCCTGTATTACACACAGATAACGTAGTTTCCTATTTGTGAAAGAATTTTTTGAAATCGGGTCCATAGTTCCAGAGATTACCCCCAACATACAAACACACAATTTTACCTCTTTATTATAATAGTATAGACTGCCGGCAAATTTCTTTAATACATCAATCTACCTGACGGGAGGAACGCTAAGTTAACGCATTCATGATCTCTCTCCCAAGACTCTCACTCATCTACTCCATCGGTTTATCAATCCTGCAACAGACATGGCCCGATCATTGTCATCGCAATCTGCTGAATCTTTGAGCTGTGTCGGTAATTTTAGTAATTCGTTGAATTTCTTCATTCCGCACTTTGTCCACTTTGTCCGCACAGTGATCATAGCTCTTCCCATCGGTTTCTGAGCGACTACCAAACCGACTGTCAAAGTCCACGTTTCGGCACAGTAGGTACGTTATCACCAGCAACGCGTGAAAAACAAAATATATTTTTAAGATAACACCGAAACCACACAAAATTTAAAAATCACAACATGTAAAACCATAAATCGTCTTAACAACCCTTCACTGCAGGTGGATGAAAATAATTTATTCAAATAAATCTCGCAAAATTTTCAGTACGGACGGGGTCTAGGAGACCCCTGGGTGCCGTTTTGCATTTCTTTTAAGTGCACCGAGGAGGTATTTTGTCATCGTTTTAATGAAAATGCTAATATAAGAATGAATTAGAAAAACGCAAATTTGTTATTATTTTATTAATCGCACTAAAGGTTTACTTTAAATTTACTAACACTAACTTCTAATTGGAGCTAATTAATTTTTATTTAAGCATTTTTTATTTATAATTTTCAACTTAAAATACAACTTCGTTAATAAATGTTATAATTATACAAAACAAACTAATTATTTATGCTAAATTAATACTATTAACAAATTTGATTATTAATCAATTTGTAAATTAAGTTTTCGAAATATTTATACTAAACTACATATATTCTGCAACGAACTTTCTCTTAATTACTTTTAGATTCAAAACCAATCAAACAAATACAAAAATCTGCAACAAAAAGTACAATACAAAACGATGTAAACAATTTGAATAAAAAAACACCATTCCCTAAGCAGAGGAGGCGCCTCTCGACAGTCGTTTGTAAAAAAATTCCAAGATAAAATTTACATTATCGCAGTTATTTTAATTTCGCTCGACATTAATCATCGCTTGCGACGCGTCGCTGTATTTATCGTCGCTGGGCACTTTTTGTTTAAGAACGGCATTTAAGGGTTGATTTTCTGGCTTTTGGCATAGCGATATTAATTAGTTTTTATTAAGGGAACGATGGTAATATGAGTATACATATGACTTAATCATAATTACAAGAACTAAATAAATCGCAATGTTTATTACAACGTACGGTTTGTTGAGATATTTATAATAATGGAATTTTTGTTTTTAAACGTTAATTTTCTTACTTTTAGTGCAGATAATAATGTTTTTATTTTTTAGGTATTATTTTATAGAAGATCGGCAGACGAGCAAGCGCACCACATGACGGTAAGTGGCCACGGCACCCCAGGACACATGTGTTATTTAGGTATATTTTGGACAAAGATAAATTTTGTGATTAATTATTGGTACTAATTATAATATAAAAGTGAGTTATAAAAAAAAAATACAAAAATTACGAGTACATTGTAATTATTATAACAATTATTTGTGGTATAGGCGATGAGAAGAGCCGACGAATTTTCCCAAATGCTGCCCAGCCAAGGTGAATGCGTCGCATCTATCGACCCTCTCGCTGAAGTTGGACTTGCCTAGTTGGATAGTTGGCCAACGTAGACATAATGGTCAACAACTTCGAATGCCACGCCTTCGACGTCTAACGGTCCTAAAAGAACATGTTCATTGAACATTATTTTCGTTTTGTGTAAGTTCATTCCGAGACCGATGGGTTTTGATGTTTCGTTAAAGTCCAAATCCTTTCCAGTCCAACATCCTAAATCCAGCGTGTTTGTGAACAGTTTCGGAGATGTTATATCTCCCTGTCTCACTCCTCGATGCAGCTGGTCGACCTGCTCTACTGGTCTTGAATTCGGACCGTCATGCTCACAGTGTTATATAGACATCTCATCACCTCAATATAACGCCAATCGACTTGGCACCGCTGTAAAATTTCCTGAACAATCCAGGTCTCGTTAGAATCGAAGGCTTTCACATAGTCCACAAACGCAAGATACAAAGAGTGAATATACCTATACTTTCGGCCGCAGTGTGTGAATGTGGTCCTACGGTGCTGTAGCCTTTTCGAAATCCAGCCTGCTCTAGCGGCTGGAACTCGTCAAACTTCCAGGTAAGACGATTCGTAATTACGCACGAGAACAGTTTATATACGTGGTTAAGGAGAGAAATAGGTCTGTAGTTCTTCTATAAGGTCTTGTCTCCCTTCTAGAAGAACAAGAATACCAAACTCCTGCTCGACGCCTCCAGTGTTATGCTACCGTTTAAGACGGCATTGAATAGGTATTCTACCTCTCGTAAGACGGGAGACTATACCGCAATGCTTGACGACAAAAGTCTTCAATCAGTGCGTCCTGTCGGTAATGACGTATGGTGCTGAAACGTGGCCTCTAACGGTAAGCCTGATCCATAAGTCACTCAACGAGCTATGGAGAAAGCTATGCTCGGAGTTTCTTTGCAGGACAGAATCCGAAACGGAGACATTCGCCAAAGAACTAAACTGACCGACATAGCTGGTAGAATCGACATGGGCAGCTCATATTTTCCGCAAGAACCAATGACCAATAAGACGAGTCCTCGAGTGGAGGCCACGCATCAAGAAGAGCAGTGGGGGACGCCTTCCGATGAGCTTCCGGTGAGCCTTGGGAAAAGCCTATATCCAACAGTGGAGAGACATAGGTTGATGATATAGTATTAGAATTATTTAAAAATTGACTAACAAATATTTAGCCTTATAAAGTTATGTTTACACAAAACATAAAGGCGGATGAAAATCCATATATCTGATGGTTGTAGAATGAACTGCCAACTCAGGTTTTTCCACAGAGTTTGACCACTTGCCACCGGGTGACTCGCTAGCCTGTCTAACATCTCGTCTATAAAAAAATCTTAAATTGAACAAACTTGATAGAAGTGATAATTGTTAGGTAATTATAATATTTAAACATTGTTAGATAGAACTGAAAAGACGTTGGCATTAAAACATTATCTTCATCAATATCTAATAAATAATACCCATAAAATAACCAAACTGAGCTACTGTTCTCATGGTCTAAATGCCATAAAACTTTAAAATTATGAGAGGATATCAATATGATGTGTTTTTGCCACAGTTATGCTGTGACACGATGGGGTAAACAAAACGAACGCGGCGGGTATACTCGTTACAAAGACTGTAAAAACGAAATATTAGCATGGATAATTCCATACTTGTGATGGAGTACCATCAACCGCTATAAGCTATAAGCGATAATGGTGCTACACTAACTAGCGTGAGGACCCCGTCGTACTTCCGCCCACGAGAAGCTGTCAAAAGCATTGTTAGTTATGTCCTGTTAAAGAAGTAAATAAAGTGTAAGAAGAAATTCGGAATTCATTTAGGTGGCTAAATAATAAATAAAAACCAAGAGAGTAAACAACACAGTTATTACAATACTCGTACTGATTTATGTTACCACCCCCCAGAAAAAAACAACAACAGATTGTTTAAGCAACAAACTACACAATCAGAGCTTTATTTCAAATTTGATATTAGCGTGTAACGTTTTACTGCAAGCATAAGTCTCTCCTGGTGAATTACTGGAGGGTTTTGAGCCGTAATCTACAACGCAGGCCCAGTACGGATTGAAAGACACACATGCTTCAGATTATACGCGTTTCTTCAAGATGTTTTCTTTCACCACCAAAATAATGATTTAATAAGTCTCACTACATTTATTATCCCATAACACTGCCTGCTCGGTGGAATGTTTAGTAAGCTTCATTTTTAAGTGTCAACTCATTACAGAATGATAAGTGCGCCTGACAGAACTTTTTCAGAACGCTTTCAATTGTTAATGCCAATTAAGAAGGCTAGTTAATTCAATTAGTTGCAATCCAGAACCTCTCTATGCACATCCACATTAACCTGTTGGGCCATGGTCGTTAAGGCCCGCGTAGGTGCCCGTTTTGTCAACAACCCATTGTGGTGCGCGGGCGCCGCGGTTTACGACGTCGTAAATCTGTACCATCGTTATGATGCTGATAATCAACTGTCAAAACTCTCAGGTGTGCATTGTACCTGCGGTTTTTGACTTTTTATACAGGATCTATGATTTTTAGTGGAATATGTGGTCATTTGAAACCAGCACGAATGGTGTGAGGTTAAACAAGCCGATATTATTTTTATGTGGCTTGTATTTCAACTAACACAAAAAAATACTAGATTAATTAGCAGCAAATTATGATCAACAAAACAACCTATTTTTCAGTAATCTTAATAATTACTGTGAATGTCACCAACAAGTCGATGTATCCTGTTTCTTCAACAAAAGAACTTTGGTACTTTTTATATTCTAAATCGGGTAAAAACGCCTATAATTAAAGTTTAGCTTTTATTCCTACTGGACGTTTCGGCGCGGGTTTACACCAGCCGTGGTCACGGGTTGACTGAAGAGGCGGGTAGTCAGGTGTAGTTTTCAACAAGGCGCAGACGTCCCTTTACAGTCACGAAGGGTTATGTTATAATCCACAACACAAACCCAGTCCACAAAAAACCAAAATTAACCGATATTGCAACCACGCTGAAATGACACTTGAGAGTTCACATACGTCGTAGAATCACTACGGCAAAAAAGTGCTTGCGTTGCATATTGGTTACATATTGACTGCATATTGGTTAGAGTAGCATGAGACTAATTCGATCTAAATGTACCTGGGTAAATAATCTGGGTGGCCGCTGAATGGAGAAGACTAATGATCGAACATTGGGGCACACCATAGGAGAATCGCACGAGTACCTTTATAGAGCAGTAGATGAACACAGACTGATAAAAAATGGACAAGAAAATGTTACATACCATACTGTATCATCAACTCATCTCTCTCCACAATTGAGAACTTTAATTAAAAATAACTTTCGCCATCAACCACTATAATTTTCATTCTATTACTATTATTACACTAGCTAGCCACTACCAATATTTATTTAGACATTCTTTTTTCTGAGCCATATTTGTTACATTTATTTAGTCCCCTACCACTTCCTGTCCTGCATAGCCCAGAGGTTGACTGAGAGATAATGCTGTAAGGCATTAGATCCGCCTTTGGTAATAATTAAAAAAAAAAAAGAATAGGTAAATTGGTTTTATTGGTATTACACACGTATGCCCCGTTTTTTTTTATATTCGGGCACATGGGACACAATGTCATCGGTGATAATGATAATAAAAAATATCAGGACGTGGAAAATCAGCGGTACGGGCCGGAGTTCGAACTCACTACCTCACGAAAGTAAGTCGAAACTTGATACATCTAGGTACCTCTCTGTTCTGTTGTAGAAGTTCTTCTACCTTACTTCTCACTAAAGGTGGGCAGGCATTATAATTAGGTATAGCTCGCATACTTATAATTTCAAGAATAAAATTTTTGAGTACATAATTAATTTTCTGAAAGCAAGTATCTGGCCGTGTGATGTCGGCCGACAGACTTTGGAATTAAGGCGACTAACAAAGCTGCTACCACAAGCCCGGGAAAACTACACCACCTCTGAACAGATGGGTTGCCAACTCTGAACTCGCCCATCTGCTTGGCCAGCGTCACATTTAGAAACCAATTATACCTCGTGCACAAAACAACATGCATATGAAGGCGCGGGTGCAGCAGTGGACGTAAAAAACGGGGCCTGGTTACAGTAAGCAAGCATCTTGTGCTATTTATTACGTAATGAAAAAGTTATTGAACTTCACCTAATTGTAGTAAGTAGATACCAGTTTTGGGCACGACAGAATTTAAACTAGGCGAGTCATACCGATATAATGATATCACGTAATTGTCAAGACCTACGCATCAATTCAACGACACCTACACTTGCTGGATGACGGTTAAAATGAACTGTGTCATTAAGTTGAAGGTTCTAAGATTTATCAGCCTTACATCTAAACACATTTATGAGCCTACACAAAACTATCCTACCCAAAAAAATGGCCATAAAGATGACTACTGTTTATATCAGCCAAAAAGAACGGATACTTATGGAAAAGTATATTCAGTGTATACTTACAATACCATCGGCCTGTGTTTCTGCCCTGGATATAGGCCTAAGGCCCGCCAACTTAGTACTCCGCGTTTCGCATCCAACCACTACCGATGACTTTCTATTAATCATCGCTCCACCTGGCCGAAGGACATTCCACGCTAAATGAATTATCCGACTCGGATGGACAGCATTTGGAGAAAATGTTGCTTCGGAGTTCACTCAACGAGCCATGAAGAAAGTTATGCTTAGAGTTTCTTTGCGAAACGAAGAGATTCGCCAAAGAATTAAAGTCAGCGACCATAAGCCCACAAAATCAGCATGCTGAAGTGGAAGTGGGCTCATTGCCACAAGACCAGTGAGGTAGGCGAGTCCTCGAGTGGAGGGAGGCCATGTATCGGTAAGCGCTCTATGGGATGCCCTTTGGCCAGGTGGACGGAGGAATTAAAGAAAGTCGATGGTAGTGGCTCGATGAGAAGAGCAAAAGAAGATCATATGTGGTTGTGAGTCTTAAGAAAAAACGGTAAGTACTAAGAAACTGAAATATTAAAATTCCTTATCTTACGAGACAATCTTCAATTATAAATGCTTCTCGCGGTTTTATTAAATTGTTTTAAAAATATGTAGATTGATACTTTCAAGTTAAATTTTACCGTTAACGATTATTATTTATTAAAATTATACGTTATAAGGCTAACAATAAGTCGAAAACAAAAATGGAAACAATAAATATTAAACAGTTAAGTAGAAACATGTTAAACTAAGTTATAAATAGATAAAAATTCCAAAAAATATACCTTACTTGAAACACTACACTCTCGATGATTATCTATGGCAATTTGCAGTAAAATATGACTTAATCCAAACCTCCACAAAGGAGGATGAATGGGACCCATGATTTTATGGCGATTTAAAAAAAATATAAATCAAATATCTAGTTTATGTTGGTTCCCGTTAATTTTATTGGCAATTTCTTGTTGGCTATTGTCCTTTAGTGATTAATTGTTTTAATGTTGTGACAGGACACCCTTTAGAACTAAATAATCGTATATCATTGCTATAGACACTGTTCTTGTTGCATTTCGGCCGCATGAATAAACCGTAAAAATATAAATATAATTAGAATGACATTTTGGACACGGATGCATTTATATTTACACTGAATATAATAACTTAGATAGGTATTATATATATTGCATACATACCGTACCGTAACCGTGGCTAAAACGTTTTTTCGTCCACTTGTGGAGATGGCCTCAAAACGCAACCCTGTTCCAAGCAGGTCAGCGACCACTCTTTTGAAACGGTGTAGTTCCTTGTATGAGGCTGTAAGGCCTGTGGTAGCGACTTCTTATATGAGGCTGTAAGGCCTGTGGTAGCGACTTCTTGTATGAGGCTGTAAGGCCTGTGGTAGCGACTTCTTTATCCCTTAGTCGCCTTTTACGACTTTCGCACGCGGGCAAATATTGTAAGTATAGAATCGCATTATGACAAAAAAACAACAATTTTACAAAAAAGAGTAAATACAATGGGGCGGTGTTGGGTATCGCTTTTATAACAATTTCTTGCAGGCAATCAATCTTGAGGAAGAGGGTTGCCAATGAGATGCAACATCTAGTTAATGCAAATATTAACGTTATTATATGTTTATATTGTTATCCGTTTAGTTTAGTTTATACGATTTTTTAAAGACTATACCATTATCTTCATCACCTTTTCTATTTTTTAATATCTTCTATCAGAGCGTTTTGATGAGCGTTTATGAGTACCCTTCTTTGAATCTCAGTCCTGAAAAATCAGACAAAAACTGACATTCATTGCAACTGACAAAACCGAGAGTGCTAATATCAATAAATTATATAAAACAACAGGCGCGATTAAGCTATTAAAATGCTACTGTTTTTTGACACCACCCCCTTCCAGGAACGCATAAAAAGGCCTACGATTTGTTTATACCACATTAACAAGAAGTGTGGCTTAATACAGTAATAAAAAGCCGAGAACGTAAGGCCTCGAGTATAATTTCACTATTAATATTCAATTTTACCCCCGAAACTTTGTTGTGTTCAAAGAAAAATCTAAGATGAAGATCTAAAGAGGATCTGCTTACTTAATTTCTCGGTAGCTTTAAGGGTTGCTCGAATATTGTGTCTGTGTGGGTATTACTTGTCTATGTGTAAGTTATAATCACATACATAAAATTAGCCTGTTCGGCTCACGTATTCTGTTGATTCAATTTGTTGCAAGTGATAGATTTTCTTATTTTGACAGTTGCATCTTGCAAACAATCAAATAAACTGAAATTACTGAAAACATGTTAATATCTCCTAGACTTGTTTGTCGGTTTATTGTTTTAGACTTTAGGAATTTATCAGTTACAACCCTGTATCTTCTTCTTTTGTTGCCATCTCCTAATGGAGTCTGCTAGGTTTACGGTGACCGTGTATCGTGTATCAATCCTATATTAGTACAAATGATATTTTGTTGAAAAGGGTTCATGAAACTACAATTTTGTAGATATATATTCTTTACCATATTCCAACATTTATTTTTTCTCAAAGTGACCATCAGTCCATCACTCTTCGGAAGTCGACAAAGTGTAAATTTGCGCGCTCCATAATAACTACGGGACCCCATGTTTACTGTCTATAAAGACGCTTAAACATTGTCCACGGCGAGGACCATTTTTCACTCGCGAGACTTAATTTCTGGTGGGTCGTTTTTCATCCCACCCTAAGGAAGCCGGTGGTAAAGTGGCTTAAGACGGTAATTTGAAATTTCAAGATTTTTTAATAACCAAAGATTGTTTATTCGCAAATAAACCAACAGCAACAGCGGAAATATAGAAGAAAAAATATATAGTGTGAGATTTTCTTTGTATGGAAGTTGGTTTTATGGATCCCAAGTAAATTAGAATGAATGATGTATATGAATTTATAATAGTAAAAAGGACCGTGGTCATCTTACTTGTAGGTATGCCCATGGTCACAATTAGGCTTATAAATAAAGACTAGGATCTAGTAATTTTGGATAGATTACAGTTTTGCCTACTGTACGTAGATTTACTTGTATTAAGCTTAATGTAGTAAATTGTACCACCACATACGAATATGTAATGCCCAAATTATAATTATTATAATAAAGAATAAACCGTTATACATTACTTCACGTCATATAAATAAATATTCATCGGTTGTAAAATTTTGCAAATGAGTCCTTTCATGGTCTTTGGTCAAACAAATATCAAATATTTAAAGAAAATTATTTGTTCGAGATGTGTGTTGTTATCTCAGTACAATCTAAATAGGATCTGTATCTTAGTGAGATCCTAGTTGAATATTGACTTTAAATGTGATGATTTTATATTGCAAAATCGGATCTGAACACGTTTGACCGACCGATTGGCGCAGTTGGTAGTGACCCCGCTAGCTGTGCAAAATGTCCCGAGTTCGATCCCCGGTCGGATATACATTTGTTTAATAAAAAAGAAAGACAAATGTATGTTTGGGTCTGGGTGTGTGCGTTTGACTTTGTACTCGTATGTGTCTCTGGACTTACGACACAGGGAATCCTAGTGTGGGCCATTGAGTGTGACGTTATTTATTATATAACAAAAGTATTTGTTTACCTTTTATACCTTTAATGAGGGGGAGAGTGCACGCTGCAATCCAACAGCCGCTGGACGCACTCGACTGGCCACGTTACCCCTCTCTCACAGAAGACTACCTTGAAATGTACTGCATTTCCCACTTTATCTTATTTCCCTAATGTACGTACGTGTTTCGGTAGTGAGTGAGATGTGCCAGAGTCCATTCCCATCCTATCCCTCCCCATTTCCCCAACCCTTTCTCCAAATGCATTTCTATGTCCAAAGGTAGGCAGCGCATCCGGGGGCGTGCCAACGTTTGTCATTTTGGACTAATGTTGGCATGTATCACCGATGTCTATGGGCTACAGTATCCACTTACCATCAGGTGGACTGTATGCTCGTCTACCACCTTCGTCCATAAAAAAAAATAAAAAACTTACTTTTAACTGTTTTAAAAAATAATGTTAAAAAAATATAATAAGACATTACAAACGAACACGAATGCTGGACGATGACGGGCGATCACTCCCGACGATCTACACTCATTTTAGATTACTCGATCTCCATTATCTACGCAAGTCTACTCAGCCCTGCACTATACGCTAAATCATCATATACGTAAGCTACGCAACATTTGAAACCTGGTGCCTCAAGGCCAGAAACTTGTCGAAGCTTCAGAACGTACTTTTCGAAAGGCGACTCGGATTGGCCAGACAGGCGCGGTGACGTCAACGCAACGACGGATCACCGGCCAAAAGAAAAAGACGATATTCGACGTTTAACCAAAAATCGAAGACGGATTACCAGCAACGTGGAATAACAAAAATTCGCAAATACACCAAAAAGCCCAAGTCTCATACAATGGGGAATTTGACTTATGCCACTTTCGCTAGCGACCCAGTTGAAAGGTATCGGCTTGTCCGTGCCCGGAATCGCGCAACATCCAATTTGTTTTGCGACAAAATATCCCTAAGTTCTTACTCCCTTGACTTCCTTACTGCAAAATGGACTACCAGTGAGTAAGTTTCATTACATGAGAGATCCTCAATATTATACTCGTATTGTACTTACCGAGACGCGTCAAAACTTTTATTAATACCTATTTCTTAATTTTTTTGTTTAGACATATGAATTCCTAATATACCTCGGGCCGTAATAAAAATTTTCTTATCGTAGGTGATCCACTTCTCATCGCTCGTTACCAATCTCTTCAGAAATGGATCGATTTCATTTTGTTTTAGCAACATCTCGCATATGGAAATTCTATTCACCAAGTTTCTGTCATTTAAATTATGTATCACCCAAACATCTAACTTTTTTACAAAATTCACATTATATGCAAGGTGGGGAATGCTAAGCTCTTCCGAAAATTGATGCCTGCTTATGTGTCGATCTGCTTCAATTTCTTCAATGGTAACATCAACATTTAAGTACGTTAAAAGGACGACCACAGCGAGGAACATCATTCATATCAAAATTACCAGGCCTGAATCGACTAAATCATTTTTTTGCAGTAATTTTAAATAAAGCATCTCCGTAAACACCACAAATTAGTTGCGGTAACGACACGGTATACTGGAAAGCGTCGATGCTACGGTTCTAGGTCCTAAGATTTTTATTATTTTATCCATCTTTATCTGTAAATCTTTACTACCCTGCTCTTCTCCTATTTCATTTTCTTTCCCGTCATTTACTTTTTGTAGAGGCTTATCACTATTGCATTTTTGCATCTTAAATCCTGCCTTGCTTAGTAGTTCATTTATCTCTTGATATATTTTTATTCCCTCTTCTACATCCTGATCATAAGATTGTCCATATAAAAATCGTGTAAGACCTTTTCAGACACTAACGGATACTCACTACCTCCTTGGCGGGTCACCTGCTGTAAAGATCTCACCGCTAAATACGGAGCACATGCAGTGCCAAATGTGACTCGAAGAAGACGATATTCCTTGACTTGAGATGACGAATCATCACGCCACAGCAACCTCTGATAATCAACATCAGCGTCATTAACTTTTACCTAAGTACCCATACCTACATCTTAACAATATCAGCTGCAATACAAACAGATGGTATTCTTCATTGCAGAATAATATGTCGCAAGTCATATGTCCAGTCATGAGAGTCATTCCTTATATAAATACCGTACTCAAAAATATCAGCTTTTGGACAATACTAAATAGGTGTAAATCACTGTAATTACCACTAGTTTACAATACCAATTTATACCCTCCCCTTTTTATCTGTGCCTATATCATTTTATAAGTAGATATTTATTTATATTGCATATCGCATGGCGAACAGGCGTCGATGGGGCGACAAATTGTCGATTAGCGATGATTGTTGTCGATTCAGGCGATTATGTCGCTCATTAGCATAGAAAATACTCGCTTTTTATCTGGAAAAATATGCATTTTATCCGTGTATTGTATTTTTTGTAATTTATATGAGGTGGAGTATATAATCTACAATTATTTTGGAGTGCACAGGTTAATAAATTATTTCCCTGTCATTTTGATTTTTGCATTTTGCTTGACGGCATAAAGTTTTACACAGAGACGGACTGTAATTTGTATACACTTTGGATTTAGACTCCCGGAAACGATAGACGTGGTTACACCAACTAACAACAAGGATGCCAATATAATTTGGGGAGCTGAGAGGTATAAATAAATAAGTTCAGAATTTTAAAATTGAGGTTTTTCGGTTATGGACTTTCCAAATGGCTACTTAATTATACAGTACAAGTATAAATTGTATAAACAATAGTTTGATATACTAATATCCCTAAAAGTACCTACATATCTAAGAGTAACCAATCGATACCGTGTATTAGCAGAGGTACAAGACATGTAACGAACAGTTCTTTATTTAGAACACTTTTAAAGTGACACATACAAATGCATCAAAAGCAATTTAATTTAAATATGTGAAAAGAGAAACGGTTCAAATCGCGCGACGCGATTGGCCAGGAATGCGAACCGAATTTCTCCGAACGTCAAAATTCAAATTGTAACGCGATCACGCACGCGCGAACCGTTACTGCACATTTCAAAAATAGAACATGCCGGCCATACTGAATGGGTGGACAGTAGCAATACATGCTCCGCTTAGTAATTAGTTTATTTATTTTATCGCATAATATAATATGCGGGAGGCGCAAAGTGGTGGCACAATTCCGAGAAAAAAGCCATAAAATAAGAAATTCTATGTCCCATACCTATTAAAAAATGATATTATAAACAACATAGGTAGATACCTACTACAAAATTTTCGTATACAGAATTTGCAATATCAATTTGAAAATGCGTATTACAATAGTGTTCGAAATTCAATATTCATTTTGAATTTCAATAACCAACTTTTGCACTGCCGTGAAACATTTGTTCAGTCTTATTACTTATAAATATGTAGGTACATTATACTATTGAAGATTATTATCACTGTTAGTTCATTTTAACTTAATAACAATACGTATTTAGCACTATATCTTCTACGTACCACTATCAAATGGAAATTATTATTTCCACCTGTTAATAATCTAAATTGATGGCGCCACTTTTACCGGCCAGAAAGTCATTTTAGGGAGTCACTTTTTAGTAACGAATATCATTTCGCAGTATTTTGACAAAAACTGATTTTTTTGTTGAAAAATACTATCCGTAAACCGTAAAGTATACGTTAAATTAGGTAAAAAACTTCTTTATTCTCGAAATACAATCTCGTCGTCAGGAACATTTAGGAAACTGGGAGGGTTAAAATGAAAAGTGTATGAAACTTTCATATTTCGGGCGGGTGCAAGCAGTTGCGATGCCGGCGTTTATCAAAGTCCCCTGTTTTAAGACGGATATAACTTGCCCAGTTTTCATAGATCCCTCGTTTAAAACCGTTTGACTCTTGCATCGTCTATTCTTGAACAGTCTCAGAGGGATGGGAAGGTCAAGTGAGGCTGGTCGTGGAGTACAGCTATCATTTGTCATGTCAGATCTTGGTGATACGGCGTCACTCGGCCTGATGGACAGAGATTTGTGTAATACCAACTATGAATATTTTTTATATCACTACGGAGACTTCTCGGAATTTAGCAGGCTAGAAAATATTTACAAAATATACTCTATGGCTAGTGAAATTAATAAATAAGGAAAACAAACAGTTTTCAACTTGATAAATAACTGAATTCAAATTTACTGGAAGACTTAATATTATTACCGTACCATTTGTACAGTCAATGGCAAGTCAATCTTTACCCATCTATATCTATAGTAACATGCTAATAAAACTATCTAAAACCTAAAAGATTTAAACAATAATCTTTATCTAGACACATAATAATACAGTACTGTAGAACCAGCGTGTCTGTACATTGAATATATTTACCAAAAACTGATTGAGGCCGATGAAGGAAGACTATCAGTATATCGAACACGCTAATCTTCAAAACTACGGAACGGATTTCCATGCGGTTTCCACGGATTAATTAACCTTAGCTTGGTGCTTCCAATAGGCTTTGTTTCATCAAAATCCAACAGTTATTTCCAGTTATTCCCAAAACTACCAAAAAGATTATATTGAAAAACTCTATAACGGACTGGAATATAAAATCTATACAACAGTGAAAATCCAACAACAATAATGCCCAGCAAATACAGAGATTATTGCAAACAAACAGACAAAAGACACAAAAACATTGCCATCATCATATTAGTTAGACCATCACCATCTGCTCCCTATCCTTAAAACATTCCTAATATCTTTACATTCATAGCAATAACAGTATCGACAATCCCATAACAAATCACAACACCCCACACACCATTAATATTAACCCCTATCTTCAACCCCAAAAGACAAACGCATAAATAAACATTAAAAAAAAACCACAGAGAAATTTCCAGTAAAATATTCATCTCGGATTTTTCTTTGAATTCGCACCTCAGTCACTTAATAGACTTCCGTGAATTTTCTTGGCTTTTTTCAAATTTACATATTTCATTCATAAATTTATTTGTCTGAAGGAGATTACAAGTATGTAAATTGGAGAACGCCTCCTCTGAGATTTGCGGTTACTCGATTTTCTTAACTTTTGTTGTTGCTATTGCTTTTTATTGTACTTATAACCAACTGTTACAATAAGATATTACAATATTGCCATAAGTACAGAGGCGGATTTACTCCTAGAAGGAATCTCTTCCAGTCAACCTTAGATAATTCTTATATTGTAAATGGGGTCTAAACGCGTGAAATTAAAGGCTTTTGTTTACATTTTATTTCTACTCGACTTTTCGGCGCGGGTTACACTGGCCTTAGTCACAAGTTGATTGAAACGGCGGATAGTCCAGGATTTTTTTTTTTTTTTTTATAGATTAGTGGGCGGACGAGCAAGCGGTCCCACGTGATGGTAAGTGTTACCGCCGCCCATGGGCACCTGCAACACCAGGGGGTATGCGGGCGCGCCGCCGACCTTGCAAAATCCTATTCACAGCTCTCTTGAAGAACCCCATATCGTAGCTCAATGGAAAGACCTCTTGAGGCAGTTCGTTCCACAGCCTACGGGTTCGCGGTATAAAATAGTTTTTGGACCGAACAGTGCGCGACACCTCCGTATCGAGGAAATGCGGATGGACCGCACTTCTGTGACGGGAGGTGCGGTTGTAGAAACCCGAGGTGGGAATTATAAAATTATAATAATTAATTAATATATTAAACAATTTTGTACGAGCAGTTTTGTCGATCTTCACATTCGGAAAGGCTGCGACAGACTAACAATGTCTAACAACACTAACAATGTCCGCAGACTTATTCGACAATAAATCGAAGGTTTTAAATTTGTTAATCAATGGAGTTATGGAGTTCATTACCATCTTCCCGACTAAAACATTTATACTTCTTAATTTCAATCATTTCACGTACAATCGTGGGATAATAGTGACACCTCTTCAGTTAACTGGTGACCATGGCTGGTGTCACTCGTGCCGAAACGTCAAGTAGAAATAAAAAGTATACCCTTTAATTTTACTCGTTTAGATCGGATTTACAATATAAAATGTGAACAAAACGGGATAGATTAAAAAGTTATATGGCTAACCTTAGCATAATCGCGAGAAGTCATATGTCATTAAAAAGCAGGCTCAAAAAAGGCAGAAAGGCATTAAAAAAATGATAAAAACTGGTAGAATCGATTCTATTCTCGATTCAGAACAACCTATATTTTCAATTTTTGCGTATTAATTAATTCATCCTAAAGTTTTATGGAGCCTATACCAAACTCTTATACCCTCTCACAATTTTCCACCATCTAAATAAGGCAGCAACATATTGCCTAACCGTCAGTTTGGCAGGAAATGGTAGTCGATTCGATTCCTGACTGGAATAATTTATTTGATTGATGTCTTGCCTGTCGTCATGCATTACGGACCAAGTTGGCTGGGATAGTTAATCTCACATATTGTTGCTGTGTTGCCTGCCTAATGAACTTAGATTTGTTTATTATTTGGCCAGAAGATTTTACTTATATTTACTAATTATGTCTGCTATATTTTTTTCCTATGCTATACATATTGTAGAGTCAATGAAGCTTAAAAATCGTCAAAACATCTTACTCCTCAAGAACAGATGCGATTTAATGTTTTTTTTTTTAAATTGTGTTTATTATTTTTTTATTTGAAATCAGAAATTTTATCGTGGGGTGGAAAAAAATTTTTTTTTTTTTTACATTTACAGGTTCTATGAGAATTCTAATTTTGACGAAAAAATCTTAGGTAGGGGAAGGCCGGGCAAGACGGGGTGGTGGGCAAGACAGGGTACTAGGCTATTCAGGTGATTCGAATCTACCAATCACGTTCGTTCTAGCGCCGAACTACTCGCCGCCATGACAGCTCTCAGTCGTACGAGTACCAACAGGACTGCTAGTTAATTGTTGTTGTTATTGCAAAAAAGTGAATTAGCTCGTTTGCACTAAAATTTCTTCATTATAAGTTTGGTACTGCGAAAGTATTAGAACTTGTGAGTTTTCTGTGGCCTTTACGCGAATCTTATCAACAGGAGACTGTAGTAACAGGTAGAAACTTGTTTTTCTATAAAATATTCGTTGTAAATTTTATATTTAATTTTAAATTTCTAAACTGATTAACGGGCAAGACGGGGTACGGGGTACCCCATCTTGCCCATCACAGTGATTTTAATTTTATATCTGTTTTGTTGTTGTTTAAGGATGGTATATAATTATAAAAGAAAATCGGAGAGAGGGAAATGGTCTGAAGAGGCAATGAAACAGGCAGTAGAAGCGGTTCTAGATGGAAAAGTGGGATACATGTTGGCTGCTAAGTCCTTTTTAGTCCCACAAACCACATTGGAGAGAAAAGTGAAACAGGCTCGTGAAAACAGTAATGAAATAGAGAACCTGAAGATACCATTGGGGCCCAGATCAACCAGTATTATTATTATTGGATGGACACAGCACACATACTCCGAATATAGACTTAATTAATGAAGCTAGAGCAAATGGAGTCATAATTTTATGTTTCCCACTGCACACCACTCATCGTCTTCAACCCGCTGATATGGTTTTGATGAGGCCATTGAGCATATACTATGACCAAGCTGTATCGACATGGCTCCGCACCAATCCAGGAATGGTAGTTACCATGCGTCAAGTTGCTGAACTGTTTGGCAAAGCTTTTGTTCAAGCTGCTACAATGCCAACAGTTATCAATGGCTTTAAAACTACTGGTATTTGGCCACATGACCCCAACGTTTTTACAGACAGCGATTTCATGGCCTCTTTAACAACCGAGATTCCTTTTAATGAGGAACGTCCTTCCACTAGAAATCAGGAGTCTGGAGAAGTGAGGCTATCAACAACTCTAGCCACTGCCACAACAACATATACCCTAGCAGCAACTATTGGCACAACAACAGTAACGACTGCTGCAGCTATTAGTACATCTCCTGCTACAACAACAACAATGACAACTACAGCTATTCCATCCGCAGGGTGCTCTCACTGGCCTGACCCAGTCTCAGATCAAAGTATCTTTACTTTGGTCAGTCCAAAGCAATTGATGCCCCTTCCAGTGACCAAAAAAATATCAAGAGTTACAAGAAGACGTGGTAAGACAGCCATCATAACCTCGTCACATTTTAAACGGGAGTTAGAAGAAATGATAAAAAAGAAAAGTGACGCAGAAGAGTTAAAAAAGAAAAAGAAGGAAATTAAACAGAGAAAGAAGGAGGAAAAACAACTCAAGACAAAAGGTACAAAATCTAAAGCAAAGAAACGTACTAGAAAGTCATTTTCTAAAGAGATGGATAGTGATGAAACGGAAAACACTCCATATTTTTATTGCTCAGGACGATACTTGGACTCTAATGAAGGTTGGATAGCTTGTTCGTTGTGTTTTAAGTGGGCACATTGTAGCTGTGCCGGTGTTGATGACGAGGATGCTGAAGCAACACCTATTTGTGAGTTATGTCGTCCTTAGATCAAAAGAATAAGTGTACCCCATCTTGCCCTATAGCATCACCCCATCTTGCCCGATAGTTCGGGTAAGATGGGGTGATATCTGGTGTTCTATATATTGTAATTTAATTACCAGTGCAGTGGTTAGATGTTCCTGATTTCATGTAATTATTCAAGACTGATAACAAAATGATTGAATAAGAATAAATACGATTCTAAAACTACTAAACCCTGTGAATAATTGAGATTTGATCCTTAACTACCCCATCTTGCCCGGCCTTCCCCTACTCGGCGGTTTTTGGGGTCGCTAATTATAAGTACTTATGGTGTCAGAATCGGGATTTTTTTTAAAAATCCTGTTATTTTTAAAAAGATTTTTTTTTTAAATTATTTAAGTTCATATAACCTACATATTTTTTAAATAGAAATGTGCATTTAAAATCTTTATTACTTTATTTCTTATTTATTAGTTAAGTAGATACATAATTAATCAGTTAGTATGTTAGTTTTGTAACAAAACTATAATTTGTTATAAAACTATCCATTTGTTCACAAAATATGTTTGATTTCATGGTTTTAGTTTTAATTTAATACATAATGTTTATTAGAAAGTTTTGATCCCTATCATTGACCCCATAGATTGGTGCTAAAAAAATACGGGGTAATTTTTTCACATTTGTGTCGGTTCGATTCTCGGCTCAGATAAGCGACTTTTCAAAAATCCATGAACGTTTCTTTTCCTTAAAAATAAAAAAAAGTTTCCTTTGAGTAAAAATCTATAATATTTAGGGTGGGACTGTTGGGTCCAATCATTTGATTCAACCTGTATAGTCATACACAACCACTAGATCTGTGATGATGCAAGGTAATGTGTCCAGAGCTTCCGGCTAAAAGTATTCGTGTTCGAAGCTTTTCTAATGGTCTATATTAATTTTTCACTGGAAATTTTGTAACTTTTCTGCGATTGATGCAATTGACTTATACATTTTACTTGAGGCAGCCCGAGTAAACAAATGGATTACGTGAGGGTATCAGCTACAACTACTAGACAGATAAGTAAGTGAAGGTGCGTTCACCAACACAAGAGGGCGTTCACCAGAAGATGTAGAGCCTGCATGCGCCTGTCCTGACAGGCGGCAGACAATTTAAAAAACATCTTCCGGTATTTTCATAATAAATTATGAAATGTGTTATATTTTTTATGTTTCTCAGTCTTTCTGTAGTCCCTCATATGCCTTGATGTACGAGTATACCTACATTGTGATTTAAAATCAATTTAGCACACATTATTAATGAAAATTTAAAATATAATTTAGTTGAAAATTCTTATTTCGTAGAAATAGTTACTTTTAATTTTTTAATAGCAATAACATATTTTTAAAGAGGAAACTAAATACATTTGTTATACCATTTTGGAATCTACATTAATTAGGCATTTTTTTGAAATAGTTGCATGGCCACTTTTGGTATGGTACATTTTTTTTGGTAGCTGAAGTTCAAATTCAAATTATTGGACAAAGAGATGAGAGAGACCTACTAATGAGACTAACGTAAACTTTTGGAAGATACCATATCTAACAGTAAATGAAAAATACTGATTTATGTGTAATAAATGTGTAAATTTATGTGTAATAAATCAGTATTTTAACGGCTCTGTGAAAGCAATAAACACAAAACTGAATGTGAAATTTCCTTTATTTCTTCAATTTAAAAAAAATTAAAAAAACGTCAATATCTCCTATTTTTGTAAAAAAATCATGTTTTGCTGATAATTTTCGACATTCATTTTTCTTCTTTTTTGGACGACATCTTTGTCATCGAAGATGGAACACTTTGACAATTTGAACTTTGGACACAGTTCCTCGGAACCAACGGCTTCTTTGCCCAAACGATTGACGAAGGTTCTTTCAGTCACGATGTCAAGAAGGTTCTACCCGATTTCTTATCTCTCAGGATATTCCCTTGGATTAATTTAATTGTCACATTTCACATTTCTGGTCGGGCACATCTTGCGCAACATTTATTAATCTTCGTTATATTGAATATTAGTTGTTGCCCGCTATTTAGGTCCCATTAAGCGAAACAAAAATTAACCTATAGGTACCTATCTTAATTTGTCCCACGAATTACACTCATTCCAAATACTGTCAGACTCGTTGATTTGTTGTAAAGTAAACAAACTAACTTTGGATATTAGAATAAACAAGATTAGGAAATATTTGTCATTTTTTTATTAAATCAGGCACTATTTCAACAAAGTGAGTATTGCTGTAGAATATTATAGAACTATTAGATATTATAGACAGAAGTACTGTAGAATATTATGGGAGAAGAGGTATTTTCCGTTTAGGAGATATAGTGGACACGCCTAAACGCTCGTGGCTCATACTTTACTGAAATTTTGCAAGCCTTAGAACCATCTCCTAAACGGAAAATACCTCTTCTCCCATTCCACAATTTACTACAAGAATTACAACTCCATCCGAAAGCAACAAAAAGTTACAACACTTAAGGGGCGGGAGTTCACTTTAAAGCGCCCCCACAGATAATAAAAACGCTTGTCTATGATTCGAGAGCCATAGACAATAAGACGCGATCATAAAGAAAATAACCGGTCTAAGCTGAGATGCGGCGGGAAAAATCCAACGCAGAAAATGTATAAATGTGACAGTCGGTGAGGGATCTAGTCACGTTGGTGGTATAGACAATACGGTGCAATGCAAATGGCGCGCGACGAGGAATTTTAAATTGTCATTACACGGGTTAGAGCGTTTTTATATTTTGCGAGCAAGGTGCTTAGTTTAACATATTTCCGTGTTTCGAGGTTGAGTATACAGAATGTTTGAAATTAAATGGTTTAAAATAGAATAGTTGTATCTTGAGATGTAATCTTTTGTGGGTATATGGATTTACTGAATTATGTTAAGATTTCCTTACTTAAAATTGTATTGTTTTGAGATTATATTTTGTTTATATAGAAACATGTTCTAACATGTGTTTTTGAGATAAAGAATTAGGTTTTTTTTAAAGATTTCACTAAGTTCAATATCTGAAAAATTAGAACCAACGAAAAGGTCCTTTTTCATGAACCATATTAAAATTTATGTACTCTGTACATAATTTATGTACTATATAATACTGTTTTTTCTTTTTGATAAGAGTATCTAATAGGTATATTTTATAGAGAAAAAAAAATTCAGAGTTAGATCAACCTGTACACCTATTAAGAACACACTCAGAAGATTCACTGTACTAATAAAAATAATAAAACAAGCAATCCTTTTTCCTTGTAAGGGCGTGTATACACTGGTCCCCAGAGTGTTCGCGAATTACGCACCTGCCTGCACACGGCTTTATTTATTGCTATCGTTTACAGACCGAAATTTTAACTCGGATGCTTATTACTCGTACAAGCCATTATAACTTTTATTGTATTATTAATAAGATACATGAAAATGTGGGTTTACTGCAAGCATTGGCTTCAATTGAAATTGTCAATTAAATTTTTTTTTATTAGTTTGATGGCGGTTTTAAGTAATTCTAAAATGTATTTAGATCATCATTTTAAAGCGTTTAATGTGGTAGATATAAAGGACATATAAAAGGTTCGATAATAACGTTTGATTGTACAATAGATACCTATATAATCAATATTTATAACTTCAGATGACAATGTAGAGCTATAAAATTCATAGCTATGTAGAGCTATTGTAGGGAGAGAGTGCATGCTGCATTCCCACAGCCGCTAGGCACACTCGACTGGCCACGTTACCCCTCTCTCACAGAAGACTACCTTGAAATGTACTGCATTTCCTACTTTATCGTCTTTCCCCAATGTAGTACGTACGTGTTTCGGTAGTGAGTGAGATATGCCAGAGCCCATTCCCATCCCTGTATGCTCGTCGGCCGCCTTTTCTATAAAAAAATAAATATTGCAACTTGAACTGGTATAGTCGTGTTAGAATGAACCACTGTACAGCTTGCTCTTATGGCTTTAGTCTGCATGCAACACTGAAACCTGTTTAAAGTGTCTAATAATTCTGACTAAAAGCCCTTTGTCTAAATGGTGTTAGTGGAATCCCTTATAACTCCTTAAGTTCTACATTAGTAAATATGAAAGTCAATATGATTAGCACAGTAATAGACTTCAAACCTGGGCAACTCCTTATGCTTTACAAAGCTCAGGTGAGGCTCCATATGGAGTGCTGCTCTCATCTCTGGGCCGGCGCACCGAAATACTAATTGGACCCATTTGACTCCATCCAACGACGTACTGTTCGTATTGTCGACGATCCCACTCTCACGGGCGGTTTAGCATTCGAAGAGACGTTGCGTCACTCTGTGTGTTCTATCGCCTGTACAATGGGGAATGCTCTGAAGAATTGTTTAATATAATTCCCACCTCGGGTTTCTACAACCGCACCTCCCGTCACAGAAGTGCGGTCCATCCGCATTTCCTCGATTCGGAGGTGTCGCGCACTGTTCGGTCCAAAAACTATTTTATACCGCGAACCCGTAGGCTGTGGAACGAACTGCCTCAAGAGGTGTTAGGATGTATTTTGGAAACACTGACAGTTTAAATGATAGAGTGGATTCTACTAAAACTTATATACAGCTTCAAGCACTTTGCCTAGCCCTTAATTATCAGCTTAGGTTGAGTTATCGTATAAATAATTCCTGTTATATCACTTCATTAATCTAACTTCAAATACACATAACACTCAATGGAACCTTAACACACTTAAGTAAAAATACATTTGAATACTTAAGCTTTTGATTGACACCATTATGTAACTGAAGCCCGTAAGGATCACTGTCTTAAAGGCTTTAAAACCCTACTGCACAACTGCAGGTTGCACAGTAGCGCTAACTACCGCTTCATAGGCATAGCGCCTATAATAAAATAAAATATATTCCATATAGATGTAATAATAAAATAATAGGGAACCTTAAGCTGTTTATAGGTGACGCCATTATGTTTACAAAGATATCTACCTAACCTAATGTTCAAAAAAAATGATTTATTTTACAGCACTATTTAGATATAAATTTACTTTATATAAATATATACGATATAAATCGATATATATATGTTTTATTAATAATTATATATAAAAATACTTACCCATATAAATATGGTAATATGCTTCAAATTGACAAAAATATAATAAACAGGCCATTATTTTACGATGTTTGTTTTCAACAAAAAGTAGATATTTTCAAGGCGCTTTAATATTGAGATGAATATATATATATACACGGAAAACTGTCCATCGCAATAGTATTTAACCCCATAACTTAACGAAACCAACTACAATAATTAAACCTTAATTTACTTCGCCACCTTTATAATCACTCCTGTGACTTGCGTGTTAGGTACGTGATGTATTTCCTTTTCAATAGTAAATTTATGTCACACTCGTAACCGAGAATCGTAAAATGGATTCATAGAATCATCCCCAAAATGTATTAGCGCTAAATACCAATCTAATAGGGCTGTAGTAACACTTTAGGCGAAAATTATCGCCACTAAAGACCCTTCAATATGCCTTTAAAACTTTTATTTTACTACAGAAGCACTCATGATAACACTCAAAGAGTTATAAGAGCGGATTCCATAACCTTTTTATCGCCCTAGATTTTGACTGCAGCTTCTATACAGTTTGTAAATCACTCCGAGTGCTAAGCGCCCTTTCTGTAGCGCTGTTATAGGCATAAGATAAGATAGGCATAGCATAAGACGAGGCGTAAGATAATGAGTAATATAAAGGAGGCCCTTTATATCACTCACTAACGCCATTGTATAGTTATAAAGGATCCTCAAGCTGTATAAGAATGGGCTTATTTCAGGGTTATAATATAAGCGAGGATTACGATATTGTAAATACTTATTTACAATTGTTTAGTTAAGGGAAGGAAATGTAATGAGAAATGACTTTGTGAAATTACTTATAGTAAGATCGTTAATTCAAACCCTCGGTCCGTATCATAGATGTTCGACTTAACTACGTATTTTAAAAAAATATCAATAACTCGGCGGTAAGAAAACCCGTTCAAGAAATTAAAAAAAAAACTAGTTTATGTGTTATGCCAATCTGCTAGATTATAAAAAAACTAGATTTATACCAATCTGAACGGGGCCTGCGCGGTGGATTATGGTCCGAATCCCCCTAGGCTATCACTACAGCATAAAATGATATAACATAATCGACAATTTTTACAGAGCTGTCATTTGAAAATGTAAACTAATGGTATATCGCCCCTCCGACAAAAAAAAAGAATAAATTGCCGATAAAAATGATACTTATTAACTTGCGATTTGTTCTGGTTCCTCAGATAAATCCTTTCTATTTCTCCCTTGGAGTACTTTTTAAAATGGGACTTTATATACTTTCTGCGGACAATAATTTCAGAAATATTTTTACTTAACAGAGAACTGTTATGAGTCTCTGGTCACAAAAGCAGGTTAGGTAACCAATGTATTTTTTATTAAGGGAGCTATGGAGATAGCTATGGAGATGGAGCTATGGAGACAGCTATGGAGATGGAGCTATGGAGACAGCTATGGAGATGGAGCTATGGAGACAGCTATGGAGATGGAGCTATGGAGACAGCTATGGAGATGGAGCTATGGAGACAGCTATGGAGATGGAGCTATGGAGACAGCTATGGAGATGGAGCTATGCTCGAAGTTTCTTTGCAGATTATGATTCGAAACGAAGAGATTCTCCAAAGAAACAAAATTACCAACATAGCTCTTATAATTTGTCAGCTAAGGTGGCAATGCGCGGGCCATATCTGCGACGAGACCGAAAACCAGTGAGGCTGACGAGTGCTCAGACGGAGGCCACGTACCGTATAGTGGGACGCCCTCCAGCCAGTTGGGCCGAGGACTTGCAGTTTGCCGGCAGTGGTTGAACAAGAAGAGTCCGCTCTTCTACTCCAGAAAGGAACACAAGAATACAGAAAGGAATCTCCCACAGAAGGTAACGACCTTCTGTAGTCCACTTATTTAATAATTAATTATATCCGTATACTTATTAGGTTAGATAAATTCTATAGTTATAAATTAAAACTTATAATTAATCATAAATTCCAATTAAATTTATTTGCTTAAAACAGGTAACCACAGATGACATGCAAATTATTGCACAGCTGTTTTGACCCTCGCGGGCGTATAAAAACATTAAAATTTCACGTATAAAAAACATGAAACATGAAAACATGAACTTTTATAAAAAAGCAAGTTGGCAATGTATCAAATCGAGCACCCTGCTCAATTTGATACATTACCACTTTGATATATTGTCAAGCGACGCGGCGCAACCCTGACTGACGGCTTCTATGACACGACCCATCGTATTATAAAGAGACATTGCGTCTCTCTGTGTTGCGCCTGTACAGTGGGGAATGCTCTGAAGAATTGTTCAATATAATTTCCACCTCCGGTTTCTATAACCGCACCTTTCGTCACAAAAGTGCGACGCATCTACATTTCCCCGATACGGAAGTGTCGCGCACTGTTCGGTCCAAAAATCATTTTATATCGCGAACCCGTAGGCTGTGGAACGAACTACCTCAAAAGGTCTTTCCATTAAGCTACTATATGATGTTCTTCAAAAAAACTGTGAATGGGATTTTGCTAAGTCGGCGGCGCACCCGCATACCCCCTGGTGTTGCAGGTGTCCATAGGCGGCGGTAACACTTACCATCACGTGGGACCGCTTGCTCTTCTGCCAACTTCCCTGTACATATATAATTAAATAAGCTCAGATAAATAGATGTTAGCATTCACGAAACCTAATTCCTAGTTCCTTCCACTATAACCGCTGTCCCACCGGGCTCACTGCCGTATCAAGACTTGACAAAGTTCGGCTGCGGCGAGACACAATTTATATGTAAATGCGCAGTGATGTCATTCATACTGATTCCTACCTTGAGGTTCGTCTTAAGATGTTAGTAAGTACTATATTTATATTCTGATTACGTTTTCTTAAATTCTTCAAAAGGTGTTAAAGATTAAAATAAACTTATGGGAGATCGGGTATATAAATAATTATTGTGTAATATTTAAGGCACAATAATTATTGTAGAGCACTGAATACACTTAATTCATAATGAAATAATTTAAAATATGTACTTTAGACCTATATCTATCACATCGTCACCCCTATGTCAGAACCACGAATGTGCAAACTTGGTGATTGTTAGATAATGTTTATAGTTATTATAATTAGATAGTGCGATGTTTATAGGGCTTATTGTTATATATTGCACATAACATGAACCTCACATAGTATAAATAGGGCGAGAAGAACTAATATTTCTGAGAAATCACTGGGCTAAAGGATAATCCCGATTTTTCACAGCGAATGAAAACTTTAAAATCGTTTTTTCTCGAAACTATCCAATTGCACATTCGTGGTTTTGGCATAAGGATGACGATATTTCGGTGCTTACAGTATATCTATATCATATCATTGATCTATTTCATTAGATGGAGTTCAAAAGTGTACATAAAACCTACTCGTACATAAAATCGCCAAATAACAAATATGACAACCATACACAGACTGTCCTGATAAGGGGAAGTATGCACAAAAAAGGGGAGACCGGGGCCACAATTAACAAAAAATGGATTTTTAGTTGTAGCTTCGAAATTTTTCAACATTTAGACTAGAGTTTTATGATATATGATGCTTTAACTATTTAGGTATCATGTTATTAACATAAATCAAACATAAGAAAAATAATATCTTAAATAGATCAATTTTTCTGAAAAAAGTCAGTTGTTAATTCTTACCTCGTATTTGGGGCTAGAATTAACAGGTCTGAGGTAAGTATTAACAGAAGGGGCAACAATTAACATTATGTGTTATGACAACTGATATAGAAGAAAACAAATGTATGTAGGTATGTCATTATTTTCTTTTATTAATAAAAGAGGAAGTGGTATGCAACACTTTTTCTAATAATTAACTAAATTAAACAAAAAACAAAAATCTCTTAACGTGAACAAAAACTAAAAATTTGTTAAAGTATTTTAGAGAATCAACGTTTTTTGGTCATTTTTTCTTAACATTTATCAGTCTTACACTTATCAGCAATCATTTTTATGATAGGAATCGAACAATTCGGCATAAAAATATGTCTAATTTATACTTATACAATATCACGAGATGAGATAGAAAATGGCACATTTTTACCTTTATAATAAGTATTTTCTTTAATCTAACAACATGGATGAAATGTAGTTTTATATACGATATATATTAAATCAACTAAATTAAATCAATAAATATTAATTATTATTAAATCAACAATTATTAAAAAAATATCAACGATTAGGAACTATATCATTATGGCAAAAGAGTAGTAGGTATATCTATTCATAGTCATCATCCGATTCACAATTCAGGCAAGTGAATGATGTGGTGTCACCTTTGATACACCCAGATTGGGCCCACTGCTTGCAAGAGATACATTGAATCCAGTCACCACCTGATGTATCTTCATTATAAGAGACACCACAAACAATACAAAAATATTCATCTCCTTCAGAGTCACTGCTTTCATCTAATATCCGTTTCTTCACCTTTTCTACTTTCTCGTCTGTCGTTTTTATTTTTCCTTTAACCTTACCTGTACCCTTTCCTTTATCTTTTTTGGCATTGTTCCCTTTGTTCTGGTCTTTTGCTGTCGTTTTCCTCTTTCTCAGTTCTCTCATATGATGTTCTTCTTCTAAAGCATTCTTCTCTGGAGTATCGGTGAGAATGGCAGATTTTTTGATGCGTTTACGATTAGACTGAGCTCGTGGTGAAGCTTTTGGTAGAGGTCTTATGGTTTCGACTAAGAAATCATTATCATTTTGCATGCCTTAAGGTCCAGCAACCGGTTCATCAGACATTTGCGCTATCACTTCAGTTACGCTTATGTCTAAATTGGGCATATCGATTAAAACTTCAGGATTTTCCAAATTTAATGACAGATTATCAGCAACATTAACTTCATTTTCAACAGGTGGTTCAGTGACAAGTGATTGGTTTTGATCGCTGGGATCTGGACGGTCCGTAACAAAAGATGGCGCAAAGTCAGATTCTTGGAAGACATCTTCGTTGCATGGCCAGATTCCAGATTTTTTAAATGCGTTGATTACATTCATAGGGTTTAATGCCAACGGTAGCGCATCCCTAACAATTACAGGGAGATCGTATATAGACATGTTTTTTTACGGGTTACTAGTCATCCAAGTAGTTTGTGCTCTATTCATATAATTTTTCAGTGGACCATAGACCCCGACATCGAGAGGCTGTAAGCGATGAGAGCAATGTGGTGGAAATGACAACAAAACAATATTGTTGTTCTTGGCCTTGTTGACCACTTCCATGTTTACATGTGAGCTGTGGTTATCCAGTAAGAGCAAGACAGGATCCTCTTTTGACGGCTTCACATGACGAATAAAGTGATCAATAAAATTTAGAAACTCTTTTTGAGTCATCCATCCCGATTGGTTTCCAACGCCTATGCATTCTGGTGGTCCGTTTCTAACAAAGATGTCATTATAGCGAATACGAGGGAAGACAAACATACAGGGTATAGTATTGCCGATAGCATTTGTTGCAACTGCAAGTGTAACCAGTACGCCTCTTTCGGCGGATGTCACAGCACCGACCTGCTTTATGCCCCTTTCTGCAACAATCTTCTTCGGCTTTTGAACGGTGGTTACACCTGTTTCGTCCATGTTCCAAATCTGGGATGCATTAAAGCTGTATCTTTCCAGCACGGATCTATATTTCTCAAAAAAGGTTTGCACGTTGGTTCTGTTGAAGGAAGTAGCTCTGCTTAAACTTGTGGCTTCAGGGCTTCGAATCGATAACCTCGGGTTTCTCCTCATAAAACTCGTGAACCAGTCATTACCCGCGAACTCATTAACTTTCCAAGATTCTGGTACCTTCTTAACATTGTAAAAAATAGCACACTGATATGCTAATTTCTTTACTTCACTGGGTAGTAATCCAAAATAAATATTAGCACACTTTAACAAGTACTCTGCTATTATTGCTTCCTGTTCGGGATTGAACACTAACCGGGTTTTTTTGTAGCCCACTTCTACTGGTGCACCCGCTTTCTTTTTCTTCACAAAATTGAAGAGTGAAACGTAGCAGAGCTGAAATTCTTTTGCTACATCCCTGTAATTTCTGTTTCTCTCCATCACTTCTAGCGCAGTCAACTCGTAGACCTCTAAGGGTGTTGAGCCTCGCGTAGTTTTTCGTTTATACGTTCTCATGCTGTCATAAAAAAAAATACCAAACTACAATAATTATACACAAAAAGTCAGATATCCTGTTAATACTAGCCCCCACATCCGGGGTAGGTATTAACACGTTAATACTGACCCCGCCGATTTGTTAATTATAGCCCCAAGGGTCCTTTTTTAGTATTAAAAGACATAGCAAAATATTGGTTAAAAGTTACGTTAATTAAGTATTGTAGCATTATTCAGTATAAAATGCGCTTCTAGGAAAAAAAAAAAACAATCATAATACCGAATATTTCAAGCGTGAATCAAAAAATCGTAAAGTTAAAAATGTTCGTTACCTGTCCAAAAATGTCGTTCAGTATACAACTCACTCTCACGGCGCGTTGAGCGCAACTGGCCAGTCCCAAGCCATGCGGCGTGGTCTAGTCGGCATATCAAAGCACGCGCTATAGTTGTAGTGTATATAGTTTTAGAGAAATTCGCTTGTTAATATTTACCTCTGTTAATTGTGGCCCCGGCCTCCCCTACACACACATATACACAAAATATACGCACAGGTTGTGTCTCTCCACTGCTGGATACAGACCTCTCCCAAGGACCGCCATTGCACACAGTCTCCTGCTCCTCTCATCCAGCCACTACCGGCGACTTTCTTCAAGTCGTAAATACATCTGGTCAGAGGGTGACCCACGCTACGTTTTCTCCCAATAAATAAATAGATCCCGCGAATATTCTATATATATTACGCAATATATTTATCAAGATTTTAATATTGACTAAATATCTCAGTTAATTTTTTTTTGTGACAATAATTGATATTCTTAGTTATGTTTTCCTCGGTTTATAACAAATACCTAAATAGCAAGATTTATTTAAAGTCAAAATTATTCAAAAACTTGATAGTGAATAAAATTACAACGTAAAATTACTAGCAGAGGTAATTAGCCGCGGAAAGCGGTTTATTAAAAGTCATAGTAATTTTAGATAAAGAAGGTTATCAGTAAGTTATCTGGGTAATTGTACGGATTTATATCTCTGAGTACAACATGAAAATCTAAACTATCTGCAGACAAATCTACACAACTATAGATATGTTATACAGAGTGTGTTAAAATTCACACCGTCTTGCCAGCTTTGAAGTACCGACACCGCCAAGATAGTCCGTCTGTGCAACGGAAGGTTAGGGTTGGCACGTACTTTATTCACTCTCTTAAAAATTCAATATATATGCATATAGTCACTAAACGATTACTCAAACACAATGATAAGGTAAAAAGTAGATAGATTAGAATGTTAATTTAAACTCTCAGTTTGAAAATATGTCAAATATTTGGTAGCATTTCGTCTTGATACAATATGATACAATAGAGGAGGGCCAGGAAGCATTCTACTAAGGAATTATCGAATTGTATCTACACGAATAAGATTCACTAGTCTGAGTGCACAATTTTAATTTAGAATATAAAATCATTAAAAAAATATGTCACGTTATAATGACGCAATATTATAATAGCCAAAAATTAAGACTCATTTATTATTATAATGTACCTATGTTTAATTGTTTGCAACGTTTTTTTATTGAATTGATTTTAAAGTTTATATGCAATGATAAAGCAATTTGAAATTATTTTATTACAAAAGCATCGTACCTACCGAAAAAAACACAAAAGAGGTCTGCCAATAACATTGCAAAAAATTTATAATGCAGTCACCTGTTTTTTTTTTTGACAACCCTAGTTGTATTACAATTTGTTGGCGACAGTATCTTTGCTTCCTCCGAGGCTACAGTACATAAACAAGATCCATCGTCTGACTATTAATCTGCATATATAAAAAATCTAGTACATATATAAAAAAATCTGCATAGGAACTTGATACTAACATGGTGATAAGTGATAACTGATAACCTAAATAATATTGACATGGCACTGTAAAAGTTTAGTTTAAACAACTGAATTGTCGGACAGCCTCAGGTGGATTAACAACAGAAGGAAGTTGATCAGTAGATGAGAAGAACGAAAGACAGTGGGTGGTAGTGGGTCGGTCAGTTGGTTAGTGATTAAATTCATAAAAAAACTATACGAAATTTGACAGCCAAAACCTGTAAAAATGTGATGGAAAATTGGAATCAAAATCAGACTAGCAATCAAAATCTAATTAAAAGTTCAATGTAAATACGCGTAAGCAGGTATGTATGAGCTACATAAACAAGCGCATGCGTTCAAAGGTCAAAGACCTAAGCGAATGAGTGTGGATAGCGTTATGCACATATGTTAATCACTAATTATTTATTTTTAATGTAAAAGAAAACCATATATGTTATTTTTAGTTAGATATAATAGTTTCACACTCTTTTTGTAGGACTGTAGGTATATATTCAGACGTGGAGAGCTACAGTCTAGGTATGTTCTGGTAAAATAATAATATACCAGTCCTCTATACCACAATGCTTGAAAATAAAAGTCTTCAATCAGTGCATCCCGCCAGTTGTGACGTAAGGAGCCGAAACGTGATTGACAAGTTCAAAGGAGCTCAGCGGGCTACGAAGAGAGAGCTACGGAATTTCTCTGCGGGATATAATCCGAAACTAAGAGATTCTCCAATGAACCAGCCACCGACATGGCTCGTACAATCAATATACTAAAGTGGCAATGGGTCGGCCATATTTGCCGCAGGACCGACAACCGATGGGGTGGACTAGTAGGTACTCGAATAGAGGCCATTCTCCGGGATGCCCAGCGTGGAACCCCCCTCTGGCCGGGTAGATCGACAATTTGAAGAAGATCGCCGGTGATTGCTAGATGAGAAGATCTGAAGATTGTGTGTGGTGGTGACTGGTGAGCCTTAGGAGGACCAACATCCAGTAATGGAGGGACATACGCTGATGGTATGGAATGGTAATGTTAATACAAGTAGATCTAAAAAATAATAATAACGAATATTTGACCTTCATAGCGTTCGTTATTTTTATTAATAAGTAGTTTTTTTTTCAATTTTTTTTAACCCAATTCACCCTAACCGACTATAAAATCACAAATTCGTCTGCCAGTCTGTCATGGTGACAATACTAACCCTGCCGATGTCGACTCAATACAGGGGTGAATCGGAATTACAAATTAGAGTAGAGTTCAACTAAATCTTATCTTCAAAGATAATATTGACAAATGAATGATTTATAAGATATCAAGCTATATGATAATCGTAATACCTAGAGATATATGACCTTTGACATTAATCTGTATCTGTGTTACTTTTGTATTAGTGGCCCTAAAAGTATTAGATTTGAATTAGTGTCCTAAAAGGCGACTAATGTCCAACAACCACCAAGTCACTTGGCCAGCTCGCCGTTTAAAGGCAATATTCGAATGCATGAGGAGACCCACGTCCAGCAGTGGAGATAAGAAGGGCTGGTTACGGTTCGTGGCCCTATTGGACCAAGCCGCGCTTGGCAAAGATGGCCTTTATTTAAAAATAACTTTTGAAAGGGGGAGGGTGAACGCTGCAATCCCTCAGCCGTTGGGCATACTCGACTGGCCACGTTACACATACCTATCTCTCAGATTACTGCATTCATTTTATTTATAGGTGCACCAGTGGTAGGTACATCCACATATAAATCATTAACAAAAAATCATACTGACCTGTTCCAAGTGATAAACTATTATAGGTGCACGCAGGATTCACAAAATAAATCTTTTGAAGCCCACAGCAATAATAATAAATAAAAAAAAAAATATTCAAAGTTAAAGTTAAATTAATTTGAAAGTTTCAATAGGGGCGACACAAACAAACAGCTATCACATTGCTATCACAAACAGCAATATCCGTTTATAACTGATTAACATGCGACGTAAAGTCGAATTCTGTCTTGGTTTGGTTCTACAAAGAGGTACATCAAAGGGTTTCCTGTTCACTGTTCTACGACAACCGCGCGGGATTGTAGAACACGCTGCATTCCCACAGCCGCTGGGCGCACTCGACTAGCCACGTTACCCCACTCTCACAGAAGACTACCTTGAAATGTACTGCATTTCCCACTTTATCGTATTTCCCCAATGTACGTACGTGTTTCGGTAGTGAGTGAGATATGCCAGAGCCCATTCCCACCCCATCCTGTTCTATCCATTTTCCCAACCCTTTCTCCCAATCCATTCCTTAATCTGCAAAGGTAGGCTGCGCGTCTGGGGCGTGCCAACGCTTGTCATTCTGAACTGATGTTGACATATATCGCGGATGTCTATGGACGACGGTATCCATTTACCATCAATCAGGTGGACATACAGTCCACCTGATTGATGGTAAATGGTAATTGATAGCTCATCTGACGCCTTTTATTTAATCAAAAAGAATAAGAATACAGAGTAAGCAGAGTAAGAGTCAAGATGGTAGCCATTCGCTACCACACGAAGGATTTTACCACTGACATACCTTTGAAATAATTTCCCGCTTTATCCTATTATCCTAATGTAGGTACATATGCGCTTCGGTAGGGAGTGAGATATGGCAGAGCCAATTCCCATCCCATCATATATCTCCCCATTCTCGCAACCCTTCTACCAAATCCATTCCTACATCTCTAAAGGTAGACTAGACTGAACTGATGTTGAAGTGTATCGTGGATGTCCACGGGCCACAGTATCCACTTACCACCAGGTGGACTGCGTTTTGTACACATTTTACGAGTCAATTGGGTCTCACCGCGTAAAATTAAAGATATTTGTTTACCATTCTAATCCAAGTTTCCGCACGGGTTACGCCAGGCCTGGTCACGAATTGACGATATAAAATGACACCTTCTTTCTATGAATGTTAATAAAAGATCTCACTAATATCTCAACATTTGTGAAACTAGAGCCGACAACAAGGCCCAAGAGGGACCAAATTTGACATTAATATCAAGCAATGCCTAATTATTATGAATTTATTTGTAATGACTTTCACAAATTTTCGTTCATTTTCAATCTGTTAATTGACTACATTTATAAAACCACATCACGGCAATACTAAGCATTTAAAAATAACAAATAAAAACAATAATTTATGGAATTTAAACAATAGCAGTAAAGGTAGACAGCAATGAAGAACATTTTCACGGTCGATTGTACCCAAGAATAACATAAAATGTTAACCCTCTAATACCTACGAATTACACTTTTAATTCCTCGAGACTCATTAGCCGTGGAAGGGTTAACGTCAAACGGACCTTGAAATAAATTCTTTGGCTTTTTAAGATAATAAAGGAAATTAAGGGTTAAGTTGTTGTTTTAAAATTACATTGGTTTTGCATGCTAAAACAAGCAACTGCAATTTTATTCAGAAATAGGACTTTACTTTCGTGTTATTGCAATTAATTTTATTATTTAAAACCCCTAAAAATAGCAGTTTTTAATTTAGAATTCAATCAACTTATGGCAATTTGTAAAAAATACGTTTCGAAGACACGAAATCTTTTTTGGTAAGTACATATAGTAATATCTACAATCTTTCCGATTTTTGTAGATATCAAGTACATATCTATGAAAATTGTTTACATTTTCAATATATTTTTTTGTGTCTAAATGCAATAGATGATATGAATAGGTACCTATAGTTGAATACAAGTACAAAGTTGTACCTAATTGCCATATATTATGTATAACGAAGACCTGTAGATAAGGTATGAGTATTCTAATTTAATGTCAAATAAATTTTAATACAAGTAGTAGGTTGATACATGCTTGTAGCAGATAATACCTAAATGTAAAAGAACACTTAATACTTATATAAAATTAATACTTAATATTATTAGGTAAGTATATAAAAATACATATTAAAAGAAATATTTTACCAGTTCTCTTGAGGATAGTATCTGAAACAAGTTATTTTTTCATTAATATTGATATTATATTTTTATATCTAAATAATAAAAATAATATAAATGTGAAAATGAAAAGTTTACAATTTTAACTAGCCGAGTGGCGCCACCTATAAGCTTATGACGATACTACTTGAAGTAGTAAGGTACGTATGTGTTTTGTTTGAATCTTGCATCGTTAGATGGCAGTAGTGTACATACTCAGAAAAATATTGGAAAGAAGTGTTTTTTTAATATAACTTCATCAACGATTTTGTTAGTCAATAAAATTAATTCTTTTTCACGAATTACTTTATTGTTATAAAACCTAAATCTACTTATTTAAAGTAAAATCTGTAGGCAGTTTAATGAATTCAAGATAAACATATGGGCGCTGTGATTTTTATTGTGCGATTTTTCCCAATTTTACTAATCTATCGGGAAAATAATATAAACTTTCAGTTGTTTATCGTTCGTTGTTATGTTAAAGAAAATTGGCCAAGAACTAAAGTCACCGACATAGCTCGTAGGCTCGGCATCTTGAAGTGGCAATGGGCAGGTTATACCTATTTACCACGGGACTGTGCTAGAAGCCAATGGGGTAGAAGAGTCCTCGAGTGGAGGCCACGTACAAGGAAGCGCAGTATAGGACACCCATGACCCATACTGACCCATGACCCATGACTTAAAGAAATATGTTGGTGATGGTTGGACGCGAAGGGCCGAGGATCGTGTGCAGTGGCCAACCTTGGGAGAGGCCTCTATTTATTTATTTATTTACATATAGGCACATTTTATATTATAGATACGAATGACATTAAAAAACCTAATTAGGTTTGTCCTAATACCATTTCCTCGGAATAAGTCGGAATTAGCATGCACATTACATTACAAATAAATAAGAACATAATAACAATAGAATTGAAAAAGAAAATCATAACAGTGGACATAAAGGTGGAGAGGCATACGCTGGTGATATGGTAACAAAAATTTGACAAATACTCAACAAATTTTTCTTATAAATACCTAGTATCCAAGATGTATCGTAAAAAAAATCATTTCTTTAGATATAGAAAGAAAGTAGCAGACAGTCCCCCACGTGCATTGTACAGTTTCTTGTGCATGTTTCTCGATTACATCTGTGACACATTTATTCATTGTGATAATTAAGATGCAGGTGAAGAGATGTTACAAGTACCGGGGCCGGCGGATATAGTGGGTAGCTCTACCCACTCGGAATTTTCCGAATGGATAAAGTACCTACCCACTCGGATTTTAATGAAAAGTTACTGAAAACGGATTTCATCGTCGCTCGAAAAATCCACGCCTAGATGCACTTTCTTTCTTTGTATCTTATTTTACTTAAAATTATATCCCGGCCTCATTGTTATTTAGAGCCATTAAACTATTTCCATTAATGTTATTCCTGTAAAAGTCTCTTGTTTATGAGTCATTCATCTCTAAACAATTTCTTGAGGGACTGTCCTCCGTCCCGGCCAAATAACCGCTCGGGCCTAACACAACCTGCCGGCCCTGACAAGTACCTACATGCTAACATTAGTCAAAAATGACGAACATTTGGCCATATTTAGTGATTAGGAATCTAGATTTTGGAACGAGATTAACTGAGAAGTTTTAGAAATAGGAGGATTCATGTTCGAATCAGAGCTGATATTCGAAAGTAAAACTTTAGCAACTCGCACTCACTTACCGAATCAACACTCTAATAATACCTACGAAAACCATTGAATTATCACCCTTATCATATGAGCGTTAAGGTGTCCATTGTGTATAGGCTGACATGTCTATAAAAGAGGGGCAAACAGTCTGATGAGCCGTGTTGCCTGTGAGATGGGCTCGATGGCTTCTCACCGTTTGAAAAAACCGTCGCCGAGTTTCTACCTTTCTAGATTTTTAGTGGTGATCTCACGCAGTATTTTGGTCAAGTGTAAGTGAGATAACTACTCCAAAATTTTTAAGTGGTAATTTCAGCATTATTATACTCTCGGAAAACGTGTTCAAAATTTTTGTCAATTATTCACTCCGTATTATTTAGATTTCTATGTTAACCCAAACCCCTCCATCACTTACTGTTATTATTATACACCTATAACTTATCATCTACTAGTATCAAGAATCAAATAAATCGTGCATAGGCAAAATAAGACGTCTTTCGGCTTTTGAAATGAACAATGGACCCCGGCATGCATTTACATGCAGATGATTTTACTGGGGCCGAGTACGAAGAAGATATTGCAACCGTCGCCCTTTTGAGCATAACATATCGAATTGGTATGTAATTTGAATTTGTTGTAATAAGAAGTAATCTAAAAATTTCAAATTTTCTGTATTAAGAAGTTGATAGTCAACTGATCAATCTGCATTAAAATTTTTGCAATTTTAGGTACTTAAGTAGTTACATCAGAAGTTAAACACAAGCTATAAACAGTATTATTTTTTGGTAATATAGCATTCAGTCGCATTTGGTTTTTGATGTGCTTTATGTCCAGTTTTTAACTAATTTTGTAGTGTCATCTGATTTTTAGTCATCAAAAATATTTACAGGTATAGTATGTATTCGGTACCTTAATGACCTACTAATAAGGGTTATGTATTAGGTATAGGTGTAAGCTTACTGTATATTGAAAAATATCGTTTCTTTATAGATTAGCTAATTAGAGCACTCATTAGGCTATGAGTATAATGATCTACTAATAAGGTCTAATTTTGAATGGTTTTGGGTACATTAGCGTGTTGTTGACCGCACCTTATATTGTACGAACATAATTTAAAGGGCATATGAACATAATTATAATAATAACAACAGGCCACTTAAAAACACCACGAACTGCCTAGGGTTCGCTAAACATTGATTTATATTCGACAATATTGCGACGCACTGACCTCGCGACTATTCATACTTGCATCCACCCTCTATGTCATAATCCCACCTATATCTCCTACACCATAAAGTTCATATTTCTCTGCATTGCTTAATAAAGTTTTAAAGTGAAATGGAGACCTAGAAATTAAGAGAATAAGCGCTAGCATTGAATCATGGTTACTTTCCAACGTATTTAGAATCTATGGTTAAAACATTAGTGTCAAACTGTAGATTTTCCTTGACATTTAGCAATTGTTAATTATATCTGAAAGTTATAATCCTAGAGAGCGTCGGGATTTAATAATACACAAATTCAGGTGCGTTATAAAATCTCACCATATTATAATGCATCTATTACGGATACTAACTACCTCTTATAAAAAGGTATAATACCTCTTATATCTCTTATAAAATCTACAGATTCATTTCCATATAAAATTTATGACAGATAAGAAAGAACTGGTAATGTTAGGAATATAAAGAAATTGACTTGTTTTTATGCCTATCTAGATTTCCTTATATCCGGACACATCGACTGGTTTGAACGATTTTTAAAAATAGACAAATAACTATATATATATACGTAAGTAGTTTTTAAATAGCTTTTTTTTCTATTATTCGTAAATCAACTTGCAAATAAATAGGAAATACACTACAAAAATAATTATCAAAAGACATTAATATTTTTTTTTTACTCTGGCTTCATGTAAAACGAGTTTTCAGTATTTTTTATCATACCATACCATGCCATCAGCCAGTAATTTTCTATTGCTGGAAATAGTGTGTGGACTCAACCAGCCACTAGGGGCGACTTTCCTCTAGTCGTCTTTTCCCAGTACGTGCGTGTGCTCTCCAGAACTAACCTATGAGAAAGACTCTGTGAGAGTAACGAATCAATATTTATCAAAAAAATGTTAAACAACTGACTATGTATACCCTTAATGTTAACTCTACAAAATTTCGATTGAATAACAGGAAAAAATATATAGCTTTTGTTAAAATAATCTAAAATGTTAGTGAGCCCGAACTGAATACGTGAACTTGCATACGTACGAGTACCTACTAATAAATTTATACTTATGTATTATCGTGCAGAGTGCGTGCAGTTTCTTCCCATGACCTTTATCCCGACCCCAGCAACGAACATACGTAAAAAGTATATTCCTAACTACAATTTAAGTAGAGGTACGCGTGCCAACAATACGGCGTTACTTAATAATCATAGGTCGAGGAGTTGTTAATTGAATTGTCGATGGGTGTCGTCAAATGTATTAAAGCTCATCTTATTAAAGATGATGCATCTCTTGGTAATCCGTCATTATTTTTATTAAGTATCTTTTTCACATCTACATTTTTTCAGAACAACGTTACACTTAAATTATACCATTGTTTATAGAGAGACAATGTGAGTTTGTATTTTATGTAAGAGGTAAACTCAAAAACTGCTGGACAGATATCGAATAGATAGTATTAAGAAGTTAAACTATTGCAGATGTAGGTACATTCCCTAGGGAATCCAAACGTGTCTATGTTTGAATTCCCAGGGAAAACGTTATGTGCGAATTCAGGATGGACCCGTAGTTTTATGATAAACACTCAATCATTAAAATATCAGCACAATAATTTAACGAAATAATTTCCGTATATTTCTATAAAAAAAAGAAACAATATTTCCAAAGAAAGTATCATAAAACACCCATCATCTAAGCCGCGAAATTAATTTCCACGCGTCATTTCCCGCCAAAAATAGAGCCCTCTTCACATTAAACAAACATTACGTAATAAAGACTCCACACCTTAATCTTATTACAGTATAATAACTTGGAACAGCTTACAGATGTTTTCCCAATCAGATTTCCCCGTGTGGAAATCCCCAATTTTTCATTTTCTGAAATTACATTATCGGAAATTTGCATTGCCTAGAGCGCCATCTATGGATGAGTAGTATTAAACAAAGACCACGTTACGTTGGAACTGAAAAATACTCATTCTATTATATAAAATCTTAATACATCTGTTTAGAGTAGAAAATTGAATGCTGACAGATTTGATGAATGTATAAATAATTTTGTAAATTATTGGAAGTGTAAGATTAGGGGTTCGCTTTCTTGCACGCCCTTTACAAAAACAGTATGAATAATAATGCGATTTGCATAATATCGCGAGCTCGTCTGAGGATGTTTACTTTGATTAAACTTGTCGAAGAAGTTTTCTACATTTTTATATATTGCAAAATACTCAATTATTCCTGTATTATTCCTTATTTATGACGTCATTTGACCAAAGGGATCTTATTGTCGGTATAAATTTATTAATTGGTTAAAATTTTGTAACTTAAATTTCGTTGTTTCAAGATTTTATTTAAATGTATTAGAAACATGCTTTAACATCAGCTTTAAGATTTTTTTTGTTTAGGAAGGTAGCAGACGATCATACAGTCCACCCATAGAAATCTAAATATCAAAGATTCTCTTATTATTTACATTTCTATGAGTCCACCTGATGGTAAGTGGATACTGTAGTCCATGGACATCAGCGTTACATGTCAACATTAGTTCAAAATAACAAAATGACACGCTCCCGGATTCGCTGCCCACCTTTAGAGATATTGGAATGGATTTGGGAAAACGGGTTGTGAAAATGGGGAGGGATACGATGGGACGGGAAGGCTCTGCCATATCTCATTCACTACCAAAAGACGAACTCACATTGGGGAAATAGGATAAAGTGGGATAGTCTTTATGAGAGAGAGGGAGGTAACGTGGCCAGTCGAGCGCGCCTTATGGCCGTTGGATTGCAGCGTGCGCCCCCCTCAAAAAAGGTACTTTTTTAAGATTTCACTAAGTTTGGAACCAACGTTCACTAAATAATTAGGGAACGTGCCTCAGACAATTTCAAATTTCATATTTGTAATTTACGGGAATTTAATGAAAGTTTCGAATTTTATTCATCGGTAAAAAATTCATAGAATGACCCTAATATAGAAAGAAGTGTATCAAAATTACCATACAAATATGCATCGGCGTACGGTCGGTGTAAATAAATAATTGTAATTCTTAATAAAACTACCCCAGCCCGGGTGGCAGTAACTTGCACGTGGCGCGAACTGTACTAGTAGTTTTATATTGCGATTCGTTGGTTTTGATCGTTGCATTATTTGCAAAATATGTATGTACTTATACGATTAATATTAGTGTGTAACATCTAACTACATATCTAACAAACATCCCTGCGTTTTGGACGAAGGCGGCAGACGAGCATACAGTCCACCTGATGGTAAGTGGGTACTGTCGCCCATAGACATCCCCGATACATGCCAAAATTAGTCCAAAATGACAAACGTTGGCACGCCCCTGGATGCGCCGCCTACCTTTGGAGATATGGGAATGGATTTGGCGAAAGGGTTGGGAAAATGTGGAGGGATAGGATGGGAATGGGCTCTGGCACATCCCACTCACTACCTAAACACGTACGTACACTGGGGAAATAATATTAAGTGGTAAATGCAGTACATTTCATGGTAGTCTTCTATGAGAGAGGGGTAACGTGGGCAGTTGAGCGCGCCCAGCGACTGTTGGATTGCAGCGTGCACTCTCTCCGTCAAAAAAAATAAAGAAATTGAAAATAGAATTTCTAAAATTGACTTGTTATGAAAATTGTTCAATAAACGAGAACGAGTAACTCTCTTTTTATCGCATATTTTTTACAACAAAAACACAAACTCAATACAAGTATCAAACAACACCACCCACGTTACAATATCCAAGGATAAAGCCATCGGCGGAGATGGACAGTAATGACCGGACACTTTACATAATTCGCCGATCGACTGACCCCAACCGCATGCCCGGTGCTTGCCCAAACACTTACCGATCTTACTCGTACCTATAAGTAATGTAGGGCTGTTTCGAATTTTATGTTGTACGGCCGACTGTTACACATTCATCAATTTGACATTTATTGATATCATCTTTTATACATATATAACCGTGTGGTGACGGCCAGCTTTAGAATAGAACCACCCTCCCATGGCTATCTCTTCCTGTGGCTGTCATAAAAAGATGACTAAGTGATAACAAAAGCCGCACAAGCCCTGAGGAAGTACATCACCTCTAAAAGAGCAGACCCGCTCGGCCAGCGTCGCCAAGTCATACGTCACTCAAAGACAATACGCATGAGATGATCCATGCCCATGTGAATGATAAAAGGACTGATTTTGTTTATAAGTATCACAGCTATCTAAGGAGAATAAAATTAGTTTATAGGAACTAAGATATTGATTGAGGTAATGCGACACTGAACGTGTTGTACTCAACGTATACTCGTATTTGTTAAAATATATAAATATTAATGAGGAAAGGTGAAGACAACACGCTGATTCTGGAGATTTTTTAATCTTCTCAAAACTATAGGCTACCAAAAACCGTAAGACCTAAATAACTCCAAAGAAAAGTGGACTTGCCAACTCGCAATACTGCGCGTCGTTTTAAACCTTTATATCTTTTCATGAATACAATGAGAGATATGTAGGTACGCTGCAGTGGGACTTTATATGTTGATACTAATTGATAGCCCAGTAAAATTTTCTTCGACTTCATAAATGTCAGCACTTATTTTTTTCACACAAACCACTCATTCGTAGTTAGAAATTCAACAAGACCATGAATTTACAACATGAAATGATTGAAATATTACACAATGTGGACTCGCTTTTATGCACTCGGAGCACAGTTAATTAATAAACTAAACCTGTTTGATTAAATAAATTAAATTTGCTGCTCTAACAGAATTACTTAGGTAAAATACCAAACAAAAACCACTAATAACTAATATCATGTAATAATAACAAAAATGATGTCAACTCAATAATCCCACTACCTACCATTTTTAGATGTTGTTATTTACTCTTTTTTATTTATAACTACACCCATCCACAGTGAGAAAATAATAATTAAATGTAAATAAGGCCACATAGGTAAAAACTGTATATTTTGCTATAGCAACGCGAAGCAGGCTCTGTCAATCAACGTCACAACGATATATTAAAAGTAGTTTTTGTGCGTATGAGACTGATGCTCTATTGATTAGCGAAGAGCGGAAATCAACGTGTCCAATAATTTGTAATTAAGTACCGTGATTTTGTCCGTGTGATGTATGTATGCCGGCTTTAAAATAGCAACACGCCATCTCGTCCCGCGGATGTCATAAAATGCCATTAAGGTTAACAATACCGTTAATTCCAAAGGAGTCACTGTAAAGGAATAGACTCGCCAACCAGCATGACCAGCATGGCGGTTTAAAGCCACCGTGTACAAGACAATGTATATGAGGAGGCCAATATCCAGAAATGGGCGACAAAAGGGGTGGTTACGATTTTAATGCGATTTTCGTGACGTTACTTCAGTTATAAATATGAAAATTGAGATACATTCAGTTAAAATATCGGAAAAATACAGACTTATCGGAAAACTTACCAACTGTTTCGATTCGTAAAACGACGCATATTTCATTATTATTTATAAATTGTTTTCATGTCTACAGCAAGTTTTATTTGTCGTCAATTGTTTCTTTAAATATGTATAAAATCAATTTACGTACCCGCTACCGCTTCCTTCTCCCGCTACACTTATCAACATGACCACTGTCTAAATATGTATATGTTATCAAACGAATGTCGAGTTGGTTTAAGAAAAAACCTGTGGAAACTTAATTGTGGGGCCTGGTCGCATTTTCTACATAATTTTGTACAATGTTAACATAATATTGTTAATGTTTGCAATTAATTGACTGGTATACTCAATATAAATAACCGAAAGTAAAGTTACGGTTATACTTATAATATAACGCTCGAGTTATATTTTAAATTCCTTTTAGATTCCTGGGTTAATCATTTAAATTATTAAATGGGATTTAAAGAAAAACTGCTTTTTCGAAACATATTCTAGAAACTATTGTAGAAGGTATTATTTACAGTATTTAATATTTAAGTTTACTTTATTTTAGTTGTTCAATTGTTAGTTTATATTTTTCTTACCTTTATTGTACTTATCTGTCGTTTAATTAATTTCAGTATGTCAATTGTTAGTTGTTAATTTTCTTACCTTTATTATATTATAGTTACATATTGTAATGTAATTAACTAATTACCCGAAACTTATTGTCTAAGGAAATGTCATTAATACAAATTTAATAAGATTTTTAGTGTCATTTGTAATAATTGTAATGTTGTAGGTACTTATGTGATGAATAAATGTATTAATTAAATACGTAGATAACGAGCCGAACAACTAATACCTATAATATATAACACCTATTAATCTATTAAGAGCTGTAACAAAAAATAAAGACCCTAAAAATCCTAAAAAGAACTTATTAAATTCCTTACACCAACCTATTAAAAATTATTTTGCAAACAAATCGTTAAAACACTCAGTACGAAAACCTAATTATCACAAAATCCAAATAAACACCTTAAATGTCCCTTCACAAAGCTACCAGCACTTACTTGGCAATTCAGTGGTACCAAAGCATTTTTATCGACCTGAAATTCCACTTAACAGTTCCCTATAGCTGCTTGTCCAACCAACGTTTATCGGAACGACCTCAAGGCATTTTATGAGACATAACCGGGCTCCCGAACTATCTGATGCATTTTTAGAGGATTCGATTTTCGGTTAAGACAATGGTTTTGTGGTTTGGTTCAAGTTAGTAGCTGTTGCTTCTTTTTCTTTTTACACTATTAAAAATTTTACAGAACTATAAGCAATTAACCGTCAGTCTTTTTCTTTTCTTATACGGTAATAGCACAATTAGCACATTGTACAAATGTCGAGTTTTCTTCAAATTAACAATTTTAAAAAGAAAACAATTGAAAACGCATCTCGTCAATGTCCAGTCCCAAAGTAAGTTAGTAGTCGCTCGGTAAAATGATAGGAGGTTTATTTAGGACAGAAGAGTTGGACTTCTTGGAAGCACACGAAATACGCAGTATTATGCTTTTCTTTGATTATCACAAACACGAAACACACAATACACAATTTTTATAATAATCAAACAAAAACTTTACTTTCCCTTCGAGTTCCCGCCAAAAAGAAAGGATCAAATATTTTAAGTTTATAACTTGCACCCCATAACACAAGGTGATTGAGTTAGAATTTACTACGTTTTAAGGATTAGGACGATTGCTGTTTTCGCCGTCTGAAGTCATTTCAGGTCATGGAAGGGGTCGATTTCAATTCTGTGGAGAAGCAGAACTGTAACAATTTTGCTTTCCCACTTTCTAGGAACAGGTTTCAAATTTCTTTAAATACATAGGTTATATTTTAAATACGCTTTAAATTTAAGCGGTGATAACCTAGAGGTATCTATTCACAACTCTCATTCATAAGGTTATGAGTTCAAATCTTCGACACGTACTTAAGTATTCTGACTTTCTACTTAAGTACGGATTTCTGAAAAAGTATCACTAGCTCGCATGTTACAGAATTTAAAAATCCTCGAGCATGTGTATCCATCAATCCGCACTGGGCCCGCATAGTGAATTCTGGCCCGAAACCCCCTAGGGATCTACTAGCCTGTGCCCTGCAATGGGACGTTTTAAAGACTGAAAAAATTACAATAAATTGTATTCATTTATCGCGTTAATAAAATTTCCCCTGGGTCACATAATTGATTTATGACGTTTTACTTATTATACTTTGATATATTATCAAAACTAAATGAAGATCAAAATAACGAAATGATACATTTCAACTTACTCGATTGTATTAATTCGATTGTGGTTCCGATCTCTCGATCTACTAAATATGGCGGCCGCTCGTAAAGTGACCCCCGCATTATCCTGAGGTCAAGACGAGCACCGCACTAAAGGATATTCCTATTCAATAATTTATACAATTGATAAATAATAAAAGGGGGGCAGGCGGTTTTTATTTTTATGTCTACGTCTGGAATATTGACGAGTTTGAATGTTTTTTTATAGAATCTGTGGAATATTTGTTTGCATTTCTAAATTATAATTCATATCCCTCTTTATAGAAAAATATGGATAACTTTTTCAGGTGTCACTTGACAGAGGCAATGTTTATGATTATTTATCCGTTTCATGTCTTTATTTTTCTTTTTATGGTGCAATTAGCACATTCTGCCAGTGTCATGTTCTCTTCGCAATGTCTCTTCTGTTTGTGATAGGTACTCAAATAGAAGCATAGGACTGCGTTTTTATTGTGTTTCCAAGGAGTCCTCTTCTGTCCCCAGTAAAACTACTATCGTTGTACTAAGCGACTAAAGACTTACTTCGTCGAGACTGCACATTGACAGAATACGTTTTAGACTTTGTATTGCGAAGAGAACTTGACAGTGACAGAATGTGCTAATTGTACCATTGCCATATATAAAAAGAAAGAAAAAATATTTCATACAGATGAAATGACCGATTTTATTACTGACCACTTTGAGTTTCGATATCTTTTGTCCTAATTCAAATTTTAAAATAAAACTAAACGCATCTAATAGCTACGATGTTCGATGTACGATGTTTGTTTTTCTGTACTTAAATTATGTTCGTGTGATTGTCTTGAAAATAAAATGGATAAATTGAAAATTTGTGATATTTTTGAATATTTTATAAGTTTCGTCTCGGCACCATCGCAAGTCAGACAGATCCCAATACCAATAGTGTGCATGGGCCAAACACCACAAACGATCGCAATGTGCGTCGATGGTTTGAACGCTTCCGTTCTGGAAATTTCAATGATGATAAGGATGAGCCCCACGGACGACCTCCACTAAGGTCAATAACTATGAATTAAAGGCTATAGTGGAAGCAGATCCATCGCAAAGTACAGCTGAGTTAGCAGCAGGGTTTGATGTTAGTGATAAAACAATGTTGGTTCATCTGCGTCAAATCGGCAAAATAAGGAAGCTCGAAAAGGTACTCACCGTGTCAACTAAACGAACGTCAGCGACAACAACGCGTCGAAGTGTGCACTGTGTTACTGCACCGTCACCAAAACGAAAGAATTTTGAATCGCATCGTGACTTGTGATGAGAAATGGATCCTGTACGATAACCACAAACGTTCGTATCAGTGATTGGATCCAAAAGTTGCAGCCGAACAATGTCCAAAACGCAAGATAACTAAGAAAAAACTATACCAGTGTATTAATTTGGTGGACCTGTGCCGGTATTATCCACTACAGTTTCTTACGAGCCGGTCAAACGATTGATGCAGATATGTACTGTATGGAGAGATGCATACGATAATGGAAAAGCTGGCAACAAAGCAGCCCAGTTTGGTCAATCGCTCATCTCCATTTCTTCTTCATGACAATGCCGACGACATACTCATACTCATGACTTCTCATACAACAATTTTAAAACTTCAAGAGCGGTACCTGGAGACTATCCCTCACCCATTATATGCATCGGACCTTGCCCCGAGCGATTTCCATTTCTTTGAAAATTTGGACATTTTTTTGCAAGGAAAAAAATGTGATTCTGAAGTAGCTGTGATTAGGGCTTTCGAAGGATTTCCCCAAGACTTTTACAGGAGTAGCATCAATCAACTGCCCTTGAGGTGGTGAAAGTGTGTAGATAATATGAGCCAATATTTCGACTAACATAACAACTTTTTTATAACAAAACGAATTTTTTCAGTTTCTTTACAAATCGGTCATTTCGTGGGTAAACACCTAATATAACCATATTATGTAATCAAATTTTAATTTTAGGTCATGAATTTTTTATATATTGTACATATGTACAATACCTATTGTACATAATATATTCATATGTATGATGTCCAATCTATCATGTCATTAAACCTATAGGTATATGATATTATTCGTATTTTCTGGTCATTATATTCCTAATTATACTTCTACACCCGCTTATGTTCTCTGCTTTAACTGCGGGTAGTCGTCGGACAGACTACATTGTACCTTTGTATGTACCACTTAATGCAATGAGCTTAAATAAAATTGCACAGTGGACACTCGCAGTGCTAGGCGGCAATTATAATTTCTTAATTTTTTTCTATCTTTTATTTTCAAAAATCATTAAACATTTCAACGCCGATTTTTGCCAGTATTCCGCAATCGATTCCATAATCGATCAATTAAACTGGCTCATTCCGATTCGGGAATTCGAAAATGAAATAAACGTCAACTCCTAACGCCTCGCGAATTTTTTCGCACGAAATCGCGCGAACAATCGATCCCCGTATAATAATGTCGGATAATACAACTTTTTGTGATGCGACGTTTTCTATATGATTGCACATTTTACTAAACAACGCGTCGGCAGTGACTTCGAATGGCATTCCTTTTGCCGCCTTTTTAATTTCGCACTAAACATTCAAAGATGTACCTTCGCGTCATCTCCTTTAAAGTCACTTTCGGGTTGTACATCTTACATTCATATCCCTTTCAATACCAATAGATGAACTTTATTCCTTTTACTTTTAGGTCGAAATTGTAATATCAAAACAACGCATACGTTAGGTTGTAAGGTCATAAATGAAATACTCGAAAAGGCGTTCTATCTCATATAAGGCGGAATCAGTTCTTGATAATGGGCCGGGAGCATTGTTACCGGAGCCTCATATCGCCTTCTCGTTGTTATCAGAAAATACCTTTTAAGAAAAAGGCCCTATTCGTTTTTCCGTCCCGCTTTCGATTCGCTGGATTGTTGACAGGTCTTTGTCGACGGTTACAGCTATTTGCGATCAATGCAAAGACACTTCGCGTTATCGCATCTTTTTAGGGATCTTTTTAGTTTCTAGGTCAATTCATTTGTGTCGATCTATTTAATGTCATAAGTCAGAAGTTTTTCTGCCCACTTTCATTCTATGTAAACCAGAACAAAAGTTGTTAGTTTTTATCTAAGCCTGTATATTAAAGATATGCCAGACCCAATTTTCTATTTCATCCCATCCCATAAAGTGGGAAGTATAATAGGAAAAGAGAAGCCTCTCATTTCCTTCCATACTCTCTATTGCATCCCACCACGTCCAATCGTGTGGAGAATATTATGGGATAAAGGAAACTGGAGAATTTTGTTCGATAAAATATTATAGAATATAGGAAAGGAATAATGGGAAGTATAATGGAATATTGTCGTATTCAATCTTCTTAAAAATCCACTTACAGATTTTTAAAGGTAGACAGCGTATCCGGGAGTAACGTTAATCCCTTAATAAATAATCATTCTTAAATGACATTGGCATTTCAGTGAATGAATGATTTTTTTTTTTACTGAATGCCTCTTGTAACTAATTAATTAATCATATTATAAAACATAATGACATATTATTATAGAAGCAATATGCATCCTAATCGCTAAAAACGATCTCTTTCGGGCAATCAACGGGCAGTGAAATTACTTAGAGGAAAAGGTACTCGTACCATTAATCACGGAAGTCCATAGACGACAGTATCCAGTTAGTACCGGGTGGACTGTCAAATAATATAAAATATAATAAAAACAAAAAGAAGTCACGAGATAAATTAGTCGTACTCGTGCAAAACAAATTAGTTCTTCAGGTCACAAAACTAACCCACGTATAAAATTAACATTCACGAAAGGGCACTTTCAAACTTGCAAGTTCAGGAGAAGTCTCCGAAAAATCCCCAGCGTGTGTTAACTCCGGTTTACTGCTTTCTTAATGACTCTCCGGGTGTTTTAATGACTGTTAATGACTGAGAGGAAGATAAACTTTCCACTCCTGTGCTGGTGTGTGGTGTTTGATTGACAAGATTTGCTACAATATGTTAATGGCTTTTTACTAGTGAATCGTGCGAGCATGTCACAATTTTCAACTTTTTTTTTTCGATATCAGCATACAACGACGCACTGGAGGGACCGGCCTCGCCTAGCAAGTCAGTGGGAAGTTTTGGACAGTAATCCACCAAGCAAGCCGAATGCTAATTAGTGGATCCATGTTCCATATGTTCCAGACATTTTTTTTCAATTTTCGATCAAGCTGTTTTCCGGACAACGTTTTCACTCACCAGCAACTTTTTTTTTTAAATCCATTGAGCTTAAATTCAGTCTCACTCACAATGAACTCACAATCTCACGAATGAATTAAAAATTAAGACGGATTAACTAGTCTTACGAGCTACACATATAATAATAATTATTTATTTCAGACAAAATATTAAATATTAATAACAATTAAACTTATGCTAAATGTAATGTAAAGCCTGACCAACAAAAGAAAAACCTCGCCATGTTGCGTAAAATAATAGACCTAATTAATATTTTCTACTGACAACACTATGAATGCTATGAAAAAAGCAAATGTGGCGCCCCCACAACAAGATTTCTATTTTTTGGGTCACGCTTTACTTATGCATATGCTAAACTTATGTTAGTAAAATTTAACATATGCCTATAGTAGAATATTAATTGATTCGTTGCAGAGTTATTTTAGATAACAAACAAATTTCGCTCGCATGGACCTGGTTGAAAACGGACCGGGGCATATTAGAATTCCGAACAATTTCTTGTATATTGATGAGAGTACTCAATAAAGGCCGTACCATACTAGTCTTGAGTTAGGGACAGTCGTAACCGCAAATTGGATTTTTCCCGCGAAGGGTGGATGGGAGGATTTAATTATTGTTTTATCGCGTGTCGAAGGGACGGATCAAGAGTACATTAACATACGAGTACATTTTGTCTGTTTCGTAGTAGGTACTTAAGACGTAAGTAAAGTATTAATTAAACATTTGTGCTTATTTAAGACTCTAATAAAGAATTAATTTTGTAACGTATTTGATTAACATGTTATTTGCATATTAATTCAGAACTTATTCTATAACTAAGCTACGTCTCATTAAAAATTGTCCAATGGTTTAACCGTGATGCATGCAGGCAGATAATAATTTTACTTCTTACTAATGCAATTAGCCCTTTCAGCATCTACTGCAGGACATGGGCCTCCTCATAGGCGACTAAGAGATAACAAGGCCTACCACAAGCCTTAAGGAACTGCACCACCTCTAGGGTAGTTGTGATTGTGTGTGTACCGACGCACCGATATTAATAGTGGGCGAGAGTAGTTGTGATTGTGTGTGTACCGAGTCTGTTTTTGTCCCCCCCCCCCCCTCTCGTCTCTCTTCCCCGTGAGCTTGATGTGTTCGGAGTGCTGGATACCAGATATTACGGAGTCTTAGATTCTCTTCTTTTTTGTTAAAATTGTTGGGATGCTTGTAGATTTCAATAGCTTCCCTATTGAGATGGGAATAATAATGATTCCCGGTTGACAAGATCTTTGTGTCCCTGAAGCAGATTTCGTGGTCCCCATCCGACAAGGCATGTTTAGCTACGGCCGACTTCTCAGTCTCTCCTCTTCGACAATTGCCTTTTTGTTCTTTAATGCGGGTATTGACACTCCGTTTTGTAGTGCCAATATACACTGACCCACAGGAACATGGTATTTTATATACTCCAGTCGAGGATAACGGATCTCTGGGATCTTTGACTGATCCGATGATATTTCTGAGTTGGCTCGTAGGTTTGAAAATGGTCTTCACGTTTTTCTTTTGTAAGAAATATCATTCTTTTTCAGTTCTTTTTCTTTTGGCTCCTTTTTTTGGTTTTTGCACCCTCTTGATTTCGGAGACTATGTATCCGTTGCTTTGAAGGGCTTGGTTTAAATGTATCACTTCCGATTGTAGATGTATCGGTTCGCAGATTCGTTTCGCCCGGTCCATCAGCGTCTTCATCATTGCTCTCTTTTGTTTAGGATGATAATTGGAATCTTTATGTAGATATCTGTCGGTGTGGGTGGGCGTGCGGAAAACTTGATGTCCCAGACTGCCATCTCCATTTCTGCTTACCAGTACATCCAAAAACGGAAGCTTCCCATTGCTTTCTTTTCCATGGTGAATTGGATTCTTAGATGGATGTTGTTAAGGTGTTTCGGAAAGAGTTCGAGCTCTTCCTCCCCCATGACTCCAGATCACAAAGGTGTCATCCACATATCGGAATCAGCACGATGGTTTTTGTAGTGCTGTTTCCAGTGCAGTCTCTTCGAATGACTCCATATAGTAGTTGGCTACCACAGGACTCAATGAACTGCCCATCGCTACACTGTAATTAAAGAACATAAAGGCAATTGTCCAAGAGGAGAGACTGAGAAGTCGGCTGTAGCTAAACATGCCTTGTCGGATGGGGACCACGAAATCTGCTTCAGGGACACAAAGATCTTGTCAACCGGGAATCATTATTATTCCCATCTCAATAGGGAAGCTATTGAAATCTACAAGCATCCCAACAATTTTAACAAAAAAGAAGAGAATCTAAGACTCCGTAATATCTGGTATCCAGCACTCCGAACACATCAAGCTCACGGGGAAGAGAGACGAGAGGGGGGGGGACAAAAACAGACTCGGTACACACACAATCACAACTACCCTCGCCCACTATAAATATCGGTGCGTCGGTACACACACAATCACAACTACCCTCGCCCACTATAAATACCGGTGCGCCACAGTCGTCGAGTCAGTTATATCCGATCACCGCTGCCAATGCGGTTCTCACTCTGCACCCAAACACAGCACACCGACACCGTCCCCGCCGGCCGAGACGTGGACGTCCCCCTCGTTACACCGTTAACACACACCGGCTCTCAGCCAACACTTTCACTAGGCATCGACACGTGCCTGGGCGCTTCTCGCCGACACGCGATCCCGCGGTATCCCCCCAATGCAACGCCCTAAGCCGAGGTCCGTTCCTTCCGCCGGTTTACCGGCGGGGGAGCCCTTAGGCACGTTGCAACACACACTTTTCTCCTGGCTGAGCGCCTTCTGCGCTCGCCCTACATCAATCGCGACCGGTGACTCTTAAAAGGCCACAAGGCCATAAGAATTTAGACCTACACGATGTTGAGGCAATCAAGGTTTTTTAGCCGGTAGGAGTCCGGCACTACCTGGTACCACCTAGACTAGCCTAGCTAGACTAGATGGTACCAGGTGATCATGCAGGGTTTTCCTTGATTGTCTTTCCTAACATAAAAAAAAAAAAAAAAAAAAAAAAAAAAAAAAAAAAAAGTCGAGTCAGTTGCGCTCGAGAAGCAGAAGAGATAACATCTCTTCGAAAGTGAACGCAGTCGCCACTGAAGATGTCAACCGCAGTTGTTGACGAAACGTTTGGAAGAAAGAAAAGAGATTCCAGAAGACCTCGGCCAAGTAACCCGGAAGATTCAATTAATATGGACACCGGCCGAGAAAGCCTACACTCCACTATAATAAATAAATACTATTAAAGGTAGGCAGCGCATCCGGGGGTGTGCCAATGTTTGTCATTTCGGACTAATCTTGGCATGTATCGCGGATGTCTATGCGCGACAGTATCCACTTAGGTACCATCAGGTGGACTGTATGCTCGTCTGCCGCCTTCATCCATAAAAAAATGCGGATGTTGTTTTGTTTGTTTGTTACGTCTTAAAAGAACTAATAGGTAATAACTTTGCAATGATTTAACGAAAATACTATTTTCATTTTTCATTTACATTTACCATTTTCATATAGCTCATACGTTTTAATCCTAATTTCCATGAACAAAACCGAAAACAATAGACAATACGAGTACTTATTTAACAGCAATGGAGCCATTTTTACATGCAGAAACATAAACATATGTATATAATACAACAACAATTTCTTAGCTAATTGAAATTAAATATTGCGTTGCAGATAAGTGTCATAATCCCTATACGTCTAGTACAATTTACAGCTTTCTGATAGCACTTGGCGTGAACTGCGACCTAGATACCGGGCGTTTTCTCTCCAAACGCATCTCATTGCTCATACATTAACCTTTTGGTAAGGAGAAGTTCTCTTACAATTCATAAAGCCATGTCTTAAAGGTATCTTAATTGGCCGTGTCATGTCTTAAATGTATCTTAATTGGCCGTGTCATGTCTTAAATGTATCTTAATTGGCCGTGTCATGTCTTAAATGTATCTTAATTGGCCGTGTCATGTCTTAAATGTATCTTAATTGGCCGTGTCATGTCTTAAATGTATCTTAATTGGCCGTGTCATGTCTTAAATGTATCTTAATTGGCCGTGTCATGTCTTAAATGTATCTTAATTAGCCGTGTCATGTCTTAAATGTATCTTAATTGGCTGTGTCATGTCTTAAATGTATCTTAATTGGCCGTGTCATGTCTTAAATGTATCTTAATTGGCCGTGTCGTGTCTTAAATGTATCTTAATTGGCCGTGTGGTGCCGTACCACCTTATATCTTGCCTTGGGTGTCATAAAAAGTAGACTCATCAACCCGCTTGACCAGCGTGACGTTTTAAAACCATACGTCCCTCGAGCACAAGAGTGTGCCGGAGGCTGAGTGCACAAGGGTGGGTTACGGTTGTCACGGTTACCAGAATGCATGCTAATGCATAATCATGTCTACCGAATGAGGGTAAAAGTCAGTGTCAAAAATTGAAATTAAGAAATAGTAGGTAGGTATGTTATCTTCGATTTTGTGCATCTGATTTCTAAATAAATAAATTACTTCAAGTAGGTATCTACTTAGACGGTTCTTAATAATTATTTATAACTAGCTGACCCGACAGACGTCCTGTCCAAATTTCAATAAATTTCAATAAAAAAAAATCCATAATTTCAATAAATAATTCTTTTTTCCTGAAAACTTTTCCAGGACCATAACGAACAAAACAAAAAAGAATTACGCATATCCATCGTTCGAATCGTGAGTTATGGTCTTGAATTCATACAAAAATCCCATAGAACAGAGCACTTTCAGTTTTTCCCGAATTTTCCCATTTTCCGGGAAACTTTTCCAATTTTTTGTTCCCTAATAACCCTATTCGGACTATTACGAACATTTTTTTAAAAAAAATAGTCAAATCGGTCCAGCCGTTCTCAAGTGATGCGCTTACCATAATTATTATTTATAAATTAGAAAATTTTCCTTTGCTGAAAGGAGGATATTTAGTTTCTCTAATAAATTCTGTAAATATTTACAGAATGTATCCTACATCAAAATTGAAATCTTGAATCTATAAACATACACATCAAGCGCAGTAACTGATATAAAAGTAGGCGTTTCCGAGAGCGACTTCAGAGTGACAATGAAAAACACAAAGTATAGTGACCGTATTTATTTCTAAATTTATTTCGTATATTTCTATGGACCCTGTTGCTTCAGATAAACAAAGGGAAATAATTGAATTGTTGACAGTAAAAATAATAGGTGTCCCCGTCGATATTGTGTTGACATTTTTAATAATTATAAATTATTAATTTCAGTTTTTCAAACATTAGTTTTTCTGTTGATCACGATTCGCTGCCTGCCCATTTAGTATTTTTTGCTCCACGTTTAAATACAAACTTTAAACAAATAAATAAAATAAAAAAATAAAAACGTATGATCTTAACAGAAAATAATTGTTATGCAATATTTAATGAGTGCTGGTCAAGCCCATAATGTTAATGTATATTATGTATTAGTTAATATTCATTAAAATAGCAGTTTGAAATACGATACAGCGCTGAGTAATAAAACTTAGATTATGGTAATAATATAGTATTATTTATTAGTTTTAATTAACTATAAGGCAGTAGATATAACTCTCATGAAATATTTTATTTATTTTATTATTATTATAAACTATATTAATATTTATTAGTGGTCTGATTCGAATATTTGTAGATTTGAGATTTTAATTTGAATGTAGAGTAATTTCTGAAAACTTAAAAATCTTTATTTATTTAAATAGGTCACCAACGAAATAAACACTAGTAAAGTAGATGAAATTTATAATTATTAAAGGTACCTCACTTATAGACAGCCTCAAAATGCTCATAAAACATTTTTTATTGCATTCTTGTTTCAACTTCACCTATTTAATAACTTTCAAGCTAAGATATACAAAGATATTCTTATCGCTTAAAGCGATAAGCTCTATACTACAGTATATAGTAGTATAATAATATATATCATGAAAAGAAACCTATACCATAGAGTACAATACTATACGATCAGCCTATGTCCACGATCTTCGACTCTTCTCGAGGCCAGAGTGTATAATATTAAATCTGCACCCGCAAGGTCGCAGACGAGTAAATGCAGTCGCTCATGGACATTTGGGATATATGTCAACATCAATCCAGAATGATAACCTTTGCCCCTCGATGCCAATGCCTACCTACGAGTGGATTTGAAACTCGACAGTATCGTATAATATAAAAAGAAAACTCTCAGTAAATTACAGGAATATTTTCCGTACGCAAAATTCAAAAGTACGTCGCCATAAAGGAACATAACATGCTCATAAGTTAGACTAGTTAAATGTAACGGAACTTATCCGCATGCAAATGCAGGGCAGTTAAGGGCGTCTGATTAAAACTGCAGATGATAGTAATGGCCTGAGAGTTCGCGCTCGGTTTAACTTGTAGGTAGAGTTATGATGGCAATTTGGAGAATAAGTTTATTTGTAGACGGTGAAATTTTCAGTCAAGATTAGCAAATGATTTTGTATGTTGATTTCAATCATTCAATTTTGTATTTTAAAACCTTTTTAAAAGTGAAAATGGAAAGTGAAATATATCAACAGATAGTTTTGTGGCAAGACGTTAATTTAAACCACTAAATGTAAAAAATTAAACACGTTCAAATTTTATTGAAATTCATTTAAAAATTCAAGATTTTTTGCGCTCCTGATGAAATACAAAATCAACGACGCATTGGAATTATAATATAATTAAGGAAAACAAAGTATTTACTAAATGATAATATAATGGTAATGACAGTGGTTTTTGTTTCCAAGTAATTCCATAGACAATTGCACGTTACCAACAGTTTTCTTAAAAAAAACAAATGAAGTCAATAGCAAAGGGTGATAAACCTTTATTTGCATAAAGGAAATGGGCAGGAAATCAAAGCGGACCTCCAGTTGACACGGCTAATAGTCGAAACATCTACAAATTAATTATTTTTTTAAACGAATTAATTTAAAATTATATTGTTTATTTATTTATTATTATTTAAAACGGTTGACGTTGGTAAGAGACCATAATTTGTTTTGGGTTATTGCTACAAAATTTTTATAGATGAAGTGAAAAGCGGGTGGCCCACGTGATAGTTAGTGGTAACCTCCACCCCCCCACCCCTCCCTCTACTGCGAATGGAATTTTACAATTGAGCTACAATTATACAATTACTCGTAAGCCATGAGTATCCAAAATGTTACTGGAAAAAGTTACTGGAAACACTACAAAGAAAATATCACATTACTGATATCATATTCCAAATTCGAAATATGTCCAACAACTTATATAATGATATATAAAATTATATAATGATATTATATAAGTACCTATATAAAAAACAACGTGGTTTGATTAGTAAACCAAATAATGTAACGCGTGAAATGTGATCTGTGCTTAGGCATTTACTTACCTCCAGCGGCGCTACAACCCTTTTTGGGTTTTAGCCTCCCTCCACTATTTTCCTCCGTGACTCCTTTTTCCAAATTGGAAGCTTCGCCATCGCTTTCAAATCTTCTTCAACGCTTTTGACCCACCTTTTTCTGGGTCTACCTCTTGGTCTATTCTTTTGCGAAATCCATTTGATCATCATCTTTGCGTCAACTATTGTCTGACATTAGTTCATTATAAATCTCTTAATATTAAGGATGTTTTATTATTTTATAACGCTATCATAATTCAAGACATAGATATAATTTATTTATATTTATTAAATAACCACTAGTGAACAATATAATGAAGAAATATGGTTAATTATGGATACAGCTATAGCTAATGACAGTAATGACCTATATATGTTTAGAAATGTATAAATAACACCATGTATTCTATATAGTAAATATAATAAAATTGTAACACAGTCGTGTCTGTAAAAAGTGATTGTAATATAAAGTACGAATGATATAGAGCCCAAAACAACAATTATTGGAGGTTCAACAATTGGACTTAACGTACATCATGTAGATTTTAATGAAACTTGACACAGTTATAACTTATAGGCTCGATTAACTTTAGCGTATTTTTTATGTAAATTCCTTATAGAGTTCTCATAGGAAGCACTCCAAAGTTAACGCGAAAGAAGTCGCGGGAATCGGGAATCGCGTCAATGTAAATAAATTTACATTGACGCGCGCACGCCCTAACAAAAAAAACCTTTAGTTTTTAAGATATGTAAATAAGTTTGATGTTAGTTAAATAAGTTTCGTATTTGAACTTTTTATATGGATAATACACTTTTTAAGTGGCCATGGCCATAAACAATATTTTTTCAATATTAACAATTTACGAGTTATAAAGTATCTAGCAACAAAATAATACAATCCCACGATAAGTGGAAAATGCATATACAAAGTGTTTTGACAAATAAGTTCAATAAAACAACGGAATATTGGCTTAGGCAAAGTCACTTTATCAGTCGACGGGGCACGAGAAACATATTACTGCGACGGGAAACAGGGAAAAGAACGTAACTGAGCTCTGGATGAAGAAAATTAGAATATTCTATCTCTAGCCGACTGATACAGAACTACAACTTTTGTTTTTTACAGAGAAGTGGGCGGACGAGCAAGCGGTCCCACGTGATGGTAAGTGTTACCGCCGCCAAGGACACCTGCAACACCAGGAGGTATGCGGGCGCGCCGCCGACCTTGCAAAATCCTATTCACAGTTTTCTTGAAGAACCTGATATCGTAGCTTAATGGAAAGACCTTATGAGGCTTGAACTTTTAAAACTTTCGTGTTTTCTACACATTTAATAATGTAAATTGGGTCTGAAGACGTAAAATTAAAAGCTTTTGTTTACCTTGTCTGTGTTCTTGTGTTTACCTTGTGTCGACTAGAAATAAAAGATAAACAAAAGCCCTTAAATTTTACGCGTTCAGATCCGAATAACAATTTAATATAGGGCTCTCCCTATATCCAGCAGTGAAAAGACATAGGCTGATGGTATGATATAGTATAAACTTATTGTATATACACATATAAATATATTCAACAATAGATTGAATTACTTAAAACATAATATATTTTAATTGACAAGGGGAACTTTATTTAGTTTAATAATTCACATATACCTACTTACCTTTTAAATTATTATTTTTTGACGGAAATATTTTATATCCACTTTCACACCCCTATTCTCAATAGTAAGGGAGATAGGGGGATAATGGAGATATGTTGTAATATATCTTATCAATTAAAAATTGTGCAAAATGAAAACTTTTATTTTTGTCTCCGGTTTTTTATACCAACCCCCGGTATGACACCTACGAAATACTCCAGTATTATGTACAACATAGAAATGACAGAGGGACTGAAAATATACATACAATGGAACATAGTTAAAAAAATTAACAATATACTGTTTATTACGTAAATGCTGTTTATTACGGCTATATCCTATACCATCACATAGAGTCTTTTTTTGGAAAAATATCGTAAATGACAAAGTACAAATAATCATAATGACTTAAGTATCTTGTATGTCAGAAAAAAACGCGTCTTTTTAAAAATATGTAATTTTCGCTTACGATGTTCTTCCTGAAAATATTCTTTCTGAGTTTTCTTAGAAAATTGTACACTGAATGCTCGACGCTCGATCACTGAATGTACGCTAATGAGCCTTTAATACTACGGCGTTAAACGCCCATGAGCGATATAGTACAAGTCTTTAGCGTTTAACTATTTGTGTTGTATTATAAACGCGGCGTTTGGAAACCAAATAAAAAAATCCAAACATAAACCAACTTCTTAGAAAGATTTTCACTTGCTTCCTTTCCCACTTCTTCCGTTTCGATAAGGTTTACCCCTCAATAAATAATTTGGCAACGTATTAGCATATGTCGATTTATCTCGGGCCGGGGCTAGAATTATTATTTATAGCTGGCAACCCCTAGCCCCTGCAGTACATATGTTAACTAAATCCAAGGCGATGTATGAAGACGACCATAGAATAGACTATAAATGGAGTAGACGCGACGCAACATCGTAAAGTACTATTACTTTAAGTACTAGTACTAAGTACTATAGCTATCTATAATGAGTCAGAATTACAGACGACTCAGACGCACAGAAAGCGGCGATAGCTTAGGAGTATCAATTCTCTAATTCCATTCGTGAAGTCGTAAGTTCAGATTCTCGCCCCATACTACTGAGTTTTTACTCACTAATTATTAAGTGGGTACGATTTTTAAAATTATCATCAGCGGTGAAGGAAAACATCGTGAGGAAATTCGCATGCTTTACATGTTAAAAAAATCTGGTGCATGTGTACCAATCCACACTGAGCCCGCCTTGTTATGGGCCAATACCTCCTAGCCACATACTGGGACAGTCTTGTGCACTACATTGAAATGTCATAAGCCTGATATCAGTTCGTATGAGAAACAATAATAAGTTGTTTACTTGTCGAAATGTGCAGAACTGACAATTGATTTACAAGTTCAAAGTCGCAATGCCAAGGAAGCTGTGCTCGAAGTACGATAGTCCCGCTAGCATTATTATAATTTCACTTTAATAAAACTTTAAGTTGCACTTTAATAAATTGGCTTTAACCACAACAGGTTTTTTTTAACATATAGTAGTTTTGTGAAATTGAGTTTGTAATTTTAAATAATTGTCTTTATGTATAAGAATAAAAAACATCCATAGAAATCAAGTTTGTTATTCACAACTAGACGAGCACAATGCCTTAAGGCAGTAAGTTCGCCTATTGCTCGATGATGAGCAGTATAATGTAGGTATAATAAATAAAATAAAAAAATATGAGGTTATCCGAACAAAGGGACGTTATTGTCGATATAAACATCTTGATATTGGTTAAGATCTTCTAGCTTAAAATTTTGCTGTTTCAAGTTTATGTTTAATTAGAAACATGTTCTAACATTTGAATTTGAAAATAAAGCAATTAATAAGTTATCTATTTTTTTAGATTTCTTTCACTAAAATATCAATATCTGACAAATTAGAATCGACAAAAAGGGCCTCTTTTCTCAGATAATGTCACATATAGGTAGGTTTCATACAAATAATTGTTAATTGTGGTCATTAAAGGTTTAACGCTTCTTTTTATTGTTGGTCTGCTTGATCTATGGCCGCATGCTTAAAGATTTCCGCCGACACCTAGAACGCAAATGCCCCGGGAGTTCAGCTTTGATTATTGAAGTATACCGTCTTGACTCGAATTTGTGGTTAAAATTAGCATTATCCAATTTCGATATTTAAATTATATGCAGTAGTTTAGACACCATATTGAATTATTTAAAGCAGATTCAAATTTACCTTGTGAAGTTTTAGATTCTTCTAGGAATATTGTGATGCAGGTAAATAAAAATATAATAATAAATCGATTTTTTTTTAAATATACATTTATGTATGAGAACAATAAATAGCAGAAATAATTTAATAGGCAGCAGAAAATACTGAATGGCAACAAATTTAATAGTGACAATAAATAGAAGTGGAAGCGAAGCGAACCGCTGACGTAGTAATAATATTCTTAGTAATTCAAAATTATTTACTTTAGTTATTTAAAAATAGATGTTTTACTGCGCATGGTTTTCTGTTTGTAGTATTGCGTCTGGTATACTTAAATACAAGCCAATAAATAATAAGTAAAAGTTTTTCAAAATAGGTTTATCAGTATAAAGTAATACGTATACTGAGATAATATTTCAGTAAAGTACTGTTAATAATGAAACAGTTTAAAGTACTAGAATATTAAACAATACATTAATATAAAACAATAAATTCAATATTACTTTATTTGGTGGGGTGATAATTAGGGCGCTACCAGACAGCAAGACAAAACGGTACCGATTACCGGTGACATGCGACACGACAGTTGACGAGGTAGCTATTAATAACTTCAACTATATCAAATTGTAAGGGTAGCATGATAGAGCGCGACAAAGTTACGATTAGAACCTACGTCTAAATGCGATTCATCGTTTTTAGGTAGACTTCGAAGATGGTATTGCCGAGGTCACGACTTTCGAATTTAGAAGAAAATTCACCACATAATGATAGGGTGACCAGCTGAATCCAGACCATAAACAGTTTTCAAGTTTATTTTGTAATTACAACAGGAATTTCAAGGAAATTTGTTGAATAACTGTCGGGCGCACTTCTTAAACAACTGAAATGAAACTCAATACTAAAACTAAATTAAGACTGTAAATATTTTAAAGAATCTCACAAAATGTAGGATAGGGCTCATCGAACTCATCAAATGTTTCGTCTAGACCTTTTTTTCTAAAACGTGCTAAAACCATAAAAATACACCTTTGAGACCGACGTGTACCGTCGGTCTTTTAAAATTAGTGTATTTTATTACTATAATTTGCAGATGAGTACAACATCAACATTTTTTTTTTCTCATATCATCCACTGTATGAAAGTGTTTCACCCGCTACCGTTGGTTAAAACCAAAGAGCGCGAAAAAGTTTAACATTGAGAATTGAGAAAAGATAATAATTTAGCTATTATCGTGTCAGTGTGTAATAATCTCCAAAATTAAACAGATGAATGATTTAATTAACAGGGAAATTAGGTCGACAATAGAGGTGTATATTGGCAACTCAAGCGGAAAATTTAGCAGCTAGCATTTCTGAAAAATCTATTTATGTGTGTGCTTCTACATACGACTTACGACGATCCACGTTCTTCTGGACTTACGAATACGACTTCCACGTACTTACGTTCTTCTGAAAATTTACTTCTTAAATTTCCTACCCATTCTCCAAATTTATTTACTAACTCTTTCACTGTGCAGGCTGCTAGACTTTGGAACTCCTTACCTGTTGCCATTAGATGTGCTCAGTCGCTGTCTAGTTTTAAAGGCAAGTTAGAAATAATTATTCTATTAGTTAGTTCCTTTAGATTTCTATTTTCTTTCTCTACCTAATGACTTCCTCTTGCTACATTTCTGTGTTTCTAAATTGTTTGTTCTATTTCGTCCCATGGAGACCTCAACTCCTCCTAATTTTCCTTTCCTTGTAAACTTTGATCTTATTTGTGAATTGATATTGGGTGCAGTGTAGATGTAGACATGTATGTATGTATTTATATATTATTAAGCTATTTATTAAAATATGTATTTATTATACTATATTTATTATTATATGTATTTATTATACTATATCTACTATCGATAAGTATATATTGAACATGATCCATCTGTGGATTTCGGTCTTTTTGCACTACCTATATCCCTTTTATTTTTCTCTATCCTAAGGTTGCCTGGAAGAGATCGCCTTAGCGATAAAGTCGCCTATTGTATTCTGTCATTTATTATTTGTGCACTTATAACAAGAATAACCAGTTGTATGCAATAAAGAGTATTTATTATTATTATTATTACGATAAAGTAACGGAATGCGATTCGTAATTTAATATTAACTTGGAAATTAACGCGACGTACTCGCGATCTGCCGTTTTGTCGTCTCGCTGCGCGACTTGAATTAAATGTAGCCGTTCATGCTACCCTCGCTGATAAGGTTAATTAAAATAAACATCTTGAATATTGCGCCCATCTTACACCCCTCAAGAAAATTATAGGGGTGTCACTTTTTGCTTCATGAACGCAATGTTAAATGATGTTGATTAATTGGTTTAATGGACGCGATTTGTCTTTGCCTCCTTTATGGATGACGAAATTTTCGCATTCTTATTCTAATGATCTTTAATTTTATTTAAACATTGATAATTATTCATATCTCGTTTGTTTATAACACGTTTAATAAATAAAGCATCAAAAAATTACTTAAAGAGTGCTCTACTATCTCAAACAGACTTATTTCTAAATTTAGCTTTAAAACTACGGGTACAGGTTATCGAACGACCGCATGCAACTTACTTCAGAACTATTGGTTCTAAAGGTGTCGCCTGGAAGCGAGTCGCCGCCATAACACCGTGTACCCGACACCCGATCTTAGTGATGTCTAAACACTACGAAAATCTCTAAAGAAGTGTGCACCCTGAAGTACGCGAGCATAAATCATATCGCAATTAATAGCATAATTCATCACGATTAATCAACCAACAACTGGACTATGAAATACACTTTGGTATTTTATAAAAATCGCTTTCTTATTATTATTTTAGGAACACCAAACACATATACCTAATACACCTGCATAAAATTTAATTTTAAGAAAACGTTCTTACATGTCATTCTGCTACACTGGTTAACACGTCAGTTTTGTTAAAATCACTGTTACGTTAAACATACAGAGTAAATAACAGTATCGATGAATATACGAGTAGATAGCGACAGAAGTATTAATAGGGACTTGTTGACTAGAACTCGACAAGTGAAGCTGCGTTTTATTTGATAATTATAAAGATTGTGTATTGTGCTTTTTGAGGTTTAATAATGATAGTGTATTAAACTTAAAAATATTTTTTCCAAGGAGTTCAACGTTTCTGTCCTCAGTAAACTTACTATCGGTTTACTAAGCGACTCCTGACTTATTAGAATTTTTCTAAAACTTCACCGTGTGAAGAAAAGGAGTGTTGATCATTCTCTACAAGGAGACAGAGCACTAGAATATATTGACAACGAAGAGGAGGAATTTTTAATTTCTTGAAAATTGGTTTTCTTTGCTCTAAATTTTGTGCTTCAAATAAAGTCCTAACACACTTGTTGGGCTCCGAGAGCTCTTAATGAATTACCCCAAATCCTCCGTCAAACTGCTGTTCTTGTTATTAATAATATAAAAATCCATACCCGATTTTGCCCTTTCAACATTAAAATTTATTAAGTTGCAAGTATATACGTAGACAATCAAAACGCAGTGTTGCTAAAAGCTATATTTGTTATTTTCTATTGTGGAGTAATGTGGCAACAATTTATTTAAAATAAAGTGAGTAGTTTGTTAGTTACATATAAAAATATTAGGTAACAAATGAAAAAAAAATCTGTTTCTGTAATACCTACTCTATTTGGTCACTAAATATTGGAAGCTTAAATAGCTTTCATATGACAGCTCACACATGAAAATCAGTTTATTAATTTATTAATAATGTGGCAACAATTTATTATTAAATGTTATTCACCATAAAGTGAGTAGTTTGTTTGTTATAATAAAAAAAGTGAGGCAAAGCATGAAAAAAATCATATTTTTGTAAATATTTTTGTCTCTATAACATCTATGCTATTAAATCACTAAAACATTTTTATCAATAATTTTAGTAATCTCACACTTGAAAATTATAAAAATTAATAAAGCGTCGCCGGTAGTCTTGACGTCATAACAGTCTCCACACACTCCACAGTCTCGAAGAGCGACATCCGGTTTTTTCCAACTCGGGAAACTGTGCTCTAAACGATTATGCAAGGAATCGGTACCTACAACTTTTGCAATCTTTTTGCAATTCGGCCGCCCTAGGAATTATATTAAAAGAAAAAGAAAGTTGTAGTAGTAATTTTAGTATTACAATATGTCTAAGTTACATTTACAGACAAAATTAAATAATTAGAAAATTACTTTTCATTAAACATTGCACCGAAACTCATATCTGCCGCTTATTCCTAACTTCTTTGTAAACGGTGGCATAAAGGAATCTGAATAAAAAAACTCCTGTCAAAAGTGACACCGCCTCAACAATTGCTGCGTCGTCTATTAATCAGAACATTCACTGAGGGTTGTCGTCGCTTTATCAAAGTATCACAATACAACCAGTATAATACTCTATGAATATTTATAAGTTTTAGACGCGGTGTCGCGCGGCTCATTTGAGACGGTGTGGTCGCGCCCTAATTGTCGACGGGAGCCTCTTTTTGAGTGTCTGTCAAATTCGTCACTAACTTTTCTATGAAAGGGATTTTATCTTATTATTTGTGTGATAATGTTCAAATTGGCGGTTGAGTTATATACCATGCCTCTATACTGTCTCTGTACTGCTGGATATAGGACTTTCCCAAGAATCGGCAGCACACACAATTGTCTCATCCAGCTACTACCGTTTACTTTCTTTAAGTCGTCAGTCTACCTGGCCAAAGGACTACGCTATACCTCCCACCAGTACGTGATCGTTGCTTTTTTAAAGAGTCCCATGTTCTTACTTAGTGAAAAAACCTCAGTAAGCAGTTCATTCCACAATTGTCTGATTTTTCGAGCTACTTGTTCTTTAATCGAACTAAAATTACCGACATAAGTTGAGTTAAGCAGTGCTAATTCTACTTAGGCGTAATTGCGGAAGTACTCGTATAATTTGGATATTTTGGAAAAAAAATGCAAATGAAAAGAAATTATGAGAGAATTTATCTTACGTGACTGGAATTTGAAAGGATGTCCAGGATCTTTTTGAAAGGGTGGACAGCCTCAAATAATACTTACTGTATACAAGAAATAAGCACTCAGCACCAACCTCCGACTGAAGTCCAGCATGATACACGGACGGCAATATTTGTATGTCATATAATACAACTCCAGTATCTACAATAATTATGCGTGCTGCATGTATACACATAGTGAAAAAAGGAAATATCTAGAAAAAGTCAGCCTCTACCCAAAATGACCACAGTTCTACGTAGAAGTTAAACAGTTTGAAAATGGGCTGGTTTCGCCATATATCTGCGACATACGTATATCTAGATAGGGAATGCTCAAATACGTACAAGAACCTGAATTTTAATTTTGAAATTTGTCTAAACAAAATAAATAGGATCTGAAAACAATGCGCATAGTCCGAGCGCTCGGCGGCAAATACAATAGAAATATGAATTAGTGTAACAAGTGACCTAATCCAGGTTTAATAACGCGACGTTGGTCATTCGACTCCCGGATCAATTCACTAATCTCAAGCCTAATAGCCGGAGGGGACTGGTCTGGTTCATTTACTTTGACTTTTAAAAATAAGCCTATTTCAATTTTATTGCCAAAGCAGTATGGTTTAAATTAAGTTGGCAGGAAAGGTGTTTTCTGAAATAATTTTTAGGACCCCCGAAAACATTCCCGTTGAAATGTGAAAGCATTTCTGTGTAAGATTATGTATGATATTAGAAAATGTATTGCGTTATAGTTCTAGAGATGTTAGGTTTTATGGTTTGTGCAGTTTATTAAAAACTAAACACCCCACCTAAGACCAGCTTCTTTGTAAGACAGAGGCCATAAACTTTATTTATTTATTTATATAAGTACTTTATGGTAGTCATAAATGTTAAAAATAAATTCCAGAAGAAAATACGTACAAAAACAGTGCTTATCTTATCCCTTTAGGAGATTTATATCCGAAGACCTGCGAGAGTGATAGGTGAGCAATAAAATAGGCATACAAAGTGTGCTGTGTACTTATATGAACTACCAAACACTGTTTATATATTTTCATTATTACATAATGAAGTTTGATTAACTGATTTAACTTTTATTTTCCTTCTCTACATCAATTATAGCTGCTTTAACTCAATTCGTAAAAAAATATACACAGTAGAGAACAATATTTTAACGTATGTATAAAATCAAAAAATATCAAAACGACCCGAAACAAACTTTGACGAAAACAGACCCAAAACTTAGCAAAAATTAACCTCACCTTAAAAGTTTGAAAACAATAGAATTTCCCAAATAATTTTTCGTTGCGAATTCTTTTCCTACTTTCAATGGGAAGAAGAAATTCCCCAATTTTCTTATTAGGACCAAATAAATTACACTCGCCCTACTAATTGAGGATTTTAAACCATTTCTTTAACAAAGGAATTTATGCAAAACACTCGGCGCGGACAAATTAAAAGTGCGAGAGAAAAAAGTATAAATTAATGCACCCAATACGCATCTGTTTTAATTATGTCGAGGACGAAAGAATGAATGGGACATGACTTTTTAAAAACAGCGGCTCCTTAGACCCATGCAATGTTTTTTTACCCTCCTATGGAGGTATTATTTTTTATTATAGACGGCTACATTCGAAACTTGTGAATAACTTTTTTTTATTTATTAATAATCCTAGAGAATTCAAGGAACTTCTAAATAAAGGTGGAGGGACAGAGGGAGATGGAAGTCACAACTTTTGTGACGTCACATTTACAATATGAAAACACTCAGAGCTCCCCAATCAATTCCATGTTCTTGAATTGAGAGTGGGACCAATGTAAGCAGCAAATACAGAAGAAGAATAAAGAGGCTTTGACTGACACGAAAATTCGTCCACAAAGAGTTGCTGCTGCATGTGCCAGGGAAGTACTCTGTTTGATAAACGACGAGGACGATACTCTGTGGTTCCCAACACCACCCAACAAGAAAACGCAATAAGTGGCATGACAGTAATAAATAATTTAAAGGAATGGTTCGAAAATCCATGAACACAAGATTATTTTTTTAATTAATAGCAGCCAATGAAAATGTAAGAAATATATTTTTTTTTTAAGTTAATTGTAATAAATACTTATAAAAAATAATGTGGTCAATGCTGTTTTAATTGGGCACACTCCGTCAATCATAATTAACTTTGAATTAAATATTGCAAATGATATGACGAGGGGAAGGTCACACCTGTGACATAAGCCACGAAATTTGCATGACGTAATTTATCGATGGCCCCTTAAATAAAGACAGCGACAGTTTGAGACTATAAAATTTAATTTCAGGTTTAATCTCACGAAATAAGGAATCATAAGAGTGAGAGTGTTAGGACTATAAAGGACGAGACGGCACAATTTGTTCCAAAAATAAGCTTTTTGTACTGATCATTTTATCGCTACAAACTATGCAAGTTTATCAAATGATGAGTGGTTTTGCAAAAACATTCCAATTTCATAATTACTTATTATCGGGAATCATTTAAATATATTGTGTTAATATTATTTATGTGAAAAGTGCATTTAGTATTTAAAATAACACTTAAATGTTCATGTTTAATGCATTTTCGTTTTCATTAATTTTTATTGCTCGTAAAATAGGCGGTAATATTGGAGAGAATCCATGTTATGACTGTTACCGGAGTCATAAAAAAGTGAGGTAGTTGGGGTCAAACTGTTATAATCGAGACTATAAATCTAAACTTGACTTAATTGTTAGAAAAATCCATATTGTCAATTTAGTGTACAAAAGAACAGCCCATTGATGTTTATTTTCTTGATGAACTTTGGGTCTTTGCATTACATGCGAGTTTTGCATGATTTAAATAATAATGAAGTTTGAATATTGCAATAACACAAACGGTATCGTATATTGGTGACCCTCTCGTATAACTGACACTGAAATAACAAATATGAAACAGATTGTTCTGCATCTCGAGTAGAATCGATTGTAAAAGTTTTTAAGATAGTTTTGTTTCCTTCATAAATTACTGTTAATTTCTAGTATATCTTTTATTCTACGCGCAGCTGCATTCTACGCGCATCGACCAGGCCCCATCGCTTGGCCGAGTTTTATAAATTATTCTAAGTCTATTATATTACTTTATTTCCAATTTCTAAGTTCCAAATCTTCTTTCTGGTTTGACTATTGCTTGAATAAATAAACTTTCAAAGTACTCACGGTTTTCACTTCACTTAATCACAATAACTAAAATTTCACCACCGCTCCTCCGCCACACCTCTGGACTCTGCGCCGTCGTGGGCGCCTCCAGGTCCTGACTAGGCCCTCCTCTGGGCACCAGTCACCTGGTGAAATGCGCCCCGAACAGCGATCCACTGCCCATAGGTGCGCGTCTAGTTCCACTGAACCAGTGTTCTTACTGACTGGGCTTATCCAAGCGTGCCAGTTATCCGGCTCGACGGACCATGTAGAACTCGGATCCAATCCGAGGGTGAGACCAATAAAACCACAAGTATGGTGATATAAATTCCACTATATTGGTAAACTATATTGGTCATTTATTTAGAGTTTTAGATAGAGCAACTACTTTACATACTTACATACAAATTACATATTTACATATTTGTAACTATTGATTTATTCCTTAAAATAGTTATATTTTTCGTTAGTACGATTCTATATAATTCAAAGTAGTTGACGTGTTTCACGTTGTATAAACATGTGGGGGCACACTCCGTCGTCTATATACTCTTAATACCAGTTTGCAAATAAATTGAGAAAAACAAATATAATAGGCACGATCACATCTAATTAATCCAAATCTGCCATTGTGTTTCTTTCACAATGCAAGGCGGCCATTCAAAGGGTACAACAAATTGTCTGATAGCCATCTATGTACGCGGTATCTACTCAAGATAACGATAGGGTTTGCAGAACTGTACAAAACGTTTAATTTCTGTACTAATTGACACCGAAATAGTCTACGTGAAATAATAAACAAAATATGTGACATTATCTGAGAAAAGGTTAACCTTATTGTAAGATCTAATTTCCTCAGATGTTGCAACTTTCAAAAATTTAAAAAAAATAACGATTTGTTTTATTTTTTTAAAGGAAGTAGGCGGCAGACGATTTTACAGTCTACTTGGTGGTAAGTGGACACTGTCGCTGATAGACATCCGCAGTGCTTACCAACTTCAGTCCAGAATGACAAAGGTTGGCACGCCCCCGGATGCGCTGCTTACCTTTGGAGATGTAGGAATGGATGTGGAGAAAGAGTTGGGAAAATGGACAGGGATACGATAGGATGGGATGAGAATGGGCTCTGTGGATATCTCACTCACTACCGAAACACGTACGTATATTGGGGAATAACATAAAGTGGAAAATGCAGTACATTTTAAGGTAGTCTTGTGTGAGAGAGGGGTAACGTGGCCAGTCGAGTGCACCCAAATTGCTGAATAGCTACAACTTCTTGTCTTTCTTGTAGTGGTGAGTCGTACAAGATAAATCAGATCTTATATCCTTCACAACATACCTTCTTACCCTATCCTATTTCCCCAATGTATGTACATACGTGATTCGATAGTGAGTAATATACATCAGAGTCCATTCTCATCCCACTACATCCATCAAATGAATAAGGTAATGGAATAAAGTGACCCCTTATTCTATAATACTCTTAACTTCCATCCGAACCCTTTCTTTAAATGTATTCCTAAATGTCCAAAAGTCGCGCAGAACATCTAGGGAGCGTGACAACGTTCGTCATTCTAAACTAATGTTGGCATATATCGTTGATGTCCATGGGCGACAATATCCACTTACAATCGGATGGACTGTCTGTTCGTCTGTCATATTTCTATTACAAAAAAAGATACATTGACGCGAAAGTTACTTTTTACAATTTCAATGAAATGAAATCAGCATCAGTATCCACTGTTGGACACGAGCCTGCTCATGTACATTGTCTTAATCCTGGCTAAGCGGATTGGCGAGCCCACTCTTTTAGAGGTGGTACAGTTCGTCAGCGCTTGTGGTAGGGCTTTAGTAGCCTTTTACAACACCCAAGGGAGGAGATAGGGTGGTGGTATACCATAGCCGGCCGAGAGCACACGGCACAATTTCAGCATAAACAAACACTTATACAACAGCAAGCAAGGTTTGAGGGGTGCTTGTGAGTTGCAAGAACTATATTACACCGAATTTTACTTGCAAAGCGTTTAAACTAAACGATTGAATTCCATTGGCTAAATGATCACCAAAATTTCCAAAATTATTCTATATATGTTTCGTAAATCTTCAGAAAAGTTGGGTGCTATTTTACGAAAGATTTTAAATAATCTTTTCTACTATCTATTCATCTGAGTTTACCGGATAAGTCACGGTCCCACATTCAATTTATACGTAGACCTTTCCAAAAGTGATTGAAGGAAATGAGAGTGAAAAACATATTGTCCGTCTCGAAGAAGATGGTTTATTATGATGCAAATGTCCATAGAACGGGGGAGCGGCACATTTTTCAACCTTATAGAGGCTGGTGTTTGATTTTAAAGTCGTCAACTTGGGTTGAAAGAATTCTTTGCATTTCATATTGATTTTTGTATTTTACACCACCATTATACCAAATACAAGTATAACATTGAGTGTATACCTACTCTACGAGTTGCATTCAACTGGAGCGACTGTAGCAACGCGCGCGGCTAGGGTTAAACCTAGGATAGTTACCCATTGTAAAGAAAATTTTACATAATTAAGTAATTATTCCTGTTTCTTTCTAAATTATGTTTTATAGAAGAGATTGTAGACGACGGTGCACCCACATGATGGTAAGTGGTAACCGAAACTTCGACAAAAATAAATAAGGTAAACATTCTCGTTAAGTCCCGTTTAAATAAATAAATATGTGTGACAAATGCGAAAATATCAAATGTCTCCTTCGGGAGTCGACTTAAATCATCTAAAATATTTTCAAATGTATTAGTAAAAATAGAGAATCGCTACAAGATGGCTCTAAATTGTACGATATTGAATTCGAATAATATTTTTTCAATATTAAAAAACGTAATTGCATATCGTAGTACATAAATTCACAAATTCTCTATCAGCTAACGCTTAGGTTGAACAGAGGTGCGATGAAACGTATAAATATATCACCAAAACGATAATTATTAAATACTTTACACATAAGGTAGTATGGGTAATTAATACAATGTATTTACACAATTACACAATACAGTATTATACACAAGTATTCGTAAGTGTAAAAGTATTATTTCAGTAAGAAAATCGCGAAATATTCTTCAAAATTTTTGGCTGTTGGCCAACTCCGAAACTGCCTATCTCGCTTGCACCTTATTATTTTCACCTTCCTTCTTTTTCGCACTAAAGAGGTACGTGACCAGCGTACTAGTTGCACGAAGTTTTCCCTACTTTATGGCATTTTGTGAAAAATTACCTGACCAGATATGAAGGCTCCATCACATGAGGTACTCAGATATAATAGTATTAGTCATTGAACGGTTTCGCTTGCGTGGGCAACTTTTGATTAAAAATTCGTAATATGTTAATGTTTATTAGACATTTCAACCAGCCCTTTCACTTTTGGACACGAGCCTCTTCATGTGCATTGTCAGGGGCTTGTGGTAGCTGCTTCGTCGTCTCTTAGTCGCCTTTCACCACACTCACGGGAACAATGGGGTTCCATAACCGGCCGACACCACATAGTATGAAATTAGAGATCAGAGATAGGTAAAACTTCAAATAAACATCTTTTAGAAACATGCTACCGGGTCTTTACCTCTCCATTTCAACAAGAGAAGCTGACTGATATCAATTCCTCGTGCTTAATCTTTTCGTCCATTATAACTTTTTTCAGAAAAATGATTTTTTGGTATGTTTTTTAGCGGCATTAAGCATGGAGTCAATTATGCGATTAATGAAATCGATTACTACAGAATTAATTATTTATCAAGAACGATAATAGCCTAGGGGTTTTGTCAACATTTGTCATTCTGGACTCACGTTGGCATGTATCGCGGATGTCTATCGGTATCCACTTGCCACCAGGTTGACTGTCTTATCATTTGCCACCGTACCTTATTTAAAAGTATCCTAAACATTGACCTGGCACATAAGCTACAACTATGTCAAGTTTCATTAAAATCCTTCTAGTAGTTTTTACTTTTAGTATTTGTTTCGGTAGTAATTCAGACAGACAGACAGATTTAAATTCCAATAATGGTTGTTTTGGGCGCTGTATCATTAATAGTTTACATCACCAGGATATTTTATGTTTTTCAAAAATATACATACAAAGCTTTGTTACGATTTCATTATATGTATAGATAGGTACCTGTAGGTGTACTTCCTATTCGAAATCAAATGGCAAGTAAATCTACGATACAATGCAAATTTAAAAAATCAAACATAACCTAATTTACTATACTCCAATAACAAATCCTCTTGTCCCATAACTATCGTATGCAAATACATTTGATTAAAAACAATAACAATAAAGCAGGAATATCGAATAAGGCATCGAAACATCGATGTTTCGAATCGATCCGATCGCCCGCTCTCGATTATTGTCCCTTACTAGGAGGAGGCAGTAATTACTCGATAGTATTGTGTTAAGAGATTTATCGATATAAGTGCTCGTTTCAAATAAATCGTAATGCAACAGCGAGTATTTATGGCGGTTTGATGTAATTGGTGATTTGAAGATAGCTCAATAAAAGGTTACGTATACCTCTGTCAAAGACATATAGAGTAATCAGCCTATTTGCAAGATGCTTAGCTTTTTTGTAATGAAGCAGCACCGAGTTATGAATACATTTTTAGAATCACCTCCGAAAATTGACTTTACCTGTGACTTTTTTGTGACTTTACCTGAGGCAAAGCGACCTTATTGTTTAAAATTAACTTAATTTTCTGAGATTTGTTTATTGAATTTTTCTCTTTTAATTTTTTTTATTAATTAGTGTTAATTCGCCGTGCGTGACGTAAAAGACAACTAAGGTACTGTTGTGGGAGAGTGCACGCTGTATCCCCACAGCCGCTGGGCGCACTCGACTGGCCACGTTACCCCTACCTCACAGAAGACTACCTCGAAATGTATTGCATTTCCCACTTTATCGTATTTCCCCAGTGTACGTACGTGTTTCGGTAGTAAATGAGATATGCCAGAGCACATTCCCATTCCATCCTATCCTATCCCTCCCCATTTTTCAAATCCATTCCTTAATCTGCAAAGGTAAGCAGCGCATCCGGGGGTGTGCCAACGTTTGTCATTCTGGTCTGTTGTTGGCTGGTCACGGATGTCCATCAGTATCCACTTACCATCAGGTGGACTGTATGCTCGTCTGCCGCCATGAGAGAAAAAAAATGAGATATAGAAATAGAGATAGAGATAGATGAGAGATAGAAATAAATGAGTGATGGCGCCAACCTGCTTGGCCAGAGTGCCGTTTTAAGATCCTCACGGACAGCTCAAGGGCTGGTTACGATACACGTGTTAAATTTATACTGTGCAATTGTGTTTTTCAATTTCAGCCGAAAATCAGTGCTGTGTAAAGACACAGAACGGCACAGTAAAGACAGGCACATAGCTAAAGCTGAGCTGGACGTTCATTTGACACAATTGCGACACACAGGCAGCATCAAAATTCCTATATATATACCATTCCGATTTCGCTTATTTATCTGTACATACATTTGTTTTGTTAATTATGTTGTGGTGTGATTGCCGCTAAATAAACGCACCCATATCGGTACCCAATCGAGTGACCGTTTCTGAAAATCAATATGCATTTTTATTGTATCCATTGCCATTAACATAATTTAATTAAAGATTAAAATGGATCGATACATTTCGAGTAGCCTATTATACCGGCAAGAAAGATAAAATTATGAATATGGCTATCAAACTTGTACTTTATAAATAATGAGTTCCAATTTGTTTAGTCCATTTTAACTGTAAGTACTAAAATACATAGGTATAATCTATATACCTTCATTTAATCATTTAAATAAAATCATGCTTATTTTTAAAATATAGATTACAAAAAGCATTTGTATTTTATTAAACAATTTTAAATTTATATTTTCGAAATATTTAATCAAAATTTGGTTTATCTGTTTTATGTTAATTATTTGTAGAAAGTATGTTAATATTTTTGTGCCTAAACGCGTTTATTTTAAACGTATACTTAGAAAGCGGGTAGTATAAATGAGCGATCAATGCTTAAATGCTCATTATACTATCAATGCTCACCGGTTAAAGACTTAAGTTTAAAACGCTCACGGGGGTTTTATCACCAAAAAGCTAAATGTGGGTAACCTAATTACGAGTACACATATGTTCACAATATTAACATACAATTATAACATTTTAATATTGATCTGAGGCCAGACATAGGTGATTTTTATGGTGACAATTTTAAAATTAATATAGAAACAATAACTAGAAAATTATGTAATATCAAGCTTTAGTAAATATATTCAACGGTAACACAGGCTGTTAGTATAGTATTCATTGAATAATATAAACTATACTCGTACTTGTATAATAATATGTAGACCGCTCCAACTCAATGAGAAGCTAGAACTCATTTAGTCGGGCTTAGTCGAGAGTGGAACTTTTTCATTATTTTCATCCTGTACCTTAAGCATTGGCTTAGTGGACGCGGGTAGAATACTAATTAGTTGTAAGAAAATAGAACACATGAAGTTTAGTAAACTGTTTATGATAACAGTCGTTAAATAGCGACAGTTCATTATGCATTATGATAATGAAAGGTACTCATAGAGCGAAATATAGGTACCTATATAGGTACTTCATAAAAAAAATCGACAGACAGCATCCACAGTGGTAAGTGGATGCTGTCATCCATAGACATCCGCTATACACGCAATCATCAGTCCAGAATAACGAACGATGGCACGCACGCCCACGGATGCGCTACTTTGGGGATTTAGGAATGGGTTTGGAGAAAAGGTTGGATAGGATAGAATGATATAGTACTAGGCTTTGACACAACTCGTTCACTACCGAAACACGTAGGTACATATAGTACATTGGGACATTACGAAAAAGTGTAAAAACTGTACGGTAGTCTTCTGCGAGATCAGAATTATAAATCGGAATAGCATCGAAAAAGGCGTAAAATAAGTTTTCAAATTATACAAAAAACTTATTTACTCATTTTTTAATCGGCTCAAATGTACCCAGTGTTCTATCTACCATTATTCTGGTAATTCCTACATCATCAATATATTCCCTTTCTCGTTCCAAGCCAACATCAAATTACGCCACACATCCGTAATTGTGATTGGATACTGTCTCTTTTTCCCTTTTCAATATTTAGCTGCGTTTTTTCACTCTGACCACAGTAGAGAGGAAAGAAACAGTATGGAATGTCAGTCATACTTTTCAAAACGATTATTAATTTATGTTAAACCTAAACACAAGCATGATTTCGATGAATTAATACGCTACATTAAGCAAGGTTGATGATAACTGATTGATAGGTAACCCAGAACAGAAATAAAAGTCTAGTTGTTTATCGCTATAGGCTTTAGACCACGACATGAACAAAGTCTTAATAAGGCTCACATAGAGGATACTAATAAGACTAACTTAATGTGACTAACACAGAAGAGAGATGAATGACGTAAAATGAGGCTAATGTGAAGGAAGTGTCATGTTTAAAATACAAATAAATGTTTTTATAATAATCAATGTAGTAAATTCGATATAAAATCAAAAAGCTACAATCAGCATTGGCATTTTCAATTAATTATACCAATAGATACTAATGTAGCTAGCTAGCTATTGCTAGTTGCAGCTCAACTAATGTAATGTAAAAAAACGTGCCTGTGCACGTGGAAAACTTTTTATTTTTGTGTTGGCATGAAGATCGCCTACTGTTCTCACGTGTACTGCGGCTAAACCCTTTGTTTCGTCCGTGAGAACACCCGTTCGGAAATTACCATTTTTAGAGATTGGATTATCGGATACCTGGACTTTGCCGTATTAATCTCGCCCAGAAATGATCCTGAATGTAGATTGGTTTAGAATAACATGTTTTGGGCGGTGTCAAGCTTTTTTAATTTAACATGATTTTGGAATTTCTGACAATTTATAATTCAAATTCTTAGACTTACCGACTGTTGACCGACGCCGCATTCCCCACTCCGTCTACTGAAGGTTTTCTGTAACAAAAATATATTTCATTTTAATTGTTTTTTTTGACAATTTTCAGTTTGATGCCATAGTCGTTTATAATTAGAACTTTCTAATCAATACATAAAAAAATGTAGGCAGTGACTGACTGACTCATCAACGCTGACCCGAAACTGCTGAAGCAAGAAACATGCAATTTTGACAGTAGCTTCTTTTTATGACGTAAAATTCACTAAGAAGGGAATTTCCCGAAATTCAACCCTGAAAAGATGAAATATTGTGTCTAAGTTTATATGAAAAAAAAAAATTGATGGTTCTATTAACTTCAAACATGGTACAAATTATCTATTGTACAGATAATTAAATATGGGTTTCACCATTTTCCAATATTTTGTTTACTTTTGTATGCAATCACTTCAATATTATAACTATTTAGGTACTTCGTTGGCTCATGGATCCTAAGTGGATCTTGGCCTCCGGACACCAAGAGACGCCATCTTTTTCGTTTTTTTTTAAATTGTGTTAAGGCAAATAAATAATATTCTAAAGTAATAAAAATTTTTTTTTTTTAAATATTCACTGAAATCTCAAAACAGGATCCCTCTTCTCAGGTGATATTCACATTTCATAGCTTAGAATAATTAAATACATATTAATGTCAATTTAAAATATTATTTTTGTACGTAATAATTTTCTGACTCCTGTCAAAAATGGCCTTTAAAAATATATACGGCCCTCCCTACATTTATTAAAAATGTTTTAATCATAATTCACAACTATTATAACACACAGCAATTTAATCACACACTATCATAAGCATACACAACCGATACTGCACACCACACAATCACTCAATAATTTATGAACGCCTCACACACATTCATAGGATTAAATTATACTTAAAAACTGCGAAATTGTCAAAAAAAAAATAAAAAAAGAAGAAAATATATAATTATTCTAGCATTAAGAATTCTGTACCATATACTTGTTATACTATATAATACATATCTTATATTAATTATATATCGTATATTACCATTTTACACTACTGAACACTAATATGTAAAATTATTTATATAATATATTATGTACTCGTATGTATTTTTATAATTACTTACATCTACGCTTTGTATTTATTTATTAAACATAAACTTGTCACATTTGACTACGTTCAATTGACCGCTATAAATTTATTTGACTTTTCAAACTTAGTCACCAATAAGTAAGCCCTTGCAGAGATCGCGGTCTATAAGGGCTGCTATCGCAAAACGCTGATGTTAGTCTATCGACGTGAACTCTGCTTTAAGTTTTTGGTGTTTAAATAACAGTTATCTGTGTTTTAAAAAGAAATAAACAAAGTAAATACTTACACCCAATAAGACTCGGGCAGTCCTGAAGCAGGAGGTCCATAAGGGCTCGCGCCCAAGTGATATGGACTACAGAAGTTCACCATCGGTACGGCGTACATTTCTTATAGTTTTAGTCTACCACTTTTTAAGGTCACAAGGTTCTAGCTCAAGGTTCAAATAGATAAAGATTCTGTAAAAGTAACTAATTACCTTTGAAACGGTTCTTAGTTCTTTAAGGTCACTAATATTAAAAAAAGTCAAAAATACTAATTCATAATGGAAAGCCTTTCAGTTATTATATTATGTTATATATTTATGTAAACAATTATATATATATATATATATGATAATAACTATTTTAAGTAATTCTATTGTAATTTAGGTAACCCAACACGAACAATCCGGATATTAAATGTCACTATCCCGATATTTTTTACTCCATGACTGGATTCCCATTTCTCTATTTGTCAACTAATTGGTAGCTCGGGACCACTTTATTTACTTTCAAATGGGAGAAATTAACACAAAGAAGGCCGGTACTGGCCGACAAAAAGGTTGCATTCCGTTTTTAAAAACCGCGACCGTGGCTAAACGCCGCCTAGTTGACAGAAAAGCCGACGGGGTCCGAAGCCGACCGAAGCGAATCAAACAAAGGTTCCACTTAGCGACCCACAGATGTCGTTAGCGCCCGCTGCGCCTGCGCCGCGCGACACGCAGAGATACAAAATTGGTAGATTTTTAAGGTTGTTTACAAACGATCTCCGAAAGACTTCTATTATAAAACTACCTATTTTTTTTAATTTTTCTTAATATACATATATAAAGAAAAATATACCCAATTACCTACTTCTTTAAAAATAAATAATCAAGGGATCAGTTAAAATGATAGTACACGTCAGAAATTGAAGATACAGCATATAAATAATGTTAATTTTATGTTATCCATATAAATGGTATAAATGTATAATGGTATATAATATATACTAATCAAACAAAGTGGTACCTACTAATCCTATCTTTATACAAAGAACAATGGCCAAATTCCGTACATGATTGGACTTGACCGTGAATAGCTGCGTCTATAAACGGCATATGTGGATAAAATGATAGTTTTTAGAATCTCAAAAATTAAATGAGCCATACAGATGGAAGTTGTTTATTATTTTTCGAAGTATTCACCAATCGCGGCAATTGATACCCTTTTTCATAAGATTAAAACGTTATGTGAAAAATTCAGCCTCACAACAGGCACTCGGGCACCTCTTCAACAGCCGTCTGATAGGCCATTGCTGCCTCTTTTGCATTCATAAAACGTATTTCTCTGTTTATCCTTAATTTTAGGGAATAAATAAAAATCACAGTCATCACTCTGTCCTTTCTTCAGTTTCGTCGGCAACTCTTCAAAAGGAAAGACACACTGCACAGATTGCCTCTTAGTTTCAGTAGATCCAGCTTTCACCTGTTACTATATGAAAAACAGCATATGATTGACCATTGTCCAATTTTTCAAGCATTTGGATACAACATTCGACGCGGTAGTGTTCTTGAGCTTCGCTCAAATTGTGAGGAACCTTGTAAAATAGTTTGAACTTGACTCATACTAATATCCAATGATGCCCGTATCTGCTGATATGTCGTTCGTTGGTCTGCTTCAATCATGGGCCGCACAGTTTTGATGTTTTCCTCCGTCACCGCCGTCGCAGGATGCCTTTCCCTAACATCCTCGCGGAGGTGGGTACGACCACGTTTAAATTCACTGAATCGGCTATAGCACTATAGCACTGGATGGGGCTTCATCACTAAACGTTAACTTAAGTCTTTTATAACTTAAGTAATAAAAAAACATTGAACGAAAATGATCTCTTGTTAAATTAATTTTTCTGCAAACACTTCATTTTCAAATTGCCGCCAGCAATAAAAAAAACAATTGACAGCTTTGAATATTTAATGGCGTTCGACAAGCAAATAAGTAGTTCTATTTTCAAATTTCGAATTTGCTTTTTTTCTATGGTATTGTACAGTAGCCAGTTATAAGAACTTTTAGTTTGACCTATCGTATGTAAATATTAATTGATTTAAATATACTTAATGAAAATCTGTTAGAATTATTGAAAGGCAAAACCAGAAAAAATAGATATAATTGAAAATACTTTTGAGATTAGGAATGTTGTAATTGTCATTATACAGCCGTAGTAAAGAATTTACTGGGTATAAATTAGAGATTACAGTGTGTATAGCGTCTTGTTGTGTGTAGGTAAATAGTAACAATTTTGCTAATATTACTAATAATGTGAAATAGCAACAATAAGAAATATGGATAATATAACATGAAAAAAATGATTGCACAATCAATTTCCAATTTGCCAATATCAGTGATAATTTTAAAATAAGCTTGGAATGGAACGTAATGTAAAAAGGACGCTCTCAATAATGCCCCACTGAAGGAAAAAGCACTTAAACAAAAATGAATTAAATTTTTTCCTGGATAATTGATAATCTGATTGGTAACCACATAAAATTATGAAAAATTTTCTTTTTTTAAAGGTGTATGTCATTTAAAGACATTCGCAGGTCCAATCTGGCCATTGTTCTTTTAATACTAAATGGCATTTTACTCGTATGGTGTCGTCGGCCGGCATCAGAATTGCACCACCTCTTCCCATAGGCGTCGTAAAGGTTGACTAAGGGATATCAAGGCCGCTATAACAAGCTCTGAGCAACTACACCACCTCTATGAGAGTGGACTCACCAACACACTTGGCCAGCGTGGCGTTCTTAGGCCATACATCCCTCATGTACGAGACAATGTGCATGAAGAGGCCCATTTCCAGCGGTGGATGAAAAAGAGGCTGGTTACGGTACGTTAATTTTCATAACCGAATTTCTCAAAAGCAATGTTCGATTATTCGATTAAACAATCGCAAGTCTGTAAACGACCCAAGATTTTAATAATTCTTTGTAAAACTGTTACACGCTGACTGCTATTATTGTTTTTAGTTTCGCGGTCATTACCTTTGCGATTGTAGAATCGATTGAAATGTCACGATATTTCGAATTATCTTTTAGTATTACCACCAAATAAATTGGAGGCTAAGCGAAAGTTAAGTATTATTGTATTCTTAAGGCTCGCGCATATTATGTCGGACCGCGCCGCAGCGCAATCGCACAGCAAAACTTTGACAACGCACATTACAGATGCAGCGGGCCGCCGCTCAACGCTCAGCTTAAGACAATTAACTTACATTCAAATCTTCACGTTGTCGCACAGCGAATGACTATCGAATTACGTCCGTTAACTGCGCCCATTCAACGCACACTGAGGCGTGCCGCGTCTCAGCGCATAATGCTGCGCTGCGACGCGATGCGGCTCGCCTCTAGTGTGCGATGGTTTATACAAAATGTATGAATATTATTCAGGAGCATTTTTGCGATGTTACGCGCTGCGATGCGGTCTGACGTAATATGCGCGAGCCTTTTATATTACCTCACGCGATGTGATTCAAATTAAATTATGTGATAAGAAAACGTTTATGTATCCATTGCAGAGACAGATATAATGTATTAATTTCGTAAAAGAAAGTCACGTATTCTTTTTTGAATTCACGCAAATACCATTTTTCATAAATAATTAACTGTTTTTCATTTCTATTATTCGAAGGCCTGTGTCGCAAAGAAGGTGGTCAAATGTCTCCAGTAGATTATATATATTGAAATATTTACTACAAACATTTCGCAAATACAGATAAGTTTTCACAATTTCTTTAAATATAACGATGAGTAAGGTGGCTAAGTAACATTCATTCTTACAGCAAGCAATCGAGAAAATAGAAGATTGAAGAGATAGGATAATAGAGAAGAATCTAATAAAGAGGACATGATGACATAAAGAGGACAGTATATACTACATACTGTTGATATATAATCTTATAGTATTCATTGGCCTTTTAGTATCCCCAGGAGTGAATTTCTCGTGCACATTGTTTTATGCTTGAGTAATTTATGGACGTAAAAGGCCACGCTGGCTAGTCCATTATTTTAGACGTGGTGTGGTGTGGTGTGTGGACGGTCCTTAGGAAAAGGCTGTCAGTAGATAGACACAGGCTGATGGTATGGTATGGTATGGTATGGTAATGGTAGTAGGTGCGGTGCCTCAGTCAGGGCTTGTGGTAATGATCACCTTTTAAGACGCCGACGGGAAAAAATTGGGTTCTAAATTAACACTAACTCGGCGGTAAAGGAATACATCGCGAGGAAGCCCACATGCTCGAGAGGACTACGCAACCACCGAAAAAAGCGAAAGACTCATTTGTAAATGAGCATCTTTGTCCAAAAAACACATTAAAATCAACAATTGTGTCTCAGTGGGAGGAAGCATCCGATGTTATACTTTTTCGGCTGTTTAACTTGATTCTTCATGCTTTGTGAAGGGGTATAGATATATTCGGTAATTTAAATGTTTGTATGGACCGAAAGATTTTGATTCTTTAAATTTTAAAATCACGAAAATCGTACAAAATCCGTTTTATATGACAATTATTTTTTTTATTTATTCAGAAAGCAAAACATCACTAACAAATAGGTTCACATAAATGTTTGTGACATAAATTTGTCACATAGGTAAATGTTCACAATCTACGTGAAAGGTGAATTTCATTATTTTCTATATGGTAGATTTAAAAAAAAATGTATAGATGGAAGTTAGAGTTTGACGAGATATCATTGGTATTATGTATAAGCTTTAATTTTATTAGGATTTTTTGTAAAATATATATTGTCGCAATTTTGAAACGACTAAACCGAATTTGACTCATGTACAAATGTTATTTTTTATTGTAACTTTATTTATTATTAATTTGCTGTGAAATTCATAAAAAAATCGTTATAAAGAATGTACGCATTAGTTTTTATAAACTGTAATGTACCTTCTTTTATTTTTAAATAAATAATAAAATATATAAATAATATTATTATTGTTAAAAAAAGCAATAAGACTTTTTCTAAATTCAAAACTCATGATCTCTACAATATAAATATTACAGTGATCGTGAATTCTTCGAAATAACCCTGAAATGCTTTAAATTTTATAAAAAAAACCAAGAGTGACTAAAGCCTAATTATTCAATTTAATAAATAACATAAATAAAAAAATATCCAACATAAATTATTGACTATTCCCCGAATTTACACATAACGATCAAAATGCACAAACCCAACTACAATCGAGATCAATCACACACCGATCACAAATCGATCTGTCCGCTGGCAATCATAGTTACCGATTTATTCCCTGACGATTCGGTTTCGATTTATTTATCGATTGTTGTGCTCGATGCCGGCGAGATGAAAGAATGAAACATGGCATTCGTCATGGAAACGGCTACTGTGAATTTAGTTTTTTGTTAGATCGCATTTAAAATAGTCATTAACATCTCTGTTTAGTGACAAATGGAATGGTAATTAGGTAACCTACAGTTATTATTTTTACTGTTACTCTCATACAGTTTCAAGGCGATATACAATATACTTACTGGCGATATACAAGATCTCATTGAAACAACTTAAAAGTTGAAACAACTAACTTCAAATAAAAACCATTATAGCAATAAAAAAAAATTAAGGAATGATTCAAACATATAGTTTTATATAATTAGTAGCTATACGTACGCAAACTATAGTATGGAAAAACAGACTTCAAAAAAATCAACTGATTGTCTGTTTCGTGAAAATGCGTCATGTTTTGATGATAAAAAGTGCAACTTACTCGTACATTTCCTATAGAAACCTATCTATTTTGACACCTCGGAACTCAAATAAATTAATATTAACTCAAGTAATTGATAAATATTGATTTAAAAAAACTGATCCAATCGAGAACCCATTAGGTTATTGCATCAAGGCGTTCTAAATAATGTTAATTTGTAAAACATAACCGATTGCATAAATAAATTAACATTTCGTTAGATTTAAAATTAATATATCTCTGTTAACTAACACAGACTTAATTCTCGATAGATTAAGTCATTACATCACTTTTAAATATATCTGAGCAAGTTTGAGTGCTCAATACCTATTTGAGCATCGAGTTTTCTCTTAAAAGTCCCTGCTTTTTACTCGATTCAATTAATACACGTAATCGCAATGCATAAGTTCCGAAAATCATTTACACAATCCACACTTCTTTAGAAAATGTCTTCATTAATTAAAAGGCTTTACACAATTATAAAAACATGAGAAGCTCCCATGGAGCTTCGAAGAACTTTCAGAAAACATCAAATTCCACGATTAATCGTATAAGGAGCCGGGAGCGATCAATCGAGACGTTATGAATAAACAATCGATTACTGGACGGATTTCGTGTCTCTTAATATGCAAAAATTTCGACCAAAACCAGCTGCCGCTTGAAAATATACTGGAATCCTCAATATTTCTAAAGATAAATTTAATCAGACTCAAAAATTACTAGTTGCTAACTTACAAAGAATTCAAAAACCTTTCAAAGTAGTAATGAGAATTTTCACTATTCTCTATTACAAAAATATTCTGAATATACTACACCATACAATTTTATCGCAGTAACTTTTTAACAGAAACAAAAAAGGACAAACTAATTTTAAATTCACGCGAAAGTTCCGAAATTCGAACGAACTTTTGAATTTGGAACGCGTAGGCCTGCGCCCGTCGCGGCGCGCCACGTGATAGTGCGGTGACATTGCACGCCCTCCGGAAAATTCGCAAGCCCCCTATCCCACACACATACAGCTGTGTGTGTGAGTAAAGGCCCCCAATCGAATAACAATCAGTAATCGAGGGCTGCCTTAATGAATCATTAATTCCTTGTTGCGCTGAAAGTTTTGACTTTTGACTTGTTTCCGTTTGTCGGAGCGTCCGTTTGTGGAATGTTTTGATTGTACATTGTACTAGTTAGTTTCATTTGGATTTGCATTAAGTTATAAGAAGAGATTTGTTATGTATTACGTTAATAGAAGAGATATGTGTTGCAGTGGGATGTTGCAGTTTAAAACCACACTACAGGAGGAGTTAGACAATGAAAGTTAGTTAGCTAAATAATGACAATATCATTAGGTAATAATAATAAATAATTACATAACATCAAGTTTAATTTTAGATAACACATATATTATTTATCAACATATGCAATACAAATACAATTTAGATCGATTGGACATACAATTACAAGATGAATTAATATGACAAACCAATTTTTTTTTTCACAAAATAAAACCATTCTTATTATTCTTTGCTTCTTGGACGATTCGCCTTGCTGCACTATTTGTTTTTTGGATGGTATACTCTTTTTTTTATATAAAAAAGGTGGCAGACGAGCATACAGTCCACCTGATGGTAAGTGGACACTGGCGTCCATAGACGGATGTCGTCCATGGACATTCGGGATACATGCCAACATCAGTCCAGAATGAGAAACGTTGGCACGCCCCCGAATGCAATGCCTACCTTTGCAGATTAAGGAATGGATTGGGAGAAAGGGTTGGGAAAATGGGGAGGGATAGGATAGAATGAGATGGGAATGGGCTCTGGCATATCTCACTCACTACCGAAACACGTACGTACATTGGGGAAATACGATAAAGTGGGAAATGCGGTACATTTCAAGGTAGTATTCTATGAAAGAGGAGTAACGAGGCCAGTCGAGTGTGCCCGGCGGCTGTGGGAATGCAGCGTGCACTCCCCCCCCCCCCTACAAAGGGTAGATCATATTTTTTTTAATATAGCATTGAGCGTCAAATAAAGTATTTTGACTCATCATTAGTCATCATTCATCCTTATTAAATAGAGTCAGTAACCGTATTAAACACCAGTTTAATTTTGTCGATAAAATCGTCAATATAGTGATATTTTTATCGATAGCAAATCGATACCAATAAATCAATTTTCACATGCAAAACAAACACTCACAAAAAGTTCCAACATTACGTACAATAACTGTTATTTCGTAGTAAAACAAAGCAATAGTCGCGTGGCATTCCCCTCACAACCCGCGAATATTTCGCCAATATTGCAATAATGTGACAGAACACTGGCAACACTGCGTGAATAATAAATATAATATGTTCGGGGACACACGCCGCGCGCTGTCAATTATTTATAGGGAAATTATGTAAGCAACATAGTTGTTGTTGGAAAAGATTTTTTCCTAAACACGAATTTTCTTATAAATAAATATTGTTTCTCAAGATTTTCAGCCAGACATTTCAAGACTTTACCTACGGGGACGTAAATGAGTGATGTCACCTCTCAATATGGGTAGGTATTAGTGTCAACTCAAAAAATGGTCTACATTCAAGTTATAATATTTTTGGCACTATATGTACTAGAAATGCATGAAATTTGGTACAGGTGTTAGCAAACTAATAAGTTTTGAGTCTACATTCATTTTATTGTAAAAAATAGTGTATATTATTTCCTAAATCGATCATAACTTATTATAACAAATTAAGACACAATAAAGAAGCTGGTTTGAAAATATCACAATAACATCAAGCAATATATTTTGTACATTTGAATATGAAAAACAAACAACATTCACCGCTACCAAACTTAGTGATGTACTAGTATCGACATTCGGTAATGAGCTTTGGATAATATATTTACATATACATTTATAGTTAAACACTATTATTGTAGTTTAAAAAAATACGTTACTGTATTGAAAAGTGAAACAATATACATATGTCCAAAAAAGTATTTATTATTTATTTAATTGAAAATAATATTTGTGAAACGTACATTATGTTTTATCTACTATTTAAATGAAAAAATGTTATAAATAGTCGATTCCCTAAGATAATAATTGTAATAAAAAAAAATCTCTGACATATTTGTCTAACTGTTTAGCTATCTGCCTGGAATTAAAAAAAAAATATTGGGTAGACTTGAAGCTGCAGTTATAAATTACAATATTCTCGAGGTATAAAAGCTTTTCTACGTGTCTACGTGTCATATAATCAATCACGATTAATCAAAAATTATTTTTAGCAATATAGAAATCATAGCGTATTATAACTGCAAAAAAACTTTCTCGAAATTCTTAAACGCACTTACAAGTAATATTTGTTTGATACTAGCTCGATGTTAATGAAATTCGAATTATCGACAATGTCGATAACTCTCCTGTCAATGTCATTTACATCACTGTTTGCCGCCATTATGATTATGTCACGTAACACACTTAATGCGGGTGACATCAATAGATGCCACGAAAATACGTATATACTACTGAATAGTAACATAGTAACATATTTGAATATCTTTTTTATCGTGGAGCAGTAAATTTAAAACTTTCAGGCAAGTAGATAAACTATTAAACTATCATTATCAATCTGTAAAATAGTTATGTCATACACTTAGAAAAGAGAATTTAATAAAAAAGATGACGTGGGCGGTGTTCTGAGTTTGTGTATCACCCCACAAAAAGTCAATTTCGAGAACACGAGCATCAAAGTTTTTTTGAAAGAATTATCTTTAGTTTTGTCTTTAATTGTAGCATGCTTATAATTATGGTACTCACTTATTCGTGAAAACGGGAAGATTATCATTCTATAATATAATTTTTTATTTCCCCTAAAGCTTTTTATATTAAAAAAAATGGTATAGGTACACAAATTTTAAGTATGTGAATATTTATTTTGCAAAGGTGTTCTAAGTACCTTAGAATTTTGGATGAATTAATAACGTTTAAGGATATTAATTAAAAAAATGGATAGAAAACATAAAAATACGAACTTGCTTACTTTGTTTAACCGATATGCAATATATTACCCGCACATAGCACACAAGTGCTAAATTACAAATCACGATTAACGTATTGCATTTGTACTCATTCATGCACAGTTGATTAATGCAAAACTGAAGTGATAGCATACAGTATTTAAAATAAACATTTTTTTTCTATATGGAAAAATGGTGGCAAACGAGCATACAGTCCACCTGATGGTAAGTAGATACTGTCGTCCATGGATCATGTCGTCGATACATGCCAATTTCAGTCCAGAATAAGAAATGTTGGCATGCCCTCGGATGCGCTGCCTGCCTTTGGAGATATAGGAGGGGTCGGGAAAATGGGGAGGGATAGGATGGGATGGAAATGGGCTCTGGAATATCTCATTCACTACGGAAACACGTACGAACATTAGAAAAATAGGATAAAGTGGGAAATGCGGTTCCTACATTTGAAGGCAGCCTTCTTGAGAGAGGGGTAACGTGGCCAGTGAGCGCCCAGCGGCTGTTGGAATGCATCGTGCACTCTCCCCCTCGTGAAAGCTTCAACAATTTATGCTATTAAAAAAAGAATATATTTCGTTAAGTTATATAATACAAAAGAATATCAAAATGTAGTCTTTTTCAAATGCGGCTACATAAATAACTAAAAATCCGATTTTTTGTGGCTAGTATAAATACAGGACACCGTCCATGTAGAATCATCAATAGTTATCAATAGGTAATGGGTTATAGAAAGAAGGTGACAGACGAACAGACTCCACCTGATGGTAAGTGGATACTGTTGACCATGGACACCTACGATTAGTGTAGTTAATAAGCATCCTGAACCCTTCAGCGCTGGAGCGCTATAGTAGTGCTATTGAATCTTTAGACTCGAGCTACTAACTACAAGGGTTTAAGGCTATCAAACATAAAAAAAATTACTGTAACTCTCGTTAAAAAAGCGTTAAAAGTACAATTAAAAGTGTGTACAATTAAGTGTGTATCTTAAAAGTACATTAACGTTCTGTCAGCGCTCGATCGTCGCACGCTCAACATTAGTTTAACTGATTTCTTCGAAAAGAAAGTTACAAATTGAATGTGTGCCACATTTTAGCAAACTGCAGAAAATTTTGTTGCATTGGTAAAGTTACATCGTCCATTGTTACTGTTAGGTGCATTTGTATTTTTATCAATGTAGAAGCATAGAATATTCTGTAATTATAGCACTACGTTTAGTATAATTTAATTAATATTCTTTTAATTTTATGGGTGAGAAGAGCCTAGGATCATGTGTGGTGGTGAGCTTTATGGTATGGTCTCGTACATATGGTGGAGGAGGCAGACGGGCATGCGGTCCACGTGATGGTAAGTGGCTACCGCCGCTCATGGACCTGCAATATGGAAACTTGCATTATGCCTGCCAGTAGCGCTGACGTCAGTTGAGCTAATATAAATAACATTTCACCAAACAAGTTTGTACGAACAAGTTAATAACATCATACAAAATGAAACATACGATCATACTGAAAAGTTTGCTGGTACAGTGACCAACAGAAATGTTTGAAAACTTTTATCTTGAAAAAAGCTCATTTCGATCAGGAATCATTTATGGAAAGAAAGTCACAGACGAACAGACAATTTTACGTGGTGGTACATAATACCACCACGATACATAATCTTTTTTGAGATTGACCAATATGGAAAAGTCGGAAATTATTAGAAATACAGAAATTTGTTTCCTCCTGGCAAAACAGTGAGTACGTATTCCATTTTTGAAACTTTAAATTAACTAACACGCTCTACAATATTGTTCTTTTTCAAATGAATAAACCACTTTATATGATTTTTTATGATAGATAACAAACAGTCACTAAACTCCCGGAATTGTAAAAATTCGTAGTCTGGGTTTTTCTTTTTACCCAAGACACGGGGTTCCTTAGTGAGACTTATTACTTATAACCTACACTATCAATTAACGCAATAATACAACTTCAAGGAAAATGAACGGGTTCAATGTATCTGTTTTTTGAAAAACTTTGAATATAGTTTTCATAACTCCAAAATCGACGCCATGGTTCCTTAGAACAAATTTCTCTATTTCTAATAGTTTCAAATTTTTCCATACTGACCCGTCTTAAAAAAAGACTGTATAAGTCTCTCCCAAAGCTTGGTAAATAAAGAAAAAAGGTAATCCGTTGAGCTCATATGTCAAACGACCTCGAATTCTCAAAATATGTCTCCTGGACGGGAATTCCCCTCCAACGCGACTAATCTACATTTTAAAGAAGTCATCTAACCCATCCATTGTCTTTTTTCATGTATAACCTATGATTTTTTTAGTTTTTCTTGTCTAATTTTTATTGTTTTTTTTTTAAATAAATTTTCATAAATTACACTTATGTCTTCGTCTGCACCACAATGCTAATCGCCTACTTAACTGGATCGTATGCAAATTGATATCAGTATAGAGGCAATGAAATTACGATTTTTTGCGGTTAAGTAATACATTATCCAAGCAAATATCTACCGCGCCCAGGGCGGAGCGCGATTGCTATCACAGCTCCGGGTGTGCCAGTGAAGTAAGAGTATAGTATAAAACAGCGCATTCTACGTGTATAACAACGGTTGTCAAATTTTTTTTTGGTCATGGACCAATATGGAGAATGGGGGATGACACCTTGGGCTGCATACATCCTTATCGTTACTAATATATAAAAATGAAACGATGTTTGTTTATTTAAAACGCTTTGACGCACCAACATGGCCCATGTCCAGCAGTGAACGGTAAAAAGACTGCTGACGGACACTATTCTACGCTAAACCTATGCTGACGTGGGCGAACCACGGGCAATTGATTGTACTTACCATCAGTTAGTTACACATTTTATAAATAATTAGGTACTCTGAATTAAAAAAAGGGGGGAATTACTTCAATTTGATATTTGAAAACAATTTCTGAAATACTTTTCGTTTATGATATTGTTTCTAATACAGCATTTGCTACGAAATTATAAGATGTCGCCTCTTAACGTATCTTAGCTCTATAAATCCTTCAGGCATTGCCTCCACGTAGATGATAGATAGCACGTTATTATATTCGATTACTGTTAACAGTATCGAGATTTTAGTATACTTTTCAACTTTTATTATGATATTCCTGACGGGACTTTGAGTGCAAAAGAGAATTTAAAGTTAATGCTTTATTTGGCAACTTAAGTAACGGTCATACATATAGGATCTTTTTGCTGACCGCAAGGATCAACAAAGTGTGCAAGAAAGACGTTAAACCATAAACATTAACGTTAACCGTTACCGTTCACCAGGGCCGTCTTAAGTCTATTCTGCGCCGGGGTGCGGGAGTGTATCCTAAGACAGTCAAACATCCTATTGTGTATCCTATGACAGTCAAATATCCTATTGTGTATCCTATGACAGTCAAATATCCTATTGTGTATCCTATGACAGTCAAATATCCTATTGTGTATCCTATGACAGTCAAATATCCTATTGTGTATCCTATGACAGTCAAATATCCTATTGTGTAATTGTTTACTATAGCGTTATATTTTTTCATTACCTTTAAAAGGTGAGCGCCCGGGGTGCACCGCACCCCTTGCACCCCCTGGTAAAGACGGCCCTGCCGTTCACCATACGCCAAAAAGAGTTAGAACTAGTCAAAAAGTCAATTACTGTGAAATGTGATTATGAAGTAACTTGTGGTGTTAGAGATTTATTCTAAATCTTGTGTAAAAATACTCTTTCACAATGTAAATATGGTGCATTTTTGGTATCTTCTTAATACAGAAAAAGGTGCAACATGAATAATATTGTCATAAAAACGATTTACGGTAGTGGCCCGTGAACAGTGCAATAAAATCAACATCGGTTGTATCAACCAATGGGGTATACAGAGTCCTCAAATGAACCACTTGATGAAGCTGCACGTGACGATATTTTTTACAACAAAAAAGATGCAAGGAGTCAAGACGACACTTCTTCAATCACTCAGGCCGAACAAAAGTCAGGGGTAATGCAATAGTAATACCGCGGCCCGCTTTACGGCCGCCGGGGGAGTGCGCGCTCATAAACCGGGGGAGCTAATGAGGATTTATGCTGGGCCTGAGACGGATCGGCAGGGCTGCCAAATCCTCACCTTATAGACCACCTGCATTGCTATACTTGTTATACTTCCGTAAGTATACCTTTTTCTTCCTATTAAGCTACAAAATTTAAGAATGGGCCGTACAATTTTTACATGTCATATAAGACATATGCAGATTTATTTTAGGTACTTGATTTCCCATCAATTTCTAATTCACTTATCTTTCAAGAGTGAGTCATTTTGGTTTGGTTTGATTATAAATAGTCTTGATTTATAAATAGTGTATGAATATGAATAAATTTATGAATAGTAGTATTTCTCTAAACGTAGTTTGATATTCTATTTTTATTCATATTGACACATACTTTATGGTATAGATCTCCTCTTCTTACGTTGCATAGATAACATCCGAAACTTTTATTTCGGATTCAGTTTCGGTTTCGAATATTTTTTTATTTCGGATATAAATTCTCCGTATTCTCGGTTACGGAGCTCCGTAACTAGGGGTAGTTAAACAGGACCATTCGTTTAAAGGTAGGAAGGAAAGTGTAAGTGTTTCCATATAATAAATCATTGGAAAATAAACCTCTACAAAATTTAAATGTAGCCAACAGTTAGTTACGAGTATATGGAGAATACTACCAGTTGAGCGCCCCTGACATCTCAATGCACTAAGTACAATTCACCTTCCGATGATGCCGTGACATTCGACCCTTACTTTGTTTTATTTTTTACCTTCACGCTTTATTGTTTGGGGCGTGACTGATGAGAAGTTACCGTGGTGAAACATAACATTTAAGGTTTTGTGTTCATTAATTATGTAATTTGTACAGCGGAGAACAGCACTCCACGAAAACATGTGAAATTTGGATATTACATGTAGAGTAAGAGGAGTATATATTTATACCTAGGTCATAGATAGGTATGTACTTATGTATTTGTAATTAAACTTCATTGTACAAGTAATTGTACAAATGGCGGACTTAGTGCCATATAGTATTTTTCACCCATCAACTACCAGATCAAATCCATGAACTAAAGTACATAAATGGATAATACCTTGTGACAAAACTGTGTACATAAGTGATACCACTGGAATAAATAAAATATTGCTGCCACGAAAAATGACAAATAATTACATTTTGAAAGCAATTGCTGCATTTACTTAAAATTAATCAGGGAAACACATTTACCGCGAAATATTGTATACATTCTAAATATGTCGTATTATAAAAAAATTTTTTTCGCCTTCTGCGCTCGCCCTAAACTATACACGTCAGGTGATTCTTGAAAGACCATTAGGGCCACAAGTTCAGTTCTATCCTAAAGTTCAGTGTAACAACCGCAGAACCGATATTGTGTGCAACACAAAGACATATAATCTTCTTTTATCCGGCGACAGCGATGTTTCCTTGTAGCCTTCTTATACAATAAAATTAATGGACAATTGCGAATTCATCACCAGACTAGATATCAAACTAAAAACAAAATCAAGAACTCGCTATTAAACCACGATTATAATGTCACCGAATCCTTACTTATACTAATGCGCTAAATTATTATTAACAACCTGAACTTAACATTTTTACCATCTGTAACTCTTATTCACACACACGTCTATACATACATCAACTCACATTCAATAACAAATATTTTATTGACTTTGTGCTGAATTTTCTAAAATATCTAAAACCACACTCCCACACATTCGTATACATACATACTTACATAAAACACACACCACATACATATTATACACAATAATTACCACCTGATTAAACTGTTTTCTTAAATAGCCGTAACTCAGTACAAAGAATAGATCTAAGGGAAGCAGCTGACTGACAGCTGTAAAACAGATTATTCTAGTACAGATGTCACCACAGATGTCCTTATTAGCATTTAAAATTTTACATTAAACATTAATTTATTAGCATTTACATTAAAATTAATTACCTACTTGTAAATTTGATGATATGTAAACTACATTAGTGACAATTTCCGTATAGAAAATATGTAAGTCTTAAAAAAACATTACGATCTATAACGTAGGTACTACACTATATAAAATATTTGTGTAGTCAACTGTTCCAAATTACTCGAGACAATGATAAAAGCAGTTTCGCGGTTAAATTCCCGAGTAAAAGTAATTTTATAAGGGCCATCAAGACGGATTTACATGTAGTACACTCTTCTGGTAATGTCTTTAAGATTTAGGACGATATTAAGGGTTTAAGGTTGAAATTGGGGTAAGGTAATGTTCAACATTGTTTCGTGGTCGTCGTGTGGTCTGGATTCAGCTTTCTTTTTCATAAAATACTGGAAAATATTCCCCACCTGGTGATAGTGTATTTATGTGGTGTGGGTATCCATACAGCCTGGATTAGTTTTTTTATATAGAAACAAGCCGACAGTTGAGCAGACAGTCAAGCTTGCGGTAAATGGATACCGTCGCCTATGGATATCCGCTATACATGCCAACATCAGTTTAGAATGACAAACGTGGCTACGCCCGCTGCCTAGCTTTGGATTTAGGAGATTTGGAAAAAAGGTTGGAAGAATGGGGTGGGATAAAATAGGATGCGATGGGAATGGACTCTAACATATTACACTCCCTATATAAACATGTACTCACATTGGGGATAATATAATTTTTACATTTATTTAACTCAATACTTTTAATAAAATAAATTGCTTCCCAAAGTCAAATTACAATAAATTTAAAACATTTCAATAACCAGTAGGTACCTAATGTTTTTAATAAACATTCAAACTATTCAAACATTTATACACTTGTACCTACCACAGATTTTGTTTTAAATCTAAGCTTATTAATTTTATAATACTAACAAATTACTTGTTCTTATGGGGTTCTTCAAGAAAGCTGTGAATAGGATTTTGCAAGGTCGGCGGCGCACCCGCATGCCCTCTGGTGTTGCAGGTGCCCAAGGGCGGCGGTAACACTTACCATCACGTGGGACCGCTTGCTCGTCCGCCCACTTGTCTATAAAAAAAAATGCTTGTGCAAATTAAACTTTAATGCGTATTTTAAAAATATTTAACAGTCGTTTAAAAAAGAAGTATCAAACAATCACTTACGTCACGTCACGTAAATATTAATTACAATATTAATCATTAATATATGACAATTTACTAAGTGCCTTGGAAGAATAGAAACAATAAATAATAATTTTAAATAACAGCAGATTCAGGCGCTTCCTACATCCTGAAAACTAATAAGAAAACAAGATCTGAACACCGGTTAAAAGAACAAACCGGTTTCGGGCTAATTGAGTGCAATTATGCAATTATTAATTGAATTGATTGCTCTATCTAATGGGTTAGAGTCAAATGAATGTAATTAATATTGTTACAGAAGCCATAACATTGTTCTCAAGCCATAACTGAGTGCTCGACATTCGAGCGCTGAGTGAACGGTAATCAGCCTTGAGGTTAAAAGCTCAAGTTTCAAACGGTTAAAGTTAAGATTCTAAAGGTTTATTAACACTGTCTTCGCGCTCAATCCTCAATTTACAACACTACTCATAAACCTAACACGAGAAGCTTTAATAATTCCCTACTTATTAAAGAAAACTAGTTCCGTTAAAAAACTGAATAGAAGTACACCTGTAAGTATAATCTTATAATTAACTGGTATTCCCGTAAGTACATAAAAATTATAAACAAACACGGCCAGACATAAATAAAATTAGCATAATGCAACCAAAACATCTTCCAAGTTATGCTTAAGTTAACCTGAGTGTCACGTTAAGCCGCGAGTTAAGTGAACTCTCATCTCTTAAGACGGATAACTTAGAAACTTGGAGGCGACTACGTTGCTTAATAGCGGTAAGGATTTGCGAATATGACTTTGTTAGCTTGTTTTCAGTTGAGGAATTTTAAAAAGGGTATTTGTATTTTGCCATCGTAAATTATCTCAATACAATATCTATCAAGAGGGCTGTGAACTGGATTCTGCAAGGTCGGCAGCGCACCCACCTACCCCCTGGTGTTGCTTTGGTGACCACTTACCATCATGTAGCCCGCACGCTCATCTGCCTCGTCTCGTATTCTATAAAAAAAAGTGTACATAATACAATATTATTTATTTGTAAACATCCCTATGTTAATACAAATAAATTTACAAAATAAACAAAATACAATTACAATACTGTACGTGTTGCCAAGTGAAGGCGTACACGTAATTAATATATAAATAAATCAACATGTTTCAGTTCCATGTGTTTTAATAGTGTTGTTTTACTTGTATTATTGCTAACATGTGTTTTAATTTTAATACATCTGTTATTACATGGCTTGTATAGACTACAAATACATAAGAGCTACTGATCCCAAAACTATGTAAAACCTGTGCTATTAGGATCAACAACACTTCAAAAACTGCATTGAAGCAGATTGATAACACAAAGTCAATATTTAGTCTTGACTTAAGTTGTGTGAGTTTGTGTGAGTATGATTTCCCTAAAACTTAATTAAAGTTAAAAAACGAACGCACAAACGAGCCACTAGTTTTAAATACCCAGATAGGTACTTTGTTATGCCAAGATATATGAAGATAGACTGTTATACACTCCGAAGCCCTTAACCTAGTCGTATATTCAATCGTACGCCTAACGGGGTATATCAGTCACAATTTAAACAAAAATACGCTTCACTATATACGATTCGATACCGACACTGAACGCGCTTCGTTACTCTTTGTGTACGGTTCGCAAAGGAGGTTTATTGAACATTTCAATAGATAACTGGAGAATACATAACTATTTTGGAAACGACTTTCAATTTAATTAACATTGCAAGGATTTAGACAACTTAGACTTTTGTTGGATTAATTTAATTATCATTGCCAGTGACATTTTAATTAACATGCCGAAGATTGTTCATAGTGGCGAGGATTAAGAGAGCTGTGAGAAGACATGGGCTGATTGTACTAAGTCAATCAATATTGCAATTAAACAACTTTGAACGGTTTAAATCGCGTATATTTAGCATTATTTATATCCCGACGTTTCGAACACTTTGCATTGGACGTGGTCACGGGGTGACTAATTGATTTCATTTGTCACTTGAGTTATTAAGAAATTATTTGAACTACCGTCTGAAAATTTTTTTAATCATAACATTCCCTATGCACGCAGTCTATGGTAATATTCAATCAATATTAACATAGACTCTTCTCATACAGCTTGGCGAAGAAGAAGAAGTTCTCGCACGAAGAAGAACAATGACTAATTTTCAATTTTATCCTAAACACCTTATATTTACACGACATCCAATTTTTGTGTAGTTGTTAATGGATATTATTATTCAAATCATAATAATATATATGTATGATTAATTCTACTTCATTTTAAATGTTTTGCAATTTAATCTTAATCATAAATATATATGCAATTAACATTGATTAATAATCTCCTTGGGTGCCTAAATTAATTTATTAATTTCCTAATTAATTAAGATATTAATGGGAGATTATTACAATAACGCTACATTTGTTACTCATGTACTTGCAAAATAAAAAAAGTAATTAACTCTGAATCTCGAAGCACAGGTTGGAGCGTAATTTGAGGGTCAGAGTTACAATTACTATTTTACAAAAATAAAAAATATAAACTATTATTCATTTTAATGCTCGTGTTATTTTGTGATGTGTCAATAAAGGTTTTTTATTTTTTAATATGAATGCTGCCACTCCATTAATACTAATTAAGCATCCTAAGGCGTCATGGATTCTTGAAGTAAACCAAGCGTACGGCAATCTCATTCATGTATTTTGTGGGTTGATATGCGTTTGTTTACCAAACCCGTAATGACTAATTTTATTTACTTTCCTACTGGAGAACGTCATCAGACCTTTTAATAATCTTGTTAGCATTTTTTAAACAACACCTTTAAGACTGTTGTTTTTTTTATTTATTTCACAAATACAGATACATTTCCACAGTTTACCCAAAATATGTAGATTGCAAGTCCATTAAACCATTGTTGGTTTGACTTAGAATCCACATTCTTGGACCTTTTAAAGTAAAACGTTAAAATATATTTATTTGCACATACCTATTCATAATAATTCGTTTTCAGTATTATGTTAAACACATCTTATCTACCATACCTTCCTTTTGTTGCACTAATTGGTAAATACTCGTAAATATACAGTATTGTCAAAAACGTAGTAATGTACCTAGGTATTTGAAAACTTTAGCATAAAATATAATCCTCTCTGTATCACCTCTTCATCTCATTTGGCGAATTTTTGCACACGCTACCATACCAACTAGAAAATAATAAGTCGGTAAAAATGTGCATACAATGCCTGCATTTGAAATGCAAAGTGCACGCATTCAGAGGTCGGTTGTCACTCGCGCGCCTCCATTATATATTGAACTTGATGGAGACTTGCAATTGTCAAGTGGAGAAGGTTTGCGAGACCTGACCGGGCTGAGGTGGAGGTCTAGAATTTACGGTGAAAATGTTTTCGAGGTCTTACATAGTTCACGCCACCGCCAAGAAATTTTATGGGTACCTCACTGACTAGTTAGAGGGCTATATCCAACAGTATCCAGACATGGGCCGAGGTTATGAAAATAATATGGTAGTCCACCAAACTGCGCCGCCAAGAAGCTTTATGTTTATGTTATGTTTTTATGTTTTTTAACCTCATTATAATAAATATTAAGTACAATAGAAAATGATTTATTTATGCCATTTTCATTGTACAAGTACTTGTACAAATGACGGACTTAATGGCATATTCTACCAGTCAACCACCAGATCAAATTGAAATAGGAACGCCGATGCAATTCGGTTTAAGTATATTATAATTTCCCCCTATAAGTATATTAGCATTTCCCACTTTATCTTATTTCCTCAATGTACGTACGTGTTTCGATAGTGAGTGAGATGTGATAGAGCCCATTCCCATCCTATCCCTCCCCATTTTCCCAACGCTTTCTCCAAATCCATTCCTATATCTCCAAAGGTAGGCAGCGCATCCGGAGGCGTGCCAACGTTTGTCATTTTGGACTAATGTTGGCATGTATCGCGGATGTCTATAAGCGACAGTATCCATTTACCATCAGGTGGACTGTATGCTCGTCTGCCACCTTCGTACATAAAACAAGGACATTTAATGGAGCGGTGAAAAGTAGGGCAGGAAATATAGATCCCTAACTCTAAAGCTTGATTGTATAGTAGGTAGAAGATGATTAATCATTCTAGCTATATTTACTATGTTAATTGCTCTATGAAATACGAAAGCTTGGACATTTATTCACAGTTTTCTAGTGTTCCACTCCTCTGAGAGCTGCGTGAGACATTGTGGTACACACGTCGTAAGGTGTGTCAACTATTCAACAAAATGTCATAAGGCTGGAATAAAATTACAGGAATGGGAAAATACAAATAGGAGGATAGGAAAAGGATGGATAACAATAAAACATATCAATGTGAGGATACAAACAATTTGTATTGCAAGACATTATTCAACAAAGTCACTTACTCCCTCGGGAGGTAATAAAGACTATCGTCGCCCGCGGCACATCCTGGACGATCCCGACGACCTGATCACCGCTGCCAATGCGATTCTCACACTGCACTCAAACACAGCACACAGACACCGTCCCCGCCGGCGGAGACGTGGACGTCCCCCTCGTTACACCGTTAACACACACCGGCCCTCAGCCAACACTTTTACTAGGTACCGGCACGTGGCCGGGCGCTTCTCGCCGACTCGCGAACCCGCGGTATCCCCCCAATGCAACGCCCTAAGCCGAGGTCCGTTCCTTCCGCCGGTTTACCGGCGGGGGAGCCCTTAGGCGCGTTGCAACACACACTTTGTTCCTGGCTGAGCGCCTTCTGCGCTCGCCCTACATCAAACACGACCGGTGACTCTTGAAAGGCCACTAGGGCCACAAGAATTTAGACATTCCCGATGTTAAGACAAATCAAGGTTTTTAGCCGGTAAGAGTCCGTCACTACCTGGAGCTCATGAGGTCTCCATGAGCCCCATGGACTCCAGGTGTCCATGAGGATTTTCCTTGATTGTCTTTCCTAACAAAAAAAAAGGTAATAAAGAATGATTTTATAGATGAAATCGAAACTGACTTCTTCCTGATTATCAAATAAATCTACTCGTATGAAGGAGCAAATACAAAACAAAAAGTAACTTTTTATGAGTCAAACATTCTCACTAAATATATTTGTGTCACTTGCAACATACTACTTCCGTATATTACAGCTGACATAAAACAAAATACTCGTACTTTTCTTTTGAAATATGCATGAAAACCCTGAGTATTTTACAAGAACCTGTCACATGTCAAAGTATTTAAACAAACCAAAAAAATAATCATCGATCATTAATAATCCTTTTGGAAATACATCTTATTGTCTTGGAAAGAGTTTCAAGTTCCAATCGACGTCTCAGCGTTCCCAATCTGCATGTAAAGTGTGTGACATAAAGGAAATTTACATTTGTACAAAACTCTTTTGTGTCGACATTGACTGACTCACTTGCTGGGGATAGTGTGAAAACGCCGGTCGACGGCCTAAACAGACGGCACTCGCGTTGCTGACGACAAAGTCCATGCATTTAATATTTTAAAAATGTCATCTCTACATGATAATAAAAAAAATGAATTCATTTCTCATTGTTATTATTCTCAATAAAATATATGATTTGTATTATATTGAGAATAATAACTGTGAACTGTAAACCTCGGCCTGTAACACTGAATTTTTTGCGTTACTTATAGATACGTTCTATATAATCAAAACCATCTTTAGAAAATTAATATATCAAAAGTATGTTATATAATAGGAGTTAAAGTATGAAATTGCCGTTTTATAGTAATAGATACTTTGAATTGACATAAAACCTTCATGTTGTGAGATTTTCGAGTGAAACTTTTTACACGTGATACCTATGAGGTTCTTGTTTTAAAAAATGTGCAACGTTCGATTTTCGTCTTTCAATTGTTTTTTTTATTCAGCTTAGACGGGAAAGATGGATACTTCGAAAATCCGAGTAATCTTTGAATACGAGTTCCGACGCGGAACTAACGCGGCAGAAACGGCTCGCAATATCAATGCTGCGTTTGGAGAGGAGACTGCTAATGAACGAACCTAGGGGAACAAGGGGATCGAACATATGTTACATTTTAGAAAAAAAAACGAGTTTTAATTTTTCAGTACAAATCGGCAATTTCATACTTTAACCCCTAATATAAATAATAAATTTAGAGCCGTGTGTATCGTCCTCTCACTATCAATGACTTTAAACTCCACCAAATTCAGGTTTAATTTAAATTCATCAACATCATCATATTAGCCCACCCTCACCTACTACTGGCTATAAGTCTTTTATTTCTAACACTAAAGTGCACGTTCTTGCTCATCGGATGTTGATGTCTGACCACCGGGCTGTTCACATAATTATTTTCAATTACTAAAAATAATTTGAAGGTGTTTTAACTAAGCATTCATTATATTGTTCTATAACATTGTTCTATAGTACAATTGTAACTCCATACTGGAAGAATTCTCTAATGCTATACTGAGTCATCCACTCAGACAATTGATGATTTCTTATTGTTTTCTTTTGTTTAATTTTTCACCGGTGGCTACAAAACGACGTACGGATTACCTAATTAGTTTACTGTGATGTAATCGCTTAAGTTTAAAAACTTTAATGTCGCATTGTTATTAATTAAATAATGTTATTGTACATTAATAATAGTAATTTTGTATGTGTTTAATACATAAGCCTCATAAAATAAATAAATATAATAATATATGTATTCATCAGGTATATTTACTTGTAGATAAATTATTTATCCTGTTTGTCGTTTAAATTATATATTTATACCTCTCATCGCATCTCTCAATGTACGAGTATCTTTCTGTTTAACCCAAAGCTTAGCTGGTAGAGAATGCCTTAAGACATTAAGCTCGCCTTTTGCACGATAATGTGCAATAAAGTTCTTTAAATAAATAAATAAGTAACGGTAAGCTAACTAATTTTTGGAAATAAACGAAGCGTCATGTGTACCGTCCTTAACAAGAGTAACGTCTCTAGCGCGGAACTAAAACACTTCTTTCTCTGGTCATATTGTCCAGTTAACGACAGACTGACACCGGTTACAACACATTATGACAAATATTGCGAGACTGTTATATGTTACAACGCGGTTATGTTTAAATTGTTTTTAACACTTAAACGAAACTATAAAATGTTTGAATATCTAGAAGATTATATTGTTATAGGTTATATTATTATATTTTTTTTTATTTGAGATTAATAGAAAGCTAAAAGGAAACAGAAGGTCTGGAATATAATTGAATAAAAAGTTTCTTGTATTCAATTATACTCTCCATTCGATGGGGTAGGACGGAATAGGATAGGATGGGATGGGAAATGGGCGCTGGCATATGTCACTCACTACTGTTACACATACGCATATTGGAAGAAATAGGATAGGTATGAAAAAATTATTAAATTAGCAAGATACAGTCAGCAACACGATAACACCCACAACTATTCTCATTAAGATGTCCGCGGAGTATACGTTGACCTGTTGCCGACTGTACTTACATATTAAAATTACCCAATTAAATTATTTCTTTGTCCAAAATTTTACAAAGATGTGGTCACTTCGACTATTTAATTATGGATAGTGCCTATTTATTACATGTCAATAGTTTATTTGCACTGAATGCAAGTTGCATTTGCAAGATGCAATTTGATGTCAAGTCACTTTTTACGTTGTTTACACCTGCTTTAAGAATTTATGTTTATAGTCACACAAAACAAATATAAATTAGAGTGCATAAAATATACCCAATATAACTGATGTACAGATGTCTGTCCGTCTGTCCGAAGACATTGTCTATCTGCGGAACGACGTACGATATTTTAACAAACTAACCTTAGTTTAAATAAATTATATTGCATTGAAGCGCACACGCAAGTTTACAACGTATTTATATAGAGTGGCGAAGTGTGTCAAGCACAGTTTTGCGTGACAACAACAACTTGTGAAGTAACACTGAAACAAGCTCCAAATTAAAACTGCAACATAAAGTTACAAAACTGCAATTAAATATTATCTACAAATCTGCGATTAATATCAGTATATAACACCCCACTAGACTGTAGGCCTCCCGTTATAGAGAAGGCTTCGGGCCATAATTCACCATACGGGTTCGCAATGCGTCTTTGTACTGTGTAGGTGTAGGAATGTGTTTTAAAATGCACCAAGCCTGCCTTCATGCCCTCTTACATACAATCATATTTTATACATAATTTGGAGCAAATCTAAGGGAAAAACAAGTAAAAATTTTATCATATCATAAGCCTATATCTCTTCACTTCTGGATATATCTCTCCCTGGACTCGCCACTACATACGATCTTATTTATTACGATTTCTATTTATTAAACAAGGAATTAGTTAGTTTCCTTGAAATTTTCCTAAAAGCTTTCAACAGATTTTACACTTCATACATTACCGCTTTTAACTAGTAGGTTTTAACATCTCCGTATAAATCCACCTGTCTCAGCAGCTCAATCGTCCTGGACGCGATGCAAATGCGTCGTCCATTGTTAGGGCTAACGACGATGTCCAACCGGGGTAGGTATAGGTAGGTCATTACTAACTGACACGCACTCGATTTTTTTGAGAATATATAGCGCGGACTAATAAACAATTTAATATATAAAAGAAGTATATTATGAGGTGTTGAAACTGAGCTTGGGAAAAAGAAAAATGTTGTATGCATTTGCCACCGCTAATGTGTGAAAAAGATAGAGAGCAAGAAGAGCCCGCTATACTATCAACTCGGCGACTAACTTCCGATGGCTAAGAAAATTCGCACACCGTTGACCTAAAGAAAGAAGCGGAGACAATAAACATGCTCAACACTGGAGAAGTAAATATGTCGTCTTACCCCAGAAAGAGAGAGTACAGGGGAAGATATCGTATTAGAATTTGTAGAAAATCAAGAAAGTTTGCGTCGGAAAGAGTCCTGGCTAATACTTCTCCTACAATCAGTGTTGGAATCATGCTCTCAGAAAAATATTGTCTATGGAAATTAAAAAACTTAGTATTTGCCCAAACATATAGTACGTTTTACATCGATTTTGTCCTATATTAAAAAAAGGTGTAACTGGTTTTGACGCACGTATCGTAGATACATTATTCTTGTTTTTGTTAAACTGTTTAAACTAGTAATTAAAATATTTAAACCCTTAAAATTAATAATTAACACGTCAAACAAAACAGAATTTATCCGAAGAACAACAAACAACATTGCTCTACATTTATTTCGAATGCGTTCAAATATTCACTCGCGCTAAACTAATATCTTTGCCGCAAAATACACAGAACGACCACAGTCAGAACGACCGGAGCAGCGATACATTGCGTGGGGAATCCCCGATGAGTATCATGCTAAATGCTGCGAATTTTGCATGATAGTCATCGTGGATTCCTTAAAGAAAAGGAATTGAAGGGTAAATAGTATCAATGACTCAACATTACAGAAATTATAGAAATTTGGGGCATAATCCTGTAATTGCGATAGTATATAGTACACATTATAAAAATATAGTACAAATACTATAACTATAGTACAAATTCCAACACTGCCTACGATTCAGTCCGAATAACCGCATGATTGGTAGGGCCATGAGAGGTGGAGGGATCTTAGCTTACTGAAGGTGATAGAACACACGGAGCAGGTCCCTGTACGGTCGGTGTACTATCAGGACATCGTAAACTCGGCAGCGAACTAAAGTCGGCTAAGAGATTTCGCACACCGTTGCGGCAAAGAAAGAAACAAGTTGGCAGTAAAGAGCTGCTCTGCACCGGAAGCGAAAATGTGTCGTCCTAGTACCAAAAAGGAAGAGTTGATTAAAACAGAAGGGATCGTATTAAAATTTATAGGTAGTCAAGAAAAAGCAAGTCGGAAAGACACAAACAAATACGACGCTTCGATTTTATTTTATTTTTTTATTTATTTACTCTTTATTGTTTTAACAAAAGTCGGACTTATGCTACAAAACATTTTCTGCCAACGAATCTTGAGGCTAAATACTAATGGTATGGTAGGAGTAAGTGAAACCATATTATAGTAAATAGAAAATTGGAATTAAAAAATATACAAAATATAATAAATAATTATAAACACTAAAAAATATAGATATACACACATATTCGATTCAGTCTAAATAACTGCAAGGTTGGTCGGACCATGGAAGGTGAAAGGATTACTGAAGTCCATAGGCCACAACGGCTGCTTCTCATAAGGCAGACTGCCTACTCATATACCACCTTCTTGTTTAAAAAAGAAACAATGAACAGTGTTAATCAAAACTACCATTTATCGGGAATTTACAACCAACGAAATGAGTCGATAGTATCCCCATCCATTGTTACATTCCCATTGTTTTTGGTGTGCGCGGATTCCCTGCATCGCTGCGCAGTCCCCCACTTGGTTAGGATAAATGTTTTTGCGCACATTTAGTCGGACTGGTTTTGATTTTGTCTGCAATAACTATCGGTTTCAAAATGGTCCTCGAATTAAATGTTTTTAATTGAGGGTTAGGATGTTTCAATAGTTTGGCGTTTCTCTGAAAATTAATTGTATTGTATTTATTTTGTTTGAGAGCATATGTACTATCTATCAGCTTATTAATGTGCCACTGCGGGACACAAGCCTCCCCTAGTAAATCACTGGGAGGTAAATCATAACTGAACTTAAATCATAACTTTATCTTAAATAGAGAGCTGTGAATAGGATTTTGCAAGGTCGGCGGCGCGCCCGCATACCCCCTGGTGTTGCAGGTGTCCATGGGCGGCGGTGACACTTACCATCACGTGGGACCGCTTGCTCGTCCGCCCACTAGTCTATAAAAAAAAAATACTATTATTAAAAATACTTTTGAAAGTCTGTTCTTTTATCTGTTTGTTTACTTATAACTTGAGTTTTACTGGAGGAATTTCGATGCGGTTTTCATTATGTAGGTTTACTTTAATATACCAGGCATCAGTGTATATAAGGTTTTAATATAAATAAAACTAACTAAAGTATAAAAGTATATAGTATAAAAGGTGTAACTTGACTTTTCCTAAAGCCTGAAAAAAATTGGATTTTGTTTAGCGTTGCCAGATATCACTGAATTTATTTCTTAATAACTTACAACCTTTTTACGATTTATTAAAATTCAGTGTTTTTTTACATATTTTTTTTTACTCGCTCATTGGCCCCGCATAGAGGTTTCATATATTAGTTAGTCGAATAAGTACGTGGCCTTTTTATAGTGAAAATAATGAAGACTTTTTTGTATTACATAAATATTTATTGAACGGAATATTATCTATTTGATTCGGCTATCTTCCGCCATATAACATATCACTACAACATTTTGGCGTTTCTGAGCGAAAAACTGATTTAAATGGTTCATACGGGCTTCTCTTGAATGTAGTTTTACTCCATTTAGAGAATTTTGTAAAGAGCAGAATAAATGATGATCCGAAGGTGCTATGTCTGAACAGTATGGAGGGTGCATTAAAACTTCCCTGTCAAAGGCTATCGATTTTAGTTTAGTTATCAGTGTTATCACAGATGTATGCGGTCGAGCATTGTCGTGATGGACAACTTCACCTTTTCTATTCATTAATTCTGGGCGTTTTCCTTCAAGTGCTTGTTTCAATTTTACTAATTGGTCACAGTAGACATCAGAATTAATCGTTTGGCCATGTGGCAGAAGCTCGTAATACACAATGCCTTTCCAGTCCCACCATACACATAACATGACTTTGTTTGGAGTGAGGCCTGGCTTTGAGACTATTTGTGATGGCTCACGTCGCTTACACTAAGATCGTTTTCGATATCATAGGTGATCTATTTCTCATCGCCTGTTACCAATCTGTTCAGAAATTGATCGATTACATTTCATTTTAGTAACATCTCTCATATGGAAATTCTATTCACCAATCATTCTATTGTCATTTAAATCATGCGGCACCCAAACATCTAGCTTTTTTACAAATTCAGTTTATGCAGGTTGAGTGGTAAATGCAAAGTAGGTAAAAATTTGATGACTGCTGATGTGTCGATCTGCTTCAACTTTTTCAATGATAACATCGACATTTACCTTAATGGGACGACCACAGCGAGGAACATCATTCACATCAAAATTACCAGACCTGAATCGACTGAACTATTTTTTGCAGTAGTTTTAGATAAAGCATCTTCTCCGTAAATGCCGCAAATCTGTTTTCGAGCACTAGAAGCATTCATACCCTAGACGAAAAAAAAATGTAAAACATATCTAATTTTCTCCGTATTGACTTCTATTTTAAAATTGTTATAAAATATGAAAATGAAACTTAAAACTTTTAACTTGTAATTTCAATTTGCTACCATTACAAAAAAGTCAGCTATCAAACGGTATATCACTTTCCCGTCACTGATCAGTGTTGCCGGAAATATAGCACGCTAAAGTCATACGTTTAAAAGGCCACGAACTTTTCCGATTACCTATTAGTTAGATAGGTGCCTGCATAATAGCAGCGGTTTAATCATCAGCTGTTTATGAATGGAGTATGCTGCGTTCCTGTTTGTAATAACGTATAGTGAGTAAATAGTAGAGAGTAACAAAGTCAGAGACTTCATTTGAAAAAAGATATTTTTTTTGGGAAAACAACGAATTCAGAAAAAAATTGATTGTTTTATAAAAATGCAGTGTTAAGAGATTTCGGGTATTTTTATTTAGTAGCTACAGGGTACAAATGACATTTAAACTCTGTGCAACTATTAAACTCTTTGCTATTTCTACAGTTGGTCTTTAGGTGAGGAGAAAGCCCAGTCTGCTACCATTGCGGTGCTTTAACCACTACGAAATTGCTAATTAACGACATTAATGTGAAAATTACGACCTTGCATCTGTAACCTTACAGATCTCATTAAAACCATAAAGTACAGTTAAAAATTGTAACCGAGTTATGAGCAAAACAATGTAACCATACAATCAACTCATAATAAGCATATCGTGAGAAATTAATATAATTATTGGCCCTTATGGCTCGAGCAAGCACATATCGGAGAATATCGATGGATGCAGTGCGAGGAAGAAAGATAATAGCAATCTTACAAAAGAGCAGGATAGAAATACGTGTTATTACGCCCGGCAAATTGACGCGTTTATAAAAAATTCACTACGCAAAACGCATCTGCTTGCTATATTTAAAATTTGTTTTTTTGAATTAATTTTTATGTCATATAAGTGAGTTTGTCGACCTCATACAATTACCTAGATCGTTTAAAATCGCGCGTAATTGGACGTCATGGAAATTGTTTTTGATAAAGCAATTGTTTGAAAATACGATGTATATAATATTGTATTGTATAGAGTGTTGTAAATAAAACACCTTAGTTTTTCTCGGTCAGAGTAAAACGCGTGGATTTTCTATTATTTATTTATACGATTCAGGAATACAGACACAAGTGTGTTGGAAAATAAATACATATTATGAAATTCTATATAAGTATTATTGTATACGTTACGTAAGAAAATGTACCTACTGGATATTGTTTACACTATGTATAGTTTATACTATGCTATGTATAATTATGATACAAAGGACATATCAAAAGTAATGCATAAACTTCCTAAAATAGTTTATGTACTAGTTAATGTAACACAGGACACCCTGTAGGCACTTATAACACCAGTTAACAATTGATAGTTGACAAACAACAAGACGGCATGTTCAATCCAGTACATTATCATAATTACTCTATCAAAATAAACATATTAAAAATTCACCTAGGAGAAAGAACCGTAAACTGTAACCAGCTCGTTTGACGTTCACTGCTGGACGTGAGCCTCCTCACGCACATTGTCTTGTGTATGGTCTTAAAACATAGAAGAAAGATACAAGTATGTTAAAAAGAAAAAAATTGTTGATAATGACTAAAGTAACTCTAGATGTAGCATTGTTTAATTAATGTAGGTATGCTTGATTATTAAACTAGTTTAGACGGGCAGTTTAGAACCCCTCAGCGTTGGGAGAGACGTTGCATCTCTCTGTGTGTTCTACCGCCTGTACAATGGGGAATGCTCTGAAGAATTGTTCAATATAATTCCCACCTCGGGTTTCTACAACCGCACCGCACCTCCCGTCACAGAAGTGCGGTCCATCCGCATTTCATAGATACGGAGGTGTCGCGTACTGTTCGGTCCAAAAATTATTTTATATCGCGAACCCGTAGGCTGTGGAACGAACTACCTCAAGAGGTCTTCCCATTAAACTACGACATGGGGTTCTTCAAAAAAGCTGTGAATAGGATTTTGCAAGGTCGGCGGCGCGCCCGCTTACCCCCTGGTGTTGCAGGTGTCCATGGGCGGCGGTAACACTTACCATCACGTGAGACCGCTTGCTCGTCCGCCCTCTTCACTATAAAAAAAAAAAAAAAAAAAAAAAATAGCAGAAAATTTAATATAAACAGTGACCAGTACAACTATATTTGTTTAATTAAATTAAATAGTTCAATTTATTCATTTGTTTAATTAAATAGTATAGTAAATTGTAATTTAACCTCATTTAATCGGATTTATGTACATCCACGTTTAAATTTATTTTTTTTGGATCATGCTCGTATTGTATCATACTCGCATGCCTCTGTGTTGAACTTGTATGCACCCATTAAAGTATTGCATGCGGTATTTTGAATTTATAAGTTTTTATCATTTGTATTTTTTCGTGTAAATTCTGTTGGTGTAAATCTTGCAAATAAATAAATTAAAAAAAAAAAAAACTATATCTGATATTATGTGAGAAAAGATACTTTATTATTGGTTCTACTTTCCCAAATATGGAGACTTTAGTGAAACAAAAAAAAGAAAAAAAAATATTTTCTTTCAAAATTCAGATGTTAGGCCATGTATTTAAATAGGATCTTAAAACAAAGACATTTTAAGTTAGAGGTCTAATTTAAAATCTGACCGATAATAGAGCTTATAAAGAATAAGGTTTGTTTGCTCATTTTAACGCCACATATTTAACGACATTGTAATAAAGACTAGAATCGGTTTTTGGTACATTAGCGTGTTGCTGACAGTACATCAAATATTACAGGTTTTGCAAAAATTTGCTCAATTTGTTTAAAACAAAATTCACAAATTGCGCCCGCGCGCCAAAAACACCGCTAAGAAGATAAATGGCATCACCCGTAAAGGCAGTTGAATAAATCAAAATGGTGGATTTACTGTCACTTTCTTTCGCATGCATAAATCCGTCTCGTTCTGACATTAGATTAGCCCGCCGTCAGATCTCGTAGATTATGGTGCAGTCATATTAGTAGATACTTATGTTTTAGTTGGGAGAACTGTAGTATGTCGAATAACTGTACTCATTGATTACATCGCGTATAACGAACTTGAAATGCAGTGATTTTCCTAAGGTTCTTCCAAACACATTTTTATAGAGTTTCATTACCTAGTAGCGATGCTCATGATTTTATCGATGGGCGATTAGCCTAGTTGGTATTACCTTTATCTGCTGCAAATATGGTCTCGAGTTTGATACTCGGTCAGGCACTCATTTATTTCAAGACAAATGTTTATTCAGTTCTGGGTGGTATGGGCGTTTTTGGATGTATCTTTAAACCCATGGAAGGCAATCCTATTGTGAGTCGTTGAGTGTAGCGTGTTAAATATTACATTACAATCATTATTGTTTCAAACTATAAATAAGTAAATTGTTAGTGCACTTTACTGTGCTAATATTTATATAGTACCTATATTTATCACTATAATCGCACTATGCATGACTCTGTACATTTTAATACACTACTTGCAACTCAGGAGCGCGCGTCGACATATCTTTGGAATAAATGTCTGTACGCAAGAAGTTACTTTCGCATCAATGTATTTATGCCGCTAAATACATTACCGCTGCCGCTCCCCGCTCTCCGCGGTTACAAAGGTAAAGGAATATTTTGAACTATTTAAGGTGCCTATCTTTTTACGCGTACGGACACTCATTACCACAAGCAAGGCATACACGGGCTCGTGAGTTGCAATAACTATACAAACATTCACGAAATTAATCAAAGCCGTCTACCTGTAAGCAGATAATCTTGTCAGCACCATATAGACGTAGATACTTTAACATGCCCTGAACCCACGAGTATATCTCTATTAAAACTCGTGTATTGACACATTATTGTCACTTCATAACTTTTTACGCTCGCTTCTTATGGATTCCTATTAATACACCGGTCACATGACAGGTGTCAACTCATCCAGACCAGTTTTTTAAGGCAACCTTCAATTGTTCGCGTTTAATTGATCCCAATATTAATTTCTAAGACAGGACTGGTTTCGTGATGAGTTCTTAGCTATGCAATAATGGGTATTGATAGATTCTAGTGTGACATTATTTATACTCTTCAAAATAATGAGTACCATACACCTTTTTATCATACATATATCTCATTTACCAATAACGCAGTATACAGGAATGTGTCTGAAACTTTTCCAAAGCCTGACACTATGGATTCTGAGTTAATTCTGAAAAAGGGTTCGAACACAACCTATATATATCCTCTACTAATTAAACATAATATATGTAACGGTATCTGTACAAAGGGACCTTACTGTCGGTAAGGCCTCATTGAATTTGGTAAAGATTTTGAACTTGAAATGTCGTTGTTTCAATTTTCCGTTCAAATGAAAAGTTAACATGTTCCAACATGTAATTTTTAAGATAAAATAATAAAAATACATTATTATTGTAAAACTTCACTGATGGATGACGCAATATCTAGGCAACGTGAATCAAAATTTTCCATTTTCTTAAATGAAGTATATTCATAAAATTTTAAACTTTTGTTATCGTGGTCGCACATAATAAATAGGGATAAAAAATAATAACGATAAGGATAAAACATAATAAGGATAAAAAGTCGGTTATAATAAATCATGAAATATCGGTTATAATAAATCATGAGTAACCCGTATGCATGATAGACAATTATTTAGGATATTCATATTTTTTCATTTACTACTATTTTCGGCATAATTCAGTAAATAGTTTTTTTTCTATAGAAGGTGTCAGATGAGCTGAGAATCAATCACTACCAGTTATTCGTGTGCACTAGGTACCACTAATATGACCTGAATGAATGAACCGACGAAGCCCAAACGATAATTTATTAAATTATTTCAATAAATACTTATCGACGCACTGGATTGATGGGTTCTGTTGAATAAAACCAAGTATATATTATATAAAAGGATTCCGAACAGGTAATATCAGTTGGTTTGATGGTAGATGGAAAATATTGTTCATGATATCGGCAAAGCATGACAAGACAACGTTTGAACGTCCACTGAAGCGAGGACTAGATTTAAAGAGTCTCGATTGGAAAAAAGGGTAATTATTGAGGGATGGGGTCTAAAAACTTTTTCTTCTATCTCTCTTTTATTATCCTTTTATAAGGTTAACTAAAGACTATTCGATTTATTTTTATTATTATTCTCTCGCGTGAGGATAGAAATACTGATTGCTAAACTGCGTTAAGATATAGCATCAGATGGAAAAGAAAGAAAATACCTATCAAACTATACATATAAATGATAGGTAATGTAATCTTTGTTCCCTTTGGTATTATCGTCCAGTGGGCTTATCTTGCTTGATGGGTTAACTGCATACAAGAACCGTGCACGAGGCGAACTTAATGTCTAGTGGAATTCGTAATCTTATAAATTTTACAAAGGTTTAAAAAACTGCTAATAGGATTCTACAAGGTCGGCAGCGCAAGCGCATCTCTTCTGATACTGCAGGTGTCGATGGGGAGAGAGTTCAGTTTTAATAGTAATTGGTCAAATACCAACATGTGGGCAGCTCGCCCGTTTCCCAGCTCTATTATAAAAAAAAATCGATGGATATAAAGAGAAATTAAAAAAATATATAATTAAAAATAGGTGTGCGGGCGCATAACACTGATATATCGAATAACTCGTTTTTATGAAAGAATATATCAAGAAGCACTAACAGTAAAAAGTTACGGAACCATATTTAAGTGTAACATATAAAAAAACGCGAATTTCGACAAATTTTAACTTCAACTCACCATATCTCAGCCAAATATTAACATTTTCGCATGAAACTATGACATGACATTGTTCAACTTATCCCTCAAGATGTTGAACCAACCTTCTTCTTCCCCATTTTGTAAAACGAAATAGCGAAATATCCAAAAGGTTTTTTCGTGAAACTCAATTTTTTTTTCAAACGCAACACTACAACTAGCGACATCTTAAGTTTCCCTTCGACAAACATGTGCTGTCATAATGATATTGTTCATAAGATGTCCTTTCCGCCACATTCACACCACTTTTAGTTATCCTAATTTCAGTAATTCGTATTCTTGAGAATGTAAGTACAATTGTCAAAAGTTCTTAAAAAAAAATTGAGTGAACGAATGAAAACAATTTGGACCCCATATTAGATACAAAAATAAACTTACCATTTAATTATGCAGATAATTGCTACGACAAATTTTATGTAAGCGTAGCGGTGTCGTGAAAGAGACATAGGCAGGTAAAGACAGTAGATCTTTGGTAGCCAATAAAGTAGAGAGTCTAATCATATAAGTCACTTAGTCAAGTGGCAAGTTAGTTAAAACCAGGGATGATATGGAGCTCCGTAACCGTAACCGAAACTATCGGATATCCGAAATAAAAAAATATCCGTAACGTAACCGAATCCGATATAAAAGTTTCGAATAATTTCGGATAGGGGCGGAGTCTAAATGTGATATGTTATGACAGGTTTTTGTTTGCCGGCCGAACCTACTACACACCAGCCGCGCGCGCGTCCGCTACATCGTTTATTATTTCTATTGTTTAGTCATAACTAGTCAATCAATCTGGGTGGGATTACATTACAATTTTACATTTAAGGGTACTTTTTTATTTAGATAAAAAGTGTTGTGTAAATTATTAAATTGTTTATATCTGGGCACAATGCGTCCTAAGTCTTAATTTGGACGTTTTTTAATGAAGTTAATGCAGATTCTGCAAAATGTAAACAGTGCGGTAAAGACTTTTCACGGAAAGGAGGTGGCACTACTTCGCTGAAACTCTATCTTAAATCAAAACACGGTGATAAATATGGAGAATTGTTGTTACTGGAAAAGGATAATCAACAAAAACCCTAACAGCTGACACCTTTACAAGAGTGTAAAAAGCAGTTGTCAATAACAGATTCTTTAAAAAATAGAGGTTCCTGGGATGATAGTAATACTAAACAAAAAGAAATTGATCAATTAGTGGCTGAAATGATTGTGTTGCAAAACTTGCCTTTTAACTTTGTGGAAGGTGTGGGATTTCAAAGATTAATGCACGCAGCATTACCACGTTACCATTTAAGAGGTCGGCAGTATTTTACTAATTTACTATGTACTGATATCTACGATAAAATGAAATTAAAGGTTTTGGGATTACTCAAGCAATTTGAAAAGATATCATTTACTACAGATGTTTGGTCAGAGCCCAGTGCAAATGTTTCATTACTGAGTCTTACTGCTGCAAAATTGCTTTTTGTTAAGTATAATTTATCTTTGCTCAGTTTTGACTATTAAAACTATAATTAAGTGAAAGTTAAGTTTAATATTTTTTAATGGTTTCATTACTTGCAAATTATAGAAATGTATCAAGAGCAAAGCTTTTTTTGTTATGTTATTCTTAGATTACAGGAAATATGTACAATTGTACATTCCAATTTTTAATTGCCATTTTAATTTTTACTCTTTAATACGCAATGACTCTTAAGAAGATTGATTGATATGCGGTAATAATTCCTATAAAGATATTGATTAATATAATAGAAAAAAAATAATGTTCTTTTTGTTTATTATAATTTTGTTTTTGCATTTTTAAGTAAATAACACTTAAAAATGAGTAGCAATAATAATTACTTATGTAACTGGTCGTAGTACCAAATGATAACCTAGAAAATAAAGTCAAATCATTTATCTATTTTAATTTTAAAATTACTTAAAAATCTAATATCCGTAACCGAAACTATCCGAAACTAACGGATAATCCGAAATAATTTCATATCCGTAACCGTATCTGAAACCGGTATAATATTATTGCTATATCCGTATCCGTATCCAGATCCGAAATTGCATATCCATAACATCCCTAGTTAAAACCTTACGAGAACAAATACGTTTCTTAAAAATTTAAAATATTAGTATGTCGCGTAGCATCTTCCTATAGGCAATAACTTGCAATAATATAATGGAAAATTAAATAGTTTTATACAGTACTCACCCTGTACTTATAGTACAATTGCAGTAGTGTTCTCACAAATAACTATTTTATAAACAAACAAGAAAAACAATACGCGACGAAAACGACTCACCGATAGCGCTAATTACGTGTATTTATTGCGCTAATTCCGATGCATATAAGTGAACTAAAATCTTTTCAAATAGAAGTCAAACATATATTTTCAGATACCTTGATAATTAGACAATACAGTGATAAAGTAAATTATAAGCTATGACGTCATCGCTTTTTTTAATTATGGACTACGGGTGAACCATAGTTTGGCGTAACGCGACAATCAACGTCGTGTGATCTCTCAACGAGTCACTGCGCTCTCCAATAAATAATAACTTTTGCAATAACTTTTCATCAATATAACATTACGATTTGAAACTTTCCAGTAAATCTTTTTAAGTATTAAACTACAATACAGTTCTATCTATTTAATTAGGAAGATTTCGCATAATTTTACATTTTGATAGATAAGTTTGAGAATATCGTGTGAAAATTTCATGCCAAAATATTAATAATTGGCTAAGATATGGCGAGTAAAAGTTAAAATTTGACGAAATTCGCGTTACAGAAAATTTGACGTATTTGCATTCTTGATGTGGTACTCCCAACTCCGCTTAAGTAATTTTCCCTAACTTTTTACTGTAAATGCTTCTAGATATATTCTTTAAAAATAAAACGAGTTACAAGCTTTTCCTGAAATGCGCTGTTTCTCGGTTTCTAGAGCACTATTTGGGGGTGCGCTGCACATTGTATAGACATCATAATAAACTGTCAACGAATACGGAGTCTCCGATTTTTTGTCCAAACTACATAACAACTCATCAGTGCTATCGATATTAACGAATAATTATCCCCCACCTACCATCCCAGGCAGCTTTTTAATAAAGGTCCACTGCTTGAAAAGGTGGGCGATTAAAAGATAACAGGCATCGATTAATTCGTTATTAAAGGTTACTTGTAAAATAATACACGACTGTATTAATTACAAAATGGTACATCAATCATTATTAACGTCTGCACAGTTTCACTTCATAATTTAAAAGTGTATATGAGTCTTATCTTCCTCATTTCAGTGTACGTATGAACAGGCCAATCGAGTGTTCGCACAAATAAAAACTCATTATAAATTTACTCAATAAGCGGTTTAGGTAGCGCCAACTGCAAATATAACGTTGTAGAACAAACCTATTCCCTCAAAGGAACAAATATTAACTTTAAAATCACCGTTATAAGACGTTTATGAGTGCAAGAAATGTTTGTAATCGTGCAACGTTCGGTTCACCAATACTTTAGTTGAAAAGTGTCGAAATGAGTAGGGGAAAGGCGTACAAAATGACATACTAGTTATTAAATCAGTCATAAAATCTTTATTTATTCATACTTTTCAACACTTAATGTATCTTTATATTCTTTGATTCATTACTTAGTCGGAATAAAGAGATCAATCATTTAAAAACAATAATAATATAATTATTGATAATATCTAAAAAACTTGAATAAAAACCGTTTTGTCCGCCCTGGGCGGGTAAAATGACATAGGTGGTATGTACAAAATGGCATACCAAATTTGTAATGAAAATCCGTTCATTATATGCAGAGTTCACATGTGAAAGACTTCGTCTTCTTCGGAACATCTGCGCACGATGCATGAGCCCATCTTTTACATATCAAGCACTGTAACCAAACCTCCTTCGGCTTAGACCTTGAGTAGAGGTCGTTGCAATAAATGCAAGGACAATCTTCAGTGTCAAATTGCGATGTGAAATCGTTTTCACTATCAGAACTGAAATTCAAAGCTTTTGTTGCCTTTCTCGTTTTTTTCTTTGGGACAGGTGGAGGAGCAGATTTTGCTTTAGCTTCTTCCATGTTTGGGGTTGAAGTTAACAACAATACTGTTGATTTTTTTCGTGGTTTTCTTTTGCCTTGCCCAGTCACATATATTCCTGCCGGCACTGGAGATAACACGCTTACTGGAACATTGATATTTGTATCTCGGAGTATCAATCTAGATGCTGAAGTTGTCATAAGTATTGCAGGAGCTTTGTCTTTAGATTGGGCTGTGGATGTGGAGGTAGTAGGTGGGTTGACTATGGCTGATGTACTCGCAACTATCAGTGATGTAGAGCCATCTTCAACCTGAGGTCGATCTGCTGAGGAAATACATAGGTTTTCTGCTGTTGATAAGCATTCTTCGGACTCTACCGGAGAGTTTTGCATGGGGATATTTGTCGTCTCCGCAGGCTCAAATAAATAATCGGGAAATATGTTTAGATCGACAGGCCAGAGACCTGTTTTTTGAAACCCATTCACTGCCGTCTGGACTGTTGCTGCTTTACCATAAGCTTTGTTGAGAATGGAAACTATTTGAAAGTGAGTGACAACTCGGCCTGGATGACTCTTTAACCAAGTGCTCACTTCTTGATTAAAATAGGTCTTCAGTGGACCATAGAAAGATACGTCCAAGGGTTGCATGCGGTGTGTACAGTGAGGCGGTAAGCACACCATAATGATTCCATGCTCTTTTGCGAATGTTAAAGTTTCTATACCTTTATGACTGATATGTCCATCAACTATCAAAAGCACTTTGTCCTCAATGCTAGCTTTCACATGCGTCTGAAAGTGCACCAACCATTTATAAAATACAGCTGTGGTCATCCAACCTGATTCTTGTGCAATTCCCAAACTACCGGTTGGAGCTTGGTCTATTAACTCCTGTTTCATTATTTTTCTAGGAAAAATTAGGCACGGTGGGATGAAATGACCATTTGCACTCATGCAGCAAACAACAGTCACATGAGACCCCTTTTCAGTACTAGTTAAAGCCCCAACCTGCTTACGTCCAGTGGTAGCAAACACCTTTTGTGGTCTTTGAACAGTCGATAAAGCTGATTCGTCGACGTTATAGAGTCTATGCGGAGAAATGTTATTGCTCTGAATAATTTCTTGGTAAGTGTTGAAAAATAGGGCTACTTGCGGCTTGTTGAAGGCTTGGGCTCTCGCAGCTGAAGTTGCTTCGGGTTTCCTCAAAGATATGTCTGGGTTTCTTCGACGAAATCCAGCTAGCCACTCTTTACCAGCGGTTTTATTTTCATTGTTAAAATTATGAGCAATATTATTCGCTTCTGCAAACTGATAGGCCAATTCAAGAACTTCCTTCCGTGTGAAACCAAACAATCTGGTTTCCAGCAACTTTATATGTGCAACCAGCTCTCTTTCCATCTCATGAGTGAACACAGTCTCGTACCTTCCCATACCTAAAGAATAAGGTAAGTAATTAAATTCAATCTTATCATGTGAACCAACTGCGGAAGCTGAAAAAAACTGATTTGGTAGCTACTCAAACTGGTAGCTAAACACCTTTTGTAGTTGGAGCTAAGACTTTATTTTTGTGCAGTGCATGTCTTCTAAGAGTTGATTGTGGTACGCTAAACACCTTAGAAGCTAAAAGCCAACCCATTTCATTTTTCTTCACAGCGTCAATTGCCTTTTCCATAGAGGATTTATCCCAACCCTGTCGGTTTGTTTTTCTAGAATAGTTGCGAGGCATGATTTTAGATTATCTGAAAGAAGAAAAAAAAGATGGGTCAAACGACATACTATGCTATTTTACCCGAACAAGTGGTATGCCATTTTGTCCACTTTATAACCTTAAATATAAGAAATTAGTAACTTTAATTTCGCGAAGAATTTTGAGATTTCAACACATAATAGGAGTTATTTACAAATAAAACAATAAAATTAAGCCACTAAAAACTAATAAATGTAAGACAATACTAACTTTTTCGAAGAAACAAAATCCATCCAAACAAAACTCGTAAATGCAAAATTCACACAAACACGTGTCCACTTCACATGCTCAACCGAACGCGACTGGCGCCACCACAGGATATAAGATGTTACTAAACGGTCCTCTACGGGTCATTATGAGAACTAATTTGTCTGTGGTTTTGGAAAAAAGCAAGTATGTCATTTTACCCACCTATTTCATTTTGTACGCCTCTCCCCTACCAATTCTAATTCTATCGTCGACATGTCAGTAAACTTGCTCTTTGCTGTCGTTTATAAGGTTTAAACGTAGTATTATTTCACGTTTAGAGAACGTATAATTTTCTGGATGCATTTAATTCGTACCTACCCTCTTTGCCCTGAAGCGGCTTTCCAAATGGTGCGTTTAATGCTCGATCCGACGTAATTGCAGTATATCTTGACATTTCATTGACATAAACGACAATGTACGTGTGATATCTTTATTACTAAACTTATACAGAATGTAACAGAAATATTTCCGAAGACTGACACATGACAAGGAAGGTACACGCTGCAATCCCACAGCCGCTGGACGCATTCGACTGGTCCCATCCTATGCTATCCCTCCCCATTATCCAACCCTTTTTTCAAATCCATTCCTACATTTTCCTAAGGTTCAAGGTTTCAAGAACTCCAACGAGCCAAGTTCCTTGTGCGCCACTCTGCGGGTCCCGTGGATGTGAACCACCGCCGCATTTGTACAACGTCCTGTTCAGTAGCACCCTAGGGTGACCACTCACCACAGACCACATAAGGGTGCGGTTGAAGGGACCGGAGAAATAAGAGAACATACGGATAGTTCGAAAGGGCTGTTCGTGTGTTGTCAATAAGTTGTGGTCCCTTCAGCCGGATCACAACAAGAAAGAAAACGAGAACATACGGATAGTTCAAAAGGGCCGTTCGTGTGTTCTCAATAATTCTCTCATCTCAATAGTTCTCAATAGGCGTCCAGAGTCGTGCCGACGTTGTCATTCTGGACTGAAGTTACATTTCTCTGACGCTCTGACGACGAACAAATGGCGGAATAATCATTCGATTTGCTAGATTTCAGATACCAGAGACCAGTAATGGACAGCTGCATCATCGGTGTAAAAAGCACTGCGATTAGCAAATCTCCTGTCCAGAATTGTGATTAGTGCATAAACCTCCGAAATAAATCGTTATAAAATAAAACAACAAAAATATCTGTCTCTTAATAAACGTTTATATTCAACCATAAACTTAGAATTACAAGATTGCCAATATAAAATTCAGCCCATCACAAAAATTTTATACTTTAGTGTCTTGTCTTAATGTGCATTACATTTTGCGGTTAGCGACTACTTAAAATATAAAAGGCACTTCAAATAACTGTGGTCCCGTTCTCTCCGACTATGTGAAAAATATATCTACATACATGACAGCTGGTTATTTTGAACGTGTACCTGCGTGTTATGTAATTCTTAACAAACTTAAGCCACTTAATAAATGTTTATTTTCAACCATAAACTGTTAATATTATAAAAATTTGCTTCAGTTTGCGTGATTTAGAGTCTATCTAAAACATAAAGGCACGCCGTATACCACAACTCCTACTATTTCCGACTACTTCCGATTGTGCCATTATACCAGTTGATTCCGACCCCAAGAAGGGGTCGGAACTTATTGTGAAACGTGTACCTACGATATGTAATTCTCGCTCACACCCTTAGTCGAATTTACCGGTTAGCAAAAAGTTCTAAATCTATGTTTTCAACAATAGAAACCTGTTTCTCATAAAACATCAAACATGAGCTCGACTGCAGTGGTGCCTCAATACACTTTAATGGCGAATCGCCAGCTAATTTCTTACAATCTGATAACGTCCCGAGATCCCGACGTAATAAGAAGAATCTAAAGAGTTACAAAACACCTAGAATTACATAGGTAATTAAATTACAAAAATAAGTATTTGTTATCAGCAGTAAACAAATACTTATTTTTGTAATTTAATTATCTATGTAATTCTAGTTGTTTTGTAACTCTTTAGATTCTTCTTATTTTCAAGGAAATACGCAATACATCCTTAATACAAGGTAATTGAAATTTAATTGTATTTAAATTTTAGCTATTTATGTTTAATTATATATTTTAAATTAATATTTTAAATAATATTTTTATTTTTGCAAGTTGAGCACAAGCATTGAAAAGAACTTAGTCACTGCTAACAATACCTTCAAATACCTTGAAAAGTAAGCTTACTTTATCATTATCACGATGATTTTACCAAGTCATCGATTTCTCGAAGTATCATTTCGGTTTTTTATAGAGAAAACCTGGAATGAGTCAAGCTTGATACAAACCACATTAAGCTTTCATTAGACCCAGTTTCTCGATATTCTTAAATATAATCTTAAAACACAGAAAAAAACAACTTAAAAAGTAAAGTCAGTTTATACTTTTACCTTTACATTCAAAGATTTAGGCAAAAATACTATTATTTCAGGAAAAAGGTCTTGTAACATATTAAGAATAAACCAAAATTTGGCAAGTATTTAACAGGAAAAGAATTGTCGCGATTTTTTTAAATAAAATAACCATGTAAATTAACTTATTAGTAAACTATGTTGCACTTACTGGATGTGGTTGTTTGGTATCAGCAACACACAACTGGGTTATGGGCGATCTTCCAAAAAACTTTTCATTTACACATTTACTGTGTTATTATAACTGCTCCTATCTCCAAAAAATCTTCAATGATGGTCCTAACCGCTCAAGAACTCCATCAATCAATCCAATAACTTTGGACGACACTAATAGAATATTAACACTATACGACGACGCTACGACGAAAAAGGTAACGTAATGAAAAAATAATTTACCATGATTTATGGCTTACTCAGACCCCTGCAAATTGCCGCCAGTTTCGGACGTTTAACTTAAGTACTGCGTGTGAGCACTCGGATTTTAATTTAAAAAGATAAAAGTCAAAATTCGCGGGTTAAAAATTCCTACTCCGCGGGATTTTGAGCAAATTTTGATAACTACAGGTTGGGTACAAAATGCAAATTGGGGAAGTTTACGACGTAACGTTAACTGGTATTTGATCGGTACCAAATGTATGATATCATGATTCGGTATCATTACCCTGGAATACTGTAATGAGTAGCATTTGTTCGCGTCAGGCACAACAAAGGAATGGAGAGTATGCTAACACAACGCCCATCTAGAAATTGTTATCTATGTCGCTTTATTATAAGACTCCGATTACTAATATCTTAAATTTTACCGTTAGTATTTTGAAATGTAAAAAATATTCAATTTAAATATGACTTTAGCTAATAATAGCGGCCTTATTGCCTATTCTAATTTGCCATATATTAGGACAAGTGAAATATTTAAAAAATAACCTATTTTTGATTGATCTGTCTTAAAATATATATGCAAGATGTTTTTTAAGTAAACAGAATATTTAAACAACGCAGAATAAGTTAGAGAATCTTAACCAAAACTATCGAGAACAGCGGCAATCCTATCATTATTAAAGCATGTAAGTATATTAAAATCCTATCTCTAGAGTTGCCTACGCTGTTTTGTGCACATGTGTGCGTGAGACGTATCTTGCGCTTTTATATGAAGTTTAGTTACCGTTCTACCGTGTTAGGAGTCTGATGTCCACTTATCATAGGTGGTCAATGACACCCACAAGTCGTCTTTTAATGCTAGCCATACGAATAATTGAATGTTTCATTTTCTTCAGTTTTGTGTCATTAATTTAAATTTGTATGTAACGTTAAGTAATTTATATCAATTTAGCGGACAGGTGTGTCTGTGACGTCAAACTACAACGCGACGAAAAACTTATAATAAAATATATGGGTACCATAAACGGCGGAAATTAGGTTTTATAATAACTGATACTTACGAGTACGAGACACACATTAAAAAAAAATGCATTTATTATAATTTAAGTAGTATTAAGTACGAGTTCCCTAACGGAGTTGCCTAGTCTTGAGAAGCGTAGTGCGAAATACCCTCCGGCCAAGTGGACCGCCTTCAAGAAGTTCGCCAGTGGTGGCTGGATGAAAAGAGAGGAAAATCGTGTGAGGTGACGAGTCTTAGGAGAGGTCTATGTCATTAGAATAAATAAGGCTTTATAATCTAATCCGCGATTTCCAAATCTATGTTATTATAACACTGAGTAAACAACATTAATCAAAATTTAACTCGATTTTATTTGCATAACAACTAAGGCCGTGAGAATCACAAATGTATGGTGAAATACTCGCGGACAGGTTCAATTTCAATATACAAACTTTTCTTTAGCGATTGTTTGCGTAGTTAAGTCGAGTTGGTTTTTCTTCAAATGTATACGGCTTTGTCGGCTCGAAGCAAGTTTTTCATGTTTTACATCCATGAGTAATACCATTCTTACGCTCGTGGGTATTGGTATTAGCCGTGTGGCGTCTGACGACTTTAGAATAGTACCGCCGCATCACTTCCCGTGTGTGTCGCAAAAGGCGACTTAGGGCTGCTATCACAGGCCCTGAGAAACTACATCACCTCCAAAAGACCACACTCGCCAAACCGCTTGACCAGCTTGGCGTTTTATGGCCATATATCTCATATCCAACAGTGGATACTAAAAGAACTGCTTACGTCATACACTGCTATAGATACTGAGTTAACCATCGATTGTCTGTCTGTCCTTCCCACTAGGACTTGCCCATTAGGTACCACTTCAGCTTGCTGATTCTATGAGCTATGTCCGTGACACTCATTCTTTGGCGAATATTTTTGTTTCAGATCTTATTCCGCAAAGCAACTCCGAGCATATCTCTCTGAGCAACTTAAGAACTATTGTATCGGGCCTACCGTTAGAGGCCACGTATATAATAAATAATGCATCTGCGCAAAGTAAAAGCGGCTTGTTAGTTATTTAAACATTTCCAAATAATCAAATATTTAACATCACTATAATCCTTATGACTTGTCTTTATAACAATTAAAATGATTTTTAAAGTGATTATTTTTAAAGTAATCAAACTATTGTACTCGTAATCATCTCAGATACGAAGCACGCGTCCTTTCACTGTCCAATTTTTCTTATAAACGCCATAGCGCCATAAAAACAATTAAACAACGATAAAACAATCTCAACGTAGAAACAGAATCATTATTGTGGTCCCAAAACGACCCAAAGCCAGTGATTGCAGGGTTGACCGCAGTATCCGATACACATAACTCGCAGTTGTGGTAGCTCGAACCCTAACTTAAAACCAAGCTGACCATTAGAATCGAAATGTAGGGTTGAACATCAGAATAATTAAAGGTTGGGATTCTCATGCTATAATTATCACTATGAATTTAACGAATCTGTTTCCTTTTAGATAACTTTTAGTGTCAAGGTTTAATCATACCTATGTTTAAACATAAACATTAATCTAGAAATATTTTGTTACGTCCTAAAATGCTATATCTAACACATAATAACTTTTAAGATTTTTTTGGTATTGAACACATATTTTCATTAATTTATTAAACGTTTAATTAATTAGTTTAATTAATTCGCACTGACTATGTTTTATGTTTACGAGCTGACCGTCAGTGAAGAGACAGCTCGTAACCATCGTTAGGGGGAGAGTGTATGCTGCATTCCCACAGCCGCTGGGCGCACTCTACTGGCCACGTTACTAATCTCTCACAGAAGACTACCTTGAAATGTATGTACTGCATTTCCTACCTTATCGTATTTCGCCAATGTACGTACGTGTACATTACGTACGTACGTTCGGTAGTGAGTGAAATATGCCAGAGCCCATTCCCATCCCATCCTATCCCTCCCCATTTTCCCAATATTTTCCTTAACCTGCAAAGGTAGGCAGCGCATCCGGAGGCGTGCCATCGTTTGTCATTCTGAACTGATGTTGGCATGTATCGCGGACGTATCCAACAATATGGATATGGACAACAGTATCCACTTATCATCAGGTAGACTGTATGCTCGTCTGGACCTTATTTTTCTATAAAAAGAACATGGTACGTGCAACCCGGCTGAAATATCGAGTAAAATGAATTAGGTAAACAAGCCATACTAATGCACATTATGTTACAGGCAAAATTGTATGATTATGTTATATTTTCTACAATAATCCAGTTCCCTTGTGTTTGGTTTACTCCTAATAGATGTGATACTCTCAACCAAGAACATACTCATAACACTAAATTCAAAATGCAAACAGATTAGAAAGTGACAAAGCGGTAATCAACAGACTTTTATTTATTAAATATATTTATTAATTTATTTATTTATTAAAGATTTGTTTAATAAATTTAAACTTTATTGCACTTAATCGTACAAAAGGCGAGCCAACCATAGAATTGAACAGGAGTGGCGATGAACGAAATAAATATAAGTTAAACGATAAAATTAGCAAATATCTTTCAAAATATTTATCATAGATACATACAATATCACAACTACATAAACATACGTATGTACATATATTCATAAATATCTTATAAATGGAGTCGGCGACCCTAAAATGCATTCCCATTGTTATCTAATCCACAAAATAAGCCATCCTTTGACCGACGACGCCTGAATTAGGGTTGCCCCCGCCGCCGTTACCGATATCCAATTGAATCTCAATCACCGGAACGCCGTAACTTTATGATTTGTTATTTTTCATTTTAAACCGATAATAAATATTCTTGAACTCCTAGCTCTCCAGTTAGCTCGCCATCATTATTGGTAACAGGAACGTCGAATATCCCAAGATAGATAAACAGAATAGGCGTTTAAAACCTTATGTTAATAATATGTTTACCCTATGTTTAAAACTTTAATATATTTGAAAAACGCGAAAATAATGCGATGTTTGGGTGTAACCTCTATATAACTATTTTCTTCGGTAACCCCGATATAAGCCAATAAGGGTTCAACAAATAAGATATCAAATTGGGATTAGTCGGGTCCGACTGCAAATATTTACATTTTGACGGTGCGATTAAAATATTATAGTGGTCAGTTTGTTTGTATTAATTTGGTCCTTGTTCGTGTAGGGGTTGGTTTTACATATTGTGTCTATAAAAGGATTTATTTTAACATTATTTTTGAATAAAAAAAGATAATAAAAAAAATTAAAATATTAATAGTAATCCTCACCTATCCGACCAACAGAGGGCATCATCCCGATACCTGAAAAAAAAAAAAAGCTAATTATTCATGCCTAAAAGTTTCTCATTCTAATAATTTCTTTTCGTCACCGTATAATACACTCCATTTCCCACTTTATCCTATTCTCCTAATGTAGTACGTATTTCGGTAGTGAGTGAAATTTGTCAGAGCCCATTCCCAACCCATCTTATCCCACTCATTTTCCTAACCCTTTTGCCGAATCCATTCCTAAATCTCCAAGGCTAGGCAGCGCAATGGACCCCCGGTATGACAGTGCAGAATGACAGACGTCGGTACCCACCGACGTCTTCATTCTGCACTGATGTTGGTAGATGTATCGCGGTTGTCCATGGGCGACAGTATCCACTTACCACCAGGTGACTGTAAGCTGGTCTGCCGCTTCTATAAAAAAATCTTCTCATTTTAAGGTGGAATTTCAAAAAATACGAAAATCGTTCTATGAGAATCTATTTTGAGAATAAGGTACATTATTTTCTATCTTCATAATACAGAAGATGCAACATTACATTGTCAAAAAGCGATTTTCGCACGTTTAGGAAAGCGGCCTATGTTTATAGAAAAAACTTCACCGATATTGACAATTGTTGACAGAATGTTTAAACACTGAAGTACGGTAAACCCAACTGTCATGCAAAATGTATGAATACCTCATAAATTAGAAAAAGAGCGAAATGCACTGCGAATACATACAAAAACATGAAGTTTTAATAAATGAACAGTACACGTTAAGGATGGAAGTAGATAATATAAAAATTATACGTCCAGTCCTTATTGATCCTAGTTCAGCAATAATTCACACCTTGTAAATGAACACAGATTTAAATATCTAGATGTGACAAATTCTGATTGTAAACTGTTCTTGATGATTGTGATAATCCATTATTAGTTTAAAATAAATTATCATAAACATTTATTTGAGTGAGATAAAGAACTTTTAAGTGATAATTAAGTAATGTTGATTTCACAGGCTTTGATACATGTTGCGATTTGATCCTCCTGACACACGACACTATCAAGCCGCACTCTTATAGACACTACTGGTAGTTTCGTGGAGAATTTCTTTCTTTCTGCACTACTGACTAGTAGTCTAGTGGGTCGAAACAATAAGAATAGAACAAAATGACACACATTACGTATCCTCAACGACGATATCATTACACGTGTACAAATGCAATCAATTTACAAGGAGATAACTTTAGTTGATTCACTGGACAAATTACGACAAATCTTTATATGTTTGAACGCGTTTGTTAAGGAAGGTGTTTAATTTAATTGTATTTATTATTTTTTGTTATTAAATAACTGTTATTTGTTCTAATGATTTTGAAAAATTCCCCATAACACTACTGGTAGTGTGGCTTAGTAATGTCGCGGGTAATTTGATCGATGTTTGGTCATAGGTATTTCCAAAATGAGCGGGTGTGCCACGAAATAAGTGATTGTACAACGAAAGTACGACACACGGTTGTGCGAGGTCCTTTTAATCGAAATAACGTTTGACCTTCAATCGGAAAATTATCTTCATACCGACGTTACGTCATTCAACTATTGTGTCGGTCAAAGTTTTTGTCGAACTAACATTGTTCGGTTCAACGTTATTTCGAATAATCGCGGTATCGGTCTAACGTTATGTCGATCAAACAGCCTTCGCTCAACTGCGCGTCGGACTTTTGTTGTACAATTGGGACTAAGTAGCGTCGAGAGCAGAGTTATATTTTTTGCATAAAAATGTGAGTAGAATAATCATGTCGATTAACACAGTGATTAACTACAATCCACGGTTTCAGGCTTCATATGTAATACATACATCAAATGTACATACACATCAGATCTTATCTCGTACGATCATCAAAACAATGACACTTCCGTTGACTCTGTAGCCGTGTAAAGGACCATTTTCTTCGACCTCCCAGGCACGGGATGAATAATTCAGGTCTAGTGAGGCTAAGTACTGTCTACATTATTAATAACTGGCAAACGCATTATTGCTCTCCGCTTAAAACGAATCCTACTTACGGAATGTAGTCTAGAAAATAGAGTAGAAAATTGGTTGACATTTCATTGTAAAATGTACTAAGTTGTTACTTATTGTTAATAACTATTTATAAATGCATAAGTAATGTTTTTTGGAGAAAATTTTAAGAACCTCCTTTCATAATACACACGGGCCGTATTTTTTTTCCTTTTATTTAAAATTGGGAAATAATCAAATCGGGTGGCAGTAAATTTATGTTATGTTAGGTTAGGTCCACTTTATCGACTTTGTGTTGACATTCGTAGTAATTAAAAATTGTTTATTTCAGTTTTTCCAAAAATAGTCTGTTTCGTTGATCTCGATTTGCTGCACATTTAGTATTTTTTTGCTGTTTGTTTAGATACAAGCCTTTTAAAACTAGATGATAGGTATACATAAAATGTTAGTAGAAGTACATTTCATGGCAGTCTTCTTTGTGCGTGTGGTCGGCGTGTCGCGCGTCGGGTACGCTCACGAGGCTGTGAGTGCAATACAATATTCTTCCATTAACGTTAAATTAATACGATGAATACAAATCCCCCGTATTACGAATTATAGTTTCGGAGATTTGTGAAGGATTAAAAATCGGGAGTACCTATAACAGGATGTCGAGTTTTCCTCATCCCATTAGATTCCCCATAATCCTTGGCAGAAGAAAAATGTAATATTTTCCTTTATCCTAGTATACTCTTTATTCTATGTGGCAGGAAAAGAATGGATAGGATAGGATGGAATAGGATAGGGAAATGGGCAATAGCATATCTCCCGACCGAAACACATACCGTAGTTACTTAACGACAGTCTTGTATGAATTATACTACATTTTACAATAACTTTGAAGGCACACCATCTGCATTTGTTGTCAGAGAAAAGAGAAACACAGAAAGTCTTTGTTTAAATCTAAGACAAAATCGGTAAAGGCCCTTTCTAAACGTTGAATTTATAAAATAAAGACATCTACATACTGTTAGTTGTGAAGTCAATAGAGGATTTTCCACGCAGCTTTGTGAAAATGCTAAGCTATGCAGTTTGAATAGATATTGTTGGAAACTGAGGAAGTGTGCAAAGATTGTATTATGAAAACATAATACGAGTACATAAGTACGTACATGCGAAAAGCAAAATTTTATGCAGATGGGACGTATGGCGGCAATTGATTTTTTTTTTCATTTCTACTAATGATGTTCCGAATATTCATATATTAATTAGTATTACGTATTGGCGAATATTCAAGCTTTCGCATTCGCACTCGTATACGCCTTTTTCTATATGAATACTCAAATACTAATCGAATATTGATATGTTACTTATATTATTATTAAGATTTAAAACAATGACCGGATCCTATTTTTACTAGCGGACTAGCTAGCGGCTTGTGGTACCAAAACTCCATGACGTTCTTTGGCAATTTTTTAAAAACAGAATTCCTGTTCGCGCGTTCTTCGGCTCCGGCGAGCCGGGCGGGCAGCCCACTCCAACAAATTACGCGGTAATTTCACATCTGTATGCGCGACGCGCACGCCTCCCGATATTAGAACGGAACTTCAGAAGGCTCCCGCTCAGCGCGGCGTTTTCCTTGAGGTTTTCTGCTGTTTACAATCGGAAACCAGAAAGAATTCTGAAACTTTTCCAATATCTACTACAATCTTTAAACTGTCTATTTATTTATATACCGGCCATGTATGTTTGTTCTCTTTTTACATATCTACCTACGAGAAATACTGCCGTCAATCTGTAACGAATTATAGTTAAAATATATCTACTTGTATGAAAACAATTAAGTATTACTTACAATGTCTTAGCTACTTATAAATGGCCGTGTGTCGTCGGACGGTTTTACAATAGCATCGCCTATTCTCTTCCCGTGAGTGTTTTTAAAAGGCGACTAAAGAATAACAAAGCCGCTACCACAATACCTGATGAATTATACCACCTTTAGAAGTGTGCACTCATCAACCCGGTCGACCAGCGTGACGTTTTACAGCCATACATTCCTCATGCACAAGACAATATGCACGCGCAGGCGCATATCCAACAGTAGACGATAACAGTAGACTGGTGACGTTGACTTACAATCTCTATATACTCTATCTCTGTTATATAAGGGACAGTGTCAATCTACTCGTATTAATTCAGACCGTTCCCAGTAGTCTTACCAAAAATAAACTAAAACGTGAATAGACCATGATACATTGACAAACCTATAGACGAAAGTAAAAAAATGCCCTAGAGTGCTTGCATGCCATATCTATATACATAACCTACATAATCTCAAATCGATGCTATACCGCTAAAAAGAAAAAATCTATTTTATTATAGTAAGACTACTGAGATTCTTTATTCCCAATAGTCTTCCCTAGTATTTATTCCCTAGTAGAACTATCTGGTAAGACTACTGGGAACGGTCCGTTTATTCGTGGTAATTTTATGACCTTCAGAGGAAATTTGTTTTACGATTCCAATTTACGTGTTGAATATTTCTAATTATCCCAACGGTACCACATAAATTTCGAAGGCGACAAAATTCATATAAATATTCTTCAAACACTTTTGGAGTTTATATACAAATCTAAACAATAAGGTTTTTTCTACTCTGGTCCCCTAAACTGTAGGTAACAACCGATTGTTTCGGGTGATAATATTTCCCAAGAAACAATTTTTTTTCTTGTTTGGGAGTCAAAACTCAGATTAATTAGCACTTAATACAAATAAATAAAAGCGGCGTTAGCCTAGGGGTATCTATACTCGCCTCACATTCGTGTGATCGTTAGTTCAAATCCTCGGCGCGTACCAGTGAGAATCTACTTAAGTATGATTTTTTTTAAATTGACACTAGCACGGCGGTAGATTATGGGCCGAAACCCCCTAGTGATTTACCGGGGAAGGTCTGTGCCCTGCGCAGTGGGACGTTAAAGCTACTTGTATCAGTACAAGTACAAGAACAAATAAATAAATTGAAATTGAACTCATACTGACAAAGAAAGCCTTAGACTTTTTAATAAATATTCACATCGGACAAAATAATATCCTATTCTCATTTCTCTAAGGGGATGTATGTAACGAACACTGCAACACACATTTTCATAACACACAAAATGCCAATATGCTGCACATGTTTACACCCTGAGAAAATTTTAATAAAGCACCTTCTCGCGGGGCGCTGCGAATTTGTTGAAATGAAATATGCCTTACAATAATCCTTAGATCGTTGATGCGCCGATCGTAAAGTCCGTGAACGACCTTATTACATGCCGAAAATTCTACACTTTTATTTTCAAAAAGAATTCTATAAAATATTGAAGGATTTTATTTAAGAAAAATGTAAAAAAACCTTTTATCCACTAAACACTAACTATATACGTATAAACACACCTACCTACACTTACCTATATATAATTTTTAATATAGTTTTTTTTTCTTGTCTTCTTTTCCTATCTAACCTGTCCATTTTTCAGTCTAATATTACTTGAATATTTAAAATTGACCTCTGACCTTTTATTGATTTCTTTTGTTTAATTAGTCACCGGTGGCTATAAAACGAAGGACGGATTATGAATACCTAACATGGGTGGCGTCGGCCCATCTCTTCTCGTAGGTGTCGTAAAAGGCGACTGGGTGATGAGAACTGGTGAAGAGGCCCATATCCAACGGTGTGTTCAAAAGGCTGGTTACGAAGGAATAAATGAAATGAACTATGTATCTAATTCAAATACAAGCCAGCTCAGTGTAAACAGACGAGCATTCAAACAAGTGCAATTGAAACTCGTTCGGAAACTCAAACGCTATAAAACGTAATCGAATTCAGTTTAGGAACGTTCCCGAACGCGAGTGCAATTGTCAACACTCGCTACCCATTTACCATTTTATAACACTCGCTTAACGTTTCCGAACGTAGCGTTGACATGCTAATGTGGCTATCAATTTTAAGAAGTTCTTTTCTCATTTGAATTCAAAGAAAATATCCACTTTCCATTTTATTTCAGTTGGGGTAAGCGCGAGATGATTTGTACCCAGTTGATCGTAATGGAATCAAAAATCTTAGGTGTTAACAATCTGCAATCGTCACCGTCGTCGTCATACCTGAAATGAATTATCAGGCAACTTGTTTCTTTTGCATTCGACAGTGTTAGTTACCAACTCACCACGACGGTGACAGGTTGAATCAACCTATTGCAGATTGTCAACAAGATTAGTTTATGTTTTTATTTTAATCTATTCTAAGATTTTTACCATTGGAGGTTTTATCATAATTTCTAATAAAATCTCACAAAAAGTTTTACATAAATTCGTTACGTGTTCATACTCATATTGGTTTGTATCCAATCATTGTTCAAAAAAGTCTATGCAGAGGAACGTATTTATCACGCTGTTGATACGGGCCTGATGCGAGCTTTTCCTTCCGAAAAGGCTAATTACATTTCACCTCTAACCCCAACACGCGTTCAGAAACCAAGTAAAGGCAAACAAACACAAGTAAACTTGCGACCATTGAACGCATATGGCGCGTGGTGGTATCGTTGCTTTACGATCTAATCATCATTGTAATTAATAAATAACTTAATCAATAATTTTATTATTTCTAGTATCTATGACATAGAGCCCCAACCACAGACTTATCGTAAGCGACAGTTTCTCAAAATCGAGGGATCTACCTCGACATTGGAAAAAAATTAAATGTCAAGTCTTGACAAGAGTGGTGACTATGCGTTACTATATGTTATAAATTAATATCAATGTTACTAATCTCTTGAGACGAAGGACTTCGTATATTTATGATATATGTTCGTTCGTCAATTATAAATAATAAAAAAGAATGTGGTATAAAATAATATAAGATAGAAAACATAATAATAACTGTCCACTTTGACTATGAGATAAAAAAATAAACATTTAAATTTTCAAATTCGGAACACGTTTAGCGCGTTCGCAGCACGTGGCATGAGGTGAGGGCATAAAATTATAATAACACACATCCTTGCCGCCGTGTGGGCGACACTATGGATGTTATCTTCCGTAATATATTCTACATATCCCATAATTACAAATGGCGTGGCGTTGATTAATGAAATAATTTGCTGTGAAGTAAATTCTAGGGCCTGAATTTTCATGTAAAGTTCCATAAAAAGATAAAATGTAAGCTGCAAACATGCTACACTTAAAATACCTATTTGTGTCCAATAAATACTTGTCCAAAAAAAGAAAAAGTATCGCAATAGTTCAAAATGATTTTAGACTGTAATAGATAGTATTTGTAAGTATACTTTATTGTTTGATGGCAATAAAATATTATGATTATAACGGGAAAATGATGAACAAATGTTCACTGACAGTCTCAAATAAAACATATTTCTGCGAAAAATTACACCACTCCAAAAATTCGGAGAATCTACGTTAGTTCCAACAAAATGTAATCACGTAGCAGTTTGAGCACATGTGAATATGTTCAATTAAATACGAAAACAAAATAAAACAATAATAAATGCCATATATATACTTAACCATACTTAAGTTATGAAAAACTATGAGACCTTATAAAAAAACATTTAATAATAACTATGTATTTTTGTTTTATATATACATAGTTCCATGTATCATTTAAATTTAATTTTCTCCAAACTACAAAACTTTTAATTTAAGAATCATTAGATGTAGGAGGAGAGTGCACGCTGCATGTCCACAGCCGCTGTGTGTATTCGACTGGCCACGTTACTCCTCTCTCACAGAAGACTACCTTGAATTAGTATTTCACACTTTATCGCATTTCCCCAATGTACGTACGTGTTTCGGTAGTGAGTGAGATATGTCAGAGCCCATTCCCATTCCATCCTATCCCTCCCCTTTCTCTCAATCCATTCCTTAATCTGCAAAGGTAGGCAGCGCATCCGGGAGCGTGCCAACATTTGTCATTTTGGATTGATGTTGGCATGTATCGCGAATGTCTATGAACGACAGTACGACTTTACTAATGAGCCTTAGGAGAGAAAGATCTCTGCGTCTAGAAGAGGAAAAACAAATGGTGGAGAGACATTGATTTCATACCATACCATCAGCTTATGCCTTTCCGCTGCTGTATATAGGCCTCATAAAGGTGGCGGGCACCCGCTGGATGCAGGTCGCTGCCGATAGGTCTAAATGGCGGACAATGGGGGAGGCCTATGTCCAGCAGTGGACGTCTAAAGGCTGAGATGATGATGATGATGATGATATAGGCCTCTCCCAACACTTGCCACCATACACCATCCTCGGCTCTTCTCATCCAACCACCACCGGCAAGGAACACGTTGCACGTTAAAGGGCATGTTGAAGTGAAGTGACAATGGGCAGGTCCGAGGGCCGTTGAAAGAGACGAGTCTTCGAATGGAGGCCACGTACCGGGAAACGCAGTGTGGGACGCGCCCTCCGGCCAAGTGGACCGACGACTTAAAGAAATTCGGCTGTGGTGGTTGGATGAAAAGAATCAATGGACTTAGAGAGTACCTACCTGGTGTTGTATTATATGATATTATTATAACTCTTATTCTCTTTGCAAAAATTAATGTATTCACCGACATTTAATCTACAAGACATCCAGAAATATATATATGTAATAATATTTTCTAATTACTTGGATCGACACTGCTAATCATAACACAATTGAGTTTCTCTGTGAATAAAAGAATTTATTACGTTACGTATTTTTTATAGGTAATTACAATATGTTAACATGCCTTATAACTAAACTTTACCTGTGAATAAAAGAAACGACATTTAATGTTATTAATCGCAATGTCGATTCTTATTTCTAATATTACAATATTACTATGTTTTAATAATTTGTTCACGTTAAACGTCAAAGTATAAACGTCAATCATACTTTTCAAAAATATAAATCTATGTTCGCGGTCCACCTTTGTAGCGCGGCAAATTAAAAATAAAGAAAATTATATTTTTCTTTACATATATATAATCTATACATATAATAAAACTGTAGAACCAGCGTGTCTTTACATTGAATATATTTACCAAAAACTGTTTGGGGGCGATGAAGGAAGAGTATCAGAATACAAAAAGACGATTTTAATTTTTTTGTCTGTCTGTCTGTTCGAACACGCTAATCTAACAAACTACGGAATGGATTTTCATGGGGTTTCCACAGCTTAATTAAACTTAGCTTGGTGCTTCGAATAGGCTTTGTTTCATCGAAATTGGCTGACGGTAAGAAAAAATATCTTAATTTAGAGTTTAAACACTAAAATTTCACGCGTACCTAGTGACGGGCACAGCTAGTTTAACAAATATGTTATAAAATGTTCATTAGTTTCTTCATTACCTGTCGCTAATAGATAAAGTAGCCTCTAAATTCAAATTGTTTTGTGAGTGTGACACAATACCTTTATAAAATATTACTTAAACAAACAGTTCATTAGAGAACTAAGCACTCGACTGTGCGCTAAGAGTTACGTTGCACTGTATTGATTACAAGGAAAAGCAATTAGTCGCCAATTATCGGTGAGTAAAGATAAGATAAAGATAAATATAAAGAATGATACCTGACACCTTAGTCCGGCGAACAAAGTCTATGTATAGTAAGTCTTACTATTGCTGCGTTTTCAGTAGCGGACACACACATTGCCGCCGACACTGTCTGTTTTGAAGAATTATCAAAAGGAAAAAGACCTATTGAGAGAGAGTGCATGCTGCAATCTAACAACCGCTGGGCGCACTCGACTGGCCACGTTACCCCTCTCTCACAGAAAACTACTTTGAAATGTACTGCATTTCCCACTTTATCTTATTTCCCTAATGTACGTACATGTTTCGGTAGTGAGTGAGATGTGCCATAGCCCATTCCCATCCCATCCTATTCTATCCCTCCCCATTTTCCCAACATCTCCAAATCCATTCCTATATCTCCAAAGGTAGGAAGCGCATACGGGGGTGTGCTAACGTTTGTCATTTTGGACTGAGATTTTCATGTATCGTGGATAACTATGGGCGACAGTATCCACTTACCATCAGGTGGACTGTATGGTCGTCTGCCGCCTTCATCCTTAAAAAAAAAACCTCCTGCATTATGTTAATAGGCCAGAATGGTAGATTCACTTATTGGCAATCCAACTGAGATTATGAGAATAGTTGTATACAATTCGTAGCCAATAGAGTAGCCAACAAATATAATTACAAAATTATTGACCATGATCTGTGTGCACACAATACTCGTAGTTGCGAGTATAACAATATCGCTGGAATACATGATAGATATTTTTGCAACTCAATTTACATGTACAAATTTATACAACTTTAAGTATCACTCACTATTCCCACTTTCCAGATTTCACCATATTCCGTACATTTTAGAAAGAAACGTGTAGATAAACAAAAGTTGCAAAGCTGGATGAGCCATATCCAACGTAATATTTTTTTTTTTATGGACGAAGGTGGCAGACGAGCATACAGTCCACCTGATGGTAAGTGGATACTGTAGCCCATAGACATCCGTGATACATGCCAACATTAGTCCAAAATGACAAACGTTGGCACGCCCCTGGATGCGCTGCCTACCTTTGAATATAGGAATGGATTTGGAGAAAGGGTTGGGGAAATGGGGAGGGATAGGATGGGAATGGGCTCTGGCACACCTCACTCACTACCGAAACACGTACGTACATTAGGGAAATAAGATAAAGTGGGAGTGGGAATTTCAAGGTAGTCTTCTGTGAGAGAGGGGTAACGTGGCTAGTCGAGTGCGCCCAGCGGCTGTTGGATTGCAGCGGGCACTCTCCCCCTCATTTGTATTTATTTGTATTTATAGTAATATTTGTATTTATAGGACTTTTTTTGGGATTTACTAATAATTTACATTTTCATAACTTGAAAACTACTGAACAGATTTCGCCCACCTACTTAAGATTTAGACCCAACCTAAACTATTTTTATGCCGATTTTTTTTCAATCGTATTGACGATTGACTCAAATCAAATCAAAATAGTAAATTATAGTATTTGTGAACGTATTAATTAGTTCTGCTGTAAGGAGTAAAAATATGTCACACAATTATTATGCCAAAAGTTTGAGTACAATCAATAAATAAAACTTCACATTGATATTGATTGATTGGTATTCATATTGATTGACGGACGACCGATTGGCGCAATTTGTTGTAACCCTATCTGCTCTGCAAAGGGTCCCGGGTTCGATTCCAGGTCGGACATTCATTTGTTTAAAGACGAATGTTTGCTCGAGTGTAGATGTCTATTTCTCTTTGTGTGTGACTCTGGCCCCATGACACAGGAAATCCTAGTGTGGCCCATTTAATCTGGCGTTATTTATTAATTATATGAATTATTATTTATTAATACATATTTACTATTAATATTATATATATTTATTATTATATAGGGCAATGTAATAAAAAAATAATTGTACCCTCTCTTACTTCTTTCATAAAAGCTAACAACTATGATGTAAGAGTTTTTAATTTTTTTTATAGAAAAATAACATTTTTCCCTTATCTAAAAACGTAATCTACTGAGAAACAGTTGTCGAATTGTTGAAAGACAAAAATAGCAAGCGGCCGATGAATTACACAAAGACAAAGCACAATTTATAGAAATGGGACGCAAGACTAATTTAATCTATACCATAGAGTATAATACTCTATGATCTATACATATTATAATAAAATCGTAACAGAGCCGTGTCTGTGCATGAAATATTTTTTGAATAAAATCGTTGTCTGTCTGAAAACTACTGGACCGATTTTAATTAAACTAAGCATAGTTACAGCTTATGTGTTGGGTTAACATTTATGGTACTTTTTATTCAGTCCATTATATAGTTCCAGCGAACGAACTCGCTGGCCCCGATAGTATATTCGATAAATGTCCTTTTCATCGCCCCTGTTTACAGGTGTAGGACCTACACAGTATCCTTGTAATAAACCTTCTAAACATACTACACAGTATCCTTGTAGTCCCTGTAGTACACCACTCGATCAGTTCACCATCTCGTGGTACAATCAATAATTTCGTATCAATGACTACGCCGCCGACGCGAACCGCTTATTAGTATCAGAAAAAACAATAACTGTACGCCAGATTATACCCTTTCATGCGCGATGGACAGAACGTGGATAAGACTTGACGGGAAACTTTGTATTTTTTAATCTAGATGTTTTATTATATTGAGTGGGATAGAGCGACCGACATTCCCGAAAATGTTAGATTGTGTCACCATTGTACTACATTTAGCCCCAAGAAACTATGTTAATGTTTCAAGTTACAGCTCGTCAAAGTTTAACGTACTAAATGACAAAATTCAACCCTAAACAGGTGATGGGGCCAGCAACACTTCTAGGATTACTAGTGTTTCTAAAACTCACTCGATTTTCGTCCTTATGACATAAATGGTTCATTATTCAAACTTGAAAAATAATTTTAGCAGTGAGCTGAGTAGCGTAACATCACTAACACCTCCGAAATAAACAATCTTTAAATATTATTTCATCATCAATTGATTTATTATTCTGTTTCAATAAGTTATTAATTGTGGTAATAATAAAGTTTTCGAGTAAGTTCGAAAACTTTAGTAGCGCTTTTGGCCGGCGGTGTAGGCGCGTGCATTAGGGTTGACACACAACATGAAAAAGATATATTGATAATAAGAAAATACAAAAAAAAGTCTTTTACCATTACAAAATGTTTAGACATCTCTATTATAATACGATATTTCTAGGAATGTGGGTCGTTTTGTTCCAGCCAGTTAATCAGACTAGTTATAGTCCAGACGTTAGTCCAGCTGCACAACACAGGCCTCTTCTTGCATTTCCAACCATAACCCACCACGCGGGCCCACTGTGGTTTGGTGCATTCAGCAATGTTTTATTAAAGGCTGAATAATTGACTTCTGAATTGTTTAATAGAAATTATATGTTTAAATAAGTTTAGTAACTTTTAGATTCAACATACATATGTACATAATAAAACATACATAATTTTAGAATTCCGTGACAGTATCGCATATTGACAGTGAACAGTCAAGGCCAGCTGGGATGATTTTTGTTTTGTTTTTGATAGTAAAACTATGTCATATCCACAATTTTCATCGCTCGCCAGTTTCCCGGTTTGCGGTGTAAAATCATAGCGGCCGATAATTCTCATAATCCATGTTGTGTGCGCATTCAACATAACCTTTCACACCTAGACGTAATCGCTGCAGCACTTGTGTGCGGGGCTGTACTTATACACTTTCAATTATTATGAAGAAATACACCTGCTAAGAATCCTATGATTTTATTTAAGGAAAATTTATATCCTCTGAATGTCATAATTACATACCAAGCTGCTCAAAAAGTTTTGCGACAGAGTTTTTATCTATGGAGCACTGGCTGGTTTTGATGTTAATTAAAACTATGACTATCTATAACATAAAAACAAAACATTCCAAATTTGAATTCCCCTCAATGTTTTTTACGAGCAGAATCAAAATATCGTGCTCATTAAAAAATTTATATTCAATGGTAATATTTCCGCGCTATGACTTTTTATGATTTTAAATGTTCTTTATAACCTAAAGATTCTTTTAATAGACTTCAAATCTCGTTTGCAGAGAAGTGCCTTTCTAAGGCAACTGTGTATCTTTAGTGCAATGAATATAAACGTGGTCGATTAAGTTTGTCTGATGAAGAAAGAAGCGGTCGCCCTTTAACGGCCGTTACAGTAGAAAACGTTCCGCCTTCACGGGCAGGACATCGGCTGGTCGCCCACAATCAAATACCTAGAGGTGGTGACCATCGACCGCCGCCTCAGCGAGAGGCCCCAAGTCAAGGACGCCATCACCAAGACGAGAGTCGCACGGAACCTTCTGCGACCCCGGCTCGTGAAGCTTGGGATCTATAAAACCTACATTAGACTCCGCCTCACGTATGCTGCACCGACGTGGTTCGCTCTGGTGTGCAGCACAAACCGGAAAACGGAACGGCTCTTCTGCGCGACCTTAGCACACCGTAAGGCTCGGCACCACAAAGGGCTTCCCTGTCGCCGCCCACGCTGGTTACTACCGCGAAGATGGCACGAAGAAACCCTAAGACGGCATTACGGCCCAGAGGGCCAACCCAGCAACCTCTCCGTGTTGGCGGACAGAGATGTTACTGAGGGGCACCCAGTCCTGTACAGTTACCTCCATTCTCGTGAGGGGGTGTGAGAAGACCTGCTAGCGGCAGAAAACGTGGTGGCAGTGAAAAATTTAATTTGTGATAACAGGTAAATTACATACGAAAAGATTCAGGACAGATTTCAGATTGAATCGGGAAGTGTGTATGAAATATTACATGGGCGTCTACATGGGCACAAGGTTGTGCGGAAGCTCAAAAACAAATTGGTGTCGAATGGGGCCGTGACATGATAACAAAAGTTGAAGCAGATTCGTCGCGGCGCGTGGACATAGTCACACGTGACGAATCTTGGATCTACCAGTATGATCCAGAAACTAAGCGTCAATATACTGTTTGGCAGTTTCAAAGTAAGCCAAAGCCTACCAAAGTGCTGGAAGAAACGTTCTCGCAAGTTTTTTCTCTTTAACTCTGACCATGTACCTTTACGAAATCAAAACTGAAATAACGCGAAATGGTACGTGGCCATGTGCTTGCCAAACGTTTTTACTGCAGTGAGTAACAACCGTCCAAACACAGGTCTCCACGGACTGCTGCTGCACTACAACAATACGTCCGCTCACTCAGTGCTTAAAACAAGGGACTTTTTGGACAGTACCCCGGTTAAAATTATTGTCCGTCCTCCTTACAGTCTCAACTTGGCACCTTGTCACTTTTTTTATTTCCCAAAGTTAAAACCCAACTAAAAGGGAAGCAGTTTTCCTCGCCGGGGCTACGTTCGAAGAGGCTGTTAAAGAGAGAGGTACCTGAGGAAGAGCAGAATTTTTTTCTTTAAAATTGGTTTAGATGTATGAAACTTTGTACAGATGCAAGTGGAGAGTACTTTGAAAAATTGGAATTTTGGAACCCGTAGAACATTTGTTTTTTTTTTGTAAAACTTTCTGAGTTCCCCGCGTATTATGTTATTTAGTATGCATTTTCTACTTCCATCCATGTATCGCCCAGGGTTCTAGGTGAAAATCAGTCCGGGCTATCTGCATACAGCACTCAATATTATACTAAGTTGGACACCTTTTCGGCATGACAGCATTTTGCGACGCACGGATAGATTTAATTGTTTTAAAAAATGTCACATTGGTGTATATGTATGTATGTGTTTGTCGGAGAATTCGAATGTATAAATTATGGCCGGGGATTGAAAGCACCTCCTTATATTCTTCAGGGCCACGTTATATTCTTCAGACTTCTCGGCAAAAATAATTTCTTAGATTACAATATGTATTTAGTCAATACAATGAATGAGACAGAGACAATCGCTTATAATCATATTTCAGTTACTGTAAGTACTTATAAAATAACAAATAAGGCTTTACGCGACTGTGAATGACAGAGTAAAATAGGAAACTCCACATAAAATAGGAAAACACAGTTCTTTCAAACTCTACAATTTAATCACATTTTTTTATTCGGCTACTATTGCTATAACATATTCGTCGTGTGGTGTCGACGGGCTTTGGAATAGCCGTAGGAATAGCTGTCGTTGAAGGCGACTAACAGATAACAAAGCCGCTACCACTAGCACTGAGGAGTGAACTCAATTGGCCAGCGTTACATTTTAAGGGCCAGCAGTGGATAATAAAAAGGCTGGTAACGCACTAGTTAGGTGAACTATCTGCTCGTTTCTTGCTATAAAAAATAAATCAGGAATTTGGATATTCTATTATAATATCCAAATCAGACACAGACTTCCAGTAACAAAAATGTATAATACATTCGCAGGTACGTATAACCAATCTTCTTCATAACAACTTGCTGCATATTTCACAATTTGTATATCGAAAATGAGCCGATAAATTCGCGTAGTCTAACAATCAAACATTGCTGTGGTTTCCTCGCAATAATTGCCGTAATAATGACACGTAGCCATGGAATGACTGGTCATTACCACGTGCAGTCACGACTGACTCACGGTGTTGCTACGGTAACGGTAATAGATATTTTCACACGCGAATAAAAGTGACATTTTCGGAATAGAGGTTGTTGCCGTGTGACTCCATGATTCATGAGGGTAATTAACTTATTATTAAAACGATGACGTAAACACTTTAAAGAAAGTCTCCCATGCACCTTATGGTTCCTATCCACCATAACAACGCCTGTTTCTGCCAACTCTTGAATATATCTATTACTAAGACAATTATATATATCATCTATTACTCTATTGCTTATTATGTGTCTACAATGTCTGTTATTTTTTTTTTATTTCGGTGTGCAATAAACAGTTTTATATATTATATAAATTACAACACCATATTTGCAATGTCCTGTCTTGACTGACTGACTGATACATCAACAGCAAGCCGAAACCGCTGAAGCTAGAAACATGCAATTTTTACAGTGCATAGGTTTTATGACGTAAATAAGCGCTTAGAAGGGATCTTTAGAAATTATACTTAGAATGGGGACAAAGAGGGAGGTTCTATGCAATATATGTATCTTAAAAACGTTTTAAGTTGGAGACATGAATTGGTGTGTAAACTTTTCGTTCATAATAGTTAAACACGTGTTCCGGCTAACAATTAAATAAATGCAAATGCTTTCGAGTAGGTAGGGGGGTGGTCAGGACGTACTCGAAGAACCTGTTACGACGGACCAGGGCCAAGGACCACCCCGAGCTGTTAAGCTAAAAATAATGACGATTTTAAACTGCTATAAAAAAGATTCATAAGTCAGCATTTCGTAAGGTGACTGTGTTGTGCTGACAATTTACAAATGTAACAATAGGTAATTTGTTCTCTGAATACCTACACGTAACACAAAATTGCAATTATAAAACCTGTAAGTCATTAATATCCTTTTTTTGTATCACATTAATGTAATGGGTTATTCCTACAAAATACAGTACATTGTACATCAAAACTACACGTCGCATCATAACATTTATAAAGTAAAGGTGGCTACACACACGTGGTATTTTTAGACGCGCTCAAAACGGGCCATAATGCCCGCACCGGGGCCATACTCATAAAATAATATTCCTTAATACATTATAATAGTTGCCATCCCGGGTAATGTTCGTAAGTATTGGAATTACAGGGCGGCGCGATCGGTGCCTTATATTGAGAAGTGTATGGTGCAAGTTACAAACGGTAGACGAAAATTGTGTAAGAAACACTAACATGGTCCTCCACAATAATTATTAGACTTTATAACTGTATGTAAATACATAGAAACTGATGAAAGTATTCTTAAAGAAGTAAGAACGTATTTTAAGGAAGACAATTACGTGATTTAATTAAAAATGATAAATAGGGTTTTAGTCATAAAAGTGTGACGTCATTATGATCTAATAAAGCTGGAAGTTTTACAAATAAATATTTGTATTTTATTTTATTTTTGTATATAATATATATAATGATAGGTATGTACATATTTTACTTCTTGATGTTGTAATTTAATTTTTAATTTTGGCATATGAGCCTTAGTTACTTGAAATAAAGATTATATTATTATTCTAGTGCAGATAGATAAAAGCCAAACTGATGCATCCACGTGATAGCTTATTTATCGGGTAGATAGCAGGTGAAATTATTCCTGACTCTTTCACATAAAATATATTTTGTTAAACAAACTAAATAACAAAAAATAAGCAGGTATTCATACTCGTAAATCACGGACTGCCGTGGAATGTATTTGCGTGATCGATAACAAGTGGAAGTTGTCAAGGCATATTTCCCATACCATCCCGTCACAACGGATATTGTTATTACAAGTGTCCTCTGTGGGATTCCAGGACATAAACTACTAGTATGACTACGTACCAATGGTTCTTGTGTGACGTCGCTCGAGTGAACTGTGCAATGTTTCCTGCGGGAACTTCAAATGTCATGGAAAAAAATATCCTACAAAATCTAATTCAGGTCATAAATTATCACTATCGATTCAGTGTTTTTTTTTTGTGGAACAATGGTCTTGATAATGCACCCCACGAAATGTTTGTAACGGATCTGTAAAAACAGCAGCTATTCTAAAAATTAACCCAAAACATGAGCTACTGGTTTAAACTTAGCTATGTTTATACCTACGTATAAAGATACAATAATAAATGTATAATAGGTCTATATGAGTGTAGCGATCCCCTTTTCACTTGCACCACGTCTTCATATCGAATCCCATCGCTGCGTTTGATTGGCTGCGGGTGGCGAAATTGTCGATGATGATGATTCGATTCGTTTCAATGACAGATTAGTTTCAAATTTACAATTTAATATGGCCTTTTTATGTAAAATATCGAACAATTCTCAAAAAGTAGGGAGCTACTGGGTTCAGTAGGTACTCATCAGAATTAACAAACACAGTAACATATAACTTATGTACCTAATATAATGTAAGAGAATGCCTTAAGGCATTAAGCTCGCATTTGTGCATTGAAGTGTTAATAAAGGTCGACGGCGCACCCGCATGCCCCCTGGTGTTGCAGGTGTCCATGGGCGGCGGTAACACTTACCATCACGTGGGACCGCTTGCTCGGACAAGCAAGCGGTCCCACGTGATTCCATATATAAAAAAAAATATTGTCCAATCAAACGTTTCGAACGTTGCGCGTTGGTTGGACAATAGTGCTTGGACAATACTATTTCTTTTTACCTTTACAGCTCATTAAATATATATTCAATAGGCGGCTAAGTGGCTCCAATCGCAAATACAAAATTGTAGATCAAACCTGGTTTTTTTTTTTATCAGAGCAAAAGCTTAATAAACCTTAGTCACTAAATAATCCATTTACCAACACAAAAACGTTTGTAACGTTTCGTTCGAACGGTTAATACAACACGTAAATTAATTTCTTAACAATGTTATAACTAGTATGTACTCTGTGAGTCGTCAGCGGCAAAATATTTTTGCTATTTTAGATATTTGTCGAAAATAAGTTCTATTTCCGTCAGATGAAGATGAAGAATGAATGAATAACGAAGAGCAAGTATTATACATTTTACACAAATAAATTATACTTTATACACAAATAAATATTTTTTTAAACTGCATTGTAAAATTAGACATTAAATTTGTATTCATCACTTTTGTTTACTTTTTTTTGGTAAATTGAGAATAAATTATGTTGATAAGTTCGCTGACGCCTGTACTGCCTTTGGGGACATAATAATCTTATTGACTTATTTATCTTTGACACATTTATATCTTTACCGTCATATTATTATAGTTAATTTAATTTTTATTAAGGGTCGTATAATATAGGTGTTGCCTCGCAACTACTTGCCTGTGCCTTACTATTTGAAAGCAGCTTCTTTACTCGCAATAATAAAGCAAACGCAAACAAACAAACAACCGGTAAGCAAGCAAGTAACGGTAACAAATGGTAGTCCATAAAGCAAACGGTGCAGTATTTATGTAAGCAAAGTATTACAACAAAACAAGATAAACTCTAATAATTTACGCAAATTAAAGAATTATTCCAACACACGCACCAACGCTCCTAAAATGGAATTTTAATATAATTTTTATTCGCTATCTAATCTGTAACAAATCGGCGATAAGCCCACTTACGGCGGAGACGGAGGCGGTAATTACCATAACAATCTAGAGGCATAAAGTTAAGATTATACTAATTAAGTATACAGGATCGCTTGTTAGGCTATCCCGGGTGATAGCGAACACGATATAAATAAGCGAGATCTGATACATAGGTAATGGAATTTAGTCTGAGTGCGCCGACAAACGGCGTAACCGTATATTTTTTCCTTCCATTTTCCAATATATCGTTTTCTTAGATCCTCCAAAGGTGGGCAATGCATATGTATATGCCATTGTTCGTCATTTATAAGTTTTATGACTAATGTTGGCATGTATCGGAGATGTCTGCGGGCAACTGAATCCATGTCTGCTCCTTTGCCACTTTCATCCCATACAAAATAAAACACATTTTTACACAGATACGTTGGTAGAACTGTGACATTTAAATCATAGTGTTATTTAAACCCAAAAGTGTTTGTTTGTTTGTTACTCAACGAAATGATAAACTGTAATGAAATTTCACATATTATATTATGCCAATGTTTATGTTTTTCTCCTTAATATAATATGTGAAATCAGATATTTTTATCGAGTGATTCATTAATAAAGTCGCTGTTATTATTTTTACAAAATTATCAATTACGTTAGTAAATTGAATTCCATAATGTGATCTAAATAACCGATTAAATTAATTCAATCATGGATGCGGGTGAAAGTATTTTCAAATTCCTGTTTGAGAAAAAGATTTTCATAGAACATTTATTAGTATCTATTAGTTTCTGTGGCAAATAGTAGGTACCTAATATTTAAATGTCTGAGAAATTAAATTGAAAGTCTTTTATTAAAGGCACTCAACAAAGTATTAAGGAATAATTTCACTATTAATTGTAATAAATACCACAAGATGGACATCGACGTAGAAGCAATTAACTAAATTGTCCGGCGAAAACAGGGGAGGACTGGGGCCCATGCGTGCATGCGTGGAACACGACTCCAGGCTAAAACAAATTAAAATACTACTAAACCAACAAAAGATTTTGGTATTAAACCAAAGATACAGCAGGAACATAAGTAATTCATAAAACCAGACGGTGATTTGTGAAATTGAGACAGTCCATTAAGAAATTCAAGAAATTTAGATCTTTTTCTTTCCACTCTACCTTTCGCTAGGTTCGAGTATATACCTATACGTACCAGTGAGGTCGAAAAGTTTCTGGCCTAACATATTTCTAGATGTCTAAAAAAAGAAATTATACGTCATTGTAACTGTCATTTATCCTGCTAATTTGTGTATATTTTTTAGAGTTCAACTCTCGTTAATTTTGATTCGTCGACTCTTAAAACAACAGGAAGTCTCAAAATGTTTAAACTGGAATATCGTTCAGTGATTAGGTTCCTTACAAGGTAAGGTATTAGCCCGACCAATATCAAACAAAGGTTGGATAATGTGTACGGGGATTCTCCATAATTCTCCACCGTCAAAAATTGATGTAAGCAATTTCATTTAGGACGAGAGTCCGTCGACGACGAACCTCGTTCGGGTCAACCCGTTGAGGCACTCCCTTGAAATAACATCAAATTAGTGGAAAAAGAGTTCTGAACGACAGAGGGCTAAAGACTTTCGTAGCAGCAAGGACAGGGCTTTCAAAAACTATAATCCTTAGGATTCTTCATGATCATCTTCATATGAATAAAGATAGTGCGAGGTGGGCGCCTAAACTTCTTTCAAGTTTGAAGCGAAGTGAACAAGTAGCGTGCTCTGATGAACTCTTGGAGGTCTTTCAGAGAAACGGAAACGATTTTTAGAAGTCAATTGTTACTTGAAGATGAAACTATGTTTTTTTTACAATGATCCCCTTTCCAAAAGGGAGTCGATGGAATGACGTCGTTCTGGTGAAGCACCGCCTAAAGGTGACTTAGGCAAAGGTGACTCAGTCCACCAAAAAGATTATGGCTTCTGTATTCTAGAATTGTCAAGGAATATTGCTTATAGACATAAAAAAACGCAATACTACCTGTCACTGGAGGCTGTTGTGCTAACCTTATAGAGCAATTACGAGAAGCAATCAAGTAGAATCGTCGCGGAAAACTAAACAAAGGTGTGCGGCTTCTCCGTGGCGATGCACCCGTCCACGCCGCCGCAGTTGCGACAGCTGCTGTTTCAAAGCGTGGCTTCAGGGAAATTCGCCACCCACCCTGTAGTCCTGACTTACTCCTAGTGATTACTATTTGTTCTCAAAACTCAGGGCGGACTTGAGAGATATTATGATTTTCCACTGACGATGAAGTGACCGCTGCGGTTTTCGCCCATTTTGAAGACGAAACTTTTGTCTATTTTTATACTGAGATATAAATGCTAATTAAATGATCCGAAAAGTGTGTTCAAATACACGTAGACTATATTGAAAAACAAAAATAGTTTCATCAACTTGAGTGCCATTTTCTTTGTCAGGCCGGAAACTTTTGGACCTCCACTCGTATGTCCAGTCGCTATCGAGTACAAATTCAAAACAGACATAAGCAGACTTCTTTGACAAAAAAAATCGAGTTAGTAAAGTTCTCAAAAACAGCCTGCTCAACCTACTTAAATAATGAAATCACATTAAACAAGAAAAATTAAATGGTCAAGGAATCCTTGTAAACGCGTGCGCAGCCAACAGAGACGTCAAAAACAATATTAATAAACAAATGTTTAAGAAGTTAAACAAATAAACAACATGGTTTCTCGCGACACACCCAGCGTGGTTCCGAATGAAACTTATTTCTCCTTGAAACAGTACATAGATGAAAAAGTAGTTTATCTTCATATAAACGCTGAAATTACACTTAAATACGCAACAGGAATACATACCACATGGCGAAGAGGGCAAGCGGTTTTATAGATTATCGCAGTTTTTTAAGTTCCATGGCTCTTACATTCATACAACTTCTTTTAGCTGAGGCCTATTTCCATTTAATAAACCTCGTTATGTGTGTACGAGAAAACAAATCAATAACAAAAGTGATCTATAAGTAGATAAGCCGCTAAAGAACCCCAAGTGAAGGATCTCCAAAAATTACTGACTATCTATTTTAATAGTAATATACCTACTACCCATTAGCTCGTACACAAATACGATTTTTGTTGTTACTTTAGTATCGTAATAACAAAACTATTAAACATATATCAGTACATGCGTCGATTTGATGGATACGAGTATAATATGATCCAGGGCCGTCTTAAGTCTATTCTGCGCCGGGGTGCGGGAGTGTATCCTAAGACAGTAAAACATCCTATTGTGTATCCTATGACAGTCAAATATCCTATTGTGTATCCTATGACAGTCAAATATCCTATTGTGTATCCTATGACAGTCAAATATCCTATTGTGTAATTGTTTACTATAGCGTTATATTTTTTCATTACCTTTAAAAGGTGAGCGCCCGGGGTGCACCGCACCCCTTGCACCCCCTGGTAAAGACGGCCCTGATATGATCATTATTTAAGTCGACATGTGACATAAATTTGAAATTGATGATAAGTTAATTTGGTTCTTATTTTGTTAAACTGTGTTTATTCATGTAACTATGACGCCAACTGTGGTTCAAACCGCCAGAAACAAATGCCTGTTACTGAATATAAGAAAACTTATAAACTTATATATCCCCAACAACGACCACATGTACTTCTTAATTAGCACTACTTCACATACTGTATTTTAGCTTTATTAGGCCTCGATCTTTACCGGCAGGCGGCGTGCGCGATATCTCACACATTTGACACATAACCTCAAAATTACCGAAACAAAACCTTATGATTTCAAGTACAACACTACTTTTTCATTTTACCACTGTTTATTACGTACGATTTTTCGTTTTTGATTAAATATTTCACACTCGAACCGCGACAAACTGTGATTTCATTTTTATAAAAAAACAGAGATTCTTATTTTGAAGGAATAGAGTACAATATCGAATGGAGGATGTACTTTTGAGGTCTTAAAAGTAAATTTGAAAGGCTTTACGAAGAAGAAGCCTCAAGAGCAATGGCGCCCATTAATCAACCGTTTCGTTTTATTTTTTCAAGTAATTTTGAATAATTTGTGAATGGGGGCGCTATCGAGTAAGACAAGGCACCTAATTTATAAGTGATGTATTGACTTAATTAATGAATTTGTTTTTTCTCATTTCGTTTTTATTGAATTAATTAAAGGTAATACTTTTGATTGTTAGTAGCGGCGTTTGTAATGTTTTATGTTACTTTAATGGTAATTTAATTGCTGTAAAAGGTATTTAAATGTTATCAATTACAAATATATTATTATTATAGCTTCTCTGAATTTACTAACCGTTAAATATTATAATAAGTAGTAAAAGTTAGGCTATTGAACAATCCTAATATAATAGATAAATAATCTTTTTAATTTTAACAATGAAGCACTAATAATCCAGGCGTATCATCAACTCGCGGTTACAATATCATACTTCAATCGCTACCACCAATAGATTTTCAATTTTTACCTCAAAAGTGAAGTAATTTGTCAACATCACTCAAGAATGACGAACGTTGGCAGATCCCCGAACGCTACTTTTTGATCAAGAGATTTCTAAACCAAAGCTAGGAAACGCACGTGTAAAACACCGCGTTTCAACCTCTAAGATACGCACGTAGATACAGTCAGGTACTGTAGGGGTACAGTCACTCGATTTGTCTCCACACCTCACGACTTAAAACCGCTCAATAACTCTCCCGCTGCACACGCCATTAAAATTATTTATTCAATAAAACAAATAGGTTCGTATAAAGTGTGACATTTCTCGCTATAACCTTGTACGAGGTAATGGCTGGACATTAATTATGTGTAAATATTGTGCGGGCGCTTCGAAATGCGTCTATGGACTTAATTTTGTTGATCTATTCGTGAGAGGGAGACATTTTATATTACGTATATTCGTACAGGATATTCGTCGATGTGGTGTAGTGTGGTGTCATGTGGTGTAGTGTGGTGTCGTGTGGTGTCGTGTGGTGTCGGCTGGCTTTAGAATAACACCACCCCATTTCTTCCCGTGGTGACTTCCCAAATTCCCATATTCTTAAAAGGTGACTAAGGGTTATCCTAGAGCCACTACTACAAGTCCTCTGAAACTGTACCATCTCTAAAAGCCTCGCCAACCCGCTGGGCCAACGTAGCGCTTTAAGGCCATACATCTATCATGCACATAACAATGTGCATAAGGAGATCCATGTTCAGCAGTGGACGAGTAAAGGACTGGTTTCGTACATATATTCGTACAGGAGAGGGTTTATATTAATTAATGATGTAAAAATGCTAACATGCTTGCGAGTTGCCGCTCAAGCGCAACCTATAAGAAAAGCTCGTGTCAGGTTCAAAAGGCGTAGTAAATGCTCGAGTCGTAACTCAAGTAGCAAGTAAGGACTCATTAAAAAGTAAGGAGTCTCATCTGACGTCATCCACTCGTCATAAGTCAAGTGCAAAAGTTTAACAAAATTTCCCTAATTCCGTTTTTATAATGCATGATGACAATCAAAACGGGCTAATAAAGGCGGCACCAGACGGGCGACCCGGTGCTGAACGCCTTTTAATTCTTACACCCCATTTGTTAAGGACCATTGCAGTCTGTGCAACCCCTGACTTGTGGAATATATGGAGTGGATATTTTTTTTTAGTCTATTAACATTTCTATTTACTATATTTAGAATTATGGTTATCTGTTGTTATTTATTTATTCTATTTTTTTAAATAAAAAATATACCGTAATGCCTTACAACACTATCTTCCAGTCAACATTTGGGCTGTGCAAGACGTGTAGTGATAGAGGCAGGGCCGTCTTTACCAGGGGGTGCAAGGGGTGCGGTGCACCCCGGGCGCTCACCTTTTAAAGGTAATGAAAAAATATAACGCTATAGTAAACAATTACACAATAGGATATTTGACTGTCATAGGATACACAATAGGATATTTGACTGTCATAGGATACACAATAGGATATTTGACTGTCATAGGATACACAATAGGATGTTTGACTGTCTTAGGATACACTCCCGCACCCCGGCGCAGAATAGACTTAAGACGGCCCTGGATAGAGGAGTAAATAAATGTAACAATAGAAAATTGATAAAATAACTAGTCGTTCCGTACATTCTGCTTTATTAAATGTAAACCTGTACCTATGTTGGGAACAAAAAAACAAACTGGGAAGAAAATGAACTACGGACTACGGAGAAATGTCAAGAATATCGTTACAAATAGTCTATTCCTATAACTATTATTACAATAAAATCAATTACGATATTTATGGAAACATGCATCTATATTTTTTATACCTATATTTTTATTTATTGGAAGGTGAACAGCATTATATATCTACATAATACACTATGTTAGATCAATACGCAATGAATGACGAATCTATTAGAAAAATGATAATAAAGATTATAACAAAATAATAAAGAATAACATTGTAGCGGGACGGAAATACCAGGAAAAATTAAACGGGTATTGTTTATTCACAGAATTCACCGACTAAAATCGCACATTGTAATGATAATGAATAACGTAAAAAACAATTCAAATTAGTTCTGTACGTTGAAAATTCTATTTGGATCAATGAAGAGTAAGTAACTACTCATGTCATTGTTTTTTGTGAACTTGCACTATGTTACAGACGTTGATTTTATGACAATTATGTTAGTTACCTATTTGACGATTGTCAGAAAATTATATAATTAAATATTGTAATTACAAATAATAGACATCAATCTGTGATAACAAAATAAAAGTATCATCAAAGTATCAAAGTGAAAAAAGGGAAAATAATATGAAATAACTCTCCTTTGGCTTTGCCGTAGTCGGATAAAAATGGCGTCACTTTTGTTACTGTCATTATAACCACGCATGTGTGACAGAGACAACAAAAGTTCTTTCCCATCTATTCACCACAGAATCCCAATTTCATATAAATATATATATAATATTGAAATATTAAATGCATAAATTTATAAAACTCATACCGACTCCATCCAATCATTCTTCCCAATGTTTTTCTAATTCCTCACTAAGTCCAGTGCCCTTTCATTTGTGCTCAATTGCCCTGCATCCCTTTAGCACATTTCTTTTATTTCCTTTTATTTCTTGCTATTTCCCCTTCAAGGAATGTCGCGACGATTACCTACTGCCGTGGAGTAATTAGGTGCTGAATACTTTTTTGTAAAAAACGGGGGATAGATATAATTGTACTTCTTTAGAAAAAAATCTTTAACAGTCTCTTTCTAAAGTAAGTTCTTTCTGTTTCTTCTGTTTGTTAAAATGTTACTTTTTCTCAATTACCAATGATGTGATTTGATTTTTGAAATTTTCATATACCGTATTTTAATCATTCAAGCAATTGACCTTTGAGCTTTTGATTAATTTTTCAGTAATAGCTGAAAGGCGATGCATAGGTAAATAACCTTTACATATAGTAAATATCTAAACTATTAAATATTCATTAATATGTAAACCATGTTTATTCAGGGTAATAAGCAAGCTTCTAGGATTTGTTTCTTCTCCAAGTATAAACAACGTATCTTACAGTCTCCCTGGTCTGGTATTAAGAGTATCATTTCAAGATGACAAGGTCATCGCGTTACTTCCACGTAGTTACACCATCATAATTTGTAACTTTCGAATATCCTTATAATATCACAGTTTTAAAAACACTATGTCAATAGTACGTAATTTCGATCTCAAAATTGCGTATGTGTAAGTTTGGGCTGAGTGGTGTCGGCTGGATTTAGAATACCACCACCTCATCTCTTTCCGTGGTTGTCGTAAGTGATAAGCGAGTCGCTAGTTTGCTACCACAACTCCCGAGTAACTACACTACCTCTAAAACAGTGGACTCCCCCAACCCGCTTGGACAGCGTGGCGTTTTAACGCCGTACAATCCTCACACACAAGACAATGTGCATAGGAGGCACGGGCCTCGGGGCCAGCAGTGGTAGCGGATTTGTCAACCCTTGGTGGCTATTCTAAATTCGGCCAGCACCAAACACCTAGATAGGCTAGATATCATGCTATAGATATTCTAAATACAGCCGAGGAACTAATCAATATATATAAGGAAATAGACATTCATAGGTAAACATTCACCGCAATGTCAACATAGAGTCTGGTAGGCAATTTGCGAAACTACACGCAACCGCATAATCAACATCTTTGCGGTAGGTTAAAATAACGTTCTGCGGAGATTCCTTTCTTGATTTTTCTAAGAAATCCGACATTCATTATATTCTAAGCAACTGTATTTTCTCCTATTTGCTCGGAAATGGCTTCATTATTTAAAATAAAAAATACGTCAATCGGCTCTTTTCTGTACGCACGCCAGCAATTTCCAACACGACAATAATAGAGATCGCTGGACAGTAGCGAGGTTATTTTTGGTGCACACTAACATAAATTAGTTATGCACACTAACATAAACTAACACAATATTTATTATTTTAAAGGCTGAATGTGCATTTCTTTTCAAAAGTTTAAAAAAAGAACAAAGACCGCGCGCAGTCGAATTGGCAGGAATGAAACTTCTGTTTCTTGAATTAATTTGTTTATTATTTCCTCGCAAATTAGAGAAAAGTACTATACAAGTCTCGGCCGAAATAGCAATTAACGGCCTCGTTTATTTAAAAAGGACTCCGCTTCGCCTCGTCCTTCCAATATTACTCAGCCGTCAATTGCTTTATTTCGGGCCTAGATAGCAATGTACTATTTCTTAGTGGCCCCAAGCGACTGAAATAAACATTCGTATTTCTGTTAACCAAAGGTTGACTGGCCAGGAATGCCACTAGATATTAAGTCCGCCTTTTGTATAATGTTTCTTTGTGCAACTGCAACTGCAACCAGCCCTTTTGTTATCCACTGCCTGGACATGGGCCCCATCGTGTATATTGTCTTGTGCATGTGGGACGAGTGTATTATAGTAAATATATTGTTAAACAATTAATCGCATGAGGCCGTGCCCTCAACTATTAGACCCATACGACAGCGAAGCCAAATTTACAGCTCCGGTATTTGTTTTCCGTCAGTTCTTTCTACTAATCTAGTTTGGTAAAGTATAGTCATTGGTCACAAGCAAAGCAGCAACACGTAGGATTCCAGACCATCCTACGTGGCAGAATAGCCTCAATGATGCATCGCGTGCGAGACAGCGCCAACGGTATCCTGGCGACATTGGCGGATATACTGCCCTATACTTTCCTTATTTTTAATTTTTTATTGTTTTTGTGTATTTTTATGTATATGGACATATGCCTGAAATAAATTCTTTATTATTATTAAATGCCACGGACATTCCTCTAATTTAATAAACTAGCTAATTCCATCGGTTCCCACGATTCACGTGACAATCTGTTTGCGGACAAGATGGCGACCGGTGGGCTAAATTAATTTCTATGGGGCAATTAGACCGTAATTTGATATACTAGTATCTTAGAATTAGACACATAATTAGGTGGACAGGAGAGCTGACCTTATTTTAATATTCTTTCAATTTAATAATTACTTACTTCTAATAAAATAAAATGCATAGATTCATAGTACAAGAAACATAGTACCATAAGTACCATTAGTACCATAAGTAGGGGAGACCGGGGTTGGAAGTCACATTTTTTTTCTTTTGCATTTTTAGTGCCCATGTTTTTAGTTTAGCAATGATATTTATATATCAATAGATAGTGTATTTATTCCAGTTTAAAAAGTAATAAAGACTTTTTCGCTAACATTATCTATTGAGGTAATATTAAAATTTTTGTGAAAAAAGAGAAGTGTGACTTTTAACCCCGTGTCAGGGATGGTTGTCACAGTGACTGGGGTAGGTAGTCACATAATAAATTAAGGGGAGAATATAAAAAGAAATGCTTATTTAAATGAAATGAGTATTTAAATGAAAAATATAATCATAGTCAGTCACTAATCTGTTTGGACCCAACATTTTTTAATTAAAAATACCTAACGTAACGAAATTATAGTTAGTCAGTCTAAAAAATCAGTCTGAATATTCAGAATCGCAATTTTGGCAAATGTAATTTGGTAGCCCAGGTGTGCATGCTTCGTGAGCCCATAACTTGCAACCCTGGCACTGAATCCAGACTTCCCTAGACTTGCTAGCAGAGTATGGAGACAAGCAGATCAAGCAAAACTCTTCATCCTCTTTCTCGTCTTCGTCGTTGTCAACTGCTTTCTTTTTAATTTTCTTCCCTTTAGAAACCTTTTTCTTTTCCTTATTTTCACTCAACACACATTTCGATACTTTCTTCTTCTTCGCTTCTTGTTCCTTTTTTTTCTCTTCTAAATAGGTCTTCTCCGGTGTATCTGTTAGAATTGCTGATTTACATTTTCTTCTATCAGCTCGCTGGGACTTGCGCGGAGAAACTTTTGGTAGAGGTTTCAAAACTTGCGGCGATACTATCAGAGAACTCCTTGAACCACTTGGACCAGGACTAGTGATCGCCATAGGTTCCTTTGTAACTTGATGCTGCAGCGATAGCTTTGGCATTGGACCTGTGAAATCTTGTAGTGTCATTGCATGAACATTAAGGCCGGGGTTATCATTTTGAGCCAATACGGGGTCATCAAATTTAAATCATATGGAGTCATTGCAGGTTCATTAGGGCCAGTGTTATGATCTTCAGGCATTGTACAACGATTGAGGTCAGAGTTTTCGTTTTGATTCTCTGCGGCATTGTGTACAATCTCGTCATCAGGAACCGTAATTAATGGTCTATCTGTGACAGACGACGGCAGGAAATCGTAGTCCTGAAATATGTCCCGATTAAATGGACAAATCCCACAGATTTTAAACCCTGTGAGTATATTGGATGGAGTTGCTGCCAATGGAAAAGCATGTGCAATTATTCCTGGTATTTCGTATATCGGCATTTGTTGTCCTGGATGATTTACCATCCATTGATCCATTGCGTTGTTAATGTATTTTTTTAAAGGTCCATAAACCGACCTGTCCAACGGTTGCAGGCGGTGAGTACAGTGTGATGGGAAAGATAGCATTATTATGCCATTTTCCTTCGCAAAATTTAGTCCTTCAATGGATAGGTGAGAGCTGTGATTGTCTAACAGCAAGACATGGTTTTTCCTTAGTTGATTTCATGTGGTTATGAAAATGTTTCAGGAAAGCGACAAATAGCTCTTCTGTCATCCAACCCGAAGGATTACTTCCTCCTTTGCAGCCAATTGGCCCATCTCTGATGAAATGGTCTTTGAAATGCACCCACAGAAAAACGAAGAATGGTGGAACTAAATTGCCACCTCCCGAAACAGCAGCAGCTAGGGTGACTAGTGTGCCTCTCTCGGCTGAGGTAATAGCACCAACTTGCTTAAATCCTTTTCTAGCAACAACTTTGTTCGGTTTTTGCACCGTAGTCACCCCAGTTTCGTCCATGTTCCATATGTCGTGTGGTTGAATACTATATCGTTTAATTACCGATTCAAGGTTTTCAAAAAAACTTTTGACATTGTGTGGATTGAAACTGGTGGCTCGAGCCAAACTGGTGGCTTCAGGTGTTCTAATGGACAGTGAAGGGTGTCTCTTCAAAAATGACGTAATCCAATCGGAGCCAGCTAACTTGTTCGATTCCCAAGACTTTGGAACTTTCAAGTTATTGGAAATAGCAAGCTCGAACGCTATTTTCCCAATATCCTTGGGAGACAACCCGAAATAAATTGAAACCAGAAGTATGTATTTTTCCAATTCTACTTCCTGTTCATCGGTAAAAATCTGTCGATTCCTTTGGTAGCCTATTTTTGTAGATGGTGTTAATACGGCCGTGTTGCTTATCTCTTCGGTAGTAATTTTTTTACAATATCTTGTTAAAGTGCGATAATTAATTTCATAATCCTTCGCGACAGACCTTACAGATTTGCCATGGTTTTTCACTTCTCTTGCAGCACGCAGCATCAATGCTGGTGAAACAAGCCCTCGAGCAGACTTTCTACTGTGATGCCGTGGCATTTTTATGACTAGCTCTGAAACAAACAAACGTTTATGTAGCAAAACCGTAAAAAGCCAACAAAAAAGGCAGCACAAATGTATGGTGCTGGTTGTCACATGTGACCACCAGCCCCCGTCAACCTGAGACAACCTGCCCCAATACACGTTTTAGAAAATAACGTCCCAAAATAAATTTAAATCAATGTTTATTTAAAAATCCATATAACGATATCATGAAACACATATTTAACATCATAAATACACTAAAAGGTATTATACTATGCCAAATTTAAGTATACTTACGAGACTCGACACAGATGCACAAAAAATTACTTTCGCCGTGCGAAAAAAATGAACGGACGTATCTACGACACGGCATTTCAGAGCGGACTGAAGTGAAGTATGGAGGGAGGTGTTGCTCTCGCGCTCCTTCGATGCCGATCAATGAACTCATTCTTTCGTTCAATTTTCTGTTATGGCCGCTGTGACAACCAACCCGTGAGACAACCATACCCGGTCTCCCCTACCATTAGTATCATTAGTACCATTAGTACCATTAGTACCATTGGTACCATTAGTACCATAAGTAGTACTTAATAGTACCACAGTAATAAAAAATCAAATTTCTCGAAATAAATTTCTATCAGTTCCATCATTTCAATCCAAAATCATTAATCACCGCACCTCCCGTCATCATCGCGCGGTTCATCAGCACTTCCTTAACAAGCGATCGTTGTCGGTCATCAAGACGAACTGCCAGCTGAAGTTCTTCCGCTATGCTATGACATGGCGCTCTTCAAGAGAGCTCTGAACAGGATTCTGGAAGGTCGGCAGCGCACCCGCGTGCCCCCTGATGTTGCAGGTGTCCATGGATGGCGATGACCACTTACCATCATGTGACCCGCCCGCTCGTCTTTCCTGGGTTCGTTCAGCTGGGATCGTTCCATCGGATTTGTATGAAAAATATTTTTTTTAACACATGAAAAATAAAACGATTTTATTAAACTGCAAAAATTAAATACCTACAACAGATTTTTTCATAATAGAATATTTAAGAAATATAAATTTCCGCTAATAGAAAATGCAGAAATATTTTTATAAAGGGTATCTTAGAATTACTATTCTATAAAAAAAATCTACGGAAAATTTTCCTTCCATATTATAACTTTTATTTTTTCTATCCCCTTTAAACGGAACTATGTTTCTCTCTATAATTTAAAAGCAATAAAATGTGAAATCTGCGACAACGGCAAACGTACCCGGTGGCATAGTAAATAACATTACAATAGAGTGATAACTCCTTCAACTCGTTTGATTCCCGACTCGGTGATGAGGCAATATATTAGGCGACTGCACTTGATTGCTGGCTATCTAATTTTCATCTCATTATTTCTTTTTATTTTTAGTGATTATTGGTCATAGTTTTGTTGAGGTGAAAGCTGAGTGAATAAGAAATTACAAGAAAAGTTGTTTGTTTAATAAATAATAAAAAAAGATTGATACAAATGTGGAGCACAATTTCGACGAATTTGATATGATGATGTGATTTATAATTAATTATAAAATACTATTTTTATAATGATAAAACACTATATTTTTAAATACTAAAATTAAACAAATTCATAACAATCTAGGTTTTTCAAAAACATCTTTAAATGTTTAATTACATTAAAGATAAATGTCAAACTTAATTTATGGACAATTTTGTTTTTACTCTCCTAAGCGTTCGTAATCCCGAGTAAGAAAAAATCATCTTTTTTAAAATAATACATTTTTCTAAGTTTTTAAAAAAACTTAGAACATACATTTTAAAAAAAAAAACATACATTTTTAAAAAAACTATGTTATCGACTAAATTCATAAACTATATTAATATTTGGAAACTTTGGATCCATACAATAAAACGTTATAGATCTACACTTCGATCTCAAGAGATAATCTCTCATTAGAAAATCAGAAGGGACGTTTTTCTATAAATAAAGTCAGACATTACGAGATTAATTGTGACGTATTTTACTATCATACTGTAACAGAAATTAAAAAGGCCATCGAAGTCGATACGACTGTTTGATGTGATGTTTGACGAATGAGATTTATGATAAAGGCACATTTTGATCTTGACGAACGGAACGAAGTAAAAACTTAAGATTTTAACAATTAAATTAAATTTTTGCAATTAAAAAAAATTGGAAGGTTTAAAAATTCATTAAAACTTTTAGTAGTGGCACATAATACCGTCTTTGTAAAAAAGACTAACAAACCCTTTTAGAAGACTACTAAACCCTTTATCAAATAAAAAAGTACTGACCCATGTGATAAAAGAAGTTGTTCGACATTTTACTGAAAGTTGTAATTTTGTTCGCAAAAATTTGGTTAAACTTCTTGCTATCGCATCCCGTCACCGTATAGGGATAACTTATTTCGTACCTTTTACAGTCTTGAGTCATTAATTATTGATGATAAAGGGAAATACAGCGGCAGAGCCACACAGGAGCCAATCGACACCAGACGCTAATGAAGTGGTCCGAAATGCAACATGCCAAATACTGACATTCGAAATAAGTACAATTTGAAATTTAAATTTCCAACATTTTAAAATTGTCTTTATTACAAATATAAGTTTTAATGCGATGTTATCTAAACAAAGGGATTTATTATAGGAATGGACTTATTGATTTTGGTTAAAATTCTCTAACTTAAAATTTAGATTTTGTTTTAATAGAAACATGATTTTAACATCTGATTTTTAAAATAAAAGAAAGAAGTTATATTTTTTAGGACTCTTTCAACGTTCCTTCGCTCAGATAACGTGGCTGACTCGAATTTGTAAATTATTTTGAGAAAAGTGAAACGAAATTTTTGATCAATTGTTGACAATTAATTTTGAATCAATGAACTAACCTATTCCAGTTTTTTCCTTATCTAATCAACAAACATCGAAAGAACTAACTATCTAACATACAAAATCGAATGAGGTCCTAGCCAATCGAAAAGAAAAAAAATGCAGTCTTTACCATATAATTAGGGATTGTCCGAATGATCGGTGACCATCTCGGATCAAGAGAGCCAAATGACAAGGTGTCCGCCATTTTGTATTGTAATTTTAGGCTGCGCATGCGCAGATTATAGTGCCAGTCGACATTAGCCGCGACATACAATGACAGTCTTTCTGATTCAGCTGGGATCGATCAATTGGACTTGTATGAAAAAGGATTTTTGGTTTAACAGATAAGAATAAAATAATTTTAGTAAATTGCAAAAATTAGGTAATTACTTACCACACAGAATTTTTCATTATAAAATATTTTTAAAATACAAATTTCATCTGCTAATAGAAAATACAGAAAGTAGATATAGTCTAGAATTATTATCTTACCATTTTCAATGGAAATAAAACAAACTAAATCAAATAAATAAATACTCTTTTAATAATTTGGAAAATTCGGAAAAATGGATTTGATACAACAGCTTCTCGGTAACATGAATTTTTATAAGAGATAATTTTCCCTTAATATCAATATGTACCTACTATTTTGTGTGCAGTTAAGCAAGGACTTCGCTTTACGCCTCTCTGTCATGCATCTCTGTTTAACGAGAAGTTGACTGGCACAGAATGCCACGAGGCATTAAGTCCGCCCTCTGTACAATTGCTGTGCGGTAAAGTTTAATAAATAAAAAATAACCGCTCTACAATTCTAGGGTTTCTACAACCGCTAGGGTTTCTAGGATTCTACAATCTAGAGTTTCTACAACCGCACCTCCCGTCACAGAAGTGCGGTCCATCCGCATTTCATCGATACAGAGGTGTCGCGCACTGTTCGGTCCAAGTCCAAGTATTTTATACCGCGAACCCGTAGGCTGTGGAACGAACTGCCTCATGAGGTCTTTCCATTAAGCTACGATATGGGATTCTTCAAGAAAACTGTGAATAAGATTTTGCAAAGTCGGCGGCGCGCCCGCATACCCCCTGGTGTTGCAAGTGTCCATGGGCGACGGTAACACTTACCATCACGTGAGACCGCTTGCTCGTCCGTCCACTTCTTTATAAAAAAAAGATGTGGAAATATATCGAACAAGACTTTAAAATTTTAAAAAGGCTGTAGGTACCTTGTTTTCGGAAACCCTTAATACCCAGTTGGGTATGCATATTTTATAACGTGGGTGTTGGTGTATAATTACGAAAATACTCTTTATACACGCTGCATTACTACGATTTATTTTATTTATATATGTAATCTCCAGCCTTTTATGTACCTAACTTATTTAACAAATATGTTGCTAGTGCTAATGGGCAAACACAGATTACACTCACATTATATACAGTATTTAATAGATTGTCGGCAAGTAATAGGTGAATTTTTAATTAATAATACATGTTGATTTGTGTTTGCATTGGGGTGTCTGTTTGGGTGTGTGCCCCAGTGCGAGGGTGTGTATGTGTGTGTGTATTTATTTAAGATGAGCTTTAAAACATTTGTGGGGAAATGGGTTTTAGGAGATATTATAATGATTTTGATGCTTTTTTTATGATATCCGTTTTTAATTTTTTCTTACTTAATAAAAATATATGGAGGTCTGAAATTTTGCAGAATGCGAGGACTGAATTTTGGGCGTACCTTGTATAAGTGTATTTTTAGATTGTAATGCTGCGTATCTTTAATTTGCAAATCGATTAAAACAAAATAATAAAAATCCTTCAGCAATTCATTATCATTTAATTCTCTCTCTCTATCTCTGTTCTATTCTTTAGTCTCTCACATGATGATGGGATCCAAATAATTCGTTCTTATTTTCTTGCATTCCTGAATCTTTAATATTGATAACATGACGACATTGTATGAAATAATGACCACACAAGAGGAAACCTTATGTTACACCATGTCAGCGACTTCTAAATCTCATAACTTTTATTGGGTAGACGTGAGGATAGGTAATTTTTTTAAGAAATGTTTCTGTTGCTATTCTTCTATCCAGCTGGTCTTAGGAAGATATATTGACAGATATATCCCAGCAGGACTAAGTTCAAAACACGAGATATATACAATTTTAAATAAGATGTTTTAGCACATTGTATCACTTTGAATTTATAATAAAACAATTTAACCTTTTAATGCTCCATAAAGCGATAACAAAATCATTAGACTTTTAAACTGTGGCCCTTGGAAAATATCGATTTTCACTTATCAACTTATTCCCGCCATATACGGGATATATATCCCGGATATATATATATATAAATAGAATATAAATAGGTGATACCATAAGTATTTAACTATACTGTCTGTACTTTATTTCATTCGCCTACCACGTTTAATGGCCACAAATCGCCAACAGGACGGACACCCACTCGTACAAACATTGCATTTTACAAGCTCCTTATCAAAATTATTACCCCAGCATGAGATCTCCTTGTGCATTATGCGGCATTCTGTAATAAGGCTGGACAAAAAGCCGGCCACCGCCGACGGCATCCCGGCCTAATAACTAACCATATCTGACACAACCGCTTTTTAGTTTTTTGAGCGGCCAATTGCGATCACAGACAAACAAACAAACAGATTCGTAGAATTCTTCTTTTTAATAAACGTACTTATCCCATTGTATAGGTACATAACTACTTAGCTATTTAATAGTATTGAAATACATCGATATTAAAATTACGTATTTAGGAACTAATTATGAAGTTTTTTATGAACACATACATAGCGCAATAATAGATCTGCAAATTCAAACATGTCAAGAAATATTTTGCAACAGGCATAGCTATCACTGAAAATGTGTATTCATAACTGGGATCTAGATATTGCCCTCATAAGAAGAAAAGGCACGCTTCTAGTCTCATTTTAAATAAATGGATATTAATGTAAACAAAATGTAAAAGGCAGTCGGTATGTATTGGACGAGTACATTTAATATCTATAGTCTTCAAATCCAAAAAATGAAAATATATCAACTAAATTGTTTGTATTTGCTTATTTGTGTAGCTGTCAAATATAAACAAAGTAAATAATTAAGTAAATAATCGGTAAAAGGATCTGTTAATTTTACTTAGATTGACCTTATAAGATATACCTACATAATCAGTTCAATAACATATTGCTGTTAGTAATTTCGCGAAATTAATTGTCATAAGTACACAATTTTTGTCAGTACAAAATTTACCAAATACAAATTTCGGCTAGTAATAAAGATATGTATTTTGATATAGAAAATTCGGAAAATACTAACATTATTACCTTAACAAACTATGACTTTTAGAAATTTAGTACAAAGTATTTGTTAATAAAATATTGTGTCTACTTACTAATTTGACCAAAAAACACTCACCGATAATATGGAAATGGTTGAGGCACGTGCAGATCCATCGGCATGGGGGCGTGCGCATGAGGGTGTGTGTACTCATGCTGCATCATGCCATGCATGCCGTGCCCCAACATGGCCGCCCAGGGGGACGACGCGAACCCTCCCGGGTGCTCCATGTCTAACACTGAAGTCATGCACACTGCACTATATCTGTCATGTAATCACTGCATCATTCTTTTATGCACTTTAGCTTCTTTATCGTTTAATTTTTAAATAGTTATTGCATAATGCATATCATAAAAAGTTGGTCTAAGTTACAATTTTTACAATTCAAAATTTCACTGATTTCAATCACTTTCTCATCTTATGTAGGTATATTTATTTAGGTGCTCCTATAAATGAACAATATAAATTGAAGATTTTTATTAATTTAATAATAATAATTTTAATAAACAAAAATAATACTTAAAGGCTGGCTAAAGCTAAAGCGAACGGCCAGTATTCTTACTGTACCCATTAATTTTATTCTAACCCCATTATTTTACCTTCGTGTTGTGTAAATTAATCAACGTGTTCGCTAATTGCCAAAAGTTTTGATAGCGGACTTTGTGTTGACATTACGAGTATCACCGCTTGGATTCAGCGTAACGCGGATCACGTTTATTGCATTGTTTTGATTAGATCTCATTTCCCGACTTACGAATAGGTACCACGTACGATTACTATCCAACGAACTCCGTTTAAAAAAATTAACTCACAGATACAGATTAATTGTGTAAAATTTGTCTTTAATCTAAGTTGGTCTTACCCATTACTGGCTACCGAATTGTTCGACTTAAAAACGCATACAGTTTGTGTAAAAACAATTTTTAAAAATTCCTAACAATGTATTATTGTATAAATGATAATATATGATGGATGATTGATGATGACGATGATCAATAACTTGGTGACTTGTTTCGAAAATTTTGTATTAAACTCGTGTGTGAACGTTAAATAGACGTTTTCGCCATTTTAAAAGAAATAGGAATATTTTTCATTTTTACTTTTTACTCGAACTTTAAATATAAAACATAAATACACTTCAAAAGTGTTTTGAAAAGTGTCTAACGAATCCTATTGGTCAAGTTTTATCTTTATATCTTTTATATGTTTTATTGTTATATCTTTTATATATTTTATCGTTATATCTTTGGTAGGGTTGTTCATTTATTTAGTCAAAATATACAAAATAATACCTCCTAAAATAACTTCTGAAATATAACAAAATATGTCGGAATTTAAATTCTTTACCAATACCACTTCCTCACTACTCATATTACATAGATCTTTATTTTTAATCTTTATCTTTCATTAATGATGCTGTTTCAACAAATAAATGTATTTGTTCAACACAAGCGAAGGTTTAAACATTTGATATATTGACTAAGTGCGTTTGCGCAAGTCATGATTGTCGTATGTTATATCAGCACCTATTAGCCGTAGGGTCGCCATATTTTTTTAATGACAAACATTTCAAGTTGCCGGTAGTAGCTGGAAGATCGTGTTTGGTATAAAGCCTTGGAAGATGCCCACCTACATCCGACAATGGTGCAACAAAGGCTATAATAAACATTTTAAACAAAAAGCCCCACATAATTTTCACTAAATACCGATTTAGAGTTCCATAAAACCTAGATATTATTGTGGGTTTTGTTTGTTGGAGGCAAAATAGTAGGTTTCTTCTATTTTATTCAATTCTGTGTACAAAATAAAATGAATAAAACAAATAGTAATGTTAACTGTTTCAATGAAAAGCTTCACATTATTCAAAATTTGGCTAAAACTTGATACAACAGTAAAAAGTTAGACATGTCAAGCGAAACTTCGACGTCTGGTAGCCCTACTTGGGGATCTCTGTTTGCTGAGCTAAAGTATTTATTGCGATATGTTTTGTTAACCTCACAGATTACAGGTTTTTAGGTGTTTGCGTTGTAATAAATAACACATGTATGATGCGCGAGAGTTGATGGCTTTTTGTCTTTTAAATTTGGAGTAGGTTTAAAATGTAATTAGTTATGGTACAAATTCTAGAACCATAAAGCTCAATTGATAAGTTATATTCTTTTTGTATTACAGTATCAGGCGGTCTATAGATATGTATATTCGGGTGCAAAGGTTTTAAGATTTTAATGAGTAGGGGTAAATTATTAAATTAAATTAAATACGTATTTAAAAGCAATAACTAGTAATCATATTATTTTATGTAGGTAGTTGTACTAAACAGTTGTACGACTATATAGAATTTAATTATGTTTATTAAATTCGCAAGGAACATTAAAATTATGAAACAACCTCTAACTTTAGCCTATTCAAATACAACACTTCAAATCACTGGAAATATTAAAAATAACACATTCACATATGTTATAAATAAATCACACAAATATATCACTTTTAGTCACAGGACGCACAAGTCAAAGTCACCGTGTTCCAAAAAAAAGAAGGAAAACGCGCGCCAAATTAGCTGTCAAACTTTTTCGGCGCGTTCAGGTACGCGCGCGTGCATGTGTTATTTACATGCATTTTGGTGGAAGAGGGCCGCGAGGACACGTGTGCCGGGTCTGTCGGTCCAGCGGTCATTGAGAGGTTCTGCTATCAAAACTATACGCGTGGATGTGTGCGAGAACCGGACCGCCGCACCAGGCATACGAAACAAGCTCGCGAGTCTCACTATAGTACGAGTATGGAGCGCGTCGCCCTGCCGTACTGTCGAATTTCTGAACGTCACGTCTGGGGTAATTGGGTTAGGTTTACGTGACACGGCTCGGTGTCACGTAGCGGCGTCACTCGCGGGCTTAGGGTGTGACCTAATTATTTTTAGGGAAATCTTTTCGCTACACTCCACTGTGTGTAAATTGGGTGTAATTTTTTTTGTGACTACTTATTTATATTTTTCTATCAAACTTATTCTAATGTTATTGTTGTTATATTGCCTTACTATAAAAAAATCGGGACATATTGCATCCGGGACACAGGTTGTCGACGGGACACAGGATCCAGTGTCCGATCGGGACACTTTGTTTGACTGGTAGAGAATACCGTAAAGCACTACCTAAGTCCGTCTATAGTATCTACAGTTTGTCTCTGCAATAAACAAATCTTTTCTCTTTCTTTGCACTGGATACTTATTTTTCTTAAAACAAGTACATTAGAAATAATAACATAGCGACACTAATTGCGTTAAGATTACGAAGTATCCTATGAATATCAAGGCCTTATCTGAATTGCAAATATGTTGAGATAAAAAGCTGTTTCTTAAAATAATTGAAACATTTTAAAGTGCCAACACTCGTATTTTATACATCGTTATTTTTATAATTGACTAAGATATAATATAAATAAATACCAAATATCTATAAGCTATTCATTTGACAAGTTCTGACAAATTCAATACCCTTATGCTGAGACAAGGAAGTCGTTAAGTATCCCTAACAGGGTAAGGTGCTACAAGTGTGGGCATCCCGCAAGAGATCACGGTTGTGATATTTCCTATGGTTATGAATGAAATTAACGAACTTCAGTTGTCTTTTGAATACATGTGACCTTACGACAAACTGAGAAAAATTAAAAAAAAAATTAAGGAAAAATTGATTAGTAAGATTTTTAATTTTAGCAATTTTCGTTAATAAATCATAGTGTATAAACATGTTTATTAAAAGTAGATACATCGTTCTTGATAATAAAATGATTAAAGTCATCAATAATCTAATTGTGCGGTCGTTACAATTAATTTTCGTTACATGGTGTCTGAGTATATTTTTGTATCGAAACAGCATGAGTGCGCATAGAAAATGTGCGCACGCGCATCCTTGTGGACACTGCGTACTCTTGTGAAATGTTTTTATATTATAATAGGTATGATGAACATAAATGCAAACCCATTTGTATCATTCGATGAATTCACAAGCGTAAATAAGAAAGAACCAAACATTACACCAGATTGACTTTTGTTAAAAAATGCAACCGAACCGAATTAAGAAATCGTAAATCGTTACATGTTCATCATACAAGAGACAATTAGAGAAATAAATAGGGAAGCGAATAAAGAAGAAACCAAAGTAGACACTAACAAAATCAAAGAAACCACTCAAGTATAAGGTATAAGTATAATATATACAAAATCAAAGTATAAGGAGACATTTTTTTGGACAAATTAAATAGATATTAAATCATACAAATATGACTTATGCCAGTAAATGTAGTTGCGCACTCTTAGCGAACCGTGCGCACTGTTGGTGACTGTTGTGCGCACTCTTGCAGAATAGCAATGATAAGAGTGCGCAAATATATTGATGTCAATCATGAATCATAAATAAAATATGCGTATGATTTTGTTGATTTTAGATATACTCCATTCATAATGTTCACAGTTAGTACCTAAACTTTATTAGTATCTATGTTATATTTTATGAATATACTTTATTAACATAATGTATAATATGTTTAAAACAATGCTTTTAAAATGCATGTAAATAAAACCTTTATTATTTGATATATTCAACATTGTTCAAAAACCGCACGCACTTGCAAATGTCAACCTTACCGTATACAGTTTTGCAAATGTTTTATCGCTTTTTTTTCATATATGACAATGGTGCGGATTAGCACATTCTGCAAATGTAAAGTCTTCTTCTTAGTAAACAATTTTATAGTCCTGTCAATGAGCAGTCTCGTCGAAGTAATCCAGGAGTCACTCAATAAAATGATACATAATAAGTTTACTGCGGCCAGAAGAGAACTCCTTGGAAGCACACGAAAAACGCAGCGCTATCCTTTAACTTATTATCACAAACATTGAGCACAAAAAATACTTTGGAGTTTAATAAACTATCACTATTAAACCACAATACACAATTTTATAACAATCAAACAAAAACTCAACTTCCTTCTAATCTCGAGTTTCCGGAAAAAGTTATCGCTATTTATAATTTATTTATTTTCCCATCTGACTGTACCATGAATTTCTTTCATGATTCCAAGTTCATTGATAACAAAATTCTTTAAATCTTTTTTTAATTCAAACCAGATTTTAATACAAATTTGTTAAATAAAAACCAAAAAAAACATATTTTTTAAAAATATAACATTATATGCTTAAAACGTTGAACTCTATGGCACAATTCTCCTTTTACCATAATCCACTCACTATACTCAGTAAAAACTCATACATACATACTTACTAAAACTGCTTACTTTAAGTAAAAATAGTTGTAAGTGAGTCGAAAATAAATACCTACCCCTAGACTACCCCTATTTTCCTCACTGTGCTATCTTTAAATAACTATCTTATTTGTGACAAAGTTCGAGTTGACTTTTTGGCGGGAACTCGAATAGTGAAGTTGAGTTTTTGTTTGATTATTGTAATAAATGTGTATTAGGCGTTCTGTGGTTTAATAGAGACAGTTTATTAAACTTCAAAGTGTTTTTCATGCGTGGTGTTTGTGATAATGTGTTCATGTGTGATAGCGTGGTGCTGCGTTTTTCATGTGCTTCTAAAGAGTCCTCCAAAGACGTACTTCGACGGGACTGCACATTGACAGGAACACTTTATATTTTGAGATTGTTTATTGCGAAGAAAACTTGACACTGGCGGAATGTGGTAATTGCACCATTGTCATAACATATGAAGAAAAAAAGTTCGAATTACGATGTCAATTGAAATCAAGGACTGCAATGAAAGCAGTTTACCATCTTGGTACCTTCTTGGTTGATTTCCTGAGGAACTTAAACTTGGTCTTTGTCCATCTACATATTTATAATTAGAGACCATAGGGTTTTGAATTAACCCCTCTGTATATAGGTAGTTAACAAAATTTAATTTTGAGTTTTAAGTATCTTAAATTTTACGGTGGCATTAGGATTCTTGCATCCCAGCAAACAATAGACAAACAATAAAAGGTCAAAGGTCATTACTTGGTTGGTTAAGGCCTCTCAAACTTTATGACCTTTGAACTTTAATTGTTCTCTTTTGAATTTCTTCACCTTTTAAACCAAGTCACACTTTTTTTTTATGGACGAATGTGGCAGACGAGCATACAGTCCACCTGATGGTAAGTGGATACTGTAGCCTATAGACATCCGTGATACATGCCAACATTAGTCCAAAATGACAAACGTTGGCACGCCCCCGGATGCGCTGCCTACCTTTGGACATAGAAATGCATTTGGAGAAAGGGTTGGGGAAATGGGGAGGGATAGGATGGGAATGGACTCTGGCACATCTCACTCACTACCGAAACACGTACGTACATTAGGGAAATAAGATAAAGTGGGAAATGCAGTACATTTCAAGGTAGTCTTCTGTGAGAGAGGGGTAACGTGGCCAGTCGAGTGCGTCCAGCGGCTGTTGGATTGCAGCGTGCACTCTCCCCCTCATTAACTTGATTAACCAAAATATTTTGAACTAAGACATTGTTAATAAATATTTGACATTATCAAATACCGTAACACTATGAGAAAAAACAAATAATCTCACGCTATACATTATCACCTATGACCTAACCTTAACGTGTTGTCTAAAAACCAACACAACTATATCCTCCCTGTCCCTCTCTCACTATAGAAAATAGACGAAAAAGGGGAACGGTAAGTAATTATGAGAGGTCAAGTTATAAGGTAATCGCCAAGTCAAATGACACAAGTGTGACTAACATAGCGGTTAAAGTTATGAATTATGACAGTTTTATGTAGGTATTAACTTTGACGAGTTGTGAATGTTTTTTCTGAGCGCTTTACATATAAAATCAAGACCATTAAAACTAGCAAATAATTTTAACAATATTTTCCACAGCTAGACAGACAAAGAATTCGACAATGCAGCGTTCGCATCAATACAAACTCCTATGCAGATATTATCAATTTATTCAGTAAGCGGTTAGGTAGAGCCAACCGCAAATATAACGTTGTAGAACAAACCTATTCATTCAGTTGGAGCAACGAATATGAACTGTAAAATCACGGTAAAAATTCGTATAGAAACGCAAAAAAAGTTTGCAATCGTGGAACACTCGGTTGGCTAATGTTTTACATGTCTATCCATGATCATTTCATTTTCGTCGTATTTTTTATTTCAATTCCTCTTACTATGAACAAGATTCTCCGAATTAGAATTAGAATTAGGAGAATTTTCATGAGTTGTTTTTCCATAACTGAAATCATCTATTTTATAGGAGTTTCCTGAAGATTTAAGTAGGTACAATACCGGTGATATTAAATTAGAAAAACACTATTGTCTAGTTTCGTTTTTCGTAATCGCCTTCTGCATCTCTCACCACTGCGTAAACCCTCACCAGATGCTTTCAACATATTGTCATTTCTCAATGTTTAGGTAGCTACATCCCACTGCTCGGGCATCTCGTTCTCATTCACGATGTATCATGTAGGTATGTCAGATGTTCTACGTAGGTGAATACATACTGGCATTTGCATTTATTTTGCGGATCAGAAATGACCTCATACAGGTGTACCTACTTCGGAATCAACCTACTCCAGAATCAAACAGATATCGTCAAGCAGAGGTACCTACCTACATGGATACGTACTTAGGACTTAAACACATATCATCGTGCAATTTATTAACATTAATCACATTTTCTGCCATCTTCAGGGGAACATTGCAGGAGGAGAGTACATGCTGCATTCCCACAGCCGCTGGGCGCACTCGACTCGACGCACGTTACCCCCCTCTCACATAGGACTACCTTGAAATGTAGGTACTGTATTTTCTACTTTATCATATTTGCCCAGTGTACGTACGTATTCCCATTTTCCCAATCCATTCCTTAATCTGCAAAGGTAGGCAGCGCATCCAAGTGCCAACGTTTGTCATTCTGGACTGATGTTGGCATGTATCGCGGATGTCAATGGACGACAGTATCCACTTACTATCAGGTGGACTGTATGCTAGACTGCCGCCATTTTTCTATAAAAAAAAATCTTCACTGAAAGGACGCAGCAACAACCAGATTTTCAAAGATCCATTTTCACATGTTTTCAAACCAACCCTAATCGTTTTGATACCAATTCAAAAAAACTAATTAAAATGAAATAAAACAGTAAATCAAACAACAAACCTTGAACCAATGACACAAAACAGTAAATTCATCTTAACACCCTCCGTGCATGACTGTGCATCCATTCTGCAATTTTCCGCAAAAAAAAACATATTTTACGAGTAGGTATATGCATAAGTGAGGGAACGCAGTCCACTACACGTAGACCCCTTTGAATTCAAATTGCACGAAGGAAAATGTTTAGGCTTCCCAGGTCGTGTTAATATGGTTTGTTTTAATATAGTGGTCAATTTAAAGCTGTAAGTGTGATTTAGAGATGGGATGATACCTACCTCCCGTGGAATGTAGGTATTATTAATATGAAGAGAACCCCTAAAAAAGTTTGTCACACATGTGGGTAGGTAAACAGAAATATTTATGTTGGTGCTAGGTGTTTGTGATAGTTATCTGGTGTTATTTCTATGGTGGATGACCAGTGCCTTCCTCTGATTGATTAATCAAAAAATTTTAGTTTAAAAAAATGTGACATAATTCTAAAAGGTCTGTCAATGTATTTAAATACAAAAGTTTTTATTTATCAAAATTTACCATGTTTTTATTTTATAAAATATTAGATTCATGTCATATCTGTAGATACACAAAATGAATTTAGATTAGGTAATAATTATTATTGAAAATAACAGAAATATGTAGGTAGGTAGGTATAACAACTATCTACAACTGCATTGTTTTGAATTGTCAAACCACTTGAGAACATTTTTCCAAATTCTCCTTCCTATTTTAAAATTTCATCAATATTCTACATGCAATATTTAAAAATAGAATTCTATTCTTAACTCAGCTACTATTCGTAGGAACGACAGAAACGGCTATACAAAGACAGAGCCGTTTTAAATTCCGAACGGCGCCTCGTGATTGGTCGGTGGTCACGTTCGGAAGGCGTGGGGAGAGCGGCATTGGCGGGTAGGCGTGGTCACGTGATAAGGTGTAAATTCTGGGTCAGTGATAGTCATAAATTGGTTTAGCTGTGTTACAGAATATCCTGATTTACGATCGTAGAGGTGCTACGATGCTACGACGTAGCGCCGTAGCACCTAGTTTCCAAGTTGCTGCTGGTAAAGTAACATAGTTCTAATTTGATTTTTCTATATATTTTTAGATATTATTTTAAAATGCATAAATTTAAAAAAAAAATATTATTCATAGATATTTCATCTAAGTTCTTTATCGAATCTAAGATGTCTGCGATTTTAATATACCTATGTAAGTATAGTTGATAACACCCTATTGTCAGCAAAATCATTAGATTTTAGCTTTTATTCTCTATTGTATTAAGATGCCTTTGAGCATTGGTCGGTATTTACGACAACCCGATATCAACTATACAAATGAACTGATTGAGTAATGTGAATGTTTGCTCATTTGCGTTGTCTCACTAAGTAAACTAATTGGAAATTCGTATCACTGATTCCAATTAGGCATCTAACTAATTAGTTACTATGTACTTATAAACAAACGTTTATGGAACCTAAACCAGATGTTCGATAAATTCGGGCTCACCATACCATAGCATTCACCGCTGGATATAGGTCGTTGCCGTTGAAGGATTCGACCCATAATCTATCATGCGGGCCCAGTGAAAATTGGTGAATAGGTAGGTACATGTGCTCACAATATTTTCCTTCACCACCGATAAATGATAATTTTAAAAATCCGTACTCCAGTAGAAACATAATGATATGGGCCGGAGATTTGAATTCACGAGACCTGATGATTGAGAGTCCAGAATAAGAACACCCCTAAGCTATTACCGATCATCAAAAGATCTATTATCATTATTTGACATTATTCAAGTTCGCTACTAGGTTAGGAAGGCCGATTTTTTTAAAGAAAATCTCAATCTTTCTAAAAAAAACTTACCTTCGTGACCTTCTAAAGCCAGGTTAACCAATAAAACCTCCGTTCACTTCACTCGACACTTCAAAATCATCCTTACGCCTTATGTGTTAGGTACAACTGATATGAAGTGTGGAAATAATGTTGTACAGGAGGCATTACCATTCGAGAAGCGTAGGTATAGGTATAAATCTATGGGCGCAGCGAGGGAATGAGAACTTCGGAAATAAGAGCACCTGAAACGTAGGAGCTGAAGGACCAAGGTTCGATTCTTCTTCATTATCTAGGAAATCCCTCCTGTTTTTCAGAAAGGGATTATTTTCAGAGACCGAATAATAAATAGAGAGACAAAGAAATTTTTCAGAAAAATTGTTAATAAGTAGAATATGTCAACTAATGAAAAAGGTCAAGTGCGTATTTGATTATGAAATCAAAAATATCTTTGATCAAAATTATATTTTAGTCTGAAATAGGTATAGTTAGCGAATGGCGAATGTATCTATTTTAAAATTCATATCTGTGAATTTCAATGTTAATTATAGTGCATATATACTGTCCTATCCTACAGGAAAGCCAATTGTATAGGTACCTACTCTTTGCTCTTTTCGTGGTCCCAAAGAATATCCATGCAAATTTTCAAATCATTTCGTAGGTAGATACATCCGTTGATGTGTAAAAGCATTTCCAATAAACAGGCATCGCTTTTTTATACATTAGTTAGGAAGTTGGTATCCTGGAAAAGAATTAAGTACTTAGCTAAACATAACAGCGATGTAGAGACGCCGCCCGGCGAATATCGATCGCACAGAGACGTGACTATCATGCCAAGGACAGCGCTGAGGCGAGGCCCGCGCTCGACACGGTTTAATGCTGAAATTATACATTTTTTTGTAAATAAATACCCGCTAAATTCATTATGATATTTCCTATCATAATATTCCCATGTTTCAGTATTTAACATTATTACTAAAGATGTAGAGAGGCCAGCGTGGACCTACTCGTATATCGATCGCCTAGAAACGTGACCCTCGTGCCAACGACGCGAAGCTGGAACCGCATTCAACACGGTTCAATAACGAAGTTATAAGATTTTTTATATTATTACCTGGTAAATTAATTATTACCTATATTTCCTCTCCTAGTATTCTTATACTCCAGTAATTCGTCACACAAGTATAGGTATCGATCGCGTAGAAACGTACTTAATTCGTTGTGGCTGGCTCAATCCGCACTTTAGGTACGAAAATATGCGTACATCAGCAGGCCCCTGCGCAGGGGTTTATTTTAGTCGGTTGCCGCGAACTCTTTGTGAGGCACGCACAAATAAAAGCGTTTAAAAACTACCATCATATTGGTACTTACACCTACTTTTTATTTTATTACATTTTAGAACCAATTTAAAATTTTGTTTGAAAATGATTAAAACTATTTAGTTATATTATATGTAATAATTTGCGATTCACGCACGGAGTTCAGCTTGCAGCGGTTCAGTGAAGGATTCCGATGCGCGTATGATTCAATTTGGCTGGTGCTGAACAAAATTTTATTTTGTAGGTATATTTTTGTGGGTTTAATAGAGCGTTCTTAAGGTGTGAGTCTTCTGTACTTGTACTATTAGTTATTCTGTGGCCAAGGACGCGAGGCAGGGACGAGAACCGATATCAACACGGCTTCAGAAGGAGAGAGGAAAGTATTTCCTAGTACCTACCCTAATACTAGGAATGAAGAGCACTTTTATACGAGTATAGGTATACTCATATATGTAGAAACTCCTGTGAGGATCGCATTCCCGACTTACATAATTATGAAATAAGAGGAATATATAATTATGAAATAAGGAAGAGGAAAATAAAACTAAACTAATTAAGCAGCCCTTGTATCGTCCTCCTCATACACATTGTGAAAGAGGGATGTATGGCTTTAAAACATTACACTGGCAAGTCCACACTTTAGAGACCGTGAAGTTCCTCAAAGCTTGTAGTAGTGCTTGTGTTATCCTTCTTTCGCATTTCCCGACACCCACCGAAAGAGATGGGATAGTGGCGATAGTGCTCATAGAATATTGGATATCTTAATGGGTATTTTAAAACTAAAACCTACCTAGTAAATCCAATACTACGCCAGTATTTAAGTATAATGCTAGATGGATGTGAAGACGCTGGCATATTATATCGACCGCGCGCAGACGTGACTCTCAAGTCAATGACGCGGAGATGAGACAAAGCTGCGTTCGACACGGTCGGTAATAATAATGTGTTAATTTAAAAAAATTATATGATAACGAAAATAATTAAAAAATTTTTTACTGCTGCACGGTCCAACTAAGCGAGACAATAAGAGGCCGTCAGCGCAAAAGTGACCGAAGCTCTTTGAACATTTAGGTAGGTATATGTTTTGGGATTCATCATACATTTACTTTAATGTGTGTAAACAATTTTTATTTTTAGGTTAAATATGATAAAATTGACATCAAATTGAGAAATTAGGTTGGGCTACTTTTCCTTACAAAAATTATTAACTTCCGTTCTTGTATCCGTTTTTGGATTAAAATACTTAACCTAATTTCTAAAATAGAGCTGTACTGTGGGTAGTACGTGGAGATTTTATTGACAACACTCGGCTGTCGTTGAAGGTTTGTTTACACTGTACGAGAATCGCCTTAAAAATGACGTCATAGATTATACGGCGAAGGAAGCGATTCCTGCTTTACTTGTTCTGTACAAAAAACTTGTCTTGGAGAATCGTACAGTCAGCAACACAACACCTAACCCGATTGGTTCCGATTACCGAGTGCCGATTGGTATAGATCAGCTATACTCTAAGTGTGTTCCGCGGAACCCTAGGGTTCCGTGATACCTCTGTCGGGGTTCCGCAAGAATTTAGAAATAAAAAAATCAAAACACCTCTCTCTGGTCGCTCCGCGGCTGTGCGGACTCCGCGGCCGCGCGGAGACAAAACGCTATGAATGTTATTTATTTATTTATTTGTATTTGTATAAGCTTGTGTTACATTAGCTGGTACAATATCTCATAAGTTTGGTCTCAACAATTTTATACTTGTACAACGCGTTCGCTCTAAGTTTGCCGGTCTGTGGAATGCGCGTACCCTCCCCCACGTGACAACAAAACTTATAATGTGTCATAGTTTTACCCAAATATCTAACGTACACAATTTTTATTGTTACAATTAAATAAAAAATTTCGAACGTCATACACTCATACCTATCGCCAGCGGCAAACTTAAAACGAGCGGGTAGTATACTTGTAAGCGCTCAGTCTCTTTGATAAAAGCCGCCTCTGAATTAGACGCTATAGTTGTCAACTAGCGACTTTCGTCTCTAACTTCAAAGGATAAAGTCGATATTGTTTACAACGCTATTTTTAAATTTCTGTTTTTATTTTTGCTTTTTGTTTATCAAAGGTGCCGACTCGAGTATTTTCGAGAATATTTGAGATCGAGTCTAGGACTAAGTATAAAAGCGGCGATCGCGCGTTGGCGTCGTCAGTTGATGATTAGCGTTCGGAGCGATAAGTTACTACCTACTTACAAGCTCGCTAGCGAGAAACTAGTGTTCATTGTTTTACTGCCTGCTGTATTCTGTTGTCTCAGTTTTATACATTTCTTCCCTGTAGGTTCTAAATTTAGTCTCTTATACGCAGTAACGATTGTGCATTATTTAAACCCCACTATCCTGACTTGTAACATTATAAATAAAGAAGAATGGAACGTTGGCTTAAAGGTGTTAAACGTGTTCCAACAACATCTTCTAATGACGCTGAATGTTCAAAAGCAATGCGCGCGGAGAATTTAGCAATCACCGATCCAGAAGATGATGCCACGAGTGCCACGACGTCAAGCTCGACGGTTTCAAAGACGAAAAAAAGGAAGTATGATGAATCTTATATCAGTTTCGGATTTGTTGATTCCAACGGCTCACCTCTCTGCATGCTCTGTAGAAAACTGCTTCCTAATAGTTCCATGGCACCTGCCAAATTGCGTCGACATTTAGAAACCGTACACCCCGAGACTAAAGACAAGAATAAAGAATTTTTTGTTCGCAAAAAAGATCAGTTATTAGAAAGTCAAAAAAATATGATGCATGTAACACAAACTACCAACGAAAAGGCCACGGAGGCATCATACTTAGTTAGCTATCGCATTGCACAAGCAGGTGAAGCGCACACTATCGCTGAGAAATTAATAAAACCATGTGTATTAGACATAACAAAATGTATGCTTGATGAAAAATCTGCAAAGCATCTTTCTACTGTTCCGCTATCAAACGATACTGTTTCACGACGAATCCATGATCTGGCAAGCTACGTCAAACAAGAACTAGTTACACGTCTACAAAATACACGATTCGCTTTGCAAATGGACGAGTCGACTGATGTCGCTGGTTTGGCTATCCTGCTGGTTATTGTGAGATATCCATATAAAAGTTCTTTTGAAGAAGACATGCTTATGTGTTCATCGCTGCTTACAAACACTACCGGGGAAGAAATTTTTAATAAAATAAATATATTTTTTGAAGAACATAATCTCAGTTGGAACAATTGCATTGACATTTGTACAGATGGGGCCAAGGCGATGACAGGTAAAACAGCAGGAGCAGTGTCACGAATGAAAAATAAAGCGCCTAATTGTAGTTCCAGTCATTGTATTCTGCATAGACAAGCACTTGCGATGAAGCAAATGCCGTCTAATCTAAAATTAGTTATGGATGAAGCGGTAAAAATAATTAATTTTATCAAATCACGACCACTACAATCCCGATTGTTCTCATTATTGTGTGAAGATTATGGCAGCAAACATAAAACACTGCTGCTCCATACAGAAGTGCGATGGCTGTCTCGGGGAAAAACTTTAACAAGGCTATTTGAACTTAGAGCCGAGTTACAAATGTTTCTTTCAGCAGATACTTCTTTTAATTTGAAGGACCGTTTGTATGATAAAACTTGGTTGTTCCGATTGTCTTTTATGGCGGATATCTTTCAAAAACTTAACGAATTAAATTTATCGTTGCAAGGTAAACAGACAACAGTGTTTCAGGCCTATAATAAAATAACTGCTTTTAAAAGAAAATTAGATTTTTGGATCATTTGCATTGGTAAGAAAGAAATAGAAAGTTTTACGTTACTCAGTGAGTTTGTTAGCGAAAACGACTCAGAAATGTTTGAAGATAATGTGTTTGAAGAATTGGTCCAATATCTCAGTTCGATGCGCGCATCTTTTGAAAAGTATTTTCCCGAAGAACACAATACAAAAATTAAAGTGAACTCCTGGATTCATAATCCTTTTTTACCCAACTTGGAAAAGCCTGAAAACATGTCAAATGAGATATATGAATCTCTTTTAGAAATGTCATCAGACACAAGTATGGAGTCATTGTTCAAAACGACGCCTCTTAATGATTTTTGGTGCAGAATCCAAGATGAATATGCAATGCTTGGCCAAATGGCTCTGGATATTCTTCTCCCGTTCCCAACTACATATTTGTGCGAAACAGGATTCTCTACCTACGCAGCCACGAAAACAAAATATCGCAATAGACTGGACGCCGAAGCTGATATGAGACTCCAACTTTCTTCCATCAAACCTGATATCAAGCAATTGATGAAAAATAAAAAACAGTTTCATACCTCCCACTAGTTAGATTTTTTCTTTTTTAATGTTTTCTATTATTGTCCTTACCAAGTGGTGAAGTAAATAATAATTAGTAACTGATACATTGTACTTTTATTATGCTGATTAATATAGAATACACTTATAAAAATAATTGTTTTATTGTAGGGTTCCATCAAGTATTTTGCTTCCCAAAAGGGTTCCGTCATTTAAAAAGTTTGAGAACCACTGGTATAGATTGATCTGCTGTTATAGGTTCGCAGGTATTTACACGGTACGAGTTATATTGTTATTATTGTACATTTTGTATTTGAGAAACTCTGAAAAGTTTTTACTAGATTACATGCATCTGGTAATCAGAATTCACAATTGTTTTCCGTAGGTAATAAGATTATCTCAGAAAAGCTGTTTCAGATAACAAAGTTTGACTTAATTAATACTAATAAAGTACGAGTTGATATTAAAACTGGAGATACTACGACGATTAGATATTTTAAATAGGTCAAAAATACGGTTTCCCATTTTATAATTCAATATTTCAAGATTGTTCTACGTGGGAGACACTGAAAGTTTTTAGAATCTCAAAAATGAAATCAGATATACAGATGGAAGTTCCTTTATTGCTTTTCAAGGTTATTCTCCGCGATAATCGATTTATAAACTTTTTCATGCGATGAAACCATTGAGTGAAGTATTCAGACCACCCTTCTTTAGGCACCTCTTCAACAGCCATTTTGAAGGCTGTTACTGCCTCTTCTGCATTCATAAACGTATTCCTTTGAGTTTATTCTTAATTTTAGGAAATAAATAAAAATCACAGGGCGGAAGGTCAGGCCTGTATGGCGGATGACCCATAAACTCTACATTTACAGTAGGTACTCAAAAATTGCTTCGTTTGTCTGGCAGCGTGGGTGGGACATTGACGTGATGGAGGATCCTTCTGTTTCGTGGGCGTCGTTCTTTGACTTTTTCTAAAATAGAATGCAAGCAGCTATTCACATACCAGTCCTCAATTACTGTTCTTTTATTTTCTAAAGTTATAGTAGCAAAGTGGCCCGATCTGTCAAAGAAGGGGGTAATTATCTTCTTTTCAGCAATCCCTCTTTTCTTCATTTCATCGGAAGCTCTTCAAAAGGAAAGACCCACTGCGCAGATTACCTTTTAGTTTCAGGTTCATATCAATAGATCCAGCTTTCATCATCTGTAACTATATCAATAACAGCATTTGATTGTCGAATTTTTGAAGCATTTGGAGACACCATTCCAGTGTTTCGCGGCAGTGTTTCGAGGTATCCATCTAGCACAGAGCTTCTTCACCAGTGGGTGCTCGTGTAAAGTAGTTTGAACTTGACTCATACCAATACTTAGCTAATGACGCCCGTATCTGCTGATATGTAGTTCGGCTGTCTGCTTCAACCATGAGCTGCACAGTTTTGTTGTTTTCCGCCGTCGTAGGACGTCCTTCAAGAGAAGATCACTGAGGTGGGGTGGTTTCAATTCACTGAACCAGTACCACTGGATGAGATTTCATCACCAAATGCTAAGTTAAGTCTTTCATAACTTTGTCTTTCTGGTTTAGATCGCAACGAAAGTCATAAAAAATCATTGAACGAAAGTGCTCTCTTATTAAATTTATTTTATGCACACATTTAATTTTCAAATTGTCGCCAGAAGTAAAAATAAATGACTGCTTTGAAAAATTAAACAAATAAAATTTTAACCAACAAAATATGAAGTTATCTAATGAATAAATTTTTTAATCTTAAAAAGTCTTCTCAAATGACCACGGGACTAAAATTAGAAATTACCTAATAATGAAGACAAACTGCGTCCCGCTAGTATCCACGCGAGATTATGTGGCCCAGAATCCTGAAATCTGGACGTTTCTATTAAGTTTGGACAGTCGACAATCCTACTCAAAATGTTCCTGAGATTACATCTTCCTTTTCATTCAAATGTGTGAATCACATACGTATTTATTATTACTTTAATAATAATGAAAATCAGACGCATTTTACAAAATGGCAATTTTAAAAATAAACCTCAATTTAATATAATTTTCCCCAGTATTTACCCAAAACACTGTACGTCGCTGGAGGCGCTGTCTCGATCGATAGCGGCACGTGATCCGCTTACAAACGGGCTGACACCTCTCTTGTCAATAATAGTAGTATAGCAAACTATACTCTTCCACTTCACAAACGTTATGACTCAAATTTTTGACGGGAATTAAAATATTCATACACAGAAAACTACCGTAAAATTAATTACATTAATGTAATGTAAAATGTAATCCTATTCTCCCGATGTACGTTCGAAGTAGTGATTGAGATATCCCAGAAGATATTCCCTCCCCATCCTATCCTATCCCTTCTTATTTTCCCAACCATTCCTTCAAAACCTTCTTAAATTTCCAAATTTAAAAGGTGAGGGCATTCTGGACTGATGTTGGCATGTCCTTACTGCGAATATCACAGTGCGACAGTATCCGCTCACCACTTGTGGTAAGTACAGACCATACTAACCACCTGTGGTAAGTGGATACTGTAGCCCACTGTCTTCTGGCACCACTGTCTGTTTGTCTAACATGTTTTTTTCTGCAACAATGCAACCTTCAACGCCGAACTATAGATAATTCAAAAATGCACACCACAGATACTGGATTTGAACTCACGACCCCAAGACTTGATGACTCTACGGGTAGTACCTACAGCACGTCGTGCAGCTCTTAAAACGGTTCTCATAAATTTCAGGGGCGGCAAAAAATAATGTCATCTTGATATCGCAGACATCTTGAAGTTACTGAGATTCTGTCAATAAAAGATTATCCAAGGGCATATAAAAAAACAATAAAAGAACAAAAAAGAACGTGAATTGGAGATGCCGGGGATCGAACCCGGGGCCTTTCACATGCAAAGCGAACGCTCTACCACTGAGCTACATCCCCTACATATTTAAACTGTGTAATCGATAAACTTTATTTCAATTTACCGTACAATAAAATACAAAAAAAAAAATTTAAAGAAAAAATTAAATCTAAATATATTTCAGTACCTATCGATAAGAAAAATTACACAAGAAAACGCGCCAATAACACGACTACGTTTTTTTTACCACTACAAATCATATTTTGTGCCGTGAAATATATTCATTGATATTATTCAATTAACAATTAATTTAATTATCGGTAGCTAAAAATTTAAAAAAATATATAAAAGAGAATGGCAGACAATCTAGCTGGTGGGAAGCGAATACTGACGTCCGTGTATATCGGAGATATGTCAACATCAGTCCAAAATGACAAACGGTGGCACGTCCCTGAATAGGAAATTGATATAGTAATAAGGTCTAGAATACTAAATATAATGTGACAAGGACTTCGTTTTATCCCATCACACCCTCATCCTTCTTTGCGAGGGATGGGGGTGGAATGAGAAATAGAATGTAATGGAAAAACGAGTTCCTTTTATAGCATTATACTCCCTGCTCAATGGGATAGAAAGGGGTAGGATGAGACGGGATGGAATAGAATGGGATAGGATTAACCCTTCTATTATTTTGATGCGTAATTATTCATTCAGTTCAGGGATACCTGTAAGCTAATTAATAAATTCACAAAACTTAAAAATGACAAAGTTTGGAGATGCCGGGGATCGAAACCGGGGCCTTTCACATGCAAAGCGAACGCTCTACCACTGAGCTACATCCCCCACTGAACGAATTATCAAACACTGTTAAGATACTTTTAAAAAACGCAATATATAGTCTATTTATTACTATGTAGTTAAACCTTATTGACCTAGTAATAAAAATTAAAATTCAATGGTTTTGGATAATTGGACCTGTTGTGCACAACTGGACAAATAAACTAACATAGATATAGAAATGAACACTCATTTATGTACCATTACCATACCATACCATAGTAGTGGAGGGACACAAGCTGCTGGATATTGGTCTCTCCCAAGGATGGCCACCGTTCACGGTCTTCTGCTCTTGTCATCTAGGTACCTACTACCGGCGACGCCTGTCTTTAAGTTCGCTATCCGTGCGCCCGGAGGGCGTTCCACCTTGCGCCTCCCAATACTGGATCTAACTGGTCCCAATAGGACTTTTCTACTCCATCGGTTATCGGTCCTATGACAAATATAGCCTGCTCACTGGCACTTACTCGTATGTACAATAAAAAATATACACATACTTACATAAATGAGAGTTCGCCTCTGTACAATTACTCGACTCACTTATATGAGTAAGTACCTATAACAGTACACTTCATTAGTTAAGTAAACTAACATTTTACGTCGATTCATTTTATTTATAGAATGTACTTTAATTCTGTTGATGTTTACTTCAATTTCATGTAATGAATCATTTTTAGAAAAGAATTTTATCTTTTGCATGAACAATGGGTACTTATTTTTTGAAATACGTATATTATTACAATAATTCATAGGATATCATTATTTAGATCTTATGTTTAAAGAAAAATAAGTAATATATAATTGTATATAGAGACATTGAAATCTATTTTGTTTTATGTTTATGACCGTACAAATAAATAATATAAAGAAATACAAAGTAAGTACAAGTAATTAGAAGTGTAACGTATAAATTAAAAATGTACATACGTGATTGCTATGTGAGTTTCATGGCCGATTATAACTCGATTTGGATTTCTGGAATCAAAATTATAGGTATGTAGCCCTGTTCCTCCGCCCTCCAAAATGGGGATTTCTGGACGAAAAATATTCTACAGTCCAATTTCTCCAGTGAAATTGGGGGAGTGGTGAATTCTTCTGTGGAGATTTCTGAAATAATCAATGAAACAAACACGTGAATCGTTTGAGTGCAATGATTGTAGGATGAATAAAGTGCAATGAATAAAGATGCAAATATTGTCATCCTTATTAGAAAGTCATAATAGTATTTTTTTAAACCCTTTCTGCAAATCCATTCCTATATCTCCAAAGGTAGGCGTGCCAAGGATAGACATTTTGAGCTGATGTTTGCATGTAAATACCGCGGATGTATCACTTACCACCAGGTGGACTGTATGTCTATCTGCCGCCCATTTTCTATAAAAAAAAGTCATACCATAACTCAATAAGCTCAACACTCAAAGCATTATCTCCAATAACACATATAAACTATAAATTATTGCAGTGTGCACAAAGCTTAACAATAAATAGCTTCTCGTTTACGTAAGTCGTACATAAATCTGGCACTTGATGCGTTTAATGTAAAAATTCACAAATTTAAGAAGGCTCGATACACGAGGCAGTGCGCTGTGCCGGCCCGATGGACGCAAGAAATCATTATTGCGACGGAATCCATACAAATAATTGGCCCGTAAACATGTCAGGGCGGCGTCTCTGCAATGTATATTACTGTAGGGTTGTCACTTGCTTTCAATTCAACTACAGAATAATAAACAGTGAAATGTTCATAACATATGCTGAGAATTTGATTTGGATTTCCATTATATAGAACGAAAGTAATAGATTTAGTAAGTTGATCTAGTAATAGGTGTGAGTTAAGACTCACAATCAGGATGATTCAATAAGTAAGCGTAGGTAAGATCATTTAATTTAATAATATATTTATTTATTAATAAATGACATGAAATACCAAAATAGAATGTGAATTTCTTATCCCATCGATCATGATGATCGATCATCGAAGTCATCGAAGTTAGCTTCAGATTTTTCACATTATATTATTTTTGTATCTCAAACCAAGAAGTGTTTAATGTAATTGACATCTCAGTAATGTGACATAAATAGGTTGTTTAAATTGCGCACAGACTGGCTTCGAAGCAGAACAAAACCAAAACAAATCAAGAATACAACACAAGATTAATATTAGTAAAATATATTTAGCTCACTGTTGTTTCGTAACCAATTTATTAATATGTACATGAATTATTATTATTATAAAATTAGAAGCGTTTCATTTACATTTTATATTATCCACATATTACAAATTATATTGGGAGGGGAAATTCCCCCAATAAACGTACATGTTTCGGTAATGAGTGAGCCCATTCTCATTTGATCCCATTCCATCTCCCCTCCTGTCCTATTAAGTGAAGAGTATAATGGAATAAAATAAACATTATACTCATGACTCTCCATCCCACCCCATCTCCCAACAAAAATTAGAAGTTGAAATAGATGAGAACCCGCCTCCCCGTCCCGTTATACATCCTATTCCCCTTTTTCCCAAACATTTCTCCAAATACATTCCAGAAACTCCACCTAGGCCTACCTAGGCAGCGCATCCGAGGGCGTGCCAACGTTTGCCATTCTGGACTGATATTAGTATACAGTATCGCAGATATCCGTGGGCGACAGTATCCACTAACCACCAGCTGGACTGCTAGCGCCTTCTTGCTATAAAAAAACAAAATTTTTATATTTTTTGGAAGAGTGACCGGGTAATTGAGTATTTTCTTTTAAACAACGATAGGGCTTGTCTATCACATACAAGGTGTCCGAGTATAAGTGAAAATAAATAAATATGCAGTTGAAACACAACGCTTACCAACCCTACGCCATATCCCGAATCCGTCATTGTCGCATCGATAGAGCGGCTATGCGATTTTTTCGCCGCATGGGTCATGATCGACGCCAGCGATGGCAACGCCATTGTGCGCGCGGCAGTAATGTAATTTAACTTAAGGACTTTACACACGACACTAAAAGCTTGTCTACATATGCATATGTTCATATAAAATTATGCAAACTATTTTTTCATATGTCGTAGTCAAGCTGACATTTCACCTCATGTTAGCGCTGAATTTCCATGCATTCAATGTATTCGCCATTCAAGTAACTCCGCCTATAAATTCCTACATTATCTTTATTTTTTTTTATAGAAAAATTTCCATAGCTTATATATATACATATCAAATAATCTATGTCTCGTCACTATTGGTATAGGCTATGTATTGTATGTACTATGTATTGTTACCACACAAGATCTTCGGCTCTCATGCAGCCACCACCAGCGATCTTCTTGAAATCGTCGGTCCACCTGCATGACTGGACGGCGTACCGCACAGCGCTTCCCAGTATGTGGCCTCCTTTCCAGAACTCGACTACCCCATCAGTTGTCGGTCCTGCGACAGATATGGCCTACCCATAGCCTCTGCAACATGATGATTTTATGAGATCACATACTTTTAGGAGTAATAGGTCATCTAAATAATTTGAGAATGTCTGAAATCTTTCTTAAGCTATCGCTCCTAAAGGTACTTATTTATTTATTAAAGGTCATCTACAGAACATACATCATATAAATGAAAGGGTTACATGCAAAAATGTTAATTATATAAATGTCACTCTACTTAAAGGCGACGACAACATGGTTTAAAAGTACATTCGGCCAAAAAAGAATTAAAATTCAAATTCAAATCACAATAGAAAATTAAAATTAAATTAATAATCAAAATTGAAAATTAAAATTGTGTAGCTATACAATCAAAAGAACTTATAAAGAAAGGGTCATAGCGCCTGCTGAAATAAATCGCCAAATATCATTTAGAGCATCAGCAAACAAGTAAACCTACTTAGGAAGTTGCCATGTTTCATCGGGCGATTTATCGGTGAAAAGTGCCCAAGATTCATCCTACCTGTTTTCTCCATAAAGGGCAAATACTTGCCTGGTGTACAAGCCCAGTCGACGCGCGAAGATTGAATAGTGATAAGCAGCTCTCCGCAACTCCTCAACAGCTTGGAGAGAAACATGGTATCAAGCAGCAGTCTACAATTCCGAAGAAAACACATTTCTTAATACTTTAACGTAGTTACGTAGGAGGGTAGTTTCTCCGCTATATTGTAGCCATAATATAAATGCAAGTGACCGCTTCTGTACTGATTCAATGCGTTTAATATAGATATCGTAGTGAGGGTTCCATACCACCGAACAATACTCCAAACCAGAGCGAACAATAGCTTTGTATAGAATTATTTCAGTACCAGGATCCTTAATTTTTTTACTAGGTATTTCTTAGAAGAAAGCCTAGAAATTTTAAAGCTTTTTAAACTAATTTCTAAAACTAATTGTCGATGTGAACATTGAATCTAAGTTTTGAATCTATTTACTTGCTATTTGGATTTGCTGTTTATCTTTAAGTATTCACATTAACTACTGACATGGTTATATCAAAAGCTAAATGTAGCGACTTTTACGAGTATAAGTGGGTTACAAAGGAAACTCATTACAAATGAACGAAAGTCGAACTCAAGTTTTTATACATTTTCGGATAATGCTCAGTCTGGTCTGGTCTTTAATGCAAGATTCAACAATATCAACAAATACATAGTCCAATTTTATATCATTTGTTTAAACAGTTTGGAAGCTGAGATTTAAACAGACCTCTCCATCATTTTACTATGAAGAATTAATTACATGGTTAACATTTGTGAAGCTAATAATTTTTGTCATGTACTTAAATGTTATTCTAGTACACAATTCCATTTCCCTTGCAACTCCTAATTGCCAAACTTGCAGTTATCTGACACAAAAACCTGACTTTTTTGTTGTAACTTGAAAACGGATGCGAGCGCCCACAAATTTATACTGATCAATACCTTCAATATGCGATCAATCGATCGTTAGTTCGGCATCCGGACGACAGGTGGCGTCATTGTTCATCGGTAATTAAACAGTAATTAATGTACTCTTTAATTAAACGCATCAGATAAACTCCTTTATTAATGCTCCAATTAATATAATTAAGAGACATGACAGTGACTGGGATATTACGAAAGGATAATAACTATTTATGTATCTACAATAATAAATATTAGACAGATCTACGAGTAAGTAACATTGAATCGATATCGCAATATATTTTCCTTCATATATATGGTAATGGTGCAATTCGCACGTTCTGCCAGTGTCAAGTTTTCTTCGTAACAAACAATTTCAAAGTCAAAAACGTATCCTGTCAACATCCAGTCCCCTCGAAATAAGACAGGAGTCGCTCAGTAAAACGATAGTAGGTTTACTGATTACAGAAGAGAATGCTAGAAGCACACGAAAAACGCAGTCGCACGCGTTTATTTGATTAACACAAACATCACGCACGAAAAGCACTTTGAAGTTTAATAAACTATTAAACCACATAACACCTTAAACACATTTTTTACAATAATCAAAGAGAAACTTTACTTTACTTCTCAAGTTCCCGCCAAAAAATCCCTATCGCAATATTGTAATGCACAAGACATTGTGCACTCCGTAAAATAAATAAGTTTATGTGTCGGAAACCGCCTCGTGATTACTGGGGGCCAGTGCCTACGAGTATAACGTTCCCACAGCACTGGAACGTTATTGCTTGATGTAGATAAAATTTTATGAAATGAATATTTAATAACTATACAACTTGTCACTGATATAACGCAAGGGCTGGGAATATGTTATTCGGTATCGAGAGTGGAATAAATTCCACCGGTTTCTAAAATAGGTTTTTTTATTTGTTGGCTTGTCTAAAACGTTCGTAACACTTATTACCCAGACCGGGCGGGTAGGCGGCCCGCCCGTCGCGCATAGAATTGTACTAGTACAAATCTAGTATAAATTTTATTCTACGCGCGGTCTGGGTAATGAGTGTTACGAAGCGGTCTTATATATTTCAAAAATTGGTGGACATTTTTTTTTATAGAGAAGAGTGCGGACGAGCAAGCGGTCTCACGTGATGGTAAGTGTTACCGCCGCCCGTGGACACCAAGTTTCAAGTTTTTCATTATTTCGGTGACAGATTGTATATTAGGCAAGAAACATATAAAGGTGCGTTTTCAAGAGATCTATGCCTTTGGTAAATTTGTAATCGGAGTGTTAGTCTTCTCGCTTTGGTGACACCGGTGCCTCTCGTCGATCTCTGCTATTTGAGGCCTAGCAAGTGGACTCACGACTTGAATAAAATCGATGGTAGTGGCTGGATAAGAGGACCGGAATAAAGACCGTGTGTGATCCATGAGAAAAACCTATATCCAGCAGTGAAAAAACACCCGCTTATGGTATGGTATTATTTGAAGACGAAATACATCAAACAAGTATTCAAGAAAATCTATTCGAATTTTAATCTGCAAACCATAAAACAAGAAAACAGTTTTGTGAGAGAATTATTTCACAAACCCGGAGTTAGTACGAATGGATGTACAGGATTTAGCAAAAAGATATCCACAAGCAACGGATAAGTCAACGTTTGTAAGCAATAAATTATAAAACAATAATCTGAAATCGCCGCCGCCTTCTACGTTCTGTTCACATAACAGAAAGGCATTGCGCAAGTGCATTTTATCTGCTGAATCTTAGAGATAAGGGCCGTATTAAATCAAACAACGGCGGTTTTTCAAACTCGATTCATATTCATTAAAACTTTAAATAAAGCGGAAAAAGCAATACCGAGTGGGGGGCTGACATAAACCGTCCCCGCGCAAGAAGTTGACATTCCGCAAGTTAACATAAAGTGCGTAAAAACAGAATTGTGATCGGATTGAGTCAGATTTTCTGTGCAGCGGCGGATTGTGATCCGCGCCGATAAGTATAAATGTTAGTCTTGATAGCGCTATAGACCACTTCCTTTTGCGAGTGAAAATCTTGACATGAAATCTTTGAGAGTGCCAATAAGAAACAATACGAAAACAAAATGTAAACAATAAAAGTCAAAGCCCTTGATGAGTTATTGACGAAAGGATGTTGCCCTTCAATTCTAACTATTTTAAAACTTCAATAATGTTGTCGCATGGAACACGATTACAATACATTGAAACTTAAGTGTAGATATATCATGCATGAAGTACAATAGGTATTGTAAAAAGAAGCCATATTGGACAAGAACCCTGATGAACGCTACTAAATGCTAATAGTAATGAAATAAATGCCACAGTAAATAATATTTGTGAATTAAGGCCTAGATCAGTGTAAATAAAGGTGAATTCGCTTTATAGATGTGAATGATCAAGTGTCTTCAAAATGACTTTACTACGAGAAGTTAACCGAAAAAATATTATTAGGCATTACTATAAATAATAATACGTATTTCATCTCGGTTAACTACTCGCGGTAAGAAGTTCTTGGCACAGTTGTACGTGATGACTTGAAAACCCTTATTCGTGTGTGTACCTTACTTGTATATATGTTTAAAAGCGTACACATTTCACGTAGAACAATGAAAATATCACCGCTTGATGTGCACGCTCCCCTGATGAAGAATGTCCACATCTGTAGTCAAAACATATCTGCTGCCTGCCGCCTCAGGGCACGCTCTCGGACGCTGTGAAGACATCTGGCGTCTCTATCTGGACCAGCCGCGATGCGACGCCGTTTGAATTATTCCCAGCTCATTTTCCGTGCTTTTTACACCCAAAACCACATTCTCTTTAGCCAAGCCGAAGCCGATTAATTACACAAGCTATTCGATATGAACTTATAACGAATGCGTACGCAACAAATAAAGAACGAACAATCGATACGGCTTTCGTCAAAGCGAGCGGGATGTGTGCAAAAAACACCGTAATTATTTCACTCAAACAGTAATTTCATGTCATTGTTCTTGAGAAATCCCAATTATATACAATTACTTGTATATGACATTGTGTTGTTACATTGCCTCTCGGATTCCACTCGATCGATACTGGATCGATGCGGTGGATCATTGGAATACTCGGCGCGCCGGCCGTTCGGTGCCTTTGTTTCAATAAAAAGTGGCACAATGAACAGAAATACTGAAGGAATATTATGTAAACATCCTGTACTATGACAGTAGATGTAAACGATGCTAATGCCTTTTGGAGAAATACTATATGTCGACATCTCATTATAATTATAAATTATAAAAAAGAAAATGTCAAATAATTTTCATTTTTTTATTTATAATTCGTATAAATACTTGTAAAAGTAACTAAAAAATGAAGTACCTCTTTTAAAAATCAACACATTTCATTGGTTATTTGATAGTCTAATAGCGGGTTTTTCATCAATATCTGCAACAGTAATTCACTCCGTTCCCTCTTAGCTGATTCCGGCTTGGTCCTTTTCATGTCAGAATACCAGCTATAATAGTCGGATTTTTTGTTCGATTTTTTCTACTAATTACTTACATTCGTTTGTTTTGGGCCTTGAGCTAATTAAAAAAAATTAAAAATGTAAGTTACGTTTATTGTTTTGTCAGTTCACTGCTGTCCAGGCCTATGCCTCCTCATACACAAAACAATGTGCATGGTGTGTGGCCTTAAAATGGCGCAGGTATAACGGCGCTAGGGGCGGGCGGGGCGGGCGTACGGGGCGGCGGGTTGGCGAGTCCACACTTTTAGAGGTGATGGAGTTCCTCAGGACTTGTGGTAGCCACTTTGTTATCCCTTAGTCGGCTTTATACTACAGAAGTAAAATTGTCAAAAATTAAAATATCCGGATTAAATAGGTATATTCACTTTTAATTTTTGTAAAATTCATAATCTCCCTCTTAGTACAAGTACAGGTACAGGTTACAGGCATTATTTTTTTTCTATAAATAAATATCGCCATTCTTAAAGGCTAATTAATATTGGCTTCGTCGTGGGATCCATGGACATGTGTAATTTATCTCAAAGATGAACACAAACTAGATACATCGGGATTAGTCGGGAACATACATTAGTCTTTAAACAATAATAAATAAAACATGGAATCTTTCGCACAGCAAGGACACCATTAACTGAGCTAAATAGATTTTTTTTATAATCTTAACAATGTTTACAATGTAGTATCTACCTAATATGTAAAAAATGAACCTTTCCAACCGAGAACGTAATTATCTTCATTGAGCATTGTAAAACTCATTCAATTATATCATTTCTTTCATATGCTTTTTACATCAGCGAACATTATTAATTATCACTTCACAATACATTATTGTCAGAGAAAAGTCAATCATAAGTTCATACAAATAGAAACGTCAAAAAAGCTGCAAGGATTTATAAAGAATAAGTGTAGAGAAGCTGGCTTTGATTTATAAGGCGTCAAGTGAACGAAACAATAGTACCTACAAGAGTTATAAAGAACAAGTTAAATAAACTCACACTAATGCAACCTTATTTTGCTGCCACGCTAGGGTTGCCAACTTCTCATGGTGATTGATAATACGTGTTTGGAATAGAGATATTTTCCCTTTGCCTCCCACTTAAAAAAAGGATGACTTGACAGTTCCCTTTGCTCTTTAGTTCGAAGAAGTTTTACATACGGTCGGTTCGGCGTAATTATTTATGTATTTTTTTTATACTTAATTAGGAAGTATTAGGAAGTAAGCGGACGAACAAGCGATCCCACGCGATGGTAAGTGTTACACCGGCTCATAGACACCTGCAACACCAGGAGGTATGCGGGTACGCCGCCGACCATGCAAAATCCTATTCACAGCTTTCTTGAAGAACTCTATATCGTAGCGTAATGAAAAGACCTCTTGAGGTAGTTCGTTCCACAGCCTACGGGTTCGTAATATAAAACTATTTTTGGACCGAACAGTACCGACACCTCCGCATCGAGGAAATGCGGATGGACCGCACTTCTGTGACGGAAGATGCGGTTGTAGAAACCCAAGGTGGAAATTATATTTAACAATTCTTCAGAGCATTTCCCATTATAAATACACACAAATTTCGGAAAATGCCAGAAGGAAGATCGGGGCCCCGAAAGAAGAAATAAAGAGATTGAAATATTTAGTTAACTTGTAAAGAACTTTATATTTATTTTAGCCTTACATTAGCCTTATATTTGTCTTACATTATTAACTAATGCCTGACAATTTGTTGTCATCAAGATATTAATTTTTGGTCAGTTTTGAGAGGCAGATTGCACACAGCAATCCTACAGCCGCTGGGCGCCTGGCGACGTTACTCCTCTCTCACAGAAGACTACCTTGAAATGTACTGCATTTTCCACTTTATAGTATTACTCCAATGTACGTATGTGTTTTGGTAGTGAGTGAGATATGCCAAAACCCATTCCCATCCCATCCTATCCTATCCTATCCCTCCACATTTTCTCAACTCTTTTTCTCCAAATGCATTCCTATATCTCCAAAGGTAGACAACGCATCGGGAGGCGTGGCAACGTGTCATTTTTGACTAATGTTGGCATGTATCGGGATGTCCATGGCTACATTATCCACTTACCATCAGGTGGACTGTACGCTCGTCTGTCACTTTCTTCCTTAAAAAAAAGATATTAATCTGAATTTAGGAAAAACAAATATAACAATATTTTCTTTAGATAATAAAATAAAAACCGCGTTGTGTCAGCCCTGTCGGTCGCGTATGTTTTTACATCGAACCGCGAATTCGTCGCATACATTGTCTTAGTATGGACAAAATAAGTGTCTCCCACAAGAAGTCGTCGCTCCACTTATTTCTTCTCCTTTACAAAATTAGTATCAATCTGAAACCTGACAGACCCTAGTTATTCATCTTAAGAACAGATTCAGATTTAATTTAGAACTTTAATTAACACATTTTACTTTGGTCTGTTCTTCAAACTTGCAGATGACGAATGATATAGTTAAAAAAATAAATACTAATTAATTTAAAAGTGATAGAATTATGTTTTGCTTGTTAATAAGAGTGGGAATTGGAAATTATTAAGTATAAGTTGTTGTATCTACCGTACCGTAACCAGTCCGTCCAGCCCCCTCATGCACATTGTCCTGTGCATGAGGGATGTGTAGCCTTAAAACGCCACGCTGGCCAGGCGAGTCCATTTTTTAGAGGTGGTGAAGCTCCTCAGCGCTCATGGTAGCGGCTTTGTTATCCTGTAATCGTATTTTACGACACGAAGAAATGGAGTGGATCTATTCTAAAGCCAGCCGTCTAGTACGTATGTAGGAAGAGGTAAAAATTACGGAATATATTAGAAGTAAATCGCACATCTGTGGTAATAATAATGTTTGAACACAATTGAGGAATTTAGGATCAAAAGGTGCCATTTACACTTTCCTATTTTAGCCACAAAATGAACCGAATTTTTGTGTATACAAATAAATGCATTTCTTTCCTTCTTTCCTAAAAATGTCACCTTTTGACACAAACTGGTGAAATCGATCATTATATTTTATACATAATTAGACACCCATTGATGCAAATAACTTCATATATTTTTTTATGGACGAAGGCGGCTGACGAGCATTTAGTCTACCTGATGGTAAGTGGATACTGTCGCCCATAGAAATCCGCTATACATGCCAACATTAGTCCAAAATGACAAACGTTGGCTCGCCCCGGAGACATAGGAATGGATTTGGAGGAATCTCACTCACTACCGAAACAAATAGGTACGTACATTAGGGAAATAAGATAGATTGGGAAATGCAATACATTTCAAGTCTTCTGTGAGAGAGGGGTAACGTGGCCAATCGAGCGCGTCCAGTGGCTGTTAGATTGCAGCGTGCACACTCCTCCTCAAAGGGTTTAGGTCTTCATATGGCTTAGGTACTTTCATATTGATGGCTTCATATTGATATGAAAGATTGGAGTACAAACGCAGAAAAGAACAGTTGAACCCAATTACAAATGTCACCTTTTTATCCTAACCTCCTCAATTATAGTACTGTGTCCCGAAACATGTCAGTACATTCTACGGCCGTCTTCTGCCGAAAGATAGCTGTAACTCGAGGAGTATGTGAAGCAGTTAGTTGTGCACGCCCAGCGACTATTGGACGCAGCGTAAAAAAAACATAAAATTGGAATTATATATTGGAGATGCCGGGGATCGAACCCGGGGCCTTTCACATGCAAAGCGAACGCTCTACCACTGAGCTACATCCCCTGTGTATTTAAATTGTAGAAACATAGTAATATAATTATAATGCATATGACATATACAATACTATTGATACCTGTGTACACACAAATAATGAAGATATTGTTAGTTGTTTTGTTTCTAACACTTGATAAAATAAAACATAATAATATCATAGTAATTATATTAAATTTAGTGTTGTAAAAAAAAGGAAACTGAGCGCTCGAGCCCTAAATCAATTCTGAGGGAACCTTAAGAACCTTAACCATTTTAGACTTGAGCTTGAGGATAGCCCTTAAGGTTAACCTCGAAGTTTAATCTCAGCGGTTAATCTCATATTAAAATTTCATAAACGCTCCCTCAGCGCTCGAATGTCAGTCATTTGTACAACACTAATTTACCTACCTTACTATACAAGATAAATATCAGACAATAATTTCCCACTGCAGCTCACGACATGGGCCCAATATGAATAGGTGGATGTTACATATGGAACAGATTTTTTTTAATACTCGGACACGTGGGTTTTCCAATAATGTTCTCATTTATCATCGATATAGTGAATTGATAAATCTGTATTTAGTAAAAACTCAGTGGTACTTGGCCTTGGATAGGTAGAATCTTGATTGAAACTCACTACCTGTGAATTGAGAATTAGAACCACGAACCAATCATCTATCCGTAATTTTACTTAGCATTGCATTAATCCCCTAGTAAAAATACAGATAAATTCTAGTATTCTCTCTTAATATGGCTTTGTCCCCACTGGCAATTCCCACTGGGAGGAAAAACGGCAATTGTAGACAAAATTATTTCGCTGATATCAGTTCGAACACTTTCGTCTCGCGAGAGACAGGTCAAAATATTAGCAGCTGATCGCCAACGTTCACTAGTTGGAGAGGCACCACAAGAAAAAGAAGTGTAGACAACGGAAGGCTTATTAGTTTTAGTTAAAATTTTCGTTGTACTCACTATTAAAAAAAAGTTAAAAAAAACAGAATAAAGAAACAATTTAATTTGGATTAGTGGTAATTTAAATCAATATAATTTGAATTTATTTACATATAACAATCTTTTCTTCTAAAACAACTGTAAGTCTTCGTATAGTTTCATATCAGGGGATGTAGCTCAGTGGTAGAGCGTTCGCTTTGCATGTGAAACGCCCCGGCTTCGAACCCGTTTCGTTCCCACATGTTTCGTGTGAAGTTGATTTTTTATGTAACTTTTAGTTGCGACCTTATAACAAAATTTGATTATAGAATAAATAATATATCTAAATACTTTATCTTACCTTAGGCTATCACTACAAAAGATCCATTCGTGAAGTCGTGAGTTCAAATTCCCACAAATTTCAAATGAGTGTCTACTGAAGTGCGGATTTTTAAAAATTATTACTAACTCGGCGATAAAGGAAAACATCGTGAGGAAACCCGAACGCGAAAAAGAATCTGGTGTTTCCACCAATCCACATTGGGCCTGCGTGGTCCAATTTTGGCCCGTAACCTCGTAGTGATTCACTAGGGGTGACCTACGTTAGTGAACTTTATAGCCTGTTATCAATCGAATATCAATCGACAATACACGCTGCAATCAAACAGCCACTGAGAGCAGTCGATTGGCCATGTCACCTCTCTCTCACATAAGACTACCTTGAAATATACTGCATTTCCCACTTCATCCTATTCCCCAAGGTACGTACTTGTTGCGGTAGTGAGTGTGATATGCCAGAGCCAATTCCCATTCCATCTTATCCTATCCCTCAGCATTTTCCCAACCTTTTTTCCAAATCCATTCCTACATCTTGGGTAGGCAGTGCAGCCGGGGGCTGTGCCAATGTTTGTCATTCTGGACTGTCATTAGCATGTACGAAGGATGTCCATGGACGACAGTATCCACTTACTACTGTATGCTTGTCTGCTGCCTTCACCCTATAAAAAATAATTAAATACAATAAACGTTAAACAATAACTTTAGACATTATACCGACACTACTAAATATACAGGGCGTCATATTTCGATGCAACATTAAGGGAAATTAAATATTAAAGATAAGAAATTTCACTTAGGTAATACGGAGACATTTTTATTTTTTAAAATATTCACTAATATTCATATTCAATAACAAACGCGTGAATATTCAAGTGTCTGTTCCATTTTCAAATTAATTATTTAAGTGCGATAAACAGGCATCACAGCAACGTTCTTTTTTAAAAAAAAAAAATAATCGCCTTGTATTTATCTTTATCTTTATTTAATAAATATACTTATAAATTTATCATTTTTATCATGCACATAGTCATATTCATAGAAAATCATATTTCTTACTAATAAGTACTTTATTAGTAAATAATGCAAGTAGCTATCTATGAAATGATAGTGCCGATATTGTTAGAAGTACGGAAAAGTCTATTTATTTTGCTGAACAAAATTTTAAATTGAATGTTAAGGTTCGATTCCCCTATTGAGACAGGAGATTTTTCAAAAATCTTTGACTGCAGTTCTACTTATTTTTAAAAATAAAATGAAGTCTGCATTAACTGAAATTATCTTCAATATTTAAAGTACTTTCCCCACATGTTGTATCGAAATGGGACGTCCTGTGTATGTATGTAAAAATTAAATATAAAATGTAGAATTAAGATATTATTGTTCACTTGTTATGAAGATAAACTCACTTGCAGATTTCTATCCAATGATTCAAATGGTGGTTCACTCCCCATGGATTAGTGATGATTTACGATGTCCACCTCGACTCAAGTGCGGTACTGAGTAAGCCGCCAAATGTTCTTCATGCCATTAGGTTCCCTGCTCTCGAGATGGCTATTACGTTGCGCCATGAAATGCGCGTTCTCTTGAAAAATATTAAATTCTTTATCTGAGCAATCAAAATGACATAGTGGTATATTTTTCTCATCGCTTTATTTAGTTTAGTTTAATTTCCATGTAGATAATATATATATATCAAAGAATTAGAACAGCAAAGCCTCGTTGATTGTGATTTTATGAATAGAATTCCACTTGAGTAACCTTCCACGAGATAATATTTTATAAGTACGTACAAAATACACATCTTAGTTTGGTTAGTACATACTAAATATCTACCAATGTGCCTATTACATACATTAATAGCCACGTTACATCAGTAGTGGTTCGAGGGTTGTGTTACTAGATCCGGGATGTCACATATTTTCTGTCATATTATAAATTTCCCTCCGAGACAACCGTGACTCCCAGTATTTTAGAGATTAATAACTACATATAAAAATGCTGTACGTAGTACATACGTAGCTGTACTGTATTGATGTATAATTGGCGAATTAAGTTACGAAGGATAGTCACGTAGATGAATGAAAAATATTGAAACTAACGAAATCTTAGTTAAAATATAAACAACAGTGTCAATCTTGTCCGGGGACCGTTTGACCGGAACTCGAGAAGTAATGGTTGAGTTTTTGTTTGATTAATATAAAAAAATATGTGTTATGGGTTTTGTAGTTTAACCGTGATAATTTATTAAATTTCAAAGTGCATCATGTTCGTGACAATAAAAAAAAGCGTAAGACTTCGTTTTTCATATGCTTCGAAGGAGTCCTTCTCTGTTTTCAGTAAACCTGAAAAAACTTCCTCTGACTCTTAACTTCCTTCGACGTGACTGGACATTGACGTGATGTGTTTTGAATTTATACATCAAAATTGTTAATTACGAGGAAAACTCGACACTGACACAATGTGCTAATTGCGCAATTGAATATATGAAAAAAAATACCCTGGCCAGTACTAATAGCTACTAAATATAAACCTAACCTAAGTTTAAGAGAGTGCAAACAGTATTAGTATTAGTAAGTAGTAAATCAAGGTAAAAAAATTAATAAACCATAGCTGGTTGAATCATTAATTTCAATGTAAAAAACGCACTTACTGTTTTACCACAAAAAGTCATGCTTTAATCAGTTTTTTAAAAGTACAGTATGTAACGAGTCTTAAATGTTTTTTAACATCTTTACTGTTTAAATAGACAAATATATGTGAAAAAAGCATAAATCTTAAAAAGTATGCATAGAATCAGAATCGAGCAAATGCAGCGTTCCAAGCGTAGCTTTAACATTGTATTTTGTGTTAATGAGTTCATTTCGAAATGGAAATCAAAATATTCATTAATGATCTTCATTGCAACTTTTAATTGCAATTTCACCTTTTAATTGTTAAATCTTTTGAAACTTAGCTTTACAACTTATCTACAACTCATCGCTCCCCAAAAACAGTCTTGACTTTTCGCTAATTTACTGGCCCCAATTCAAATGTCCACCCACATGTCACGCCACAATCGTATTGCACTTACATCGCCTTACTTTTTTAATATAACGTCACAAAAACTGCCCACTGCGCCCTGTTTACAAAAACAATTTGTTGTTCTTAGTTACGCTGTTTTTTCTCACGTTTTTCTCCTTCGGATGCAATGTTTTATCTTGGTGTCCTTTGTTTGTAGATTGCGTCTCAGGACAAATGGGTAACCAATGGCAGCATTGAAGCAGATTGTAGACATAGTTAACTTGTTAGTCCACACAATATAATTTGCTTTGAGAAAATTTTGAAAACTGGTAGACCAGTTGCTCTGTCGCTTATATACCGACCAAATTTTTAAATGCAGACCAATTAATGCTATTCCAGCAAATGCTGTAAATAGATTTATTGAAAATAAGTAATATTTAAGTTTTACGTGAATTAAATGCATAACTAATTACTTTATGTATTTAATTAATATACTATGATGTTATGGTATATGTAAAAATATATATTGTATTTATCAAATTTGTATGAGCTTTGTGTATAGCAAAATTGTATGAGACATTTCGCAAAAACTCAAAAGAATTTAATTCTTAGTAAAAATATTCGTTAAATGTTCATGTCAATGAACTCAGGAATCAGGTTATTGTATAGAATTTTTGGATTGAAAACTAAATAAAAAATTAAACGTTTTGACCCCTTTCTTACATTTCACGTACATCTTATATATAATATATTCATTTATGTATATTTTACAGTGTTTTAAACAGCGTTGAAAAATATAAGATATATTTGTTATTATATATCGATTTGCCAGTTTACTGGAAGGTGGAGTAATGTGGTAACAATTTATTTGTACCCAGTTTGGTGGTTACATATAAAAAAAATTGGCAACGAGTGAAAAAAAATATTTTCGTTAATATTTCTGTTTTGTATAATACCTACTCTATTTGGTCACTGAAACACTTTTAAAATTTAAATAGTTTTCATATGATACGTGAAACGTGAACGTGAAAATTGGTTCAGTAGTTCTCGAGATATTTTAAGGTAAAACAACATCAGCGGCCATCTTGATGACATTTCGACTATAGATACGAAGACACCACGTTACAAATAATAAAATAACTATGTTATTTTATATTATATAGTTATGATAATGTAGCAACAATGTACTATTAAATGTTGTCTACCGTAAAGTGAGTGGATAGTTTGTTTATTAAGAGTATATTAAAAAAAAATGAGGCAAACTGAAAAAGATCAATTTTTTATATATATTTCTGTTTCTGTAATATCTATGCTATTGAGTCCCTAAAACATTTTAACTAGGTGCTAACATTTAAACTAAATCTAAAACTAGGTCCAGTGATGGGTAAACTACGGGTAAGTCTAGGTCTACTAACCTAGATCTAGACCTAGGCCTAGGCGGCTTTTTTCAACCAGCCCGCCAATAAACAAAACGGTAAGCTTATAAAGACCAATTTGAAAAATTAAAAGATTAATATAAAATTCATTATTATTATGTTTTATTTGTTTATTTTGGCCGGCCATGGTAGATCGGCATCCATTTTTTCCGTACTCAGGAGATCGTGCTCTAATAGATTTTGCTAGCTATTGCTATAACCCGAGTGAGTCTTATTTTCTCATATGCCATTTGGTCGCCCTACTAAAAGGTTGCCGTGAAGACATCGCTTTAGAGATAAGGCCGCCGATTGCAAGTACTTCTAATTTACTTGTAGGTATTTTGTATTTCGCTAAACGTTTTGGTGTTCAATAAAGTATATCTATCATGTATCTGTTAACCTGTTTAAATCTTTACTCTTTTTAAGACTCACTACCACCTACTTACGGACAAGGGGTAATGATATAAAAAGTAAGCCGACCCCCCACCCCCACCCCCCACTTACCTACCTGTGCACGCGGGGCGCATAGTAACACCTCGATTAGGGGGCGAGGGTAACTTGGATAGCTCTGAACTCTTAAAGAATATAATGCGAAGAAAACTAAATTTCAAAAGTAGTGTACGGGTTAAAATTTTATCAGAGCTATTTACATGTAATCCTTGAGGGTTTTCTAATTAAGTAATAATTAACTAATATAATTTTATAAAAGGAGAGTGCATGCTTCATTCCCACAGCCGCTGAGCGCACTCGACTGGCCACGTTACCTCTCACAGAAGACTACCTTAGTACTGCATTACCTACTTTATCGTATTTCCCCAATGTACCTACGTGTTTCGGTAGTGAGTGAGATATGCCAGAGATATGGTCCCATCCCATCCTATCCCTCCCCATTTTCCCAATCCATTCCTTAATCAGCAAAGGTAAGCAGCGCATCCGGGGGCGTGACAACGTTTCTCGTTCTGGACTGATGTCGGCATGTATCGCTGATATCTATGGACATGTAAATGTCATGTCTATGACTCCTTGTTGTAAATGTAATAGGTACCTATATAAAAATAAAAGTAAAATATTAAAAACAGCAAAAAGCCTTTAATTTCAGAAATCTAAAAATAATAAAACATCCTAATAAATTTATTATTAATCGGAGTCTGAATCAGAACTGGAGCTATCACGATGTTCACAATTTTCATCCTCGCTATCACTGCCTCCCAATTGTATGATAAATTCGTCTATTGTGTTTTCCATTAATCCATCATAATTCCAATATTGCTCTTCAACAGATGTAACATGCCTCAAATAACTTTCTTAGTCATTTGTAAATATTTACATTGAGAAATTGCATCTAAAGTCAAATGTAATAAAGTCCTCTCAGCCCAACCAGGTCATCCCAACCCCTGCAGCCATCTGCAAAACCTTCTCCTCCGGTATTTTTTAAGGGCAATGCCGACTGGAGCTACGTTCGCGCTGCTTTAGATTCCTTAAAAATTAACTTCACCAGTGCGACTAACACTAGTGTTGCCCTTAAAGTAAAGGTCCCCAGCGCCAAGCACTACAGGTCCCTCACCACCTTCCTCCGTACGTAGAAAATCTCCTTTCACACTTATGCAACGGAGGAGGAGAAATGTCCCCGTGTTGTCGTCCACGGCCTCCTCCAACTTGGAGAGGATGAGATCTTAAAAGATCTCAAATCAAGGAGCGTGACAGGACCCTCTATAACCTCATGTTGGTTATCCTTACCCTCACCTTAGTCCAAACTAATTCTGATCTAACCGAGGACCTGGCCCGCTGTAGTTATTAATATCCTCATAGTCATCAACCTTCAGGAAATTAGAAACCTAGCCCAAGCCTTCAGGTCCACTGAAGGAAATCCTATGGCCCGTCTAGACCTAGTCGTTAAGTACCTACTAGCCCATACTTAGCGCCCTTGGCCTCTTCAAGGCGTCCCCTCCAAAAAAAAAATTTAGGAGCGTCAAAAACAATAAACTTCTCTTACCCTCCTCCAATTTTGTTGGCGCATCTAGAGAGCTAGGGAAATTATTTAAGGCTGAAAACTCAAGCATTGATGAGGGTGGTTGCTGACTGCTAAGGTAGTATTTAATTTCACCTCATTCTCCTTATCGCATTCACCTTAATTTTGGTGGTCTTTGGGAGGCTGGAGTAAAATCCACAAAATTTCACCTCCGACGTATTTTAACCGAGTCGACCCTAACTAACGAATAGCTTTCAACAGTATTAGCTCAAATTGAAACCTGTTTAAATTCGAGGTCGATATATCGTTTTCTCTCAAACCAAGATGACTACGCCTGGTCATTTTCTCGTAGAAGAACAATTAGTCCGCATCGTAATTACAAAAGTCATAGTGTTAGCGGTTTTCGCAGGTGGCAGTTAACACAAAAGATGCTACAGCATTTCTGGAGGAAATAGTCGCAAGGGTATCCAACCAAACCAAATATAGGTGATGTTGTTTTAGTTAAGGAGGATGATATTCCTCCATCTAAATTGTAATTTGACATGACTGAAGAAAAGCACCTTAGTCCAGATAAGATTACTCTAGACTTTAAAATGTAATAATTAAAATTGTAAAAGAACTGTTTCGAAATTGATTGTGTTGCGTATAGCTTTTTGAACTTAATCTAATACTGTATTGTTTTTTAAAATAAATTCTTATGTACGAGTATCTTATGCCCTTATCCTTACTTCTTATTTATACTGTATATTTTGTTTTGTGTTCAATCTTAGTGAGACAGTGGCAATGGTTGATGGTTTTAAGGCTGTCTGTCCTTGGTGGGCTGCATGTTCGGCGATATCGAGTGTTTCCCTAGGATCGCCGAACAGAGGGCGCTGTGCGCGGTTCTGTATTACAATATTGTTGTTTTTACCAAACCAAACACCTACTGTACTGTTTGTTAAATGGGATAGTCGAAGAAACCCATGAGTGATTTAGTATAAATAAAACATTCTATGGTAGTGGGTGTTCTTTTTGAAAAGCCTAACAGCATAACTTTTTTGGTTCAATCTAAAGTTAAGTGTCTACCTAACTTTAAATTACTTTAAACTAAATAAATATTTACTAATTAAATAAATAATCACATTTTCAAATGAACGTTTGCTTCTAAAAGTATGTCTGTTTAAGATTTTTTTATAATTGCGTAGCCTAGTGGTAGTGTGACATCTATAGACAAGTAATGGAACTAGTAAAAAGCTTCAGCGGCGACATCTTTCAACTTGAATAGGAACTAGAATAACTGAAGGCGAAGGGTGGCGAAGGTTTTTAATATGTTCATTCGATTTCTTTTATAAAACAAAGTTTTTGTCGAATTATTTTGATTTTTTAAAAATTTCTATCGAATGAACTGCAATAAGTGATTGTGTATTAATAACGATTATTCTACGAAATTTTTAAACTTCTGACGCCTATAAATTTTCATAAGATTTTTTCTCAATGAGGGGATACGTTTGTTTTATAGTGTTTCTGCCTGAAAAGTTATACGCCGTTTAAATATTATTTTTCATTTAATACTTAGCTCCAGAAAAGCATTATGCTGCAACCAAAGGTAACCCCAGCTTCACCCGCCAAAGTAACTTCCGTCTTAACTGTGCAACTTTTCATTACCAGTCAACCCCCGCGGGGGACGGATGGCATGCCGATCACGTATTCCGTACGTGGCGTTCGGAGGTAGGTATTACTACGTGATAGTAAGCGGATGTTTTACGGATTTTGCGAGGCGCGTAGAAGCTGCGTGACTGTAAGAAACGAATAATGATTTTTAAATTCAAAACCTATGCAAAGGATTTTTTTTGTCTATTTAAAATATTTTCATCATTTTCTTAATTCCTCAATTCCCAAATGCAAGTAGTCTATCTACGAACATGCCAACAATCGTTTTAATTTTAGTGTATTTTTTAAGTAAACACCGACTGTCTCGATTATAAACATTATTGCTGATTCATTCTATTTTCATATGGGACTAATTTCGCTGGCATAACAACCTCTAAGGAAATAGTTAAAAAATAAAACAACAGCATTCCTGAAGGTGATAAAGACAACTATTTTATGAACTAACGTTCTCTCGTCAATATCATGTCACGTCAGTGCATTAAGGGAACTTCACGTATTTAGTTTAGTTACACAGGTCACCGCTACTGATTTATGAAGCAGCAGTCATGTATGTACCCAATTAAGTTTTTCAGTTTTAGTAAATTCCTGTTTTAGTAATATCTGACATTAACATTCAATACATACTCACACATACAATGCAGCACAAGCCTAAAACCTGCTTCCCTTAAATAATTCAGACAACACATCCAGACCTCAACGTTTACCGGCTAGTGGAAACACGATATCAGACAACGTCCCAGGCCTCCCCTCAATAATATATTTCGTCACTAATGTATTTTGGGCCATAATCCACCGCGTGGGCCCAGTGTGGATTGGTGGACAGGGGAAACATACAATGCAGAATGTACACATACATTTTTATCACAAAGCTAATTTTCTAAATTATTCTTAAACTTCCGTTCTATTTTCACACCTATCAGATGTTATACGTATCTCCAACGCAGGTGTGTCAAATTCCGATCACGTACGTGGAACGTGCGCGGCTCGCAAGGAATTACTTCTAGACATATTTATAAGTATCTGTATATATAACTTCCTATAGCATGGGTTCAAACTTCGTCAGAGAGCATGTATAGGAACTCGATAAAGAAAAATACTCTCTGAAATTACGAAATGCTTCTAGATTAAAAAATGCTGAATTACTGACTAAACAGTGTTGAGGCTGACTAAGAATATATGGTCATTGATTGTCAGTACTGTCAATGGAGATGCCGGAGTTCGAACCCGGGGCCTTTCACATGCAAAGCGAACGCTCTACCACTGAGCTACAAATAAAAATAATACAAATGTGTTGTTTAAATTTTACTAATGAAGATAGTGTTATATTATATTTATAAATTGTATTTAGAATGCAGACGTTACGAGTTACGAGTATGTTTTCAGCTAAATAGCAGATGCACCCTTAAAGTGGTAGGTACTATACTCGTAGCAATTAAACAACTTTGAACGGTTTAAATCGCGTATATTTGACATTATTTATATCCCGACGTTTCGAACACTTTGCAGTGGACGTGGTCACGGGGTGACTAATTGATTTTATTTGTCACTTGAGTTATTAAGAAATTATTTGGACTACCGTCTGAATTTTTTTGAACTACCGTCTGAATTTTTTAATCATAACATTCCCTATGTACGCAGTATTCACTCACGGTGTCCAGAGGTCTTGCAGTATTGCGTTGGCCTTGGGATTTAATTAATTTAATGACTGGATCCCAAGCCGGTGGTACTTGCCAACCATCTTCTCTATTGAAATTTGGGTGTTTCTTGATTTCAATAGCCTCGCGTAACATTCTTGGCATGAATCGGGTCTCTCTAGCAAGGATTTGTGGATTATCAAATCGAATGTAATGGTTGGGTTTGTCCAGAGCATGTTCACAAACTGCAGAGTTGGTCGAGCGTCTGTTCTTCATGTCAGCTATGTGTTCTTTTATCCGGATACCGATGCTCCTCTTTGATTGCCCAATGTATGATAACCCGCATTCACAATCAAGCTTGTAAACACCTGCATCTTGTAGGGGGATATTGCTCTTGACCGGTCTTAAAAATTGGCTAATCTTCATGTGCGGCTTGAAGTAAGTTTTAATTGAATTTTAACTTTGAACGGTTTAAATCGCGTATATTTGACATTATTTATATCCCGACGTTTCGAACACTTTGCAGTGGACGTGGTCACGGGGTGACTAATTGATTTTATTTGTCACTTGAGTTATTAAGAAATTATTTGGACTACCGTCTGAAATTTTTTGAACTACCGTCTGAATTTTTTAATCATAACATTCCCTATGTACGCAGTATTCACTCACGGTGTCCAGAGGTCTTGCAGTATTGCGTTGGCCTTGGGGTTTTATTAATTTAATGACTGGATCCCAAGCCGGTGGTACTTGCCAACCATCTTCTCTATTGAAATTTGGGTGTTTCTTGATTTCAGTAGCCTCGCGTAACATTCTTGGCATGAATCGGGTCTCTCTAGCGAGGATTTGTGGATTATCAAATCGAATGTAATGGTTGGGTTTGTCCAGAGCATGTTCACAAACTGCAGACTTGGTCGAGCGTCTGTTCTTCATGTCAGCTATGTGTTCTTTTATCCGGATACCGATGCTCCTCTTTGTTTGCCCAATGTATGATAACCCGCATTCACAATCAAGCTTGTAAACACCTGCATCTTGTAGGGGGATATTGCTCTTGACCGGTCTTAAAAATTGGCTAATCTTCTTGTGCGGCTTGAAGTAAGTTTTAATTGAAGCTCGTCTTAAGATATTGCCAATTTTGTCAATAAATGAGGAGTCTGAGGTCAATAAATCCTTAGCTTTCCTTGACATTTTAGTCATCAGAAATCCTGACAACTCTCTTGGTCATACTGTGTATAGGAAACCCACCCATACAGATAAATATCTCAATGGTAACTCCCATCACCATCCATGTCAGTTGGCTACCGTAGGCAAATCTTTGTTACAGAGAGCACACGGCATCTGTGACACTGACCACCTCGAGGAAGAGCTTCTGCATGTAAAACAAGTACTGCGAAGCAACAATCACAAACTCCCACGAATGCGTCACAGAAGCCGCCCCAAGCCTCCTACAGTTGAGCGACAACTGAGTGCCATCTTACCATACATCAAGGGCATCACTGACAAAATTGGCAATATCTTAAGAAGATTGGCACATTAAATTGGCACAAGAAGATTAGCCAATTTTTAAGACCGGTCAAGAGCAATATCCCCCTACAAGATGCAGGTGTTTACAAGCTTGATTGTGAATGCGGGTTATCATACATTGGGCAAACAAAGAGGAGCATCGGTATCCGGATAAAAGAACACATAGCTGACATGAAGAACAGACGCTCGACCAAGTCTGCAGTTTGTGAACATGCTCTGGACAAACCCAACCATTACATTCGATTTGATAATCCACAAATCCTCGCTAGAGAGACCCGGTTCATGCCAAGAATGTTATGCGAGGCTATTGAAATCAAGAAACACCCAAATTTCAATAGAGAAGATGGTTGGCAAGTACCACCAGCTTGGGATCCAGTCATTAAATTAATTAAATCCCAAGGCCAACGCAATACTGCAAGACCTCTGGATGCAAGATAGTGTGCAAAAAGGCAGATGAAATCCAATTACGCAATACCATTCTATAGATCGATCGTTGTTACGTCGCGACATATTCGAACAAAAAGCCCATTCTATCTATATTACTTCTCAATTACTAGGAATTTAGAACAGTAAGGAAGCACTAAATCATGATTATGTCAAGGGATGGGAGCTGCATTTAGTCGGCCCAGTGTGATGGCATTCCGCGCCGCCATAAAAATATTTTCACGCGCCAAACGAGGGATTCAACCCTATTAAATGCTTGGTAGGTACATATTATTGGTAATGTGAAAATTGTCTATGATAGTAGTTTAATTTTTAAAATATACATAAATTTAGATAATAGAATTGGAGTTTGGAAAACAGAGCCGTTGTTTTTAATAATGACATTCAAATCTATTGATATCCATATATTTCACACTTATTGACGAAAGAAAATTTTGAGAAAGTATAAAAGAGTTTCACATTTTGTTGAACTCCATTTTTAATGTTCTTTGAGAGCAATGTCGGGATTGTAATGATGTTACAAGGCATGGAATAGTAGATTTATAATAAATAGTATTATAATAAATTTCGGTTTTTATATATCTTGTTAGATTTGAATGAGCTCATTTAAGTAGGTATTGTGTTAGTGATGTCTATTAAATAATTATTAGTATCATAAAATGTAACTACTACAATACAACATAATAACACAAACAAGCTAATGATTTTTTTAAACTTTCGAGCTTTGTACACATTTTATATTCTAAATCGGGTCTGAACGCGTATAATAAAGGTATTATGTTAATTTTAAATTAAATTAATGAAATGTTAGTAGAAGCAGTTTGTAATTAAAAGCGAAGCGCGAATTTTTCTAAATTTCTCCGCGATCCAATAAAGAAATGCAAATGAGGTGCGGCGAAGAATTATTGCTTTGAACAGTATCGTGGGGTCGTTCTCTAGTCGATATTTTTTGTCGTAAACAGTCCTATTATTATAAAATAAAGGATTCTATTAATAATAATTCTTTATTATAAAGTAAAGTTTTTTCTATAAAGAAAGAAGGTAGTAAAAGAACTGATTGCCCGCCGGGCTGGTCAATTGATATTTGTTGCCCATGAACATCCGCGATACATTCCTATAAATAACCTTTGGCGATTTAGAAGGTGGAATAAGGATTAGAAGGGATTGGAAACAAGAAAATTAATAGTGTTAAGTACCTACTCTTCCTATTACACTTCCCTTTATCTACTGAGTGGGATACGAGTTTTCGATTTTTATCAATTTTGCCACACTTAAAATAACTGTTCGGTATTTCATTTATTGTTATAATGACGATCATCGACTCATGTGTACTGCTAATTAAATAATGCCGGTCGGCCAGTATATAACTTAAAGATGTATATAACTTGGAATGGTTACAACGTAACATATCACATCTGAATATGTGTTTGGATGTTTGTTTCTTTGTTAATCTTCGTTTTCGTCTCTTCGTCTCTTCGTTTTTGTTCTGAATGCAAAGATGGCCGACCGGCATTATTTAATGAATAATATTGGAATTACACTTAAAAAACATCGCTATGGCATATCGGTGCTTAATTACTGTAACCTAAGGTTGTCCTAAAATATATCGATAAGTTGTAAACACGCAACCATAGGCACTCACCAACCCCCTTAACAGTGAGATTGTAAAAAAGTTTTTACTGCTAATTCCCGGCCGGCCATTTTGCCTGTGCACTTATTTCGCAGTTTTACTGCCACCCTACATTGTCAATCTGTTTGTAAATGAAGTTTACCGTTTGTTTTAGTATCAATGCTGTGTTTATGTTGTTTTGTGGTTACTTTTTGATTACAAATTGGTGGTAGGGAATTTTTTATATGTAATGTGACGTAACTTTGTTGCTATTGTACAGAACAGAATCCCGCTTTCACAGGCGGTCTAAAACCCCTCAGCGTCCGGAAAAACGTTGCGTCTCTCTGCGTGGACTTTCGCCTGTGCATTGGGGAATGTTCTTCAGATTGTTCTCGGGTTTCTACCACTACGGGTAGGTACAAGCCGTAAACATGACGAAATGTTTAATGGATTGAGTTTGTCTAATTAACAAAATCTACAAATGTCAAAAATTACAACAACGTTAACGTGTTAAAAGTAATCGCTTAAAATTAACCCATCATAGAAGCGCCTTGCATCCGCATTTCCTCTAGGCGTCGCGTATTGTTCGGTCCAAAAACCTGTTTATACCGCGAACCCGTAGTCTGTGGAACGAACTGCCTCGCTACGATATGGGGTTTATCAAGAAGGCTGTAAATAGGATTTTGCAAGGTCGGCGGCATACCCGCATACCTCCTGTTGTTGCAGATGTCCAGGGGCGGCAGTAACCACCTACCACCACGTAGGCCGTTTGCTCATCCGCCTACTTTCCTATAAAAAAAAACAGAATGAAACTATGTACAATAAATGTACAATAAAAATGGTTGTAATGTTAAACCATGTAGTGACCTAATAAATATTCAGTTCTAAATATAAAAATTTCATTGTAATCCATTCTGAATTGAGTTATAAATCAAGTGAAGATCCTAGTTTATTATAATACAATCGGGGATGTTTCCACCCTGTTTGAATTAAGGACAATATTCACTACCCTTGCATTGCTGCCATACCTCTTCTAAAGTAAGATAGGGTACTCCCTAGCCTTTGTGTCCTTAATAAAACTGCTTTTCTAAAGACGGTATCAATAGAAAATACAGTCAGCAACAGGTCAACATATGCCCATGGGCTCCTTGAGCCGGAATTGATGTTTTTGGGTACATTAGGATGCTGCTTGCTGTACTTAGTATAAAAATATACATCTTATATATACATGCAGATTTATTGTTATAAATAACTCATCACATCACTCACCACGTTTGTTAACGTCACATGAAAATGGGTCGGGTGCAGAGTCTAAGTAGCAAAATGACTAAGTTTCAGAAATAATAGGTCTTAAAATGACTAGGTAGTATAAAGTCTAGGTCTCAAATAGACCAGATCACAAAACGACTGAATCGTATAATGTCTATGTGGCATAATGACTACCTATGTCTCAAAATGTCTTGTACCATCAATACCAAATTACTTCTGCATACCCATTACGAATTACTACTCGTCAAATCATTAGGTACCCACTAATTTTGCTGTAAGGTCATTTCGCTATCTAGTCATTTTGTTACTTAGATATTTTGCAATCTGGACGTATCGCAATTAAGTCATTTTGGATTTGAGCTTTTTTTCTATTAATAATTTTGCTAGATAAACTTTCTGCGACCGACCCATGAAATAATGATCAATTAGATTATTTCGTTGAACATGCAAGATAATTAATTGGTTGATATTAGATAGGTACGTAGGTATAGTGCCTATGCTAGGTAGGCTAGCTTTTGCCCGTTTCACTTGCTTAGAAGTTACAACTCGAATTTCCCCGTGAAATAATTAATTAGGCAAGCGTATCTTGATCCCATATATATATAATAAATCTCATCTATATATCTATCTATATCTATACATATAATAAAAATGTAACTGATCGCTGTCTGTACATGGAAGATATATGAGAAAAACTATTATTGGGGGCCTTTATCAACGCAATAGAACCCAAAATAATTATTGTTAGAATTTTTGTCTGTTTGTCTGTGCGTTTGTGCGCACTAATCTTAGAAACGGCTTAACCGATTTGGGTGCCGTTTTCACTAATGTATTGTGGTAAGCTTTACTTAAAATTTAGTATTTGTTAATCAGTTCATAAATAAAAAAAGTTATATCAATTTCAAGACGGTGTTTATAAACTAAAGTCCACGCGGATGAAGTCGCGGGCAACAGCTAGTATATAATAAAAGAACAATTGGGGATCAAACGTCATATAGTTTGATAAGAAATGCAATCACCTTGTACTAGAGAACCCTCTATATTTTGACAACCACTAAATCGATTTTAATAAGAATGCACGAACATTTTTCGCGATAAATACTTCACGCCTTAGTGGGAACCATGGCAAAATCGGACCATCCGGCAAATTCTGAGCTATTGCTAACAGACACACCAACAAATAGACGTTGTTCTATAAATATTTGGACATAGAAACGATACAGATGTAGTTATGTCATTTTAAATAATATGTCATACGAGTGAGTTTGTCAAGCCCCAGCAGTTGACCATGACTTCCGCGAGGTTCAAACTCATGCATTACCTCTACTGTTCTGTCTCAAGTGTATTGACTGTAAAAAGTGTATTGACGCTCACAAAGAATATTTTGAGAAACAATAAATTTATTTTTGGCCATTCATTGTATTTTTTCTTATTCATTCGGGAAACTTACAGTGTGGCCCTCCTAATACAAAGTTCCGTCAGTTGCAACAATACGTTTAAATCAGTAGTAAGTGGTTGTCATTTGCCCCTGGGTCGTGTAGGTTTGATACTTCATGGACATTTTGTCTGAGATACAATAATTACTTTTTGTGTATGTTAATATCCTGAGCTAAGCGTCATCTAGTAGCTCGTTCCACATTTATTCTATTCACCGGCAATATATTGGTTAATCTCAATATTGCCCGATAGATCAGCGCTCGCTCGCCATACATCGTTGTAACAGCGCCATGCCTCCCGTAGTAACATAAAACTGAATCTTTTATGTTACCACTGGATGTATGGGTTACCGCTGTCAATCTTTGCAAGACGAACTGCAGCTTTTTCAGAATTTGTGGGTTTGAAACTTCAGCATTTTAAAAATACATAGGTTCATGTTTTTTGAAAATTTCCATGTTAATGTTATTCAAGAAGAATACTTAAAGATGCGACAAAACCAGGCGTAATGTGAAAGTACAACCGAAGGAAACATACAAAGGAACTACGACATCCTTTACCGTATACCGTATCGATGTTTTCATTCGTTACAGAAGTCGCAGGACGGCCACTTCTCTCATCGTCTTTCAAGGACAATTTTCCGTGTTTAAATTGAGAAAACTGTCTAAGAATTGTTGCACGGGACGCTGCGAGTTTCCCAAAAGCTAATGCTAATCTGTCTTTACACTCACTTTCATTTAAACCAACTTTAAAATCGTATAACATCATTGCACGAAAATGTTCTCGTTCGCTTTTTATATGCAATAAAAAGTGAATACAACATATTGATTTTTTTCGTTATGACTATCGGAATTCGAATTTCAAATAAATAATGTTTTAAAAACAGTACAGCTCCAAAGAGTTCTTTTTCTAAAATTTGAGTATCTCAATTAACCTAGTCACCCTATGTACTATGCTATGGCCCATAGCACTGGGAGTATTACAGAACGAGGAGTTTTCCTCATCCCATTAGATACACTTATATCCTTATATATTGCAGGTGTCCATGGGCAGAGGTAGCCACTTCGTTGGCCACTTGCCCGTATGTCTCTCTTGCTATAAAACACTCCCCCTTTTTGCTTTTGATGAAATGTGATGATGTTTTGTGACTTGTGATGTGTAGTCTTGTGTTGTGGCGGACATGTGATGTTGCAAACAAATACTAAAACTATAGACTAAAATGACTATAGACCTCTACGGAAGACAATGTCTTGTTACATTAAGTTTGCCCATCGTACTTTGTGCAATAAACTGTTAAAATATATAAATAAATAAAGTATTTCGGTATACTTGCTGTAGTAAAAATGCAAAATTTTGTTATTTTTACTTCGAAAGGCATATTCCCAAAATCTCACCAGGTAGGTAGATTCTGTGGCGATTGAGATAATATAGGTGGTCTACGAAGTTTCCATAGAGATCAAAAACTTCTCACCTTGTAAACACGTAAGGAAATGGCTATCGGATTCTCACTCGGAGTAAAACGCTAAAGAAAATGAAAAATAACAACCACACCAAAAAAAATCTAAAAAGAGAAAGGGGCAACATTTTTCAAAGTGACAGAATTTATGGTCGCCCAATTGAATTTCACACTTGATTTGAGCGGGAGGGCCACTTGAAAAATCCTACGGTTTTCAAACCAAACGCATCTGTCAAATATAGGCTGAAAAACACGGCGAGCGGTGTTGCCCGCTTAAACGAAGGGTCGCCATGTGTCAAACTGGAAATAGTTATTTATGGGCGCCATTCACAAATTGCATTTGTGGCCTTATTGATATATTGGAATGTTTTATATGTAAATCTGGTATTAAGACGAATGGCTTGCCCCAGAAACGGATATCGAATGATTTAGGTGTGGTTCCACTACAAAGGCTATCTACTTATAAGTACTTACATAGGACTCCACTAAAATACATTAACTTACAAAAATTAATTTCGTATAATTGTATCCCCAGCCAAGGACGTAGTCGGAATTTTATTCAGGGTCTTCCCGGAATATAAGGCCTTGCCTTCCCTGGCAAAGCAAACAATTTTCTTATACTTTAAAATAGAGATTGTGTAATGCAAAAAGACTTATACTTAACTCTTATAAGTATTTGGGAAGACCATATGGCGCGGGGGAGAAGGTTAAGCGCCCCAACCTGCCCCAACGTGGCTACATCCATGTCCCCAGCAATCAGCAATTAAAACAATTCTTGCCCCAGCAGGAGCATTAATACAAAAGATAACAATAAGAGGTCAAACTTGGATAACGTAATTATATTGTAATAAATTAATTACTATATGCGTAGGTGTAGGACGTTATAGGCCGATACAAGATAAGAAGATGTGAGTAGGTAGTGCTAAACTTTTAATTAGGTACACCCTTTGCCACAAGATGGTGTTTTAGTGCCCAGCTGATAAAACTAAATTTTACGATATATAGATAGTTTTTGTTATAGTTATGCAAGATTGATGAGTAAAACGTAACTACGGTTTATAGATTTCTGCCTAAGAGGTAGGTAATAATGATATGTGTGATGTTATATACCTGTGATATTCAAAACCGAACGTCTCGCCTTTTAACTGACTAGATGAGTCTCACCACAAAAACTCTATAACCAGATATTTATTCCCAATATTTCTAACCCCTTTTCCAAATTTTAATTCCTAGATCCCCAAACGTAGCTAGATCTGTAATTCAAAAGAAAAAAAGTGTTTAGCTAGATATATATTTTAATACATACAAAACCTACAATCGTCGAAGAAATAAAATTGTTTTTATTATTCGCTCCTACTTAACATTATCCGATTACTTTTTCAGTAGCAGTGTTAGATTTTTTTTTTATAGTAAAGGGCGGCAGACGAGCAAACAGTCCACCTAATGGTAAGTGGATACTGTCATCCATAGACTTCCGCGATACATGCCAACATCAGTCCAGACTGACAAACGTTGGCACACCCCGGATGCGCTGCCTACCTTTACAGATTAAGATTCCTTGGAATTCCTTGAATTGGAAGAAAGGGTTGGAAAAATGGGGAGGGATAGGATAGGATAGGATGGGATGGGATGGGAATGGGCTCTGGGCTATCTCACTCACTACCAAAACACCTACGTACATTGGGGAAATAAGATAAAGTAATTGAAATGCAGTACATTTCAATGTAGTCTTCTGTAAGAGGGGGGTAACGTGGCAGTCGAGTGCACCTAGCGGCTGTGGGAATGCAGCGTGCACTCTCCCCCCTACAGTAATAGCAGAAATACGGTAATAACAGTAATAACCCCTACAGGAATCTTGAATTCCATTTGTTAAACTTTAAAACATTAACCACAGTAGGTACATAGCCCAACATTTTAAGCACTGATATCGAAGCAGCCATAAAAAATGCGGATAGGTACCTGTTTTAAAATTACAAACACATATCGACAACTGATTAAATAACCACGAATCTAGCCATTTATCGTGAATAGGTGGGTCGTGTAGTCAGATTCCACGAAGTGACCTCAGACTGGCAACGCACAACAGAAATCGGATATGATTTACCGAAACCTGCCGATCTAGCAAACGTGACCACGTCTTTATTGCAAATTGTCCAAATAAATACTGTTGTCAATAGGTTCGTTGCTACACATTTATTGCTCTTGGCTGAGCGCCTTCTGCGCTCGCTCCAAATTATACATGTGCGGTGACTCTTGAAATACCATTGGGGCCACAAGGATTCAGCCATTCCGAAAAATAAAATAGCTGTTGCTCACAGCTTCATTGACGTGTATTTATCTAAGTTTAGATAAGTGTGATTCCATACAAAATCTGACATCCTGTATATTAGCCCCCTGACACAAGTTTGAAAAATGCTAAAATTATTTGGTAGAATATTTATACTAAGGTTCAAGTTAGTAGGACCACCAAATATTTATTTTGCATACAAAGTTCGACAGCCTGTTCCACCGCTTTAGTGAATTTCAAGAAATCCCTTCTTAGTAACCCCTTACGTAGTCGTCGTAGAAAGAAGCTCTTGTCAGAATTTCAACCTGCCCCAGCTACGTCCATGAGATGAACCGAACACCTGAGGCGATTTTCAGATTTGGACAGTGAGGGTATGTACTGCATAGCGACACAAAACAGGATATCTATCTAAATTTGATGATATGAATATGTAGCTAGATACCTACTGCCAAATTTCCACAAAACTGTAGTTCTGTTGAAAAACATTTTTTTTTCTGTTTGCTATTGAAACTGGTAACAGGATCAATCCACGACAAAATATAACAGATTTCAGACCTATTTTCAGGGTTCTCGGTAGATACTTACCAACGCTACTACGGGGAAACATTACTTACAGGATTTGCATTCCAGTTAGATATCAGCAATAATGGTGAAGATCGATTCACGAGTCGGGGCTGTTTCACTGCTAGTTTCGCCATTATTGTTCGAAGTTCGGCACAGTAAACATCTGCTGTTATTGCTTGACCAGACCTGAGAAAGCTATAGTGAATAACACCATGAATAGACCACCAAACAGTTACCATTACCTTTTTATTGGTAAGCTTTGCCTTAGGGCACTGTTGCGGCGTTTGACCTGGGGTCAGCCATTGCATTTTTCGCTTTCGGTTATCGTAAAGAATCAACTTTTCGTCACATGTCACAATTCGATCCAATATTCCTTCATTTCTGTACCGATTCAACAAGGCAACGCAAGTTTCAACACGCGTTTCTTTCTGCAGATCAGTCAAATCATGAGGCACCCATTTTTCATATTTTTTTATCTTATTGATTTGATGGAAATGAGTCAATATTGTAGGTAAGGTAACGTTAAACCATGCCGCTAATTCCTGGGTAGTTTGACTCTGATCGGCTTCCACCATCTCCTTCAATTCAGCGTTATTCACCTGTGTGGGCCGGTCTTCCACGTGGTTCGTTCTTCAAGTCGAAGTTTCCATTACGAAAGCGTTTAAACCAAAAACGCACGGTTCGTTCATTAGCAGTCTCCTCTCCAAACGCAGCATTGATATTGCGAGCCGTTTCTGCCGCGTAGTTCCGCGTCGGAACTCATATTCAAAGATTACTCGGATTTTCGAAGTATCCATCTTTCCCGTCTAAGCTGAATAAAAAAAAACAATTGAAAGTCTAATGTTGCACATTTTTTAAAACAAGAACCTCATAGGTATCATGTGAAAAAAGTTTTACTCGAAAATCTCACACCATGAAAGTTTTAATTATTCATTTATTTATTTATGTAATCTACAGCCTTCTATGTAACTTTTATGTTGTTTAACAATTATGTTGCCAATGCTAATGGCCAATACAGATTACACTGACATTTATGTCAATTCAAAGTATCTATTACTATAAAACGGCAATTTCATACTTTAACCCCTATTATTTACCTATCGATTTCCTAGCCTTAACTTTAATACTAAACCAATACTAGAATAAAAAAGTTGCAAAAATGAAAATTTATTAACAGTTTTGCTTGACATAGTGCGTCGTGCAGCAGTTTTATTTATATCGGTCAATTTATCACGTGCCGCGTCGTTCATTACGCATGGTCAGTGTTGCCTGTCTTTAAAACAATTCCTATCGCAGTAAATTTTTAGTACGACACGTACCTAAATTTGGCGTATTAAAAATTTAACAAAAAATATACCTCATTGTCACCTTACAACCATGGTTAATCACATGTACTCACATGTAATTACAACAATTTCCACAAGCAACACAATGGTATGGCCTTCTTAATTCCAAGACATCAACCATATCAATCATTAAGAAGCGAGTCAACAATAATAACAAGCCTTGTCCTTAAACGATAAAGGAATTACAAATTACAGTCAAGTGATTTACGCAATAAACATATTTATCAGGGACGCGATATCCTCTTCATATAGGCAAATAGATGAATCCAGATTAGATTAAGTGTGTTTGTTACTTACGTTATATTATTGACTCTGTTACTTATCAACTTTATTATAATTAAAGATTTTTCTTTAAACTTTTGTCTATGTCAAACTCACAAATATGCCGATCATGTCTTTGACGGAAACTCTGACCATGAATCGAGAATACCTTTAAAGAATATCTTTGATTGAATGAATACCTTTGAAGGACTATGGAACATGTACCTATATACCTTCTATTGGCTTCTTAGAACGATGTTAGAACGGTTTTATCTAAACTCAAAAGAAAAACACATTTATATACAAGTACCTAACTATATATACGTACCTATTATATATTTTTTTATTTCAGAATAAATGTTAGATTCACAGATTATTTGTTACATTAATCTGTGATTCTAACTTTTTTCAAAGGTTTATTTATTTATTTGATACACAAAATCCACAGCGTTTAGGATAAAAATTATACATAAATTTAATATGCTTAAGCTAATGGCCATTAGTGATATAACATGGATTTACTTTATATAAAACAAAATCTAAAATTTTGAAATCTATGAAAGCAGAACGGAATAAATATCTAACAGTATTTATAATATATAAAATAAGTATATGAATAGATTATTGTTTTTCCTAAATAAATTTTATACAGGAAAAATAATCTATGATGATTTTACGATATGATGTATCTAGAGTACAAAAATATGTTAAAATAACAAAAGAAACATAAGTTAGCATGACTCACCCGTGCCCACAACCTTAGTGTATGCGTGCGCATGTGTGTATAGGTAGGTAGGTATCTGTGTGTTGTGCGTGTGTATGCGAACGTACGGTTATGCGTTGTACGTGGTATATTCATATTTTTTATCACATTCAATACCTACCTATTCTGTCTTCTGAATTTATCTCCTTCAAATAAGGTTGTATCTTTATCTTCAAATATCCTATTTTTGAAAAAAGTTAGAATACCAAGTATCACGTTGGTTTTGAAATAAGTATATTCTGACATTATATTTCAAAGTTACAATATCATCTTGAAAGTATCAAGTGAAGTTATAGTATAGTTATAGTAGAAAGTTATAGTAGAAAAATGAGTTTGAAACGTCGACATCATTCATAATCGTTAGTTCAGCGCAAGCGTACCGGTGCGCTCGTGTCTCAACAGCTGTGTGACCTTGAAAAAGTAAATACAAAACATTCTACACCAACAATGGATTTTAACGATAAAGTCGTACTAATTACCGGCGCCAGTCGAGGTATTGGTGGAATTACAGCTCTTCACTTCGCCAACCGCGGAGCAAGTTTAACGCTCGTGAGCAAAACAGAAAACAATTTGAAAAAAATCGCTCTTTACTGTGAGAAACGTTGCAACAAAAAACCTTTGGCTATAACAGCCGACGTTACAGATAATCTGGAAGTCAAAAGGGTTATAGAAGAAACAGTCAATCACTTTGGGAAAATCGATGTATTAGTGAACAACGCTGGAGTTACAGGAATGGGAGGTATCAAGGACTCTTCTATGGAAACTTACGATAAAGTGATGTCTACTAACTTGAGGTCCGTGTACCAGTTGACTCAACTAGCCGTTCCACATTTAGTACAGAGCAAAGGCTGCATTGTAAACGTTTCCTGCACCGCTGGCGTTAAACCAAACAGCTTGACACTCGCTTACAACATTTCTAAGGCTGCCTTGATCCATTTCACTAAATGTATAGCTTTGGATTTAGCTGGAGACGGTGTTAGAGTAAATTGTATAAGCCCAAGTTTCGTAAAGACGAATTTATATACAGATTTAAATTTGAGTAAGGAGCAGCTAGAACTGGTTTCAAAGAACGTTATTGGACACACGCCTTTGAAAAAACCAGTAGAAGGAGAAGAAGTAGCCTCTCTTATTGCATTTTTGGCTAGTGATAAAGCGCAAAGTATAACGGGAAGTAATTATGTCATAGATGGCGGGAATTTGTTAAACTGATTTAAACAATCTCTAGTTTGAATTTTTATTCATAATCATTAGATATTTGTATGCAACGTCACATACAATATGTAAAATCAATTGTGTTTGTATATAAATAATGGTAATAACAGCCATCTAAAACAATAAACTAGGAACATACCTAAATTACTAACATCACAGATTATAATGACATAATTATCTTCTCTGTAACTTTAATTAAGAATATATTGTAGTACCTATTACAAAGAAAAATTAATAATAAAGTGGTCAGCCATTCTGACGTCAGGCAGTATTCGGACTTTTAAAATATTTTTTAAATGTATTCTTGTGTCATAATAACATATCTGTGATTTTTTTTTTTAATTATTTTACACATCCCCAGCACACATACCTATAGCATTGTCTACCTTTCTACCAAAAAGTTAGTTGCCGATAATTACAGCAACTGAATACAGACAACTTTTGGAATCATACTGTTTTTTTTATATATTATGGTGAGAAGGCGGCAGCCAAGCATACCGTCCACCTGGTGGTAAGTGAGTATCCATTATTGTCGCCCATGGGTATCCGCGGTTCATGCCAACTTCAGTCCAGAATAACTATGGTGCCATGTGCCGCCTACCTTTGAAGATGTAGGAATGGATTTGGAAAAAAGTGTTGTGAACATGAAGAATGGGATGGGTTCGGAATAGGTGACATATCTCACTATCGAAATACGTACGTACGTTGGGAAATACGATAACGTGGGAAATACCTACAGTATATTTCATGGTAGTCTTCTGTTACCTAATCATAATCTTATACTTAATAATATCCGAAGTAAATATCTACATCCCATATGATTTGTTAGTCTAAGGTGAACTAGCATTTTGGGTGATTTTAAATATAGATCCTACGCGAATAGATATTGGCGTATTGCAAATAACACCGGATACTTATAGAAGTATTCGCACATTGTACATTTTCTGATTTTGGATCCCCTTTTGCTTTGATCTAAGTTTTGAATATATTTTTTTATTTCTTTTCCAATTATTATCGATGTGGTAAAATATTCTTGTAGCATATCTATGGGATTCTTAATCCTGGAAACTGTTATAAAAAAAAACAGCCAATAAAAATGTCCCAAAAACCACAAGCGAAATTTTAGATTGTAAATCGGGTCTGAAACAATAATAGAACGTGTACAAAACGCGAAAGTTTGAAAAGTTACAGAAGTGATATTATAGATTTGTCATTACCGGGGATGTAGCTCAGTGGTAGAGCGTTCGCTTTGCATGTGAAAGGCCCCGGGTTCGATCCCCGGCATCTCCAGAATTTAAGTATTTTTATTTTGTTAACCTAATCCTAAAACAAATGATAATTCAATCCATCTCATAGACACTATATGCACCTATACAATTTTTCATTTTTGTTATTCTACTGTGTACCGAATACACTAATAAAATAATTTATTAGTCTGAAGCTTAAAAAATGTTTGATTGATGTAAAAGGTTTTATGCAGTTTTGAAGCTGGTATACTAACGATCATTTCTATATGGCATTGTTCCAAATTTGAATTCCGAGTACCTACTGAAAAAATTTACTCTAAGTGTAACAAGTTGTCCGCCCTTTTCATGAGAAAGACTTGTATTGGATTTTTAAAACAATGGTTTATTTAAAAAAATCGTTTATTCAGTAACTTATATAGCCTCTAAGAGCGTTTACGACGGCCGTCATGCGGTTTGACATGGAATCAATCAGTCACTATGATGTGTTATGGAATGTTCTCCCATTCTTCCTCGATGGGCAGTTTCAGCTCCTGCAAGGTCTGTGGAGCTGAGTTCGAACACGCCTCTTTAGTTCATCCCATGGATGCTCTATGGGATTCATATCTGACCTTTTAGCTGGCCATTCCATGACTGTGATACCGACGTTATGAAGGTATTCCCTGACGATTCCTACAATGAGCGCTCTTGCATTATTTTATCAAGCCTAAAAATGAAATCTTAGCCAACAAACCCAGCATATGGCATCAAATGAGTACCTATAGGCATTGAAGAATGTAACCATTTATTGGTGGCAGCAGTGGTTCGGTCACAACTTTAAGTTCAGTTTTGCTTTCGCGGAAATTTCTCGCCATACTATTCATGACACCCCGCCATAATTCACTTTCTCTTCAATACAGCACTGCACGAAACCCTCTACCTGTCTTCGGTACACCTTCCATCATTACCATACAACATAATCTTGGATTCATCACTAAAAAGTACCTGGCTTCATTGAAGTCGAGTTCAATGCAAATGTTCTCGCGGAAACTGAAGGACGCACCGATCGGTGAGCTCATGTCAAGTTGGGCCCATTGAGTGACTTATATGGTTTTATATCATGTTCTTCGACAAGAGTATGAATGGCTCTAGTGGTCGAAAAGAGATTTGTGGTGTTTGCGGAGATGCTTTATTTAAAACTGCTACAAAAAATGGTTGTTGATATAGCGAGTTTCTCGCTGTGGTCATCCTATTAAGGTAAATGTTAAGGTTATCATTAAAAAAATTTAAGAAGATTGACAAGTAAGCAGTCATCAAATTGTGGAAGACCATTACCTTAGCATTCACCACTCAAGTTTGGGATCACCTGCATAAACTGAATTTTGTAAAAGAAGCTTTAAAAGAAGAAATGTTTGGGTGCCATATAGCACTCAAATATTAGCTTCTTTTATGATTTAAATGACAGAAATTTGGTGAATTTCCATATGCGAGATGTTGCTAAAAGGAAATGAATCCGATGCATGTCTGAAGAGATTGAGAACAGGCGATGAGAGCTGGATCACCTAAGATAATAATGTTCGGAAATAATCTTGATCTAAGGGGAGTGAGCCATCACAAATAGTTCCAACGCCATTGTGTATTACGAGCTTTTGCCACATAGGCAAATGAATAATTCTGATGTCTACAAAAACAAATGTTTGATATTTTCGCGACGCAACGCGCCGCTTCGTGCAGACTAAATCAAATCTCTTTTCCGTCCAGTCTTGACTGATCTCATGTCAATGACTAGCATTTTTCCTGGTGGTGTGGCGCGCTTTAGCAGGACATAGGGTAATACTTACACATCCAAGCCTTTAGCAGAAATTCTAAAGGTAAACACAAAACAATAAAAATGAACAAAGGTTTTCTTTTTTATTCAAGTTTCTTAGGGTCAGGAACCGTCCTGCCGACAAATTCGGTAGGCAATAACACTAAAATTAAATACGTACATAGTATTTCAGTAGCGATTGAAATTACAAAATGAGTATTATTTTATTACAACATAATTGTTGAGGTGCGGAGATTTCTGGATGTTATGTCGTCATTTCTTTGGTCATGATGCGTTTTTAAATCATACAGCGTGTAAAAGACGGTTCTTATCGTGGGTAAATTACCAACAATATAAAATTTTGTAACATTAATAATTCTATAGATGCTACAATGTTCTAATAGGTGCAAACGGTTGTTCTCCGAATTGATGGCAATATCAGTTGTTGAATTCGGCAGGTAATGGCGAAGTCATTCGGTTGGAAACGTTTCAGCTATTTTCCCTGTTTTAGAAGAAAATGTTTGAACAAACGTAGAATTTCATGAACACTATTCAACGATATATCGTTTGTATGTAAACATATCGTTGATGTTACCCACAGCTCGTTCAACATCCTACCTTGAAAGGTTTATAACGTCATCATTTTAAAATATATCGAATGTTTTTAAGATGTTTTGTAATTTTGCAAACAACTAAAAAATGGTAATGCTTTGATCAGATAGAGATTACTAAGCAAGCAATATATAGGTAACGGTGAAATTCAATGAAATCGCTAACGATTAAAAGTGGCAATTAGAGACTATAGACAAATAATAAGATAAGACTTCGAAAGCAATCCACCTATGAATTGACGTCGAATCAACCTGTTTAATATATGATCTGAAATGCCTTTCGAAATATTAAGTTGACTTCTTAAAATGTTGAATTTCCAGAAAATGTCAACATTTTAAGAAGTTACGTAATGTTTCGAAAGGCTAAAATGGCCGAACGATAGAAGCGCTGAGCGCTGCTACGAGTCGCTTGTTGTCATTCAATTTCGTAAATAAATAATCAAAGTTTAGTTCCTTCAAGCGATTCTTGCCTAAATAGTACGTTCGTTATGTATTGTCTTCATCACCACCCAAAGATCGCATTGCCGATCAAATTTGTACAATAAAAACTATCATCTATCTAATATAAATAATAAAACAATATAAAATCAAAGATAATTGTTTCTTTTTTTTTATAGAAAAAAAGGCGGCAGTCCACCTCATAGTAAGTGAATACTGTCGTCCATAGACATCCGCGGTACATGCCAACGTCAGTCCACAATGACAAATGTTGGCACGTCACCGGATGCGCTGCCCAGCTTTGCAGATTAAGGAATGGATTTGGAGAAAGGGTTGGAAAAATGGGGAGTGATAGGATGGGATGGGATGGGAATGGGCTATGGCATATCTCACTCACTACCGAAACATGTACGTACATTGGGGAAAATACGACAAAGTACGATACGATAAATGCAGTACATTTCAAGGTAGTTTTTGTGAGAGAGGGGTAATGTGGCCAGTCGAGTGCACCCAGCAGGTGTGGGAATGCAGCGTGCTCTACAACTCCGCGCGGTTGTCGTAGAACAGTGAACAGGAAACCCTTTGATGTAACCCAAAGAAGTGCTAGAAATTATCATGGTCCACTTTATGAGTGGTAATTGACCCTTTTTCAGATGATTTTAGCATAACTCCATGTGGAGGATCCACAATTTGTGTCAAAACTATTTTATTTTTCTAATAAAAGTATAGGCAATGTTCAAAAATATGTGATAATTGCTCTTTAACAATTTAAATCGCTAATAAGTGTTTATTGCACATTCTGGCACTTACCACCTGCAAAATAGTCACTATTACCTTAACCATTGAAATAAATTGACCTTAGATCCTTTTTGTATTATATTGTATTTCCAGCCAATGTGAGACCAAATTCGCAGATTCAAATTTATAATGCGAAGTCAAACTTTAAGAAATTATAGCTACTCTGCATTGAGTAGTTTCTCCCGTGAAAAGAACTTTTGTCATTTAGAAGCTGTATAATTTCAGAGAAAATACAATTATAAAACAATGTTAACTTTTCCAATAAATGCCTATTACAAATAAAATGTTAAAATCTAATGTGTAAACTAAATTATCTACAGTATGTATTGTGTAAAGGTTATTCGTTTCAACAACTTGTGGGTGAATCGTTACTTATGGGTCACGTGACCATTGTTTATGATGCGTTCATAATTGCCAAATTGCAAGGCAATTCATTTCAGGCGTAAAGTGACTGGAAATCGGTGGCCCCCTAATTTTTGGGTCCACGGGTCGTTGATCACTAGAGTTGAAACGGATAATCCACTATAATTGCATTCTATTAATAAATAATTTAAAAATCCTGTCAATTTAGACAAGTCCATGTTTATATTTTGATCGACACAATAAATAAATATAATAATTTAATTAAAAAGTATACACAGTGATAGCTTCGAACAAGACAAAACGGCCACGAATGAAATAATAGATACCTATAATATCGATAAGATATTTACAACGAATTTATATCGACTCCTAGCACTTTTGAACACGATTCCAAGACACCACGAGATTATCCGACGAACCACTAATCTAGCAACACTATGTATACAATGAACACATTGTAATTTAGAATTTACAATACAAACAATTTATTTTTGTTTATTTAAAGGTAGTGCTACATTAAGCGTATCCACGTATTATTCCGTGATACTACTACGACATACTTTATTAGATCGTTGATTTGTTCACACGGAATGATACGAGTATGTATCATTATACGTGGAGTATACGAAATTATGCATGGATAAAGTAAATGTATACACATGTATACATTTCGTGATACTCGTTTGATTAGGTACACTTTGGTTTGTTGTATACATGTATCCACCCCACAAAATCAAGGAATGGTACGAAATACATTTACCATATGCAAATGTCACTTCGTGATACTCGGTTGATGATACCTTCATTTGGTTGTACACATGTATCCATCCCGTGTCACGGAAAGAAGTGGATGCATTTTTCCACATATCATTGCGTGATATTTGTATCCACAACTTAGCCGTTTGGTTGTATGCATGCATCCACTCCGTATCACCGAGTGACACGTTGGTACATAAACTGTATCTACGTATCATTTCGTGATACGCGCGGCAAATACGATACGATGATACAGTATCATATAGTTTACTGAAATAAGTTAAAAGATACGTTTCTTCGATACGATGCCTTGATGCGGTTAATGTGATTACAACATTTGCGTTTGAACTGTCTTTAATGTATAAACAATAGGTACCCACTGCAATCATGATATGCATCACTTTTACGTTAGCAAATATGATACGATACGCTTAATGTAGTAGCACCTTAAAATATTAGCAGAGATAATTATTAAAACATGTTTATTCTTCACTGCACAAACTTTAAATAGGCAAATGTAAATTGATACTACCGTTTGTAAACTATGCTCTTTTTTCTATTCCTGATGCAAAATTGTTATTAATCATTTGACTAATGTACCCTAAAAATTGTAGTGTAATCGGCTCACTAAACAGTTACACTTGAAATAATGTAGATACATATATTTATATATTATGGGTATATACCGACATAAGAAATTACCAACTCTTCAGCAGTAGTTTGGTCTAAAGTTTTCTGAGGACATATTAGACAAAAAATGTTCACAAAAATTTCACCCACGAATTAAACATTTTTTTAATTGATAATTATCAACTTTCCAATAGAATCTTACAAATTCGTAAAAAGCTAATTAAAAGGAAGTTGTGAAAGTACCAAAGAAGAAATTAATAAGACTTGCTTACGCTTATATAATGAGGCAACATAACGTCGCTTATGGCTACAGGTGGACAGCAATATTTTACGTATTTTTCCATTTTTTATTTTTTACGTACTTTTGCCTTTTTTATTTAGTGATAATATTGAGCAGGAATGTCAAAAATCACTTTAAAAAATTCTGTGGTTTGCAGGCGGATGGAACTAGAGACATATATAGGACCTAGATTTTTTAAAATCGATATTGACTAACAAATATAAATTACGATAAGCTCGCTAACTCTAGGGAGTAAATCAATTAGTTTCACTGGTCACAGTTTATGAAAAAAATTCTGTTCACACTCCACGTCGTCACGTGTTTAATTTATTGTCACCAATAGAAATTTGGGCCAACATTGTCACTACCCGTAAAAATTATAAAAAAGACAAGTTATCTAAATGAAACACAGCTCGTTGCTTCACATACACACAAATACACAGAATGGACGAATTGAACATTGCACTCTGTGAAAATAAGATTGAAGATACAAGGACATCAAGTTATTCTATGAAGATACCGAGTAGGTTATTTGCCTTTTCTACTTTTTTCCATGGAGACACCAAGTATCGTAGATTACTTGCCTTTTTTACGTCTTTCCAGAGATATTACAGGGGCGCGCGCAGTTGAGGCGTGAATTTATCACACGTGAATTTATCAAAGTCACGAATCAAATACAACAGTCACTGGTCACTTGGTTCACAGTTAGCGCGTGCAGGCGAAGAAGACGAACACGGTGAGTCGTTCCCGCTGAGAGCGGATTCGGGCTCGTTCGACGCACTGGACGCAGGGGCGGGCGCGGGGCTATGCTCGCGGCTGCAGGGGTTGAGGTCCAGGGGACAGGGCGACCTTGTCCCCACACAGTCGGATGGTGGACGTACTCCCCGTCCCCTCCAACGAGCCAAGGGACGGTGAGGGACGGTCCGACGCGGCCGGCGACGGCGCATCCACATCATTCTGCAACGATCCAACGCGCTCAGCTGAGGCGCCGCCCGCTATAACACCAGGGAGGGAGCAGGATGGGCGGGGCGAGGCGAGGCGGGGCGGGGCGGGGGGAGGGGGCACCGTTACTCACTCGCACGCAACCATGTCCACATACAAACGGAAGTTAACTGTCTTGTATGTAAATCTATACATATAATAAAATCGTAACAGAGCTGTGTTTGTACATGAAATATTTGTTGACCAAAATTGTTGCAGTGTACTCTGTATGAACCCAAAACAACCACTTTTAGAATTTCTGTCTGTCCGTCTGTCTGACTCTAGTTCAGACTCTGAACACTTATCACGCGAAAAGCAGTTGTTGGATTTCCGTGAAACTTGGCATAGTTAAGCATATGTGTACCGGATTAACATTTAGGATACTTTTTATCCAAATTTGTTACGTAGTTCCCACGGGAATCAAGTTAACCACACACAGGTACTTTAACGTCCGCGCGCACGAAGTCGCGGGCACTGCTAGTATATTAGTAAATATCACTGCTTGAATGAAGATGAAACTAGATATGTTGCTTGCAAAAACATCAATAAAGTACTTGACTCTTTTTTTAATTTATGATATCATTATATTAATCCATTGACATTATATTTCCATACAGTAAAATAGCTGTAACAGTCTAGAGCAGCATTTTTAATATTTTTGTATATACCGCAAAAACAGTGGCGCCATCTGTGACGTCACAACTACAGCAAACAAACGTTACGACAAAAGAAACTTAATTTGTTTATTTTATACACAAGTGACGTCACGTCAATTAGCGGCGATTGTTGTACGAGTATTCGACTAGACAAACAAATTTAAACCTACAATTTATAAGTAAATTTATATTTGTATTTATTATCGCATAGATTTATTCACTTTCATAATTTATTTTTTCGTAGGAGCAGTTAAACAAAATCCTTTACCGGAAAGAAATTTGAGTTTGTGGCATGATACAACAATACGAACTCTTAATACGACGGTATAGTTCTTTCCTTTCATGAAAGCGGGTTACGCTTAGTGGTGGTTGTACTCGTACATTGTTTTATTGTGCTTAAACTTGAGAACGCTGAGTTGGGTTCCCGACGCCGCGGCGCACACTAAACAATGTACATACATGCACGAGTACAACCACTACTGAAGTAATCCGCCTCCATGAGATAAAAGAACTATACTTATAACAGAATAAGTACCTGTTCAGGCAAGGCAACGCAATACGTTCGTAAATCTAGGCCACGGACGGTGCTCGTTTGATAACTGGAAGTTATTTTAAAGACAGTTAGCTGACGTTTGTAAATTGGCATGTTGTGACAAAACTTGTGCTGATGAATGTACGCATGTACTAAAATTAAATCTACGAAAACACATTTTGGAAAAAGATGTATATTTAAACTAAATTCCAAAAGTAATATGACAAAATGACTAGATTAAGGAACAACTTAAATGTAAAAATATAAATTATTTGGATTAGCTATTTAGTTGCAGAAGCTTGGCGGTTTATGAAAAAACCTACTTAAGTGAAGGGAAAGGACTTTTGGTTAATGATCGAAAATTTCCATTCAAGGATTTTTTTGAAAGAAAATAATTAGATGGATGATGAATTTTAACCATATTATGTTCCCAAAGATGATCTATTAGACAATGGCATGGTGATATATTAAATCCAAATTTATAACAACGGCCTACTGTCATTACAGTTACTGTTTTTCATCAATAATCAAGAAAAATCGTTAATTTCGTCAATGCATGCGAGAGAGGGGATATATACGGCGATTTTTTATGGATACCCGAAATATGAAAAATTCTCGCGCGTGAAAAGGTAACAATATTTGGCATCGTTTATAAGTATGATCCAGATATTATTTCTGGTATTCATAGAACAAATCTATATATGTATGGATTTAACATATCATTGTTTTTGCGTATGATAATCAGCACATTTCGCGAGTTGACTGGTGCGTTTCGGGTTAAACATGTTACACAGATGTGACAAGCTATGTGTGTACATACTGGACAGGACATTCAACAAGAAAACCAAATGGAAATCACACTCTACGTTTAAATATTTAAAAAATGTAACCAAAGATGACAATCATTTTAAAATATTTTTGATGTTTATAAAATTATATTAAAAATATAAAGATAACATATATGTTTTTATTTTAAAACGCAGACTAGGATGAATGTCAGTTTCGTTTTCATTCTTTAACTACATAAACTACAAAGTTGTATTATATGACAATTCTAACGCATTAAACTCGCAGGCCTGGATAAATGGACGACCATTCTCAAATTGAGACCTTACCCAGTCTGCGTAGAGGCTAGTTTCTAATTACTTGAACAAAGTCTTGACCAAAATTCTAAAGAATGTCTATTTATCCAGCCTTATGACTCCTCTCTTACCTCAAGCGGTACCCTTTCATCCAAACCTCTAAATAACGTAGTTATGCCTTTCCTTATTATTTTTAATTTCTTTTATTATTCACTATTCGTATTTTCAAAAGGCCTTTGGAAGCTATTATTAATATTATTATCAAAATAAATTGATAATACATAATATTAGACAGATTTAACACTAGGATAAAATATTTCCGTATGTTTCCAAGTTCAATCGAATTATGAATTAAATCAATCAATGTAGTAACAGTACCTAGTGGCATCACTAGCTTATTTACATTATTATTATAGTAAAATTATTTTGAGTAATAATGACACTATTGACATTATTGCGCATAATTATTGAATCGCACCTTGCAACAAAACGAGTTTAAAACAAAATCTACGTGAAAAATTGCACATAATTGATAATACAAATAATAAATGAATATTTTCAAATTTGTTGGTCAAAGTATTATAGGGTGAAAACGTGTAACGGGAGAGGTACGCGGGGCGCCGAGTCAATGCATTAATTAGAGTTATCCAATAATAAAAACTTAAACCACTACCATATTTCAGCTAGAAGAAATTTAGCAACTTAAAATTAGCACCAGGTTAAGTGAGTTTACGCCTTAAATCATAAACAATGATTGATTAGTCACATGAAAATGAGAAAGCAATCGAGCGTTCGAACAAACAAATTCATTTACAGCTGATTATTAACTTAATCAATAGATAGCTAGGTAGCGCCAATCGCAATTATAACGTTGTAGACCCTGTTCTTTAAATTACAACCGCGAATATAAAAGTTAATGTCATTTATAATAAGTCTTTTATAATCGAAAAAAAGTTTGTAATCATGCGAGCGCTCAAGTATTATTTTGATCAAAAAATCATGCAATGTTAGATACGTTTATATGATTTTTAATGTGTGTTGTATATGCACCACTTATGTTCGCACCAAGCAAAAACGAAATATAAAATAAAATTCTCTACGTAATACAAATTAAACCTTTGACTAAATATTAATATAATAAAATATATTACAAACTATATATAAATTTAAATAAATCGTGTGAATTACGCATCTAAACTAATGAATGCATGTAACCGTTTATACAATGAAATTCAACCTTCCATTTATACATTACAAAAATAAACTACAAAAATACAATATATATCTATATAGGTATAAATTACACTCAATAGATGTCAAAATTGTATACCAACAATGATATACAAAATATCTGATACATTGATACCTGTAGCAAGTAGCAACGGTTCTGTGTAAACAATAATAGGGATTTCAAAACTATTTAGCATCATAATTAACTAAAATATATAATATACACATATCTACATACATAATATACCACTGAAATAATAAATAATATAACAAATCTAACTATACAAAGTAGTCCTACATTGTTATGTTTAAAAATTCTATAAAAACTGTAGGCAAGTTTTTCATCAATTCTAAAAAATATACCACGAGTCGTTCCCATGCGACCTTTTTTAAAGATTTATTCAGTACTTTCGTTAAAACGCCTGCTATTACTTCTAATTAGGAACAGCGCCTTGCTTTCTACCGTACAAAATATTGTTATTTTTATTCCTACTTCACAATTAAAAAACTATTTAGCAATAAAATCTCAATGTTTTAGCTATAAAATATTTAGCTCTAGCTTACTTTTAATTTAAAAAAAAATATTAGCTTTACAACCTCTGTGGTACACGTTAAGTTTAAACATCGAACGACTATTGTCTATAGCACTCCTAGAGGCTTAAACCATCGACTGTTTACGAAAAAAAAGTCTATTTCGGGCCGGTCGAGTTGACGTATACGTCGGTAGACATTTGGCCTTGTTTTTTTTTGCTACGCACTTACTGTGGGCGACCTGCTTACAACCCAAGTATGCTCGCCTGAGAGCACTTGTCACTTTTCCCTGATCAATCACATCGTAAAAAAACATTTAATCCATGGTTTAAATACAAAAAAAAAACAATAAATTAAGTCTGATTTATAATCTAAAGTTATTTAAAATGAAATGTTATTTAAATCTATAGTCTTAAAATGACAGATGAAAAAAATATTTAATTAAAAATAAAATCAGTTATTTATGGCTAAAATATGTATCAATCTTTATCTCAGCTAGATAATTTTTCAATAACTAATGCAGAAAAACTCTTTAAAAATGTTCTTCACACACGAAAAATGCTATGATACGTTTAATAGTTTGAACTGGAAACAAATTATTATGAAACTGTAGAAAGGCTAAAAGAAAAAAAACATGCTGGATTAACGTAAACGCTCACCACACTAACTGCAGCCTCGCCCTGCAATTTATAATATCATTGATTTCTAATATACCTAATGTCTTTATAATATAAAATTCTATGGCAGTGGTACTGACAATGTGTTATGTTATGACCGATTCTTTATTTTATTATTCAATCAACATAAAATGTCTTCTCGTATATAGTATGTTACCTGCTTCGGTGTAAGTACTGTTATTTACATGGTCTTTGCCATGAATTAGGTAATAATAATTAGGAAATGTTACAATATGGCAGTGAAATCTTTCTTCAAGTCTCCATGTGTAATATTGTAATAAACATGTAATATTATAAACATATAAATAAATAAATAACAAACCAAACGAACATAAAGATACACGCAGCTACTTATTTTGCAACCTTCACGAAAATATCAGAAATTTCATTAATTTTAATTCAAATATGTGATTCCCTCACCAAATGCGCTTACAAGAAAAAAAGAAACTTATTTCTTACACTGATCGAATCAAGAATTATTCACGTGATTGATTGTAAAACACTAAAAATGCCTTAAACTGTGTTCATATTATGCTCATAGGCCAAGAAGAAAAAGACAACAGGTTAAACAACAGAATATATTATATCAATAATAACGCCACACTCAATGGCTCACACTACGATTCCTTGTGTAGATCCAGAGACACAAACAGACCACACACCAAGACCTGAACAATCATTTGTCCTTAAACAAATGAATGTCCGACCGGGAATCGAACCCGGGAACTATTGACACCCTGGTCATCAATGTGTTATATTGGGTAAGTTAATGGGCAACATGAGACACAAACGACATGAGAGCAAACACAGTAAGTGCAATCAATGGATTACTACAAGTTACAACTTCTATAATCCCTCACGTATCAAAGACATTTTGTTAAGATTGCAACGTGCCCCGGTTACATCAGAGTGCGACATGAGAGCGAACAGTACGTGCAATCAGCGGGCTACCAAGTTACAGTGAGCTACTATCCTTCACATATCAAGGACACTTAGTGAAAATTACAACGTGCCCCACATATATTAGAATCCCACATGAGGGTTAGCAGTAAATTCAATAAGTGAGTTACCACGAGTTACTCAGCGCTACTGTAATATCCAAAGACATTTTACTATATTGCCCCCCCCCCCCCCCCCCCCATATAAAAGGTGTAATAAAATTAATTTGAATCGTTGTAAAGGGCAAATATATACGTAATATATATAATATAATAATACGTAATATATAATACGTATACTATTATTTTATTAATATTGAACCATTTTTTTTATGATTTAAAATAATTATTACCAAAAGTTAGAGTGAACTACTAAACCCCAAATATCAAGAACATTTTGTGAAGATTACAAGGTGCTCGCTTACATCAGAGTACGACATGAGACATGAGCGACATGAGAGCTAGCAGTAAGTGCAATCAGTGGGTTACCACAAGTTACCGCGAGCTACTACAACCCCCCCTACATATCAAGGATATTTTGTGAAAATTGCAATATGCCCCACATATAGACATAGACATTTTATGAAGGTTGCAATTAGCCCCACATATGTCATAGTCCCCATAGCGCGGTGACACAGAGCGAGATGAGAGCGAGCAGTAAATGCAGAGAACGAGCGAGGCGCTCGAGTAGCGCGGAGAGCGCGCGCTCGACAGTTACCTTGAGCGGGACAGGCGGCACCTCCAGGTGGTACCCGATGTCACACAGGTTGCGGAGGAGATCGATGCCTGGAAACGATAAATATATTATACAGAATTTATTAAAAACGAAATGAATGAGCAACAGAAAATATTGAATGGACAATAAATCAAGGACAGCAAATTTAAAGGTGGGTTGGGTTTAGGTTCTCTGGTGATAATGAAGAAATAGGAGTCCCGCGTCGATTTAATGCTGACATTTTTATAATGCAATGCAATCAGCCCTTTCAGTATCCACTGCTGGATACGGGCCTGCTCATGCACATTGTCTTGTGCATGAGGGATGTATGACCTTAAACCTGGCCAATCGGATTGGCGAGTCCACTCCTCTTTTAGAGGTGATGTAGTTTCTCAACGATTGTGGTAGCGGCTTTGTTATCCCTTAGTCGCCTTTTATAACACCCACGGAAAAAGATGGGGTGGTGGTATTCTAGTCGGCCGACACCGCACGGCTAATGTTTAAAAAATAATTAAAAACGGGAAATAATTAAATAAACAAAAGAAAATACTGAATGAACAACAAATCAATGATAGCAAATTTAAAAGTGGGTTAATTTTAGGTTCTTTTCAGAACCTTAAAATTAAAAAAAATACTTCAGTTATCCAAAAATAGGTTTTGTTCATCAAGGTTTGCTGCACACTTAGTATATTTTTGAATGATGCCGTTATAACTGCTGTAGAGAAGTATTTTGCCGGCCTTGAAGAAACGCATTTTATGGAGGGCATAACTGCTTTGGAGCGAAGATGGACTAAGTGCGTAGAGCTTACAGGAGACTATGTCGAAAAATAAAAACCACTTCGTTACGTTAAACTGAGAATTTCTTTCCTAGGCCAGGTACTTATGATCCCGCCCTCGTAGCATATAAGTTACTACGAGACAATAATCGAACAATTTTGATTAACAAAAGCTTACCGACATCCCTATTACTAGCGTATCGTGTCTCCCACGCATCAAACAACCGGTTGTAGTACCGCGGGCCTGTCAAGTAAGCCAGGTACCGGTGAGTTTCGCGTGTAGGGAATATCCGTTCCATGTCGCCCGTCTGTGTCATTTCGTCCTCCGCCTGGATCAGGTGTCGCACGTCGTCCGGGGTCAGTGTCGACAGGATGTCGCGTAAGTACTGCGGGCAATTGTTACACAAACTTATAGCCGATCCATCGATCCACCAAAATACATTTATTTATTTTATTTATGAACACAGCAAAACCGTATATGAAACTATTATACATTTATACAGGGCCGTCTTAAGTCTATTCTGCGCCGGGGTGCGGGAGTGTATCCTAAGACAGTCAAACATCCTATTGTGTATCCTATGACAGTCAAATATCCTATTGTGTATCCTATGACAGTCAAATATCCTATTGTGTATCCTATGACAGTCAAATATCCTATTGTGTAATTGTTTACTATAGCGTTATATTTTTTCATTACCTTTAAAAGGTGAGCGCCCGGGGTGCACCGCACCCCTTGCACCCCCTGGTAAAGACGGCCCTGCATTTATACATATAAATAGAGCTTATTGCCAAACACGAATTTAACTACGTATATAATGCAAAATAGATAATATGGGCGATGGACGTATACATGAACTATCGCGTAAGACTCAGTTAAATGTATGTCTGTGTCAGAGTGGGTGTGAGTGCGTGAAAAATAATGAATTTGGTATAAAGTATTGTGTATGCAATAAGGAGTGTGCCCGTGTCTATGTGAATACATAGATGGATAATTCCTTGTGACAAAACTGTGTACATGAGTGATACCACGTTAAACGGGTAATAATAATTATTTTTTCAATTCTTTGCTTTGTTTATTGACTTAAAATCAATTACGAACACACATTTAACACGAAATATTACTTCATTAATATTGTTTCGGGTTTTAAATAAAAAGTTTTGGTTTTTCAATTATTTCTATATTTCTTACATTATTTTACATTCACAACACCGTTACGTGAAAAATATTGCTGTTAATGTAAAAAAGATAAACTATCGTTAATACGTATTTATCTATTTAAACGGGTCTTAACGCGTATATTTACCTTATTTATTTTGCTCGATGTTTAGGTTGGGTTGCACCCACCATGGTTCCGAGCTGACTGAAGAGGCGGTACTCCACGTCGAGATAAATAAGATAAACGTGCGCGTTTAAATATATTAAATACCCGTTATGTTTAAATAGATAAATATGTGTGAAAAACGTGAAAATCTCAAATCTTATATCATTTATACGTTCTTGGTAGTTTTTTGGCGCCAAATAACATACTGAATTGACAGTAGGTAGGTTGATGGAAACCAAGATAGATCGCAGTCCGTAGAAACACGATGAGCTGATTTACTTCTTGGAGATTGTAGCAAACAGAGTTCATGTAATGCGAAAATGGACTGGGCGCGGCACTGCATCGAGACGTCTGCACTCCAGTACGGGCGGCAGCTACTAAAGATCGAGCGGGTGAAGCAACTTGTTTTTATATCCACGCGGCATACACATTGATCGAGTGATTTACATATCCTTAACAATAGTGGACATCGTTAATGTTCGCTCGCTATTGGGCAAAATGTACTATTTTTCTTTGGCCTTTAATATAATAATTTTAATGTGTATAAAATAAGTTAGGATTTTAAATAAAACATTCAGTATCAAGCACAGTTCAGCTCATCCAAGACTCAGTTATCATCTGCTTACCAAGCACCTCCAAATAAGACAAAAACTTCATCAACATCGGTCCGGTAGTTACGGAGAAATTCCCGGACAAACATACATACGCGTCGAATTGAGAACCTCATTTTTTGAAATCTGTTAAAAGGCTCCAAGAAACAAAAAAACAGACAATTAAATAATATTTTTGAACCCAAGTAAGACAAAGAAATTGGGAGTAACGGTCATACGTACAGTCTTTATAATATAAATTTATTAGTAATAGAAATAAATAATATACCACATCCTATTAACCTAGTATCAATAGTAATGAGTGATGGATGAGTTGATGACATCTTTTTGCAAACTAAAATACAACTAGAATACATGACATTTTGTTAGCACACTAAAATAAATATGCATATGGCATATCAATTTTGAAATATGCACTTTTAAAAAAAAATGATTAAGTTATTTATTACATAATAATTAATTATTGGTCTATGATAATAAATAACGATATGTAATATCAAACACTTTAATTCGATTGTAATAAGTTGAAGCTATTTAAAAATTAAAATAAATTCGATGCGACTCTACTTCTTTTGAGCAATATGGACGATTGGACTTCTCGAGGAAATGAAAACAAATACGTCTGTCTCTTTCTGACTAATTACGAGTAATCTAATAAGTGCGTGTGGGACAAGGACAAACAAATATTGTTAGGTGTTATTTACAACTGGTAGCAAACAAATATTCAAAATTAAAATAAATAACGTGTTCCGGGGTAAGATAAATAATTTTGATGTTAATTAACAATCATACTTGCTGAACATATGATATTCAATACTATTTTTTCATTTTTGCTGGGTAATCTTTACAATTTTTCACCACACAGGCAAGGCATTACAGACTTGTCGTCGGTTGCTCAGGTGAGTGAAGTCACGCGGAAATAGCGGAATTGTTTCCCCTTAAGTTTGGACACTTTTGACCGTAGAGTTAATAAGTCAATGGGTTAATCCTTATTAATGGTTAATGGGTTGTTTTATCCAAGACTCAATGTTTCTAAAGCGCGCCACGAGGGGGAATAATTAAGGTTTCAATAATATGAAGGATCTAGTAGTGGTCGGTATGCGACGATTTCAAAGTCTCTTTGCATCTAGTCTTGGCTGACCTCATATCAATGACCGAAATTATTCCTGCTGTTGGCGCCCGCTTTAGCCTGATTTTGAATTAATGAACATTTTACCAAAATTTTTCTCCAATGCCATGAAAATGCACGTAACTTTTCTTCAAAACAGGGCAGAATTAATAAGACTTACCATATCCCGTTCCTCCATATTTGTGTAAATAATGTGTTTATCCCGTTCTTCTTTTGATAGGTATACCGTGTACAATCTATGGTCGTACGGTAGACCCGCCTGAAAAGAACATTTTTGTATTCTCAAAATACTGTAATACGTGGGGAGGTCCAAGTTTCCGGCATGACAAAGAAAAAGGACACTCAAGTTGAAATTGACTGATGTTGGCATGTATCGCGGATGTTTATGGACGACAGTATCCACTTACCATCAGGTGGACTGTTGCTCGTGTGCAGCCTTTTTTCTATATAAAAAAAATTATAATTTGTTTTTTTAGACATCCAGAAATATGTCAGGCCAGAAACTTTTGGACCTCACTGGTAATTAGCCAAAAATCAATATTGTAATCATACCATTCATTGTATTGTACCAGTCAATAATAAACACTTTGTGGCCAATATATAATGAATACAATACAAGGTCCTACGAAAATAGTGTAAAATATTTTAATATGTCAATCAAATACACCAAAACTATTTGACGCAAAATTATCAAATACCTTTGAACACACGCACTTCTATTGGTAAGTACGCTTAAGTAGGTGTCAACTACGCAACGTGTTATGCACATACGTGTAAATTAATTACCCATTAAAATTATTTATTTTTAATACATTAAAAATCATGAAATACATGTTAATATTTAGTTAGAAATAATAATTTCAGTGTACTCATTGACACTAACGTGTTACGTTACTATTGACTAAGTAACGTGTCCATTGAAATTTAAAATAGGTGTTCAGTATCGAGAGTAGGATCGATTGTACCAGTTTTTACATTATTTTTTTCATGATTTATAAATAATTTTAGTATATTGTACGCGCGTCGCCCGAGCCGCGACCGTACGCCGCCCACTCGACGAGTCTGAGTAATGAGCGCTACAAAAGTTTTAGACACGACAACAAAACTTTACATGTTTGTAACTTTTGATTTATTCCTTAAAATAATTATATCTTTCACTAAACACTTTTATATATTTTAAATTAGCTGACGTTTTGGATATTGCGTTGTTTCGGTGACACGTAAACTCACCAGTTTATTTGGTTTCTCTTTGCTAAGCATTTCGATGTTCGTTTTGACCGGCACTTGGAACTGCGCGATGTTCAGCACCGTGGTCACCAGTGGGCCTTTCACGTGGATGTCCAGTGGGGACGCGCTATGTAGGCTCGGTGATATGTTCACCTGCACAATATACATTTTCTTGAAAGAAAGAATATTTATTACTACTCACATACAAAATACAAGAAGGACGGTGGGTAAAAATGTACCATGTACGAACTCACTTGAGATATCTAATGTGTCCCAGATTTCGCGCAGTATTTAAATTTCGCGCCATTTTTTTATTTTACGGTTGACAACTCTGGTTTGTTTATAGATGTCACATACGACAGTTGCAATTAGTCAATATGGAACGCTACACGAAAGAGCAACGCAGTATGCATTTTAGAGCAGTATGAAGTGGACCATCATTTGGGCTAAAAAATCATCTTTGGTGACAAGGCCCATTTCCGTCTTGACGGATATGTCAATAACCAAAATTGTCGTATCTGGAGCTTGGAGAATCCTCATGAGATTCATGAAAAACGGATGCATCCTCAAAGAGTTACAGTTTGGTGCGGCTTTTGGTTCGGCGGGATCACAGGGCAATTTTTTTAAGTATCGGTATTTAGGTAGGCATAGAGAGGTATCGGAACATTTTACAGGAGATTTTTTTGGCACCAATTGGAAGATATGGACCTCGATCAACTGTGGTTCCAAAAGGACGGTGCCACATGTCACACAGCTGGAGAAACAATGACTTTATTTTTTTCTAAATTAAATCCGGCGCTCAATCGGGACAGCCTTTGCCTTAAATAAACGTTTATTTCTAACGTTAAGGCAGTCAATGTCGAGACCGTAGGCGAACCGTGATATGAACCGCTTTTTATTATCATCTTTTATTGTTAAAATATTTTATTTTCCATATAATATTTTTTGGTAAAAGAACCACATCACTTTATCAGATACAATTTTCAAATCAAATCAATTGGTTAAAAAGATTATGATGACTCATAACAAACACAATATTACTAATTTTGTCTGTTCGTGGGTTGGGTACCACATACATTTTTCGCATAAAACATTAAAGAAAAAAAAAACAATTTTTGAATATGCATCTCCAAATTAGTGGCATAAAAACTTGATTTAGAGAATATGAGATAAAGAGATTCCTATATCCCATTGCACTCTCTACTCATGGGATAAGATAGAAAATAGGCTGTGACATATTTCACTCATTTCCAAAACATTACGCAGTCTTCTGCAAGTGTGAGGTAACTCGGTGACACCCAGTGGCAGTGGGATTGCAGCATAGACCCCAGTTCTCATACTAAATTTAAATATTTTTTCCACTTCAACTGATCAATTAGAACGAATAAACAATTTTATTTTCCCAAACAACAACTTGGTGTTGGTTAGTACAACTTGGTGGTTAGTAAACTAAAATTTGTTTAGTCGGATAATAAAATTAACTTCAGATAGTAATCTTTTGCACTCTCGTCCTTTTCTTCAGTTAAACTTTTATATATTCTTTCACTTTTTTGTTTATTATAACGTTCTTTGTATATATATATTATTGGAAATTGTGGAAATTTATAAATACCAAGTCTACTCGTTTTTATAATACTACTACTCTTTATAATAATTTTGCAATCTCCCATAAACATAAAATAAATAAATAAACTTGTCTACATACCTCCAAAAGCCAAGGCTTCAAATCCTCATCGAGCAGTACATCGATACCGAACAGTTCATAGCAGTTATACCTCGAAGTGATATTGGCCTTGGTCAGGGAACTGATACTAGCCTCCCCTGATATTATCGTCTTTATCACTAGGTCTTTCATGGAGTCCCACAGGGCATCTGTGTCTACACTCTTCTCAGTCTTTAGGTAGTGGAATAGGGTTTGTAATGTCCTAGAAAAGGGAAAGAATCGAATTAATCATTAGTTAAACAAGGAATGGAATAATTACAACATTTAATACAACATTAAACTTTATTGGACAATAATATGTAGATATAAAAGGCGGACTTAATGCCATAAGGCATTTTCTATTAGTCAACAATCAGATTAATGATTAAACAATAAAAAGGATTGTTTTTTTTTGTTTTTATAGACTAGGGCGGACGAGCAAGCGGTCCCACGTGATGGTAAGTGTTACCGCCGCCCATGGGCAATTGCAACACCAGGGGGCATGTAGGTGTAGTTTTGATTTTGATATAGAAAGCACAAAAAATATTGTTACGTAATACATAAGAACATACATAAATAATTATACAACCGACGTGAAAATGTTATCAATGTTTTTTTTGAAAAAAAAAACAAAACAAAAAAACGAAACAAAAATCATAATGTCAATGAACACGAATCATGAATAGAATCCATGGTTTCAAATTTTGGGAAAGATTCAGACACAGTCAGTATACATACGCATAAATACATACACATGCACATGGTGAGTCTGAACTAGTGATTTCAATAAATTCGGTGAATTTACTCTTAGATATGTAAATTGTAAAATAACGGTCAATCCAATGTTCGCACAAATACAAACTCCTTCGCAGGTCATTATGATTTATTCAATAAACGGTTAGGTAGCGCCAACCGTAAATATAACGGTGTAGAAGAAACCTATTCATAAAATTAAAGCAATGAAAAGTCACCATAATAACTTATTTACCAATGCAATTTTTTTGGAATCCAAAGGTCGATTAGCCAATTATTTACACTTTTTACACTACTCCCATTATTTGATGTTCGATATTAAATATAATTCAATGTAACTCACCACTTATGTCCCTCGCACGCCGCGAAGTCTTCATTGGGCGTATAATTCTTGGACAGTCTATTGATTGAGTAGTTCGTTAAATGCATGTACCTGTCGTTTAGCGACGTTATCTCGTCATTGTATTTGACTGAAAATTAAAAAAGAAAACCTTTCACTGTATGCTCATCAAATGGATTTGTGGTTTTCCCTTCAAAATCCCTTAACAGAGACGAGACCAAAGACGTGAAAAGTTTGAAACAGAAATTTCATGTTATAACAGTGGCATGCATTGGTTTTCCAATTAAGAAAACGTTAGTGTAAATTTCCAGGAGGATATGTGCCCATATAGAATATAGATAAAGATCTATTTATTTCTAACCGAGTCGAAAATGTCAGAAGCTATAAGTAACACTAGTCATGACACGCCGTTCCCCCACATACGCTAGTAGGTTTACTGTAGATAAGCAGTAATTAAATAGTTGTTAGTCTGTTTTTTTTTTATATATATAGACTAGGGGGCGGACGAGCAAGCGGTCCCGCGTGATGGTAAGTGTTACCGCCGCCCATGGGCACCTGCAACACCAGGGGGCATGCGGGCGCGCCGCCGACCTTGCAAAATCCTATTCACAGCTCTCTTGAAGAACCCCATATCGTAGCTCAATGGAAAGACCTCTTGAGGCAGTTCGTTCCACAGCCTACGGGTTCGCGGTATAAAATAGTTTTTGGACCGAACAGTGCGCGACACCTCCGTATCGAGGAAATGCGGATGGACCGCACTTCTGTGACGGGAGGTGCGGTAGTAGAAACCCGAGGTGGGAATTATATTAAACAATTCTTCAGAGCATTCCCCATTGTACAGGCGGTAGAACACACAGAGAGACGCAACGTCTCTCCGAATGCTGAGGGATTCTAAACCGCCCGTGAGAGTGGGATCGTCGACAATACGAACAGCACGTCGTTGGATGGAGTCAAATGGGGTCCAATTGGTATTTCGGTGCGCCGGCCCAGAGATGAGAGCAGCACTCCATACGGGGCCTCACCTGAGCTCTGTAAAGCATAAGGAGTTGCCCAGGTTTGAAGTACCGCTTCGCTCTGTTTGTATGAAATGCAACTTTATAACATCCCATTGTAGGATACAGAACTCCCCCTGTAATCACAAGGGGGCCTCGATTCATAATCCACTATGCAGACCCCTGACAAACTGGACTATCTGCTTGTCTGCCACATTCTTATATTTATTTATAATTACACCGAAAATAGGATCAGAATAATATTACAGATTGAGTAGATTTGAACGTATCAATAACAGGTACGTATACACGACACTCACAGAAACAACCTTATAATGTTATTAAAAATATAGTTATTTAAATTTTTATATTCAACAAGTAATTTTTAATAAAATCCAAACAGTTAATAAATCGGACAGATAACAATTTAACTTTTTATTGTAGTAGTTTTAAGCAGGAATCAGCAATTGTAACTATTGAATCTTACAAAAAGATAATTCGTCACCATCCTAATATACTGGTGTAGAATTGATGTTCTTAAATAAAGCACGGACTTGAGACCATGAAGAACGGATATTAAATTTTTAAATTAAATATACTTGGTCTACAAACTATTTCATGTAACAACTACGAAAATAGACATATCGACCAATCAGAGATGAGTTGGTAAATACATATGAATCGAATGAGAGGTGGTTAGCTGTCGTACTCAACGTAATAAAACTCGTAGGTGGACTGTTTTGGCGGGAACCCGAGATGATTTTCTGTGATTATTGTAAAAATTGTGTATTGTGATATTTGTGGTTTAAAATAACCTTTAAAGTGCCTAGTGTTAATGATAATTAAATAAAAGCGTCAGACTGCACTTTTCGTATTCTACCAAAGAGTCCAACTCCGTCCTCAGGAAACCTATTATCGCTTTACTGAGCGACTCCTACTTCGACGGGACTGGACAATGACGTGATAAAAACAATTATAAGTGTTGTATGTGTTATTATTTGCTGTGTGTGGACCAACAGCTATGCCAGTATCCAAACAAATTATTAAAAAAAACCGTGTCACCTCATAAGCAAATGTAGTGCGCCGAGAAGGACGCACGTCTCGATATATGCTGCTACAGTGGCAAGTTACTTAAACGTGACGAAACCCACCAATAGACGATTGAGAAGGCTGAGGAGACCACAAGACCTCGTCTAATTACGGTTATAGTAATGAGATTTTAATATAACAAAAAAAAATGGTGGATGCAGCAGTGGTTACATACCGTGGCAACATTATTTTTTAAATGTCCAAAAGTGACAGACTGTAATAAATAAAAGGTTTTAAAAAATGTAGTAGTAATCAAACGTACCTGAGGCGAACCTCGCGAGTCCGTCCTTATACAAGTATATCCTAAGCGGGTGTATGGACGTTACTAGTACATAGAGCCTCATGTCGAACTTGTTGCCGTTGATCAAGTAAGGCTTCGACACGTACTTCTGTACAACCACTGAACGCTTTTTGGGGATTTGTGTCCAGCGGGACACTACTTTGATGCCAGTGCCGCGAGCTGAGGCAGGCTGGAAAAAAGTCAGATCATGTCACAAATGTGCAAATAAGTTATACAGGATTGCGTTTCCGAAGACCTGTCGCTAACGAGTGTCGGACAAAAGAAAACGTCATTCTCGTTCTAACATGCCAATGTTTTCACCGAGAACGCGTAATTGACAAAACACGTAAGAGAACATTTATCTATTTTGGAGCGGAAACTACAACGATGGACTTTTTAGCGGGAAGTCGAGAATTGAAGTTAAGTTTTTGTTTGATTATTGTAAAAATTGCGTTTTTCGTGTGCTTCCGAGGAGTCCTCTTCTATCCTCAGTAAACCAACTATCACTTTACTGAGTGACTCCTGACTTGCTTCGACAGGACTGGACAATGACAGCATACGCTTTAAGACTTTAAAATTATTTATACAAAGGAAACTTGACACTAGCAGAATGTGCTATTTGCACCATTGCCATGTTATTATATGAAAAGAAGAAAAAAGTACCATTCACAGCCTACTAATATAAACGAACTGTCAAAAGAATTGTAAGAGAACCATGAGAAATCCACCTCTACGTTACTAGAAGTCCGCACAGAGGTTAGTTTCTAACCATTTAATTCATGCAAGTTCTAAGACATAAAAGAAGCTACTATTTATGTTGGAATTAAACAAATTTCGATTTAATTAACTCACATATTATTTAAAAAAACACATAAAAGTTACTTACCGGTTTAATGATCCATTTTTCATTATTAGCAGAGTATTTATCCCAATCGTGCTTTAACAGTTTCAAGTCGTGTGGCAGCACATAGGACTTGGGCATTATTCCGAACTCCTTGACGCCATATTTCGCTACTAACTTCTGTAGATTTCGCCATAATCGATCCTTTCTACCAATTTGGAAAGTTCCCGGGAAATGGTTCATCTTTTGGCCGTCTTTTATCGCTCTAAACATTATTGATTTCATATGCTTTCCCCATATGCCTATCCATTCTACTGTCTCTGTAATATGAAAGTTTGATTCAATTATTAATTTTCATATCTTAACAGACGTTAAGTATAGAAATTGCCAAAGTGTATTTTTACAAACCGGGTAAATCATTTAATAAGAGTAATATTGAATACTTTTACCTGCAAATCATTAAAAAGAACTTCTTTTACCTAATTTATCAAATGATTGGCATTGAAATGAAAAGTAACGTAAGTAAAAGCTAAATAAATCGTCTATAAAAATAACTAATTATACTCTTATTCACATTAAGAAAAAGTGACGTCATCCGTTTAATGTCATCCATGCCATAACACAGCGCTAACCAGTCAATCGAAGAACGCTCCCTCTCATAATTGGTTAATAGGTGAAACGACGTGACTGATAGCGATGACACTTTTTTCTTAACAGAAACAATGTATAGTTAGTGCAACCCAGCTAAAAAATGGTGTAACACCAAAAACGTAAACATACGCGTTTAAGACCGTTTAGTAAATAAATATAAATCTGTCATGCAAAAATCTTAAAGGTCATATGAGAAGTAACAAGTTTCTGTTTTATTGACGTGACTACATCCAAGCGTGAGTGACTGAGACAGCTACAGCTACACACTTCAAAATTTCTCTAGCTCATATTTAGCTAATTCTCCATTAAATTTGTTTGTTTTAATATATCTGTTTGATTTGCTGTCTGTAGAATAAATCATAAAACATATTAAGTACTGTTTCGCTTACAAATAAAAATTAACTTATATTACCATACACACTGATGAATGTTGTTATAATTTGGAATAAGTACAGTCAACTACAGCATTGTATTGTTTTAAACGTGAACTACTCTGTCATAAAACTACAATATGAATTTCTTTAAACTAGTTATCACAACATATTTACACTTACCTTCTTGCGGACACTCCGAAGTGTCACACTCACTTCTCACCAGCCTGAACCCTGAATTGGTAATAGCCTTCTTGACGACTATGGGCGTTATGGTGGTCAGTTTCCACTTGAGATGTTTCTGTATGGGGGTCGGAATCTTCAACATTGGGGACTCTTCATGACCAATGAATTTCAAATATGGCGGCACGCGAGGGAAAATGGACGGACGGAGAAAACTTGACATTGAATCCGGGATGCACATTGGAGAGTCTGAAATGGACATATACAAGATAAAATTTAAGATTCTTGCGTTTTTATGTATTAAACTGGTGTTCATCGCGTAATTTATTTCATTAGACGTTTCGGCTGGGTTGCACCAATCATAATAACGAGCTTAGTCAATCGAAACATCAAGGAAAATCTTTCTCATCTTTATGGTAAATATAGGCGGTTAACACCCGTTGAATAAATATATACATATGTATATTAAAGTTTACTTTAAAAAGAAAAACATGGAAATGTTGTGTGTGATACGATTTCTGTTTTTAAACATTTTATATGAGTTTGATATAACCATCATTATCATTTGAGCCATTATCGTCATAATTTTGACGGTTATACATGTATAGTTACTTAAAGAGGACGTTTAAGGAATAAGTTTTATTAGTTATAATATGTTAAAATAGAAACGAGGGATTAATTTCTAAGACCAATGAATGACATTACAAATGACAGTTTTGTCGTAACAAATGACACTTATGAGTAGCCCGTGATTAACAAACCTACGATTGGAGGGGGAGGGTGTAAGCTGCAATCCAACAGCCGCTGGACGCACTTGTCTTGCTACGTTGCTCCTCTCTCACAATAGACTACCTTGAAATATACTACATTTCCCACTATATCCTATTCTCCAATGTACGTACGACGTACGTGTTTCGGTAGTAAGTAAGATATGCCAGAGCCTATTCCCATCCCATCCTATCCCTCCCCATTTTCTCCAAATCAATTTTTACATATCAAACGGTAGGCAGAGCACCTGGGGGCGTGCCAGCGTTTGTCATTATGGACTGATGTTGGCGTGTATCGTGGATGTTCATGGGCGACGGTGTCCACTTACCACCAAGTGGACGGTATGCACGTCTGCAGCCTTATTACTATAAAAAGAAACTAGTTTTAAACTGAAAACAAACTGTTCACTTACTACAGGTACTTAATAATTCATTTATTTCAGAATTAGAGGGACTATAATTGTCTAAATTGAGCCTTATTTTATCCCATAAAAGGAATGTAAATATTTAGTATGTTAGATGTAGGTATGTACAAGAGAAACGCTAGAAGTATCAAGCATAACAAATAGGGTATTCAACAACAATCCAATTGAAATATATGAAACCCTATTGATATATATTTTTTTTAAATATCGATGTATGCAAACTGTCAATTAATATCAATAAATGTAAACCATTAATAATAACTAAGTAACGAAATTGAGCTTAAAATTAAAAAGCTTACCACTCTTTTTCCGAACAAACTTCCCTCGCTTCAGATCATAATATATTAATATCTTTAATGTCATTATGTTGTTAATAAATGTTGTAATATTTTTATGTACTATAAAATACAAACTGATATAAGGCTTTCAAGGAAACAGCGAATGAATGTTTTACCACCAACTAACAGAAAATGGAACGCGTTTTGTATGTGATAAATGACTTGAGAAAACTTGTAAAGTTACCATCGAACTAATGACTATAGAGAAGTTTTTAACATGCAGCATAACTTTTGTTTCGGAAGTAGGTCACCCACGCGAACTGGTAATTACGCCATTTATAATTTTGCATGTAATAAACAGTTCTAATGTTGTATTATTTGACTGTAAGTACATCCATCGAAGAGGTATTATTTTACGGTCTTTGCCTAATTTTTTTTTTTGAAAGCAGGCAGGTGTGCAAGCAGCTCACATGATGGTAAGTGACTCCTACAACACCTGTAGAATCCCATTCACAGTTTTCTTGAAGATCGCCATATCATAGCACAATGGAAAGACTTCTTATAGCAGTTCGTTCCATAACATACGGGTTTGAGGTAATGAATGGTTTTTGGATTGCATAGTGCACGACACTCCTTCATCAACGAAATGCACCAAACTTAGGTGGTATGGTTGTAGAAAACCGAGTCGGGAATTATTTATTTATTTAAACTATAGTGCACAAAAAAACATTGTACAAAAGTCGGACTTATTGCCCAGTGGCATTCTCTGCCAGTCAACTTTGGTTAAACAGAATTACGAAGGTCGGTGCATCGTACAATCAATAAAAAATAACTACATATATATAATATCTAAGTATACTGATAAAATACACATACTGATATATACTTACTCGTATATACACATATAAATATATACAGCATTCCCCGTGGTACAGACAATAGAACATGCAGAGGGATGCAATTGTCCTCCAGATGGTGAGTTCTAAACCGTCTGTGAATGGGATCGTCTACAATACAATTTGAACAGCTTGTTGAGTCAAATGAACCCATTTTGATCAAATAGCCATGGTTGATAAAATTACTGGTCAAATGGTAACATGACGTCATTGATTCCTCACGTGACATTTCTTATTTACATGGTATTAGGTGTCTCCTATTGATTTATAAAGGTTTCAAAAGTGGCCGCAGTTTACAGAAATGGCGTCCAGTGACTACATTGGTATATCTTACAATCATTACATTTAGAAGAACTAATGCAAATCTCATTAATGTAAAAGCTAATATTCTGAAGAAAAATCTTTGAACCTCTACGTACTTAATAATAACATGTAAAATAAAATGTGTTCTAAATACGATGTTTAAAAGATCAATCTAGTTATAGATGATATTAAATTATTAATAACCTTTCCGAGTTGTCGTTTGTTTGAATGGATTTATAGTATGCAGTGCAGTCAAAAATACTTGATCCTTGTTGGATGATTGAACGATTTCTGTAAGCAATTTCTATATTGATTGAAGAAAACAAGATTAAAAAATTATATGTTAACTGTAGTTGAGTGCATGCTGTAATCCCAGAAGCGACTAGGCGACTGGCCGAGATTACCTCGTCACAGAAGACTGCCGTGAAATATATATTAAGTACTTCCATTCCCACCTGTCCCATTGAGTAAAAAGTATAATAGGATAAAGGAATCGCCTATCCCATTGTACTACTGACTCCCCATCCCACCCCCTTCTTCCCAGGGAAGAATAGAAGGTGTAAAATGGGATGAGGGAAACCTGCCGTTTTGTTTGTAATATATCTCAACATTTTTTCCGACCCTTTTTCACATTAGTACAAATCCATTCCCCAACAACCTTTTTTTTAAAGACATCAGTCTACTATTGAAGATTTATCCAGGGCGTGCCAACGTTTATCATTCTGGACTGATGTTGGCATGAATGTCCATGTACGACAGTATCCACTTACCACCAGGTTGCACCCTCTGCTCGTCTGTTACCCTCTTTACATAAGAAAATACAATTAAAATAACCACTTATTAAACTAGCAACTTCGCTCGCGTGAATTTTATCATGATATCCGAAAACAGATAGATTACAGGGATAGATAACGCAAGCTGTCCGTTGCTGCGTGCCTGAAGTTGGGGCCGCTAAGCCCCAACTTCTCGCGTTGCTATTTGTGTCTCTTCCGACCCGTGACTCTAGCAAGTCGTTACAAAACACAAAAATGCCTAATTGGGCTATAATTAATTATTGTAAAAAATCATCAAAAGTAGTGAACGAAGAGAGTCAAGGGAGTGGTTTTCCATCACTAAAATTTACTCGTGACTTAACACGCTTGGTTTCGGTGCAATTTTACGAAGTTGCGTTGTCTATGTATCCGAATGAAATTTATAATGAAGTCTTAAATATTAATTCAATAGCACAAAGTTGAAACATTTTTCATGAATTACTCACCTTTCGATGGAACTTTCTTAGGGGTCACCACAGTTCCATTCACTTTGCTTGGCACTTTGGAGATGTTGTTAACAGTGGACTCTTCTCTTTTCAAGGTGGGTGAGACGGGCGGTTTCTCCATTTTATCTAGTTCCAATAACAACGCATCGGTTTCCATTTGCCACGTACTACTATCAAGGTCGGGAGATGGTGATCTGCTGTGGGCACTATAATAAACGGTTTGTTCGCATAAGGACAGATTCTCATCAAAAGTACAGAATTCGATTACATTCGTAAACATTATGAGAATCTGTCCATATGCGAACAAACCGATCATGAGTTAAAACACCCTTGAGAATGCAAGGTAAGTCCTGTTGCAGTGGGACGTTATAATCTCATACTCACATATATTTTACACCAATTTCCGTTTTTCACGCACTCACACAGACCCATAACCACAGACGCACAGAAATATACACACCCAAACATACATTTACTGAGTCTTACGGGTTTGTTCGCATGTGTGTTTTTATATGTGAGTTGAGAATAAACACCTAAAGAGGCGCCTAGATATTAAATCATCATAGAAATTATATCATCATAAATATATTAAATAAATATCATAAATTATATTAAAAAAAAACAAAAATAACCTTCTTATATTAATATGGGAAACTAACCGTTTGCCTGATGGTAAGCGGTTACTATAGCCCGTAGACATCAATCAACATTATCATTGGCATATCCACTGATGTCACCACTGTCTACCGTTAGGATAACATAGAACTTGGGTTAACATGAAAGATTGAATGTATAAAAAAAAGAATGTACTCTTCTAGAGGCAAGAGGTAGACAGCTCCATTCAATTAGATTGTATAGTTGTGCGTACGAATGCAACACGCTGGTGTGCAAGTCATGATTCCTATGAAGTATGAAGATAACCAGAGAATCAAAATATTAGTATTTTTGCAATGATTATACTCACTCATCGGTCTCCCCCTCGATGATGATGCAGTCCATCTTGCTACTGGCCTTTGACGACTTGACCTTGGACTTGAGTTTCTTCTTGACGGTTTTCGTTTTGGAAACCGGCACCACGGTCACAGAGCTCACTGGTAGAGCGGGGCTCACTACCGGACATGTGGCTGCGTCGTGACGCAGCTAGAAGAAAATATTTTTACTTTTTTTTTAAAAAAGTAGGTAAGTCGCTTTATAGTACACCAAAAAGTATACTAAAGTGATACAACAGTTTTAATATGTGTCATCATCTCCGTAAAGGAACATTATTGTCAGTAATGACTTATTAACTGGTTAGGATTTTCTAACTTAAAATTTCATTGTTTTAAGATTCCGTTTAAACAAGGAAGATTTTTAAAATAAAACAAAAACCGTAACCAGCACTTTTTTCGTCCACTGTTGGACATAGGCCTCTTCGTGCACTCTTTGTGCATGAGGGATGTATGGCCTTAAAACGCCGCGCTGACCAAGCGTGATGGCTAGTCCACTCTTTTAGAGGTGGTATAGTTCCTCGGGGCTTGTGGTAGCGGCTTACCCTGATCGTCTTTTACGACACCCGCGGGAAGAGATGGGGTGGTGCTATTCTAAAACCGACCCTTTATACATACATTATATAGTAATATATATATATTTTTAAAGATTTCACTAAGTCTCAATATCTGAGAAATAAGAAGCGAGATTAACGTCCTTTTCCCAGATAATGTCACATATATAGAGGTATACAAAAGGTGGTCTTATAGCTAAAGTGATTTCTTCCAGGCACCGTTTGGTGGTAGGGGTGGTAAGTAAGGGTACCTATACTAGAATTATATTCGTGTGATAGTGAGTTCAAATCGTCGGCTCGAATTTCTATTAAAGTACAGGTTTTTAAAAATTGTCACTAGCTTAGCTGTAATTCTGAGAAAACTCGCATGCTTCAGAAATAAACTGGACCCGCGTGGTGGATTACGGCCCAAAACCCCCAAGTGATTTACTGGGGGAGGCCTATGCCCTGCAGTGGGACATTATAGGCTGATACAAGGGCATCTGCGATTCATATTAACATTTTGGCTTGGCTCAAGAGGGTCGCTAATACAAAAAAAAATGAAATTCAAATAACCAGAAATGACCAAGTTTTCCGGTGCCTAGCTTGGAGATTTAAAAATCATAATTTAGAAAAAGTATGGAGAATAAGGAATATGTGATGATGGGTTCTTCCCATCTCAGTACGAGTGTACTCCTATTCGAATTCTATCCCATTATTTGATGGAATGGGATTTGAGGAGGGGAGAAGGGAAATGAACTACAGCAACTCATTCCTCATTCACTACGTATTTATTCACTTTGGGACTGAGTGAGTACAATATAGATCTTATTTTTCTCCACATTTCATAGCATCAAATTACGTCAAGCAAAATGTCGACAAGTCACATCAGACACAGTATTTCAGGGTAATTTTCTGTGAGAGAGTAATTTATGACTGACAATCATTTTTGCTTAAAATACAATTCCTAAGGTTGATCTTACATTGGCCGGCCTTGCGTCACTATTCATAGGAGTGTAGAAAACAATTTAACAAATGTTTTTGACCGCTTACTCATTTACTGGTGACTATTTTTAAAAATAGTTTTGTATTTATATTTAGCTTATTTTTAATTTTAACTTACAGATACATTTACAGTTAGCAACATTAATATGTATCCGTCTTAGCATACCCAAAAATATCTAAACAGTGTTTAGTGCAAAACTACGTATACATTCTAGTAATATACCTACGCTTTACATATTCTTTAGAAATATGAAACCTTTACAATTACATATTTATAGTCAATCTCCCCATTATTTTAATTAATGTGATAACCAAGTGCAGCTAATGTGATACTTGTTCAATACAAATTCCGTTCATGCATGTTCCTTTTATTATTGATTTGATACTGCTAACACAGGAAATGCGCACTTTAGTGCCTGATGTTTTTTTTCGTAATGGCTAAATTCTTGTGGCCCTAGTGGCCTTTCAAGAGTCACCGGTCGTGTTTAATTTAGGGCGAGCGCAGAAGGCGCTCAGCCAGCAACGAAATGTGTGTTGCAACGAGCCTAAGGACTCCCCCGCCGGTAAACGGAAGGAACGGGCCTCAGCTTAGGACGTTGCATTGGGGGGATACGATACCGCGGAATCGCGAGTGGGTGAGAAGCGCCCGCCTGATAACGTGATACGCCTATTCATGTATGAATAGGCGACAATGTGAGGTTGAATATATCAAAAACGTATTGTATCGGATTTCGAAAAAGTTCTATGTCCAATAAGTGCAATCCTTAAATATTAAAATGCTGCTAAAAATGATGTTTTGGCAAATATTATAATATATCGTTCGAAAATTAGGATTTTAGAGTTGAATTAATTTTTACTTTGTTTTAGGTCATCAATAAAATGGAACGTCAAGTGGAAGAAATGAACATTTTCAACTTATTGCTACTCTCTTTTATTCGTGAGACGGGAAGAATGCGGAAGCCGTCAAAGCTGCTCGCGAGATTAATGCTAGATACAGAGGAAGATAGTACGCCAGATAAACGACTCGATGATAGTTTACACGTTTCAATAACGGTAGAGACTTTATTCTTAACCATTTTCTTAATTTTCATGCATACGGCAATATCACTTGTTCCTGAACCCAATAAATATGACATTATATCGAAAGATAAGTTCTGAAAGTTATTGCTAAGAGTGGCTGACATTAGTACATGCTGCTATCAGACAGTGACTAAATAGATAGACACACTTTATTGTACACCAAAAACATACAGAGAAATACAAAGTACAAGTAATTAGAAGTACAAGCGGCGGTCTTATCGCAAAAGCGATTTCATCCAGACAACCTTGGGATGGTAAGGAGAAGTCAGTAGACGAAATAGAGGTAGATAATAAGGAAATAATGTCTGTATAATAGATACATACAAACAAAAATATATAAATACCTACAGGTATATATACATACATATATAGCACGTATAGTATACATGTATAGGCCTAGCATGATTACAGAAAATCCATAACTATAGAAATACTAATAAAGTCAGTTATTTCGTTTCTATAAACATATCGTTTCAAGAATGTATTATGAAATATCATAATAATATATCATTTGACGTTAATCACTTAGTAGAAGCATAAAAACTATGTTGGCAAATAGAAATAACAGTTATTTACGCTAAAATGTATCATAAACAATTTAGTTTGACGCTGATACAGAAAATATGTGATGACTCTGATGACACTTAGGGAAATATAAATTAATTTTAAGCAATACATTACACTGTATTTTATTTAATGTATTTCAAACATATGCATAAAACACATCTACGTCCTCAATTTTTGATAGTTTTTAATTTTTCTTTTTTTTAAATTCATTTTTTGTGGTATATAAAAAAACTTATTTAGTAATAAAAGAAAACAGTAATAGGAAATATAAACGGAAATATTGTTACCGGTCCACTGCAGATGACTCTCATGTCGCAAGTTTTGGCAGGCGCCTCTTTTAAATTAGTTTTAAAATAATCACATTCCTATTGCAATTTCTTAAAGCACTTGAGTACACAAGTGCTTTTAAATATAACCATGCGAAACATGTCAAGGGCGAATGACACAAGTTAACTTTAAAACTGGAACACCTATATTAAACTGACACTATGAAATATCCACTTTCGCGCAAACCACTGTTCTTTTGTAACTTTCCGTTGTTCTTTTGATACTTTGAAGTGATTTATGGTTCTTTTTCGGGCACATAAATCGATCGGAGGTTATGCGCTCTGTAGTAACTATGATAATGCATTGTATTGACATTTTGGAGATTTGGCATAATGCCCGGTCTCGTGAATTGATGCCGCAATAAAATCTAAGAGGACCGAATTAAACAGACAATAGGACTGGGTTTAACGAGATGTAACCAGTACCAATAAGCTTATGTTAACACCTACTCATTAATTATATTAAAATTGGCCATAATTCGCGGCGAGACTAATTTATTCATAGATGCTGCTACTATTTGAATAAAACGACATCTCTATCAATCATAATTGATATATAAAAAGTTGTTAAACTTCTAACGTCCTTATTAAGTAAAGTTTAACAAACAAATCATATAGATGTAGTAACACGATTATCCTAACGATACTGCTAAGACTTGTTAGAACGAACAAACTTTTAACTGTAAAAGTCCATAAAAACCTTTATCTTTATATTTTGATCGTCTGAAATGAAAAGAGCTAACCAAAGAATCTGTTGTGGAAGTCATTGTATTCACATTATTACCAGGCCGGCGATATTACCGTGTCCGTACTAGTTTGAATAGGGTAACTTTAAATAGCGCTCGAATGCAATGATTGGTAATATTGTATACGCTGTTTTCAACATTCATGTAGAAAGAGACACCTGTATAAATGTTTAATGTTCATAACATTTAAAAAATAGAGATCACAAGAGTAGATTCCACTGGGCCCCACCCGGCGGACACGTGCGTGGCGAAGGGTTCTTCTATAGCACACAAATTACTTTGTTTCTTCTATTCATATATACAATATTAGATGAGATCAGGGTTCGTAAAAATCCGATTTGTAATATATAAAAATTAAAAAATTACGGTTTCTGACAAAAAAAAATCTAACGCATTGCAACGCACGCCGGGCACATGCGTTTTATAATAAATATCAAAATATCCGATATTTGATATATATCATGTATATAAAAAAAGACGCGAATTTCATTCTGTAAGTGATTTTAAAGTGTCAAAAATTATTAAATGAAACTTTGAATTTAATTAATAGACTTATTTATTATAAAACAAAACAAAAAATAAGAGTAAAACTAGTGCAACAAAAAAATAATAATTGAGTCTTTGAGATTAATAATCAGACTTAATCAACATTCAACTAAATTATAATCTTCAGTGTTGGATAATTGGCAGTGGCAGTGATCATAATTTTTATTTGTCAGTATAATCAATTTAAAGCCACAGTCAGGTCTCACGCTCAGGTCTATAAGAGGCACATCATCTTCTGGCTCCCAGTCCAGTTGACTCTACCTCAACTTCATCTATTTCTTCTATGTCCGCATTGGAATTGGGATCCCAAGTCCAGTCCATATTATATGTTGGAGTACCATGAATTATTTTTTGGGGCTGGTTCAAAATCTTGAAAATATGGACCAGTTTATGGACTTTCTTATTTCCTAATCCATTACGTATCTTTGATTGCACCAGGCCGAAAGTAGTGACAAGCCGTTAATGCTCCTGCTGACAGTAATTGTTCACAAAGTGTTTGAAATCCTTTGGAAGGCAGGATGGAAGGTTTGGAAGGCAACTATCCAGTGGGATCTGCCAAAATTCTAGTTTTGACGATAAATATAAATTGATATAATTATATCAATATAAATATAAATTGATATAATTATATCAATATAAATATAAATTGATATACATATATCATGATATATATCAGCGAACCATGGGTGAGATATCACCTTAGATTAGATCTTGTTAAAATAATTTTAAAATTAGTTCAATAGAACCACATATTATCTAAAATATACAAATAAACTTCATATTAACATTATAAGATAACACATAATTATTCACAAGATCACTTACACCATACAATTTTCCCAAAATATTTTTGATAGAGCACGTCATACTCGGAAAATATAGAACCTAAGCTGGCAACTAAAACATAATCGGTAAACAGATGACACATCAATTACATATACCTATTTTCATGGTCACCTTTTGCATAACGTTAGTTTAAACTTTAAACGTCACGTTACAAAAACACCGCGTCTGTCTGTCGTCACTTTGCAAAGAACAAAAATATCTCCTAAAAAATTCCGCACTTCCGCTGGCTATGCGAAGTCATTAAATTATGTGAATTAGCTTTAACCCGCGAGTTCGTCTGCGGAGAATTTACCTCACGCTTCTGCCCCATGTCTTTTCTTCAAATCGTTTCACTAAAATCGGTAGTGCTGGGCTTAGTCACACATTGATGTGTAACCTCTTTCTACCTTTAAAGGTCAATTCCTACTCATGGAGAGGCAGCAAAGTGATTTCTTTTTTTAATATATAATTGCGAATGGTCACTCGATGTATGCTCGTGCGCCACTCCGCACCGCTCAGCAGTTTTAACCATAGAAATCAAAGTTCAGTTTAAAGTGTTATCAAACTGACCACTACACAGAAATTTCGTAGGTGTAAATTGACCCTAGTCGCAGTGAGATTCAATACTCAAAAAAATCAGTTCAACAGTTGTCAAGTAATAAACTAACAGACAGAGAAACAAGACATATAGAGACAGTAACCGAACTTACGATAGTAAGAATAGTCATTTCCAAAGCGGTCGACATCGACCTCGACTCCAATAGGTGATTTTTTCCAATTAAGAAGATAAAGATTTTTTATCTTTATGTACACCACAAAAAGAGTCCCACGTCACAGGTAAGAATGCATGAAATAACACTAAGCACAAACATCCCATTATGTTCATTTTTCCATGCTGAAAAACTTTCGTTTTTGTAATCTTGTTGATTTTTAATTCTGTTTGAATATAATTGATTATATTTTCACTTCATTTTCATATTTAATAAGTGAATTTAATTTTTGTACTTATTTTGAATTTGCATTTTAATTTCATAAATATTAAAATAAAAACTGCTTGTATTTTTTTGCTTTAATTTTCTTTAGTGCATGTTTAGATATTAAATGTTGCTCATGTTAATGCCATTTTCCATATCCTTTTTCATTTTTTTCAATCATTAATTATTTATTAATAATAAATGAATAAAAAGAATATGATTTTATCGAGAATTTTAATAGATTTTGGGAAAGGCGTCGGCGACCGAAAAAGTTTGGAAACCACTGCTATAAAGTTGCGAATTAAAAAAAGGAGATATTTTTCTTTCCTATTCGAAATTGACAGGACTCGGGAATTTGAGGATACATAATTATTGGTTGCAAATTGTTTGATATATTTATTATAACTTTAACAGGCGCTATAGATAATGAAGAAAATAATAAATATTATTATACATAATATGAATATAACCCTGGGGTTGTGGGTGACCTACCCGTGGCCCGTGTAAAGAAGACAAGATGACTCCTGGCGTGGACCAACGCGCGCGGCGAATACTATATTTCATACACATATCGGAACTTAATCTGACTGGTTCCTACGTATTCTACCGGAAATAACATGACAGAAATATGTCAAAAATTTACCATACATCGTAACAGTCGCCATTAGTGTTTTATTATTTTGATAAACAACGTATTAAAATTTTTGAAATAAGAACTCTGTTTTTAATAAACCTGATATGAGTGTTGTAAATATGTACATATAAAGTGATTTAGACAATAAGTTGTTATGAATAATAATATAACGGTTTTTTTATACGTGAAAAATGATAAAAACATACGTGATAGACTTAGATCAAAGCAAAAGAGGAAGATACGGTACGTTCTTACATTGCGTCAACTGAAAATAGGCTCGAATGCACAACTACATGCACACAAACTCGTACAGCAATAATTGAAGTCACGTTGTACGACACCGAAAGACAGAGCGATGAGCTTGGACTGTAGCAAAAGCGAGATAACCTAAACGTGTCGCTCACACATGTTTGGTATAGTTTTATCTCGCTCACTCATTAATAGCCGAATGTAAATTAATAATAATTTAAAAAACTTCTATAAATTATTACTTTTGGTGTAATTGCGCGTGAAAAGTGATACCATGTGTCTTGTTTTTGCTCTTTGAGTGATTTGTGCACTGAATAAATGCACAGGAAGGCATTTTTAAATGTATTTTCCACTACAAATTTGTGGTCACCGTGTGAGTGTATTATTTAGATGCAAGTCGCTGTTCTATCGGTGACTAAACGAAACAGGTCCATTAGACTCGGTTTTGTACGACCACGTGCGGTGAGTAACGTATCTCCCTCCTTTTGATTTGATCTAAGGCGATAGAAGACAATGTGGATTTAATTGAAGAAAATTTTTAATTTGGTGAATAATTTTGTCTTTTTTTATAGCGACTAGCGGACCCGCCCTCACTTCGCTTCGGGTTATAAGTTTTTTTTTAAATAAAATATTGTATAGCCTATATTAGACATATTATATTAGCCTATAATGTAGCTTCCTATGTGTGAAAGTATTTTTGAAATCGGTTCAGTAGTTCCATAAATCCAGTAAACCAGTTTTCTGCATGTTATACGCAAACATGTTATATTATATCAAACGGCTCGGACATGGGGATACGGATAAAACGGCGTTAGTTATTTATAATGTTATTTAAATTTTATTATTCATATTTTCCTAAGTTCGGATGGGTACCGCAGTTACCATTGACTTTCTATCCGAATACTTTGATGCTTTAAATTATGCTTTGATAGCAATGAAATATTACTTTGTTTCTAACGAGAATCTTATTAGACACACGTGCGCGTTTTTCTTTTTTATTGTTTATAAATAGATTTATGATATTCGTAAATATGAGATAGGTCATATACATATGTATTCGTTTAGGTCATTCAAAAACAAAATGGCGGGACCACATCAGCACACTGCCGGCCCAAAAAATAAGTTATTTGGGAGAGGTTAACAACAGCTCATAATTCAAACAAACAGTTAGAACTAGTAGGATCACGTTTTAGACCTAGTGAGTGGTGCACAATTTCGACAATATCACGACGATTAAGTCGAAAAGTGTCTCACTATGGTCACGCTTCATATAAAACTAATAATATATTATTAGACAATGGTTCTTAGTAAGAACATTAATCGTTGCCGTCGCGAATGCCCGCGACTTTCAAGCGTCTTATATTTCATAAAGAGCACGACATTCCACGCGACTTCGCTATCGCCGGCTACAATTGTCTACCGGAAAATTCTATATGCAATTTCGCGAACCATCTACATGTTCTTTCAAACTAGATTTTTACAAAACACTTAGTTTTCCACGAGCTTCTGCAGAGTTATTTTGTTGCTGATATTCACAAAGTTTTGTCATTGTTCCTAATTTTTGCGCAATAATTGTGACTAAAATTGAGACACATCTAAAAAAAAATATTGTTCATTATGCGGACAGAAGTTTCCTGTAAAGGTATTATCTATACTACTAGATCATAACGAGAAGGCTTAGGAGACCTAATAACATCTAGGGATTATAAACAAGTACTTAACTATTTAAATAAATAAAAGTTGAATGGAACATCATTCAAGAAAAGGTCTAATTCTATTATACAGGCTAAAATACACTTGTGATGTCATCATCCTAACAGAATGTTGGCTCAAATAAGGGAGGAACCCACCCGTCACATACTTTACAAAAAATATTAATAACCAAAATGGTGGCGTTATTGTTATCTTGTTTAGTTGCATATAGTATTTATTGGTCGATAGTGAATCTAGAAACAAGCAGTCTGGTAAAATAACACTCAAAAGAGTATTATAAAGTAGGAAGACTAGGAAGTCTTGAGAATTCAGAAGCAAAAAGTTCAGCAAACTTCTTGCTTGTTAGTTCCTAATACTCTTAGTATTGTAAAGAGCTCCCTGAGTCATTCCATCAGTTAATTGGTGCAAGTGGGTTACTTGTTCAACTAGGTGAAGACATGGTGGTTGTAGTTTATATCGACCGCCGTCATTTCACGCTATAGATTGTTTTATCAATTCTCCTGAGAAACTTATTAACTCCTTCGATAAAATAAAACACCTTGCTATATTAGGCGACATTAACATAGATATCAATAGTAACTCCACTGACCGTCATTTTATTTTGTGAGAGCTTGGTTATCTCCCGGCATACATACTGCCAATCAGAGATATGAATTGTTTAGATCATGTGTTTCTAAAAAGTGCTACAGAATCGTTTGTTCTGGACACTTATATTATGGATCACCTTCTTCTGATGTTACATATTAGATCAGGACCCCAATTTATTAACACCCAAAAAGTTTTAAAAAATCTGATTGGCACTCTGTTGCCACTTGTATACAAAAGGCTGATTTTATTCCCTTTTATTTCAAATAGTGACCGTAACCTCGCAGTAACCGTAACCTTTTGATTTTGCAGAGGGAGAGAGAGAGTTAGTTTCTGGGTTTAATATTGAGTATAGTAGTGGGGGCTTTGCATTAATTTTTTTGGCTGAATATTCTAGAATTTTATTTATAAGATTATTATTTGTTTTAGTATATTTAGGTGGGTATGAGATGAATTTATTTTTTTATTTAAAATTAAGATTTATTTCTTTTTATGATGCAATTGTTGGTATCATATCACATGCTATAGAAAGTAACATCAGTGAAATAAAAATCCCTAAGCGACAATACAAGATCAAGCCTTGGATGACAGCAGGTCTGATTCGATGCATAGATAATAGAGATCGGTTACATAACAAAGTGTCCAAAAAATAATTTAATTCTCAAGGCTACCTACCGCAGATATAGGAACTTTATTAATAAAAAACTCACTACTTTAGAAACGCACCATGAACAGTCAGAACTGGAAAAGTCGTCTAAAGATACAAAAAAGATGTGGATAAATATTAAGAAAATTGCTAATATTAATCAAAGTAAGAATAAAACAATTAATGACCTTTTGAGTTTTGAGGTCATCACAACCAAATCAGTTGAAAGAGTCAATAATTATTTAAGGATAGATCTAAGGGAAGGGGATGACAGCTGTAAAACAGATTAGTACAGATATCTGCACTAATTGTCCTTATGAATACCTACTTGTAAACTTGATGTTTTTGTAAACTACATTATAAATGAATTACCGTTTAGAAAATATGTAAATGTCTTAAATAAATAGACTTTATTATTATAAAAAAGTAAAACAAAAATTTAACTTATATTAAAATTGGCCCTTTATTTTGGGAAGATACTGGCTCCCAAGATACAGATTTTTTTTCTAGTTTGGGAGTCAGAGCTCATTACAAATTGTATCATGTATGTTTTTAAAACAAATAAAGAATTTGAATTACCGAAAAAGCATTAAATAATTGGTACCCCTCATAAACTTACCCCCTATTGAGGGAAACACCCCAGAAGAAGGGTAGTTCATTAATATTCAATGAGGGGTTTTGTAGAGTTCTACAATTTAAAATTTTAGATTATAGTTTCACAGTTCCTAAAAAAATTGTTATCAATACGATTGTTAACATATACATTGAACTTCCAACCGTAATATCAGCAAAATTTGGTTTATTCTTGAGTGTCAATACTGAATTTAAGTGCGCTAGACAACCAAGGCGCACTTTCGATATCAACAATTTTAGGCGGTGCATAATGTTTCTTGTCCTGTTTTGTCAATAGTTCATATTTTGTCTTTTTCAATCTGTTAAGAATGCGGGACATGAGGGTAATAAACCTTTAAAAACGGTTTAAGTTTGTACTTAAGAATACAGTCACGCAACACGCATACTATCGAAAACAATCCCAATTTAAGGTACGCACCTACGAAGTTGCCATTATTCGTCATTTTTGAGACATGTGACATGGGTGAGAGTATCCAATAACCATAATGTTTATCTGTTTACTGACCACTTTTCTATTTATAATTATTTAGTTGTTAATTTTTCCAACATATTTGCTAAATAGACAACACAAAAATCGATTTTTGGAAATCTAATGTCCGTTAATGAGAATCATGAATGAAATCTATAGTTTAAGTCTACGGGAATAAACTCGTATATTTCGCTGCCTGTGTATATATATTTTTCTTAATAGAGAAATGGTTTCATCGATCATACGATCCAATTGGTGGTAACTGGATACTGTGTAGCACACGACATGCGCGACTATCGTTTGTTGACTACAAAAGCTTTTGATTCTATAAGACAAAAAGTTATGAGAAATTAAACAACTTTGAACGGTTTAAATCGCGAATCGCGTAATCGCGAAAACCTAAGAAAATATTAAGTTATGAGAAGCTTTATTAAACCAAGGAATAGAATTAAAGAACATTCAAATCATCAAACAGTCTATGCAAATAGTAGTGCAAAAATACAACTAGAAAAAAAGGAGAGGAGTTTAAAATCAGTAAAAGTATGAGATAAAGAAATCCACTATCCCCTAAATTGTTTGCAGCAATTCTAGAACATGTATTTAGAAATTTTATTTAGGACAAATACGGGTTAAACATAAATGGTATCTGGCTAAACCATCGGTTCCCAACCAGAGGTCGGCAAGAGCTAAAATATGGTCCGCGAAAGATTTAAAATTTCAAACTATTATTCGTTTTAAAATTAAATTATTAATCCCTTGTTACGCGGGCGGTGCACAGTGGGACAGAACCGTGCGTACCGTCTCAAAAATCTGTAACTTTTTTGTTGATTGAAGTAAATCGCTGAAATTTGGTATGTAGTGTCTCCAGAGTACATACAATCCAATAATGAATGTATCATTGTCAAATGTTTAATAAATAATATAAAATAAAATAAAACAAAATAAAAATGTATTATTTTAATATTAAACCATGGTTTGGTTAACTTATTGAATTATAATTTTACAGTTTTATGATATTAATAAACCTATTTTATGTTATTTTATATTACATATGAATCTTACATTTAAATAAATGACAAATATATAATAACCCACTCCAAAAATATGTTTTACAAATAATGTACGAAATTATTTCGTCTTCGTTTGTTGCGGACCTAGAGCATTTTCTAGCATGATGCAATCTGAATTTTTTGTAATCTTTATTACGCGATTCTTGGGCATCCTCAGATAAATGACCAATGGGCAGAACAGCAAAATGTCTTATTATACTTTCCCCATGTATTAAGATTTTATGTACTGAAGAAGGCATATTATACCACATATATTTTGTTACGTACAGTTGTGCGGTTGCACGAGTATATTCACCAAATTTTTCTGGATTTACAGCAATACCGGATGCCATGGTTTGCAGAATAACATAGAACCTTTTAATAAGTTCCTCGTCAACCCCTGTAATTTCTGAAGCGCAGTAGTAGTTCTCAAAAAAACGCCGAGCTGTATTGCCGTCATTACTGTTTCCACTTCCTTGTCGGGGCTTATCAACGTGCAATCCCATCCGGCTTCGAAACAAACTTTGTACAAGCTTTTTCTTGTCTTCTTTACTTTTTTTATCTTCCGAAGTTCTCGCAGCCCATTTTTGAAATGAAAGGTTATATGAAATATGTAAAATTAGCTCCATGCACCTGACCCACGCGTGTAACGTAGACAAACCGTATTCGTAAGCATTTATATTATCTGGCTTTGATGCAATCTTCTCCAAATTATTCATTTCACTTGGCTTAGCCCCACACACTGTACATACAGCTCCAGAACTTGTGTCAGTAAGAACTTGTGTAACTTTTCCATCCACCATAGTTAGAAATAGATCGTGACTTATTTCAATTACCTGCGTCTCCTTGTGTATCTTTGATATTTGCAAATTATTAATTTGACCCCGAATATCACCAACCACTGATCGGGTTTTCTCGGGCGTTTCTTTTGCAACTTCCATCAGGATTGGTCGGCAATAACGAATAGAAGAACAAGCCGGATTTTGCCAAATTATCTCATGTGTTTCTGTGTCAGTCAGCTTTATTGGTACCAAAGACGCTATAAATAAGTTTGTATCTGAGACTAAGTCACTCTCATCTGTTAAAACTTGTTTATATTCGCTTTGCCCCGATGAACCATCACATCCCCACTTGGTAAACAATTTAAGAGATTTTCTTCTTGGGTTGTAAACATTTTCAATCTTTAAGATGCGAGCACAAGTGTGATCCAGCAAATCTTGTAGATTTACTTTAGCACTTATATCGGTTATTTGAATGCTGGATAGTGGAGGATAACACAGTTTTTTGGCGTTCGTCAGTATATTATATGATGGCAATATGTCGAAGTTTTTGTTAATCAAACTTGCTCGAAGAAATCCGTATTGTGATTTCGAAAGATCTAAATCTGCAAACATACTTAAAGCTTCATCCACCGTAAAATCTGTTCCATTGCGACTTTCATGCAATAATTTTTCCTTCATGATCCTTTTTTCATTTCTTTCACAATTCCGCATCATTGAAACAACAGTAGCTTCTTCGATTTCTCCTTCAGCCCGCAATCCTTGAACGTATGCATTATGTATATACTCGAGTCCATATTCTTGTACCAATTCCATATTCTTTCTTTTTTTCGATTTCTCTGATAGATCTTCATAAGACTTTGGTGGACGTCCACGTTTTTCAGATGTTGTAGGTGTAATATCCATCGGTGCTTCTTCGAATTGTACCTTAAATTCACCGTCTAACCACGATATATTATTACTAAAGAAACGTTCTTTAGTTCGGTTAGATTTGGTCCACCGATCGTTAAACGCTGTTATAAGCGTTTTTTGAATACGTTTCACAATTAATTCACTTTTTTCAGACGACAAATTGTGGTGTTGTTCTAAGTATTTTTGAATATCTTCTGATTTTGTTCCATGGCCAATAAAAAATTCGCATAATACTCGTCGAGGCACAACAAATTCACTCATTTTGTTTTTATTTTTAACTACTTTTTTTTTACCGAGGTTGGTGAAGACTATATTATGTTAAAGCACACTAAAGTACTGGTAAATGACAACGTAAATCAATAACTTTTATACTGAAATTTCGTGTGAAAAAATATTACTATCTAGTGTCATTATCAAGTTCCTAACCACTATCTATGAAGGTGGTTAGTAGTAGGTAGGTACTGATAATGTACACTAACAACTATAACTAGATACCACTTGCTCCCTTTTCCTTCACCGCGATAGAGAAATACATAAACTATATGAGAAACATGTAATTCACACAGTGATAACAAAACATTAACCACATCTGACCGCACGATAAAAAAAATATACTACATACTAATACATTACCCAAAACTCCCACTTTACCTAAAGATTGAGTAAATAGATAATATTGTTTAAGAAAAAAAGGTCAAAAGTGATCTAAATATCCAAAAATCTCATTAATCAGAACTAAAATAATTTTTGGAATATTTTGTATTTTCTCCCCATTAGCCATTTTTAGTTTCATTTCAAGGGGGGCAGATTCGGGCACTCAATTTTTTTTGCCCTACCTTTAACATTAGCTGCTCTATACGATGCTATCAAAATTACGACATGGGCAGACACCGCTAACTGTCAAAAGTCTATGCAAAGTTTCTAATAAGGATAGAATATTAGGTCCTGAAATAAAAATTCTTTACCTCCCCAGGTTTCACATAATGGTTCACTTAAATTATTTTTAAATAGAGTACTTCATCACCATTCTAACCATATATCACACTTACAAATTTGCTGGTAAAGTAATGCAAATATGACCATGTAAACTGGTGGAATTGTGTTCTACATAATTAACATAATTTTGAGCGTCAACTTGCAAGCCTTATTCTAATACAAAAAATGAGAAATAGTGTATTTCAACTGCTATATAATATGCATTGAACATTCAGTTAGACATATGCATTAACAAAATATTCAATATAGAACATTACGAAAAGCTATTTTTGAGACGGTACGCACGGTTCTGTCCCACTGTGCGGTGCAGCGCCGCGCGCCGATGAGTAGTGGCGAGCGCAGGTGGCCGGGGGGGAGGACAAGTGATAAACGTTTAATTATTATTATATTTTTTAACGGTAATTTAATTTTTGTTTCAAAAAATAAACATTTATTAATTGTGTTGTTAAGTTTAGAGTTTATTGTTATAAGATTTTTTTTTTTATTATTATATTTAAGATGTATTGTTAACGATATAAATATGTTAGCATGGCACGAGCCGGTCAGTCAGTCGTACACTTTCTTTTGTCTTCCTCGGCGTGTTAGTGATTCATTTAGCTGTTTAGTGGTTCGACAACATCAGTAATTTAACAGACCGTTAGTCCTCAACATTCTTATTTTCTTATTCTTATTTATGACTTATGTAAAAGAGGTAAGTACACATTTTTGTATGTTAAACTCTTTTAATCAAAACTAGGTATTACAAAAGGGAATATAGGCGTGAGTATACCTATGTATGTGTGTATTATAAAAAATTCACAACGGTTAGGTACATTTCGTTGACTACCTAATTATAATATCACATTAAATAGCGATATTAAAAATAAAGATAGTAAAAGTATATTTATTTATTATTATATTACTTATTTGTTTTATTATGAAAAATACATTATTTTTACGCTTTTGCTTATTATGCTTATATTCGATTGCATTTGTTTTATTTTCAGAAAATTGTTACATTAAATTCGGATTTACTTCGATAGAAAGTAATGAAGAAATAAAACCACAGTGCGTTACATGCGCAACCGTTCTCGCGAACGATGCCTTGAAGCCAGCGAAATTAAAACGCCACTTAGAAACGGTCCATCCTAATTTCTCTGACCGGCCACTAGAATTTCTTAAAGGAAAATTAGAGGATCTGATAAAAATGAAACTCGGGCCTAGTGGTACAAGATTTGCGTCATCGGAGAAAACTTTAGTAGCGTCGTTTGATATCGAAATTAATAGCGCAATCAAAAAAGCCTCACACAATAGGAGAAACACTCGTGAAACCTTGTTTGATCAAAGCTGTCGAAGAAGTTTTAGGGTTAGAAGCCAAAAAAAAATACAAGAAATACCTCTATCGAACAACACGGTAAAAGCTCGAATTGAACTAATGTCAAATGATATCGAGGAGCAACTTGTTTCAAGAATTAAAAAATCGCCATGCTTCGCTTTGCACTGTGATGAATCAACTGACATTTCTAATTGTTGTCAGTTACTCATATTAAGACTTAACATTAAGATTAAGACAGAAACATAACATTATGTGGGAAAAGCTCGTCGGTTTCTGTACGGATGGCGCTCCAGTTATGTTAGGATCACGCTCCGGTCTAGCGACGTTAATAAATCAGAAGAATCCTTCGGCATTAACAACGCATTGTATCATACATCGCCAGGCGTTAGCTTCTAAGACTCTTCATGAAAGCCTTAATAATACAATGCAATTGGCCATAAAAGTGGTAAATGTTATCAAAAACAGCGCCTTAAATACACGCCTTTTTAAAAAACTATGCACTGAAATGGACTCCGACCATGAGACCCTTCTCTTTCACACAGAAGTTCGTTGGCTGTCGAAAGGTAACATGCTGGGAAGATTATACGAACTCAGAGGAGAGGTTGAGTTGTTTCTAGGTGAGAAAAAAAGGAAAGACTTATTAGAGCATTTTTCTGATTTGATATCTCAGATGCATTTGCTTTATCTCGTGGATATTTTCACACACTTCAATAAGTTGAACTTGCAATTGCAAGGTTCCGGAAACAGACATTTAGAAGACGTTGCAAATATATTTATCTTTGAAGATAAACTTCGTGCCTTTATTTGCAAACTTCAATTATGGATAGGTAAAATTGGCGAAAACAATTATTCTGCATTCGCAACATTAAAAGCACTCGCTGATGATAAAAAGTATGACACGATTAGAGAAAACATCAAGAGTCATCTGCAAATGTTGGCTGATGAATTCAATCATTACTTCCCAGAATGTAACAAAACAGAAGCTAAAGTTGACCAAAAACTGATTCACAACCCTTTTAGCACTAATGCTGGAGAAGTTGCAGAAGAAATCCAGGAAGAGCTCATTGAATAGGAATAGGAACTCATTGAATTAAAATGATAGGAACTGTAAGGACACATTTGAATCTGATTCTCTTGAGCGATTTTGGTGTAAAAAAACGATTTCATACAATAATATTCGAGAAATCACCTTGCGGTATCTTATGCTTTTCTCCACAACTTATTTATGCGAACAGGGGTTTTCTGCTTTGCTAGTAATTAAAAACAAGTCCAGGAATCGATTGAGTGTAAGTGATGATATGCGTGTAGTTAAAAGCAATAATATTAGCCCCAGGATTACCGAACTTGTACAGAAGATGCAAGCTCAAAAATCTCATTGATGCAAACCGAATTTAATTTTCTACTAAAAATGTTATATTTTCTATTATAATGGTACTGTTAATGCATGTTACTTTTGATTTTAACGAATATGTTAAAAGTTTTGATTAGTTTATTTTTAGAATGACAACTTATTTACAGTTTTTTTTTCTTGAACCTTATGGTCCCTGCTAACAACAAAGAAATCAAAGTGGTCCCTGGTCAAAAAAAGGTTGGGATCCACTGGGCTAAACCATCTAAGATTTGCCGAAGTAATCTTTGCAGAAAATCCCATGTCATTACAGACAATGGTTCAACAGTAATAGTAATAAGTAAAATAATGACAAATCAAAACAAAGAAAAAATAATAGTAGATGGTAATGAAATATGTAGATAAATATATATACCTATATTTAGGACAATCAATATCACCAACTGAAATAATGAGAAAAGAAGTGGAATGAAGCATCAGCAGTAACAGGGTAAGAAAAATCATCAGAATCATCAAAGATCATTAAAAGTTTGTTTAATGATCTTTCAGGGAAAGAAAGATCATTTAAAAATGTTATGAATTATAAAGATATACCAATAGCCGAAAAACGAAAACTATTTAACACATGCACATCCTCCAATGTCTGACATATGGATACCAAACATGGTGTCTACAAAAAGGTTAGAATAAAAATTCTATCCAAAGAAGATGATGAATATAAAACGGAAAGATAAACGTACACTATCAAATATACAAAATTAAAAAAAATCACCAACATAATAACAACAATAAGGCAGCTAAATGGCGTTGGACAGGACACATGATGAGAAATGGAACAAACAAATGGACTAACAAATAAGAGTGTAGTGGAAAAAGAAAAAGGGCAGCCAGTTAAAAAGGTGGGAGGATGACCTTCCAGGGGGATCGAGGCCTCTAGCACTTGACTGACAGAGGTAGTGGGATCTGGAGGAGGCTTCGAACTGGGGTCTTTGAACAGCTTGACAAGATTGCAGATGTCAAATATAATTGAAAATATATAACAGCTAGAAGTCAGAGAAATAAAAGTTTATTTATTTACTACAATGAGAAGCAGAAAATACTGAATGGACAATAAATCAATGGCAGAAAACTTAAAGATTGGTTAGGTTCTCTGGTGACAATATTGAAATGAAGCATTTCATTATTGAAAGGAAGCATTTCATTATTGAATTGCTATGAACTTTGGGATGACGTTCTTAGTAATTAAAAAATATTTAATGCCGTTATTCGAAAATAGTTTTTGTTGATCATGTTTTACTGCCTATTGAGTATTTTGACTGTTCCGTTTAAATACACATCTTATATGTATAATCTGTGACAAGGATAAAATACGTAGCGAAACCGCAAATAAAGGCATACACCTATTATTTAAAAGAACTCACCATTTCACTAACAGGATGTTCATTAATTGTCTCATTATTAATTGCAGTTGTCCTCAAAATGTGTCCATCTTCTTTACTCATCACTATAACCTGATCTTTACAAGCGCATCTCTTGTAATTGGAAGGATTTTTACAGGTTGGTGTGGTACTAAGTGTGGCTAATGCTGACCCATATGAATAGCCTGTACTGGAGTTGTCTTTTGCTCGCTTCATGTTGTTTGACTGGTAGGATAGACGACTGGAACAAAATAGTAATTAGAATGGTTTTATTCGTAACAAACCAGCAGAGTCATAACAATATCAAGCTACAATGTGCCACCATCGGGAACAAGATATGCCTTGCAAGCAAGAGGGGTTTTGGCTCAAAACCTACAACTTATATGCTCATGAGGTATGTAGAGCCACAAAACGCCACACTAGGCAAGCCGGTTGGTGAGGCCACTCTTTTATACCTGGTGTAGTACCTCAGTGTAGTGTAGTCCTTGTGGTAGCCGCTTTGTTATCCCTTAGTCGCCTTTTCCGATACTCCATGGGAAGAATAGGATGGGAACATCCCTTCCCCAAGATTCATTCGGGTTACACTTACTAGCACTCATCCATAGTGTTGCTACATTGATTAAGTAATCAATTTTAATGGTAAAAAATTATTTGTTATTTAAATACAAAACAGTAAAACCAATTCCACACATGTTAGGAACCCAAGTGTAATCTTCTTATTGCCAACAATTATCATAGTTATGGCTAAGTAACGGGACATCCTACAGACTAAACAAAATAATTACAAGAGACAGTCAAATAATCAAGCACTTTCCAAATATCTCAAGACCAAATATTCCACTAATCAAATAAATGTGAAAGTTCCAATATATTACAATCCCGATTAACACATTAACAGGCTACATAAATATAGACCACATGAATGAAGTCTCTGACAGATGCTAGTCTTAAAATAAATCTATTTAAGAAATGCAAGTAATTACCATCTTATACTGTTGTTCGAATGCCAATATTGCATGGATAATAAACACCCTTTATAGACAAGTGTGGCATTGGAAAAGGTTGGTAATTAGCAGCTGTTCTTACGTTTATGGGCTGATGGCTTACAAATGAATCCTTAGAATAAATAATACAAAATCCAATCATTAACCTTAATATGGCCTTAAATTTGAAATAAATGTACAAGATTATATAAAACGCTCTAAATGAAATTGAACTTGAACTAGATATTTAGGTTTTTATTTAGTTTGTAGGTTATTTATTACAAAAATTTACTATTTGACATTTTCAATATTAATGTTAGTTACAGCCAACTTGATTATTGGATTGGTAACAAAAAAATATAATATGAATATCATAGGGAAATGAAAATAACTACTTATGTAATTGGTTAGATAAGTCACCAACTAACAATACATGCTTGAACAATCTTGAAAAGAGTAAAATAAAGAAACTCACTTGTCATAGCCTGGTATAGGAGTTCCTACATGAAAATTGCTGTATAAATTGTCAGATTCACTTGCAGCCCTTTGCCGTCTTCGTCCTTCAAGTGTCCTGGAATCCTGGCATTTAGTTTTGGGCTTTTTTAGTATTCCTTGAGGTGGTGACTTCACAGGGTGAATCGGATTATTGAGTATCGATTTCAAAGGTTGCTTTGGCACAGCCACTTCCAACATCTCGTGATCGACTTTCTCTAGTAATTCCTCGACTTTTGGCAATCTAGACTCGTCAACTTTTGTGTTTGATAATGTTGTTACTAATAAAGGTCGGGATGGACTCAGTCTGTGATATTTTGGTCTTCCTGGTTGGTAACTGGTTAGAAATAAAAAAAATAATAAAACCATTTTTTTTACAAACAGAGCACAAAAACATGCAAAAATGCTAACCTGAACTAACAAGGCTTATCTTCGGGAATTTTAGGGGACCGATACACATGCTCAATTGTAGTAAATAAAATCACAAGTTGTTCATGAGTATTTTTATCATATTTACTCATACATTTCAAGTCCACTTCCACACAGAAGTTTATGCAAATATTTGTTTTAATATAATTGACATGTTGAAACTATGTTATAGAAAAGTCATTAAAATAAACTTACAATTATTTTGATGGGTTGATAAACATTAATGAGGATCAAATGACACAGAAATTGGCCATAACAGTCATTCATGTCATTCACTTGAAAACTGATGACTAAATGACATAGTTGAAGCACATTTCAAACAAAGGAATGTTTGAGAAGTATGAAAGATAAATACACGATAAATACGTGTGACAAGATTTTGGCAAACTCTCAAACATATGGTGGTATAGGTTATGTTGTGGTACTCATAACTCACCCATGGTGTTTCTGTTCGTGAGCCATGAGGTAGTCCCCGAACTCGGGTGTAGGGAGTGAACACTCGTGCCTAAATCGCTCGTAATGGCTTTCGTACCCGTTATTCAATGTGAAGTGACTTTTGATGGGTTGCGCCCGGTTGGACCGAGGATGACTGAGACCGTCTGCGGAATGTTGTGGCTCGCGAGTTGCATCCTCGTAAGGCGAGCGGTCCAAGCCCTCGCTTCGACAGCGGCGCCGCAACACTCGCGCCGCCGCCCGCGTCTGCTCCCGGCCAGACCACTCCAACACACAGCTCAAAGGATCGCACGCGTCGAACCCGTCTTCGTAACTAATGTAAGCACGCCTACTATCCATATCCGATACGCCTATTCGTGACGCATCGTCCAACGTCCACATCAATCGTCACCCGCACCAATATCACTATTACACTACTAATTTTCTTTTTAAGCACTGAAACATGAACTTATAGTGGAGTCGACGACAGGTGACAGATCGCCATTCAACGATCGCAAACAACGTGCCAGTTCTCCCGCCAAAATTGAAAGAATACACGTTCTTTACATAAATGAAAGTCCAATCTACCAAAGCACCTATCAATAATGAAACTCCCAAGCAAATTCCGCACACGTTCACACTTTTATTCACTGTTAAATAACAATAAGTACATAATGTTCCTATAGTAATGGCGTTCAAGAACTACGATAAAAAATATTATAGTAAACAAAATTAAAAATATCTATTTAGCAGTAATATAATATTCTGAACCACCACCATGGAATAAATATTGTTTGATAGCTGTAGATTACACACATAAAATTTTTCTTCTATCTATTGATTTTTATGAAGAAATTACGAAAAGAAATTAATTCCCAAGAACAAAATCTAATTCTAAAATATGACATTGAACTCATTTGTATAGTCAAATTCTCTAGTTCACTAGAATACTACGATCATTTCATTTCATTTATAACAATATATTTGATTTCAAGAGTAAGCGAGATAACCTATTGTTACACGTTAAAGCCGTATGCCATTAGAATTGGTCGGTTAATACGTACGAGTGTTCAATGAATTGAAAACCTCTTTTTATGATATATACTTATTATCTTGTAATTATTATATCAGTAATAAACGTTATTATTAATATAATAAACAAATATAATATAACAAATAATTTGAAGTAAATATTATAAAAAATATTAATTAACGAAAATAAATTGAGTCTGTTTTAGCCGGTCGCTAACGTAATCCGGCCAACGATAAATGACACAAGGGGGTATTGTTGTGTATTCTATTCCCATTATTCTCATTTATTTCAAATTAAAAAAAAAACTTTGGTCTGGCAAATAAAACGTGGCACGGGAAAAGAGTGGTAAATTTTAATGTTTTAATCAGATTTTTGTTCTGAATTCACTGTTTCATGCCAGTTTTACTACAGAATAATAAAACAGAACAGCAGGCCATATATGTTGCCATTATTCCCAACAGCCACCACCGCCACATCCACCACTGGTGGCCATTGACACGGAATCATAGTTTTATTCCCATAATGTGTTACATAGGTATTCCTTTGTGAAATGAAATAATTTACAATTAATTATTGTATGAAAATTAATGAGACTGCTACAATATCACATAACTACAAACTGGTGTGATTTAGAAAACTAGTAAAATTGGTTACTTACACTACTCTATTAATTTAGAGTTAAATACTGAACGAAATAATTGCAATTTACAAAAATATTACACAAAGCTGTTTTAATTAAAGCATAGTCCAGACGACACGATTTGATTGGCAAATTACTGGAATTGTCAATAAAATTGGGTGATGTAGAAAACAGTGAGCGATAAATTCAAATTCAAGGTCATCGGGTGGTCGCTGGCACCCGATCAAATGGAGCACGAGTCAGCTAGTCAAATTGATGCTGTGTGGATAGCGATTGGTAATTTTTGGGCTAAATTTATCAGTTGCAACTAGTTCTTCTGCAAAAAATGCTTCACGCATATCTGTGTCTCGCTTCTTAATATATGGTTTTTACAAGGTCTATGAAAGGTTTAATATTTGTTTCGAATTAATTTTATTTTAACAGAAATATTGTTGTTGATTTTTAATAAAATTAATTTGTTATACAACTTACTAAATAAACGTTTACTTTATTTCAAATCGTAAAATTTTATAAACCTGTACTAGGTCCCGCGGGATTGACTCCAATCCCACATATTATTATGTATTGTGGGATTGCAATCCCTAGTTACACTTTATATTTTAAAACGGGGCTAGTTTGAATTAATGATATATTATATCGAAAACACAGCACATATATCTGAAAGAAAGAAAGAGAAAATATATTTATTGGTTATCACAACACCATAATTTAATTGGTTATGTACAGTGATACATTAAATAAGAATATAAAATATCTAAGTATATTGTGTGTCGCGAACAAAATGGAACTGTCTCAGGAAACGCTGCAGATAATCTACAGCACGGATATTCTGCCAGTATTGTTGATTTGTACATATGTATTTGCTCACGGACAGCTAAAGAAGTAGACAACCTTACCAAAAAATAAAAATATAATATCATCAGTGATATATTAATATCACTATGAATATTAAAAGTGGATGAAATACACATAATATAAAAGAAATTGCTATCCTTATAATTTACAACCATCGTTTACAACAAACATGTTAGTACTGCATAAAAATTTGGTCATTAATATGTATTCATCATTCCCTAAAATAAGTGAAATTAGATAAATAAAAACCAAGGCATTTAAAAAATCTGAACAGCCCGTTCCTCCTTTTGCTTTTCCAACAAATAAGCCAGCCGTTTCGTTTTGCGTATGTGTTCGAAAATCGAATTCGTTTTCCAAATAGAAGCACCCAAATGCACGAAATCGCTGATTAATCATTTATTTACCAATTTTATTGCCGCGTTTTTTACTCGGCGCAAATTAAATGAGTCACAGCGCAAATTACTGGTGCAGGTAGAAATGTAAAAGAGTCTTATTTAGAGAGATATACGCAATCTGCAAACGCTCTTTATAATTTTTTCTTGGAATCTTCTAATTGATATCAAATTATAAAAACAGCACAGATGAATGGAGCAAATTGTAATCTATCGATTAGTATTTTTTTTTATTAACAAATAATCAGTCTAAAACGTATCGTATCAATATCCAGTCCCATCGAAGTAAGTTAAGAGTCGCTCAGTAAAACGATAGTAGGTTTACTGAAGACAGAAGAGGACTTCTTGGAAGCACACGTAAAACGCAGTCCCAGGCTTTTAATTTGAAGTTTATAAACTATCACTATTAAACCACAAAACGCCTAATACACATTTTTTACAATAATATCAAACAAAAACTCAACTTCACTTCTCGAGTTTCCGCCGTAGGGGCATGCCGGATCGTCGGCATCCGAATGTCGAGGACTGTACACACCACTCGCCAGAATAGTGGTGTTCCAACCTGGCAGAGAAGGATCGAACGCCGTATCACCAAGACCTGGGTCCTCATCGGCAAAGAGACAATCTTCAGGTCGGGTAACACGAGACTCGAGAGTAATGCGCTTCGTCAGAAGAATATTTTCCGCGAAATCCTCCCTGTCGGCGGCCTGAAGAAGAAAATCGCTGCTTGGGGTAAGCGAATACGAGGACACTCAGAAAGGGTAAAGAGGTACCAACAGAATCGCCTCTACACGAGTGACTAAAAGAAAATCTACGGAGTGCCCCGAAAAAGGGGCAACAGACCGACGCAGTCTGACGTCGTCGCCTTTTGGCGAAGCCTGTGGTCACAACCTGTCACCTATTTCGAGGGCCCGTGGATACAGACGGTCGAGGAAGCGTGTGCTGAGATCGCGTCGATGAACCCCAGAAGCGTATCGGAAGATGATGTCATGCTACCCTCGCCCGGCAGTGTCAACTGACTCTCGAGTGTGAGACGCTACCGAACTTCTTAACTACAGGGGTCACTAACTTGCATTGCATCAGAAAAGCGGAAGTTCGTGTGTGGTGGTGGTACTTGGGAGAGGCCTATTTATCCAGCAATGGAGAGATAGGCTGATATATTTCCTGTTTTAAATTTAGCATGAAACTGATTTAACACGACTGGTTTTGTAATTTCTTTTTGCACTACTATACTTTGAAACAGCGGCAGACTAACCTAGGGGCTGGAGTGGGCTACATTCCCGGGCCCCACCCTGGAGGGGGCCCCACCTTTTAAATATATACAAAATGAAAATATTTTTAGTTTGAACCTTAGTTTTGATTATTTATAAGGGCAAGCAATAATTCAGTCGTTAGTCCCGGGCTCTGCACGATCTTAGTCTGCCACTGCTATAAAAACAGCTTTGATTTTATATTCTAAAAAAACACTTTGTTTTTAAAACTGTAACTTTTATAGTTCAGTTCCTGTTAAATTATACCGTAGTTTATACCTAATGCCAGCTCTACACTCACGGCGTTAACTCACGCCCAGGATTTCAACTGTGGACCTGTGTACCCTGAGATCAACCCGACCAAAGTCACAATTGTTCAGTCATCGCGAGCGTTGCAAGCGTTCGGGGTACGCGCCCGCAAACCCTTTGACGTGGACACAGCTTACCGACCGAGAAACAAGAGCTGTGAACACGCGATAAGTCCCGAAAACCATTCACACTCGCATTGACAGCTATTCGCGGGGCTTCACGATGTGTGTAGAGGCGGCATAAAACAACTGAAACCCATGTGAACAATTTCGAATATACCTGTTGTGTCATGTTGTTTTGTTTGTAAAATACCTCATTGAAAATTAAATAGTAATTGTTTTACAATAGTCTATTAAAACCATGCTATATTCAAGCAATTTGTAGTTTACTTTATAGCTTGATATTATACCAAAAAATCATAAATCTGTGAGAGAATGGGGGGAAATTAAAAAATATAAATTAATTTCTTTACGAATTCACGTGTTTCAGTATCATAGTAGTTTTATAACAGAAAATATAAAGTAGGTAACAAATTCGTTCGTTTTTTCTCATTAAATACCATACCGCGATAACACTATATAGGTCCAAGGTTGACTACAACCTGTATGACCATCGACTGAGCTATTAAGTAAGTCGAACAAATTTTAGAACTTTAATAATTGTTTTAACAATTAAGATTGTTTGGTATTCCGATTTAGTTGCCCTGCAGTCGGACGTTGTAGGCTGATATCGAAGTAGAAGACTTATACAAACCGCTATAAACTTACAATTTATACCATACCTATGTTGCGGAGAAGAAAAACTTTGTATTACAGAACACTTACTTCTGTAAAATTATTTTGTACTTTATGGACTACACCGTTGAATCCCCCGGGGTGTCAGGGGAGGTAGTGGGTAAAACAAACAAAATTGTTCCGATCTGAACCTTTCGCTTTGGTTCAGAAAAATCCAAAGGCAATTTTAAATAAAACACCAAATTTTTAAGAGAATCTGTATTCCTTTTTACACAGCAGTAACCTAGACCTTGGGGTCATTACACTTACAATATAATACGAAAATCTGACTCTTTCACTATATTAGCCTATATTATTTTAATAGATTTTTATCTGTAAGAATATTATAATTTTCCATTTAAAAAATCATTGATTCTAATACTAAACATAAGTGTGCCTTGCTCTAAGAATCTTGGAATTTTTATCACTTATTTCTACAGTCTATCCAATAGTATTCATATATTACAAAATTGTAATAATAAACATTTCCTGGCACAGAACACGTAAATCCTAAGTCAGTTTTAAATCTTAAATCAACCAAAATGTACTTAGGCATTTACATTTTCAAATAAAAATCACATGATGCAAGTCGCTTGGCGTATATACAATTTTAATATGACCTAAATTAAATCCATCTGATCGCAATTTTATCCACGAATAAAACAAATGAAATAAATGATAAATTATTATATTAGTCAATAACAGAGATGATTCTTAAATGATATATACCTAGTACCATATCATGTTCACGGGAAACTTATGACTAAAACATTGCAACATTGTAAAAAAAGATATCTCTACCTACTATGTTTAAAAATAATGTTCAATCGTCCATGCACAGACTGATATACAAAGTAGAAAAAATATACATTGTGCTTATTATTTACCACCTTCACAACGATGCTTCTGGAGGCTGTGGATTGGGTGCCTATATTAGTTCATACACGTAATGTATTCAATGAGTTCCGTGCAACAATATTTTGCTTGAAATTCTTGAGTGGTATTCAAAGCCAGCAATGCACTGCGGGTAATCTGAAAGAGGAAATAAAATGTAAAAAGTGTATTAAAAAATGTACGTTGATTTTTTTTTCCGCCTTTCGCATAGAAGACTACAGTAAAAGTTAGTGCATTTCCCATTTTATCCCATTCCATTAATCCACGTACGTGTTTCGGTAATAAGCGAGATATGTCAGAGCCCATTTCCCATCCTATTCCTTCCCATTTTCCCAATTCTTCCACCAAATACATTCCTTTTCAGACTCATCCAATAAAATATTTTTAGTCAGCATATATTACAAAATGTATGTATTGTCTTTGGTAATTTTTAAACTGTAATTTACTGTTTTTATGGCAATTCTGTCTTAATTTTATTTATTACAGCAGTGCGAAATAAACTTAAGTTCACTCATAAAAAACATAAGACAAGTCCCGCATAAGTACGTTTTACCTTTACGCCGAGTTACTTGTCTTCCAACATGTTTTAATAAATTCTTTATTAAACAATACATACCGCTGGTTACACTTTTCCTCAATAAACAGCAGGGTAACATGATTTTGCTTTCGCATCTTAGACATGTATAAAGGTCCGGTTACACTGTACCTTTTAACCAAACTATAAATATTGACGCTAATATTAGAATTTAGTTATTGGTACTGTGGGTACCAATGTGTAACTCGTATGGCTGCTCTAAAGGTCGAGAAATGGAAGACTAATTTAGAACAAAACAAAACTCGGTTTATTAACAAAATAAGCCTATTTTTTCATGCACACTTTTCCCTTAGAACTAGCGACGTGCGGAGACATCGCACGCGATAGAATGGGACGGATGTGTGCGAATAGGATGACGCACACGTAAATATAGCGCGCTTACTCGCGCTTCAGTTTAGTCGCGGCTAGCCTCCGCTGGCTACGGACGCGCTGGCGTATGTATGCTCCTACATAGTCTTTCAAATAATTTAATATCATTAATTGAGGGCGGAAATCCCAATCTGTCTGTATTTAATACTCGAGAAAAATGTGAATGGAATGATTGCTCCAGAACCCCCAATTATATACTACTAGTATTCAGTTACCACCAGGTGGACTACTCATCCGCTTCTAAAAAATGTCCTACTGCAGAGTACAAGCTCTTCTAGTTAAATCACGAGAACATCCGTCGCTTCTATGGTATTCTAATTTCTTGTATTTTTGTTTCTCTTCTGTATGTTTTTGGTGTACAATAAAATATGCCTGGGTGAATCACCTGTGTGCCTGTGTGTGTATCACCTTATCTGTTGAGCAACGCGGTGTTGTTCTTGAGCATGCGTATGTGTGAGTGGAGGCGGCGTGTGATGTGTGCCTCACCTTAGCTGGTGAGCAGCGCGATGTTGATCTCCTTGACCATCTTGACGCGGTGCAGCATCTTGGCGAGCGCGGCGCGGCTAAGCGGCTGTGTGCTGTACCACACGGGCGAGTCGGGCACGCACGACCGCTCCGGCTGCAGGTAGAACACGTCGTTGCGCGTGCGCACCGACTCCGGACTGCACATACAGTGTTGTTATATGTAATAGGGGGACCGAAAAGAAATCAAAATTTCTTCGACGAGCTCTTTCACAGTTAGTTCGTCTGGGGACACGGTCCGGTAGACATGTAAGTTTTGTTTTTACGTTGAAGCTATGGTTGTAAATTTTATTTCTTTTGTGCAATTTTTTTTTCTACCAGGGAAAGATGTCAAGACCAACAATAGAAGAAGCGCACTTACGTCACTGTATGCTGCTTTTGTTCGACCAAGGGAGGAAGGCAAACGAAGCAGTGAAAGAAATCACCGATACTTACGGGGATATTCTGAAACTAAATAAGTGTCATCGGTGGTTTAAACAGTTTAAAAATGGAAATAGGGACCTCAAGGACGTCGCACGAAAAGGACGACCCCAAAAATTAGATGATGATATTCTGAAGTCGATGGTGGAATCAGATCCTCGTCAAACAATCGAGGAATTATCGTTAAAGATTGGCTGTCCATGGTCTACAGTTCAGGAAAATTGCACAGACAAGGAATTTGGGTTCCCCATGAATTGACGCAGACGGCGTTCGATCAACGGCGTACCATATGTGCATCTCTTGTCTCGGTATGAAACCGATCCGTTTTTGAGGCGTATTGTGACTGGAGACGAGAAGTGGGTGCTATAGAATAATTCTGTACGGAAAAAACAGTGGCTTTCTTCCGGACAAGTACCTGTTCCGATCCCTCGACGATCACTAACAATAAAGAAGGTCCTTCTTCTTGTGTGGTGGGATTTTTCTGGAATTATACATTATGAATTGCTTGAACCCGGTCAGACCGTTACAGCGATAGTGTATTGTGAACAACTCGAGCGAATGAAGCAAGAGCTCATAAAAAAATCGATCTGTTTTGGTCAATAACAAAAAAAGGATTCTTCAACACGATAACGCGAGGCCTCATGCTGCAAAAATAACACAGGAAAAAATAAGGGAGCTTGGATTGGAACTTCTGACTCATCTACCTTATTCACCAAATCTCGCGGCGTCAGATTACCACCTATTTGGATCATTAGAGCATACATTAAGACATAAAAAATTTAACAATGTTGGGGAAGTGAAAACGCACTTAGAAAAGTTTTTTAAAGTAAAATCAAAAGACTTTTTCAAAAAGGGAATCGAACAATTGCCTTTACGGTGGCAAAAAGTCATAGAAAACGATGGAAATTATTTTATTGATTAGTATTTAAGATTTTTTTTAAAAAATAAATGATTTCACCAGCAAAAAAAATTTTGATTACTTTTCGGTTCCCCTAATAAATCAGCTATACACTCGGGTACAATTCTTTATTTATTTCCTTCAGCAACTAAGCTACATAGAGTATAGAGTGCTGGCCTTAACGGCTTCGCCGCCCTATGGAAGGTATTCGATCGCGCCCTCTCCTTGTGTGTGCCCCCATCTACTGTGTGTAGAGCGCCTCCAATTCAAGGCGCCCTATGCACCTGCACGGGTCGCACATCCCTAAAGCCGGCATTGACAATATATACCTTAATCTAGAATACATTATATAACTACTTAACTTTATTAGCGATCAGAACAATATATCATAGTAACGGCAAGAGTGATAAATTTTAATCTTTTTTGAATATATCACACACCTAGCTCAGTGAAATATAGAGGGTTTGGTGAGAGAATTGAGCGAATAAATGTATATACATATGTGTACTGTGTATTATGTGAGGCCATATGTATCTTGAATGTGTACCATAACATTCATTTTGTATTTCAAATCATAAACATATTATGTCTTTGTTCTCAACATGGGTCGAGCACGTTCGCGCGTCGCGAACGACACGATACATTGTCATACTATACAGCAGGGGTGGCCAACCCCGCGCCCGTAAGCGATTTATTATGCGCCCACGACACGATTCCCGATCAATTTTATTTTATTTCCAATCAATTTCATGATCCAGCTTTTAAGCAGAATTTTCTTGAAAATATTTATTACTTATTTATTAATTAAAATTTTCAAGTAATTATTTATTGACATATTAAATAACTCTATATATAATAAAATATAAGTACTTAGTTCCACTACAAAAAAATATTATCTTATCGAATTCTATATAGAATTTTAGCGCCATCATGTATGTTTTTATTTTATTACTACTGATCATTTTGCCATCTATGAGCCACGTATGTCACTTAGTCAGTGACAGTTAGTGTCATACGAGTATTGAAGTTATTAACATGGACAAGGAATTTTGGAAATTAGTTGAAGCACGTAAATATCCAATATTAAAAAAATATGCACTGAAGCTAAAATCTTTTTTTGGATCGACTTACTTAAGTGAAGCCACATTTTCTTCAATGCAATTTATCAAAAATAAGTTTAGATCACGTCTTACGGATGAAAATTTGAATGACAGTTTAATAGTAGCAGTATCAAATTACTGACGTGATTTTGAAAAATTATGTCAAGAAATACAGTCACAACCTTCTCATTAACAAATAATAATTTTTCATGTATTATGTAATAAATGTCGTTCAATAAAATTGTTATTACATTTTTTTATTATTATTTTAACCTTTAAAATAAAATCAAAAAGAATCTAAATTAAAAGCGACAAAAATTAAATGAAAAAAAATCTTAAGAAAATATAATTAAGACTTAAAACAAAAATTAAAAATAACTTTAATAATAAACATATATCATGTCATTATATATTTGTTGCGCCTACAACGTTCATGAAAATTTTTAATTGCGCCCTTGCTTCCAAAAAGGTTGGCACTCCTGCTATACAGTGACTACATTACATTGTCTTTTGAGTGAGTGAGCTAGATGATATACGGATATACGAGGGCGGAGTGATAAGTCTGGTAAAAATCTATTTTGGAATAAAATTATCGCAAATTGCATGAAACCTCCTTGTTCACAACTCTTTTCAAGGACTAAATTAAAATTTTCAGCCAGTACCGCCCGTTAGTTTTTTTTTGACAGCCATTAAATAAAAACAATTAAACGCATTTTCGCAAAGATGGAGAAAAGTGAATTTCGTGTGTTGATTAAACATTATTTTTTGCGCAAAAAAACTATTACGGAAACGAAACAAAGACTTGATAAATATTATGGGGACTCTGCTCCGTCGATTAAAATGATTCATAAATGGTTTACGGATTTTCGGTGTGGTCGTACAAGCACAATTGATGCTGAACTCCCAGGACGCCCAGTTGAGGTCACTACTTCAGAGATGATCGCTAAAATCCATGACATAGTGTTGAACGACCGAAGAGTAAAAGTGAGCGAGATAGTCGAGATAGTAGGCATCTCAGACGAACGTGTGCGCAATATCTTACACCAACATTTAAATATGAAGAAGCTCTCCGCGCGATGGGTGCCGCGTTTACTGACTGTTGATCAAAAACGCATGCGAGTTACCACTTCGAAGGCAGGTTTGGCGTTGTTTCAACGGGATAAAACTGAATTTTTGCATCGTTTTATAACGGTAGACGAAACATGGATCCACCACCATACACCAGAAACCAAGCAACAATCGAAACAGTGGATTGCTACGGGTGAACCAGCTCCGAAGAAGGCCAAAGCAGTTTTATCGGCCAATAAAGTGATGGCTACAGTATTTTGAGATGCACGTGGGGTAATCCATATTGACTACCTAGAGAAGGGTAAAACGATTAATGGCGAATATTATGACAATTTATGGGACCAATTTAACAAAATTTTACCTGACAAACGACCGCATTTGGCTAAGAAGAAAATCCTCTTCCACCAAGACAACGCACGAGTGCACACCTGCGCGATTGCCATGACCAAAATCCATGAGTTGCGATATGAGTTGCTATCTAACCCACCATATTCGCCAGATTTAGCCCCTTGCGACTATTTTCTGTTTCCGAATTTAAAAAAATGGCTCGGTGGGAGAAGATTTAGCTCCAACGAGGAGATCATGCACGAATCCAATGCCTATTTCAAAGGGTTGCCTAAGTCGTATTTTATGGAAGGGATCAAAAAGCTAGAGAAACGCTGGATGAAGTGCATTGAGTTAGAAGGAAACTACGTTGAAAAATAAATCATAATTTTTAAATAAAGTTGACTCCTTGTTTCATTTTTACCAGACTTATCACTCCGCCCTCGTAGCAAAGAGCGACGGTGAGCTAGATAAAAAAATATTCACAAGAGGTGAGGTAGCTCATTTTCATCTGTCATTCGCGAGCTACTTATCTCTATTACTACTAATAGAGATTTTGTTTTCGCTCGGTCTCACTCGCTCGCCCTACAGCATCGAAACATTAGGACAACGTGACAGGCAATTGACATTACAGACAGGTGTTACTGTGTAATAAACTATAAATGTCTCTCCACTGCACAGTTTCTGATGTTCTGAACAGCTGTTCAATTTGATGTCAACTTCGGGTTTTTACCATCGCACCACTCATCATCGTGCGATTCATCCACACTTCCTTAACATAGAGTCGCTGCGTACACTGCGGTCAAGGACACTATACTGAGAACCCGATGGTGTGGTATGGACTGCCAGGTGAGGTATATACCTCACCTGGCAGTCATGTCGTAGCGTAACGGATATCCGTTACGCTACGACATGGGGCTCTTCAATAAGAGCTGTGAACAGGATTCTGCAAGGTCGGCAACGCACTCACAAGCCCCCTGGTGTTGCAGGTGTCCATGGGTGGCGGTGACCACTTACCATCATGTGCCCGTCATGTATAATTTATTTGTTATATATTATTTCTAAGGTCAATTACTAAAATATTTACATTTTAAAAATAACCGCTAAAGTTTTTTTTACTCAGGTTGCTCAATAAGCTCTGTTGTGTGTGTACGTACAAGTTTATTTTTTTTGAAAGTACTGTCATTGTCAAATAATACATTTCCCCATAAGGTCAAATCAATTATTAATCCAACCTTCCCATTTTTCACTGGGAATTAAATCGAGTTCTTCCTCAAGAGCTCCCTATCAACTGCTCCTCTGTTGAGAATTTGCAGCCCTTTATGGACATTTCTAGTAATTGACCTTAGAAATACAACAAAAAAAAATACTAATCTAATCAGCACTGGGTTCCGGGGTAAAAACCTAATTGCACTTGACTATGTATGTCTGTTCTTGTTTTGTATTGATGTGCAATAAAGAGTTTTATCTATCCTTGTCAAATTGTCGGACGACGTGTCCACCATACGCTTCCCGGTACGTGGTTTCCGTTCGAGGACTCGTCTACACCATCGGTTATCGGTCCTGCGGCAAATATGACCTGCCCATTAACACTTCAGCTACTCATACTATGAGCTATGTCCGTGACTCTAGTTCGTTGTCGTATCTTTTCGTATCGATCTTATGCCGCAAAGGAACTCCGAGCGTAGCTCCCTCCATTGATCGCTGAGCGACTTTATATGGATCAGGCCAACCGTTAGACCACGTTTCTGCACCGTATGTCATGTCATATCTGGCAGAAGGCACTGATTGATTTAGTCATGTATAATAATTAATATGAAATGCAATAATAATTGATATTGATTAAAATTAACTAAAATATCGTAAAAAGTCACATGAATAGTCGTTCCATCGTACCAATCGGAAGTTACATCATCGGATATTGTAATATCACTAATGAAGTTACATTGAAATGTTAAAATTAATAACTATTGAGAACAATGTCTAGAATTATTAGTGAACATTCAACTCACCATTTTGAAATGTAGAATTCATATAATTTTACTGGACAGCGAAGTGGATTCTCTTCATTTTCTTGTTGTTCATAAACTTTTTTCTTTCTTGAATTCGCTTCTACAATGACAAAAAGAAACAATGAAAAGGTCTTTTATTTAAACAAACAGCAAAAGATAGTAAATGAGCAGCAAATCACGATAATGTACCAGGTCGACGGAGTCCCTGCCCCGCCTATATCTTTATTGTCAGCAGAGAACCTAACCCATCTTTAAATTTATTGCCCATTCAGTATTTTCTGTTGCTAATGTAATTCTCATGAAAAACTTCCAATATATTGAGTTCAATAAAATAATAACATTATATTGAGCAGTGATAGCCTAGGGGTATAACTATTCTCGACTCCCATGTGTGAAGTCGTGAGTTCAAATCTTCGACTCGTACCACTAAGTTTCTACTTAGGTGGAAACTCGTGAAATAAAAAACGGCCAGTCTTACCTACATTCCTTAACGAATGATCTCGACAGATTGTTACAATAAAGTGTTAATTTAAAGACGCGCAGAAACATATTCCAAAATGCTGGCGTACCATGACATTATGCGTCTAATGTCAGTGTTTATCTCAATCAAAGATTTGAATGCAACTGTCACCAGACTTTTCATCTGGGAGTACTACAAAGAGCTCGTATACGCAAAAGAATGGCGAAGCTTAGTTGAATTGCACACAAAATTAAGAGAAGCGGAATAAACAATTAAAAGTAACAGGACGGCGTTCGTACGTGTGAAGGACATTTTTTCTGTCGATGTGCGTTGTCACTCACTACCAAAAATTGGAATTTTAGACTTAGTACGCTATAGATCAAATTTTGGTATGATGTCATAGAGATAGTTCAATAAAATTTATAGGGTAAATAGCCAATAAAATTATGAGTTTTCAAATTAGGTTTGGATGAAAAAAGTTATGTAACTTAATTTTTTAAATCTACCTCAAAGATTTTGGTAATTTTTTTTTAACTTTAGTGAATTTAAAAATGGCGCAGTGGTATGGGCTATGGAATTAAATCTTTTTGTGTTTGAGAGACCTAACATGCATGTCAAATTAGGTTTGGTTGAAAAAAGTTATGTAACTTATTTTTTTATATGTACCTCAAAGATTTTGGTATTTTTTTTAACTTTAGTGTATTTAAAAATGACGCAGTGGTATGGGTTATGGAATTAAATTTTTTTGTGTTTGAGAGGCCTAATATGCAGCTAAATCTAAAAAAAATCAGGCATTTATCTCAATTATTAAAGCCATTATGATCAAAAATATCTTCGAACTTGTAGTTTGGGAATAATCACGAAAGAAAATCGATAACTCGTAAACTACAAAAATCGCGGAACATACCATGGGGTTCGCTTGACGCCATTTCTTGGGACAGCCTGTTTAACTTAAACAACAAACAAAATAAATAATTTACCTATAAATAACTATACATGATGAATACATACAATATGCTAACATATACAAATATGCATTCTATACAAATATGCGTTCTATACAAATATGCATTCTAGACATCGAAAAGTGCACGAGTGAGGAGGAGAGTGCACCCTGCAATCCAACAGCAAGTGGGCGCGCTCGACTGGTCACGTTACCACTCTTTCACAGAAGACTACCTTGTACTGCATTTCCCACTTTATCTTATTTCCCTAATGTACGTACGTGTTTCGGTATGTTTCGGTAGTGAGTGAGATGTGCCAGAGCCCATTCCCATCCTATCCCTCCCAATTTTCCCAACCCTTTCTCCAAATCCATTCCTATATCTTCAAAGGTAGGCAGCGCATCCGGGGGCGTGCCAACGTTTGTAATTTTGGACTAATGTTGGCATGTATCGCGGATGTCTATGGGCGACAGTATCCACTTACCATCAGGTGGACTGTATGCTCCAGATATATTTTATTGTTAAGTAACAACGACAAAACCGTATGCTTTTTATTAAGTAACAATAAACACACTAATAGATTCTTAACCACTTACCATTCTTCTCGTCCATGTCGGACTTACACTGATCCTTTTTATAGTGATTCCGATACGGATACGGCTGGTTACACTAGTTTAATAATAATGTCACTTACCAAGCGCAGCTTGAGGCGGATAAAAACGCAGTAAGACGTTCCTGGAGCCGGGTATCTTGGCCTGCCCCGGCTGGTTTGGATTGCGTTTCCAATGCTTCATTATGTGCGAGAATGATAGCTGCATGTGCTCCTCAACCGTCTGAAAACAAATATATTATTTTAATGAAAAATATATATAAAAATTAATGCATAAATTACCCATTCGCAGCTATTGAGTAGAGAGGGATAAAGGATCTCCTATATTTCATTATAGCTGTATTATATTCACGGTATCATTTCACTGCTCGGAAGCGTGGCAACGTTGATAGATATTCACACTTATTTGGGATGTCGCAGGGCGATAGTATCTACTCTTACCACCAGTTAATCAATTGCAACCTCCTTTCTATAAAAAGTGATTTAACAAAAGTTCATAATTGTCCCCCTCCCTTGTATACAAGTGACGTGGACTCACAACGAGGTTGAAGTGTTTGGTGTTGAAAAACATCAGTGTGGAGAGCAGCACGTGTGGCGAGTGCGCGCCCAATTGCTTGCTCTCCCATAAATGTTCCTCCTCCACTCGGGTCACTATGTACTCTGTATAATACAAACACATTTGTAAATATCACATCATAGATATAGTAAGATAGACGACGCAAGTTCGTGAAATTGTATGGAAACCAAGCGTGTCACGTTAATAAGTAAATTTTAGTCATGGAAAACCACTGATCGATGAAAGAAATATCTTGACTCGGTTCACCACTTTTGTCAAATTTTTACAATTGATTATATCCAAATTAGGTATTTTGTGTTTTTTGTTAGCGACACGGCTCGAAACAGACTGAACGAGCGCGACAAGTAGGTGCATTAGCGCCAACTTCGGGCATACAGCGACGGTCAGCTTGCGTCATCTATCCCTCTATATGTGTCTCATACAGTGTTGTAAAAATGAGCGCTGAACGCTCAACGCTCGAGAGCTGAGTGAGTACTAATGAATTTTTACGACAAGAACATTAAACACTCGTGAGCGTTATGGTTCAAGTGTTTAAAGGTCGATTGTCTTAAACCCCTGAGCGTTAAGCTCGAGTCTAAAATGGTTAAGATTCTCATGGTTCATTAGCGCTCACTTAGCGTTCATTTTTACAATACTATTTTCACATTGTAACAATAAACATTTTAAAAGTACAAAATTCTTATTAAAATACCAAAAGTTCGATTGTAGGGGGAGAGTGCACGCTGCATTCCCACAGGGTGCACCCGAATGGCCACGTTATCCCTTTCTCATAGAAGACTACCTAGAAATGTACTGCGTTTACCACTTTTTTGTATTTCCCCAGTGTACTTACGTGTTTCGGTAGTGAGTGAGATATGCCAAGAGCCCATTTCCATCCCATCCTATCCCTCCCCATTTTCGCAACCCTTTCTCCAAATCCATTCCTTAATCTGCAAAGGTGGGAAGCGTATCCGGGGGCGTGCCAACATTTGTCATTCTGGACTAATGTTGGCGTGTATAACGGATGTCTATGGACGACAGTATCCACTTACCATCAGGTGGACTGTATGTTCGTCTGCCACCTTTTTTCTATAAAAAAAATAATACTTTTCTTATAGCACTCTTTTCGCTTATATTTAGACCGAGAGTTTGGAAACTATTCTCTATTTATTGACGCATGAGACAAAAGGTAAAGAAAAAGATAAATAGAAATCTAGCCGCAACCAATAAAAATTTAGATATATTCTATGGATCAATATCCCGACTCCGTAATCAACCATATAAATGTTTAAAGGAGACATCATGTGCTCCTATATTCACACTCGTAGTTTATATACTCATCTTTGTTATGGTAAAACTCAGTACATATTATATAATAATTATACAGGCATCTGTTTTGATATGTTACTCAAATCATGTTTTAGTTTAAATATTAAGTGTAATAAAATGTAACATTTTGTTTGGGCGACTTAGTAAACAAATATATAAAATCACTTCGTTTTATTTAAATTAGAGCCTAGACTGAGTTTTCAGTTCGTCTTTAGGTTCTATCTAACATATAGGCTAAAGCATACAAGTTTAACCCCAGGAAAATGCTAGTGACAGGAATTAAGTTTTAAAAGTACTGCCTTTTTTGTTTACCCTGTCTCATGCTGTAATAAATATGGTATAAGCCCAGTGTAGACTGTATGTATACGGTTCTTAAACATGACTTGGGACTAAATCTAAGATCGACAATCTTCTATTTGCACAGGTGTCGTCTATTTATAAAGAGCTTAGAGTGACCTATTGGCCTGAACTAATCTTCTATTTACTTCCAAGTAAATAAAGATCTTAGAATTAGTCCATTATCATAATTATTTAAAAATAAGCAAATAAACAGCTAAGAGGAAATTCAACTTAATTCAACCTACAAACGTCTTAAAATAATGTTTATTTAAAAAACACTTTTTCTTTCAAGTTATAATGATGATTTAAATAACAACCTTTTTTCTCTAAAACTTGATGGTTTTGCTAAAAAGTATAACATAAAAATAAAGGTACAGTCAGGAACAAGGCAATGTATACCCATTGGTACCTTAATGCGCTTGTAATGAGGACTGGAATCGAACGGTTTTGCATGCATTAGCATGTTGCTGACTGTACATAAAATAACTTAATATTTCTTGAATAATTTACCCCCTTTACGACCTAATTTTACTGGGATATATTTAGAATGCCACCAGCCAATAACTTTTTAGAGAAGTTTACTTACGTGAGTCGTTATATAGAACGGAGAACTTCCTGGCGACTTCGTCCAAGCAATCCGTGAATTTCTCGTAGTATGGGTCCGTGAATATGTTATCTATCCTACCATTTTCGAATAAGTATTGTTGTATCCCTGCAAAATGTACACGTTTATTTTACACCACTATAATAAGCAGAAAATAGGTTAATCCTGTATTGTAGTGGATAGAATAAGGTTGAAAATGATCACGAATATACTCCCCACTCAATGGAATAGGAGGTATTTTTTTAAAGAAAGACCGAGGCAGACTGTTCACCTGATGGTAAGTGGACACTTTCGCCCTGCGACATACGCAATACATGCCGACATTAGTCCAGAATGACAAAAGTTGGCACACGCCCGGATGCGCTGCCATACCTTTGGAGATTTAGAAATTGATTTGGAGAAAGGGTTGGGAAAATTTGTAGGGATAGGATATGATGGGATGGAAATGGGCTCTGATATATCTCACTCACAGGTCAGCGCATAGCCATCGGTACTTCAATAAGGATTAAAAGCGAATGGTTTTAATACATTAGCGTCTTGCTGGTTGTACATTAGGGGAATAGGATAAAATGGGACACTTTACGGTAGTGTTCAGTAGGTAACGTGGCGAGTCGAGTGCGTGCGGCAGCTGTGGGATTTCAGCGTGTATTCTTCCTCTTCCAAAAATGAATACATTAATGAATTATTAAAACTTTACAAATATAATTATCAAATTTTGGACTCGCCTAAAACCAAATAATAAATAGTGTCCGGTGCATATTCGCTTCCGTTGGGCTTGCGCACCTCCTTCACGAACAAACACAACGAGTAGTTCAATTCATCGGCCGTCAGTTGCAGAATCTCCGATTTGAATGGCTTCCGTCGAATTGAACTTTTCTCTATCTCCGCGTTCTTTGTCATCACCCACTGCTTCCACGCGTTTACGCCGAATGTGTACTGAAATTTAAATTAATGATGTTGGAATTTCCTTCCTTCCTTCGCCAGCTCTTCCCGTGGGTGTTGTGAGGACTAAGAGATAACAAACCTGTTATCAGAAGCCTTGAGGAATTACACTAATGAAATGAGTGGACTTTCCAACCCGCTCGACCAGCGTGGCGTTTTTAAGGCCATAGATCCCTAATTTTTTTTTCCTTTTTTTTTCGGAATGTCTAAATTCTGTGGCCCTAGTGGCCTTTCAAGAGGCACCGGTCGTGTTTGATTTAGGGTGAGCGCAGAGGGCGCTCAGCCAGGAACAAAATGTGTGTTGCAACGAGCCTAAGGGCTCCCCCGCCGGTAAACCGGCGGAAGGAACGGACCTCGGCTTAGGGCGTTGCATTGGGGTGATACCGCCGGATCGCGAGTCGGCGAGAAGCGCCCGGGCACGTGCCGGTACCTAGTAAAAGTGTTGGCTGAGGGCCGGTGTGTGTTAACGGTGTAACGAGGGGCACGTCCACGTCTTCGCCGGCGGGGACGGTGTATGTGTGCTGTGTTTGAGTGCAGTGTGAGAACCGCATTGGCAGCGGTGATCGGGTCGTCGGGGCCATAGATCCCTCATGTACAAGACAATATGTATGAAAGCCTGTCAAGGAGTGGACAATATAAGAGTGCTGATTAGGGTACAGTTACGTTTATGGGAATTTAGAAAAACGCGATGATAATATAGAGTATTTTTTATAAAATAAACGGTGAATGTTTTTCATTTTGTAGATGTGGAAGCTCATAAATTGGACAAACCAAGCAAACCAGAGCAAGTCGTATAAAAGAACACATAACCGCCGTGATGAAAAATAATAATCCACACAAGTGAGCAATTAGAGGCAGGCACCTATTAGAGGCAGGAACCAATAATTTGATTAAATTACACAAACAAAAAGTAATTTCGACTGAACACCATTACATAACGCGTTTGGTCCGAGAGGCTATAGAAATTTAAAAAATCCGTAATTTCAATCGCGAAGATGGATTTAAGTTGGCACGTACATGGGACCCAGTGACTGAACTTTGCAAACAGAGAAAAGTAGATGCGTTTTGAAACTCGCGTATGTGTGGTAATATTGTTAGTATAGTGTGCAAGAAACTTAATCAACAAAAACAAGTTCAGTGTGGGCAGGTGAATCAAAAACGAACACGACGAAGGGTAGACAGGGTATTTGTCTGTCAATAGCAACAACACCTTCACCCGTCTTCGCAGTCTCGCCGCGACCACTGTTCATGTAAACGGACCGAAATATCGGCTATAATAAATAAATAAAAAATGGCATGTAACCTTACATAACAATTACTAAGCTTACACAGCCACGTCTGATGTGTACTTTTACTGTTGTGTTATGGCTTAAAGCAAATTATTACTAAACAATTATTAATAATAAGTGTTTACTGCTGTTTTAAGCCTTGTTTTCAATATATATTTTTTTTATAGATTAGTGGGCGGACGAGCAAGCGGTCCCACGTGATGGTAAGTGTTACCGCCTCCCATGGACACCTGCAACAACAGGGGGTACGCGGGCGCGCCGCCGACCTTGCAAAATCCTATTCACAGCTCTCTTGAAGAATGTTATGTTCTTTATGTTTTCTTATATTCATATCGATACTTCGATATATCGGTCGTGACTATATCGATATTTACGAGTCGATATTAACTGTTTTTCGATATATCAAATGTATCGTTACTCCTAACTTGCTTCGACGGGACTGGACATTGACAAAATGTGCTTTAACTTTAAAATTGTTAATTACGAAGAAAAATAGACAGTGGCACAATGCGTTAATTGTAATATTGCCATATAAGAAAAAAAAAATACTTTTAAACACATGTCGTTTCGGGCTTCTCAGAGAATCCCACAGTTTATATTAAATTTTCACAGTATTAAGCAGGCTCAGCTGCACGCGTCTGTCGTGGGTAGCTCTGAAGGTGCCCCATACATTTACATACTGCTGAATACTGACGCAAATGTCGCGTCAGTGACGCGCGAGTGTCGCTACAGACGCGACCCATGAAAGTCTACCTTCAGCGGGCGTGTCTTGCACCGCGTTGCGCGAACGCGATGCGGAGATGAGCATTGGGCCGCGCTTGCAATGGTCGCACGGCACTATTAACGCTATCATTAGTACAGCACTTGTGTTTACCTTCAAGCACATATTAGCATCTAGTTTCCCAGCGGGCTCCCTAAGCCTAAAGAATATCTTAATAAGAAAAATATATCTTATACTCTAAAGAAAATTTTAATGGAAGAATTATAATAATACATATATATATATATATATATATATAATATACCCCGAGAACACTACATATACATACCAACACATATACACATACAGTACATACAAAACAAAGGACCTTTGCCATCTGCTCTATATATAAAATATACCTAAAATTTGGAGCATCCTATAAGCACTAAGGAATGTGTCGTCACAGAAAGATACCAATTTAAATGTACCAATGAAAAATGTTAGCATGCATGTTCTGTTAAATAATAAATAATTAAATGTACGATGTTTTTAAATGTTTAAAAAATAGAATTGTTCAGAACGTTGAATCTGGGTCTACTCAGGTGTTTTGGATCCAATTTCCATTTGATAAAATGTTTTTGTTGCATAATAAATGAAAAAAATATCGATACTATCTTCCACCACTTGAAGACGCGCAACGCGATGTGGGGACGTGTACTGGGGTCCTCTTGGAATTAAATAATGATATATTAATATATCATTTATGTCTACCTTCAAGCACATATTAGCGTCTGGTTTCTCAGCGGGCTCCCTCGGCGGGTCGGGCTGCGGCGGCGGTGGGTCCGCCCTACGCCGCTTGGAGGTGCGCGAGGAGGCGCGCGGCGCGGCCGCTGGCGCCCGCTTGCGGCCAGCAGCGGCCGCGCCCGCTCCCGCTCCCGCGCTCGCTCGCAGTGCAGCTACCGCGCGGTGCTGTTCGAGCGCCATCATGTGATGATGGTGCATGCTCTCGCCTTCTAGACCTGTTAACGACACGCAGGCGTTACATACATAGATATATGTATATGCAGCGTTCTCCTGTAAGAAGCTACCATATGTGAATGTATATAACGTTTACCATGTTTGTATACAATTAAAATGTATGGTGTGTAGTTGGCGAACCTAATAAAATATAGACCAAAGATAAAAAAAAGCAACCAGGCTTTTATGTAAATAAAGTGGTAGACGAGTATACAGTTCACCTTGTGGTAAGTGGATACCGTTGCCCATGCCATGCGATACCTATCAACATCAGTCCAGAATGACAAACTTGCCACGCATCTGAATGCGCTGCCTTCCTTGTACTTGCCTACCTTCCTAGGAATGTATTTATAAAAAGGGTTGGGGAGGGATAAGATGGGAATGGGCTCTGGCATACCCCACTCACTACCAAAACACGTACGCACATTGGGGAAATAGGATAAAGTTGGCGATATAAACATTTCACGGTAGTCTTTTGAATGGTATTACCATACCATACCATCAGTCTATCTCTCCACTTCTGGATATAGGCCACTCCCGCCGACCGCCACCACACACGGTCTTCCGCTCTTCTCATCTCCCTTTACCGGCGACTTTCTTCAAGTCGTCAGTCCACGTGTCCACATAGCGCGTCTTACGCTATATTTCCCGGTACATGGCCTCCATTCGAGGACTCGTTCCCTCTTATCGGTTATCAGTCCTGCGACATATATGACCTGCCCACTGCCACTTCAGATTGCTGAGCCTTGGAGTTATGTCAGCAACCTTAGTTCTTCTTCGAATTTCTTCGTTACGGACTTTGTCCAGCAAAGAAATTCCGAGCATAGCTCTCTCCACCGTTCGCCGAGCGACTTTGAGCGCTGAGCGACGTTTCGGCACCATATGTTATAACGGACAGGACGCTCTGATTGAAGACTTCAAACGTCTTCAGACATTGTGGTATAGGCGACGAGATGTAACGTATTTTCCCAAATGCTGTCCAACCAAGTTGAATGCATCTGTCAGCTTCTCGACTGGGGAGGCATAAATCTCCTAATGAACGGTAATAACATGAATCAATCAACTGCCGTTTTATGTCACCTTCTTCTATATAAAAAAAATACAAGCTGTAAAAGTTACCTGGCATCCCTGGATGTGAACTCGGAGTAATAGTATTAGCTGTCATGGCGGACTCGAGGTCTACGGGCTGGTCTTCATATTCTGTGGCCATTTTGAGTGCCATCTGCAGCATATCTTCGCCAAACGCGTTGTTACCGTCAATCCCAGCGACTGGACTGAAGCCTTCCTCTGTGATAAGAAATGGGAAATAAATTATATCAAGTTCTTACTATGACGAATTTGCACACATATTGACCCTGACCACTTTGAGCATCCCTGACTTTTCCATGACTTTCCAGAATGTGGACACCCTGCTAAAGACTAAGTAACAAAACACACGAATAGCTTTCTTAACCACTTACCATTCTCTTCGTCCGTATCAGAATCACTCTGATCCTTTTTCTTGTCGCCAGCGACCATTTCAGCCATCATCAACAACTCCGCTTCAAACGGATCCGTCGGCATCTTATCGTGAATCTTATTTATCTCCTTCATAATTCCTTTAGAGGAATTGCGAGTTGTCGGAATAAATATTGGAGTTGGTATCGGGATAGGAATTGGAACCGGTATAGGGAAGGGTAAGGACCACATTGCACAAGGAACCGGTACGTAGATAGGTACTGGAACAGGTATTAGCACTCTTCGTTCTAAGCTTGGGTCTGTTTGGCATTCTTTAGTGCAAGGATGCGGGCGACATGAGACGCCTTTAGAAACCATCATGGGTTTCGACATTGTCGCTTTGTTCGCGACTTCTTGAGGGGGTAAGGTTTTGACTATGACATGGTTGTAGACTTTAGGAGGTGGTGGAGGGGGTGGAGTGGGGGGTTTGGGGGGAGGAGGGGGTGTTTTTGGTGCTTTCGGAGGCTCTGGCTCAGGTGGAGGCTGTGCTATTGTTTGTAATCGCTTGGATTTGGAGCGGGTAGTTGACGGCATTAGAGGGGGCGGTGTGGCTAGGGATTGAACATTTGAGATCACTGGTAAGGATTGTTGTTGTTGGTGCTGTTGTCTTTTTGTTAGAGCTGTAAAAGAGCATAGTCGAAGTAACATTTATTACATTTTTGTATGAGGGTTACTGTAATAAATTATCGTAGGGTGGCATTGTGATAATATGAGGTAATGTTTTATACTATATATACTATACTATATTTAATACTACTTTAATACTATAATTTATTATGCTTCAATTATGGTAAAACGTCATTTTCTAGGTTATGTAGGGAAATTCCTGATTTTCTAAGTATGGACATACCTTAAATATTTCTATGAACATAAGTATGAAGATATTCATTCAAATATGAATGTATGATATGATATCAATATCAAGATATCGTTTATTTTCTGTAGATATGTATTGTGTTAATTAAATATCACATTTTTTTCGGAAGCATAATCACTAACATCTTTAGTTAATGATATCTATTCAATAAACACTTTACATTTACGCTATGCAAAATAAAAACTGTTCAAGAATGTATTTTTCCACAAAAATAATTACGATATTATTTTTGGTGATAATTAATAAAAAAACGTCTGGCTTTAAAATATCAGTGATATTAACGTCTGGCCTGGTAATATTCATAGTTTTAACATATAATAGAATATTTCGGCCAAACGCCACATGCGAGCAAATGATTTAGTAATTATTATTGTTCGTGCAATTTTAATTTTATTTCTTTCCTAAACGCAGCATTATTGTAACAATATTGTCCTTTACAGGTAAAGCCCACTGGCCACTGGTCGCTAATGAAAAACATTCTACTGTCTAATGTTCGGACTGTAAAGACGTGCCTATTACACTTGTGTATCTGTATGTTTGTGAATATCTCATAAAACGCTTGTAATTAGGCATATTACTGTAATCTTGCTTTATAAAAAATCACCTTATTAGGGAAAGTAATTTTTAATGGTGCCTAACTACTGGTAGTACATATAACTTACCGTTGTTCTTGTGAGTGTTAGCGGAATAGGTGCGTCTCGGCGCGCCCGTTGGAACAGCTTTTTGATGGTCCACTGACTCCCCTGACGTCATTGGAGGCGCGTGCTTTGAGTATTGACTCTGGATAGAAACACACCATCGATTTGGTACATTTATACATATAAAAAATCGTAACAGAGCCGTATCTGTGCAGAAAATATTTTTTGAAAAAAATCATCGCAGTGTACTCTACGAACGATACAGAGCTCAAAACAATATTTTTTAGAATCTTTGTCTGTCTGTCTAAACACGCATCACACAAAAACTACTGGACGGATTTTCATAAAACTTGTCATAGTTGTAGGTTAACATTTAGGGTACTTTTTATCCAGGACGATAATAGAATTCCCACGGCAATCACAAGTTCACGCGAACGAAGTTGCAGGCACCCCTAATCTATACATATTTATAAAGAGAAATGTTCTGATTGACTCATCATCGTCGAGAGATAAAAACGCTGAAGCTAGCTAGACATCCAATTTGGAGAGCAACTTCCTTTTATTATGTAAAGACTTACTAAGATTCCCTCAATGTATGTGTTTCAGTAGTGAGTGAAATATGCCAGAGCCCATTCCCACCCCATCCCTCCCCAATTTCCTAACTCTTTCTCCATATCCATACGGACATGTTCAGAACTTGGTAGCGATCCGGGCGCGTGCCAACGTTTATCATTCTGGACTAATGTCGGCATGTATCGCGCAATTCTATAGGCGACAGTATCCACTTGCCACCAGGTGGATTGTATGCTCGCCTGCCGCCTTCTTATCTTATTATTTAAAAAAATCTTACTTGAGCCTGTTCCCATTTAGTCGTGACGACAGTCGACACATTGTCGTCCCGGTAAAAGTGTCGTGGCTTGTATATTTAAATGGAACTGTTCACACATAGTTGGACACGATAAAGCCCTTTTTAATCGAGTTGCCTAAAATACAGGATGACTATGAAGCAGCATGCCTAAAAGGCAAGATGTCAATGAAGCAGTATGCCTAAAAGGCAAGATGACTATGAAGGAGTATGCCTAAAAGGCAAGATAATGAAGCAGTATGCCTAAATCGCACAATGATTAAGCATTAATTACATTTTTTAAATATCTTAGGAATTTTGATAAACATTGCCGGCAACTTGGATATTTTCCAACTTGGAAATGAGAACATTCCCAGGCGTACATCAGTAGTCATGGTGCATTTCAGGCAACTCGTTGCACTTCATTGTAGTCATTCTGTTGTACTGCACTTAATATAAAAATTAGAACCAAAATTGGACTGATTTGGTCTCTACAACACATATCGTGTTTAAGACATTCTGCCACTTAGGCATTTTGCATTGTAGGCATTCAACCACCTACGCATTTTGCTTTGTAGGCATTGACTTTAGGCATATCGCTTCTTAGTCATGGTGCATTTCAGACAACTCAATCAAAAAGGGATAAAACACGATTCGTCATGGACGCCATTTGTCAAGATTTTCCGTCGTGTCGTAAGTTATTGACATATAGTTTCTTATTGTACTGGTCACACTTGGTCGTGACGATACATTGTCGTGCCGGTAAAAGTATCGTGATTACGATAAAACTGTAGTCGCCGCTTTTCGTGCCAACCGCATTTATACACCCACGCACCCTGCCTCTCTCCCACGCCTGACTGTCGTCCATCAATAAGTGTCGTCACGACATAATGGGAACAGCTAGAGCTGGCTAACGATAACAGTGTTGTCACGACTTAGTGGGAACCGGCTCTTAGAAACATAAGAATAAGAGATACTGCAATTAAATGTGCACAAAGTAATTACCTGGAATGACATAACACACTGGTACGTGCAGAAATTTCTGACAGTCGCGTCTGACATTGTCAAGTGATATTGGGCTAAAGACGTTCTTTTACACATGTCACACTTTATCCTAGAAACAAAGTGCATTGTGAAAATTATCATGTCAAAGTATGACATGGGATAGAAGAATAGGGTATAGGAAGTAAAACAACATTCCATTATCTGTAGACAGCAAAATATTAAAAGGGTTAAATCTGTACATTGCAATTTAAAAAAAGTAATAATGCGGGTCTTTAGATAAGTTACTTATCGCTGCTTTATCAATAATTGTTTGAATTTGCATCGCATAAAAAGTACTGAATGGATTAGGTTCTTCCAAATTCTAATTCCCAAATCTATAAAGATAGGCGGAACATGCATCGCAGATTCCCGTTCACAGCAGTATCTAATTAATTTTATTTATTATCAGATAGGACGGCAGTTCATAATCTACATCTTTCTATTAAAAAATCAGATAGCAGGCGCCAGTCCGTACGGAACTTTACAGCTTGTAGCCAAACCTTCCTCGTTTATTCCATTATACTCTTTACTTCCCATCCCACCTCATCCTCATAAGAAGCCAAGGGGAGGGACGATGAAAATTTATCTTATTGTCATCAATGTCCATCCTTCCCAAAAAAATCCAAATTCTCTCCAAAAGGTAGGCAAGTGGCATTTCCAGAGCCATGCCAATGTTTTCCATTCTTAAAGTCCAGAATGGTCTCAAATGTTCTTGGGCATACAACTTACAACCAAGTGAATTGTCTGTTTGTCTGATATTTATATTTTGTTGTACACACAAAACAATATAGCTATACATGATTCATGAGATATGAACACAAGGTACTCTTATCTCCTGTGGAATCTCTTCTAGCAGAACCGTGAAAACATAAAATGAAATAATACATGTAGTATCTTGTTTCTATAAAAACAAAGAAGTAATAAAATGGCATAAACCTTACCTTCTCGACGAAACAGCATTAACAGACACCTGATACAACGTCAAACAATTGAGAGAACACATCATAATCACTTGTCCGTTCGTCTGAGTTTTCTTGATCATATCGAAATTGTACTTTTTGACTTTGCACCAGTTACAAGGGACGATGTGTCTCGTGTTACTTATGTACACGTTGAGACACGCTTTCGAACAGAAACAGTATGGGGAGGAGCTCTCATATATTGTGAAGAATTTGCTTAGTTTGCGTTCAAAGTACTTTTTGCACCAGCGGCATTGATCTGAAAGTTTTTTTAAGAAATGGTATTTATAACGTAATTTTTACCCTTAATATTCATATTCACCTCATCTAGGCGATTAGTAGAAAATAACTTTTCCAATTTATTGATTTCATTGAATCATTGTCATTTACGCCTGATCAGTTCAAAATTTTTACGTTTCCGCCAATCATCAAACGCGTTTGACGAACGCGGGGGCGTGACACGGCTCTAGAATGTTTGACTTTTGAGGTTGTGCGTATTGTTAGCGTTAGTTGCAATATGCATTTCCTCGTTGTCGACGCATTGTTGTTTTTTTATACGACCATTTATGCCTGTCTTACCGGATTAATTTACTGACTTCTACTTTGACCTCGGATATCGGACTGCTTATAGCCTAAATTTTGACCTGTGCGCGAATACTCGACTGTGTTATTGCCTAAACGTTAGCCTGTGCGCGAATATCGTATCGTTTTACTGCTTAAAAGGTGACCTGTTCGCGAATATTAGATTAAAAATGTCTGCTGGGACCCATTGACCTGATCATTCAAAAGTTTATGAAGTCAAGTCACTCGGAGATGAAGTGTGATAGTGTGCACTCTGCTATAGAAAATAGGGCCTTCACTATTAGATGAAAATTTCAAATCATTACCTGTGCAGCTTAGAGCTCTTCATAAGACAGTTGTGGAATGTGAATTACCAAAGCTGTATAATAAAAAAAACTAAAATACCTACAAATAAAATAAAAGATGTGAAGGATCTCTGTGCAACAGGCACTATACTATCTACATATCAAGATTTTTATAATGGTTTGGAGGAAGGGTTAAGTGATGACTCATGCATGACTCAGAAAGTGAGTGGGTAATAATAAAGTTACGTCTTTTTTAAGAAAGTTAATTGTCGTTTAATTGATATGTTACATTATATTACAATTATATATATATTATATATATATACACTTTTTATTATCTTTAATTTCTATATCAGTACTCTCTCTCTTTTTGTCGTTCCATATGTGATCGTGACCATATGTGATTTGTCTCCATTTGCTTCTGTCCCGCGATATAATGCGATCACATATGCATGAGTTGGAGAAGCAATTGATCGTGGGACAGATGCAGGGGAAGCGATCCAGGGGCCGAATTCCGACACGATGGTGTAAAAATATTGTAGAGGCAACAGGAGAAACTCTACAACGATCTATATCAGTACTAAATGAACAGAATACAGGTAAAATTTACGATACTTAAATCCTAGTTTACAAAACTGTACGAAACACAACCCGATTCAAGAAAAATTTCTCACTAAAACAAATGGGAACCACTAATTTTCTAACAATTATCCCAGCACTTTCTCTGAACCCACTCCTAATGTTACCTTATTAGCGATCTAGGTTGCACAAAAAATTATAACAAAATAATAATTCACCGGTTCTTAAAATACAAGAGTCATGACTTCATGATTTGAATATATATTATTATATTAAAAATAAAAGTAAAAACATATTTTAAATTTGCAACACAAAGAGAAATCACGACGGTGATGGCTAGAGCGATCTCGCGCTCATTCGTTCTGTGGTAAAGATGTTATAGAGATCTGTAACCGTAACCGAAATTATGTGATATCCGAAATAAAAAAAATATTCGAAATGGAATCCGAATCAAAGTTTTGGATATTACAAAAAAAAATTGTTTTGATGATAGCAGTAAATGTGATTGTTAATTAATTCCTTGAAATGAAAGGTGCAATTACTCCCAATTTGCTTTTATTTTCCTTTACTTTCAGTTAATGATACATTTCTTAAAGTTAATTAAAAACATATCCGTAAATAAAACCGTATCCGAAACCATATCGGAAATAATTTCATATCAGAAACCAGTAAAAAGAGTGTAAATATATCCGTATCCACATCCGGATCCGAAATATCCTATCCCTAAACACCCTAATATGTAGCAGTCAACGTAAGTAGTGAATTATATGAATTTAAATACTTAAAAGTCTTAGTTTCAATACGACACTTATGGCATTTTATATACATAAATCTCCAAACGGTAGGCAGCGCGCAATCGCAAGGCGTGCCAACATTTGTCTTATGGGACTGATATTAGCATGTATCGCGCAGGGCGACAGTATCCACTTACCACTAAGTACTGTCCGCTCGACTGATACATTGTTTCTATAAAGATATGAAAATGAACTTTAGTGTTATGAGTGATAGAGCAAATTCATAAACTCACCTGGAAAGATATTATTAACGAACTTGAAAGCAGCAAAGCAGGGGTCTGAACATAACCTCTGAGTAGCATCCTCACTGACTTCCACTTCAATAGTTGTGGGTTTTTCCAAACAGCATACTGCACACTTGGCCCATATTGGCTGTGGAACAGGATTCTTACTCATCTGATCAAATTTCTCCAAACAAATCTGAGAGCAGAAGTCTTTAAACTGCCCTTTATCGCCTACAGGCGCGAGGAAACCTTGGTGACCCACAGATATATCCCTCTGGCAATAACAACATATCTTCAACCTTTTCTTGAACTCCTCCAAACAAGTTGAGTTGCAAAACTGACGAATATCATACCCAAATCTAACACAATATTTCCCCAAACTTGTATGCGCAACTATGGTTTGGCAATTTGCGCACTTTGATCCTTTCCTATTCTGGTATTTCCCTAAGCAAAATTCATTGCAGAAATCCAACGTCTCCCAAGTTAAGTTTTTCTCCTCTATCTTTAAAATCGAGGAGCATTGCTTGCATACCCTTATAAATGTCCGCTCTCGCTCTTCTCTAGCCGCTTGGACCATAGCGGGTGTTTTAGGTTGAATCTTGTACCCTTCATCAAGATATCTGTCTGTTGCATTGCTAATAACTTTCAGTTTGAGTAATGGAGGGTTAGACTGATTACTCTGCGGCTGTTTTCGGGAAGTTCTCTTTTTCTTTATCAAATATCTACCATTCTCTTGCATATTCAACAATTTGATGCAGGACTGACTGCAGAAATAGTGCGTTTTCCCATATCGCTGCATTTTGAATGTAACCGTCTTAGTTTCATTGCATGAAATGCAGGTTTGTGTCGATGGCATGTCAGTATCCACAGTAATTCTGCGCCGTTTAAACGTATATTTATCTCTTTCATCTGCCATCATGCTATGCAGACATTCTAATGAGCAATAATACGTGTTTTCGCCATCGTAATTATAGTAGAAAAAGCAGCTTTTCTTCTCCTCGCATTCTGAGCATGTTAACCATTTAGGCATAATCTCTTCTATCAAATATTTCTTACGTGTCACTATGATGTACTGATCGGGCTGTTCGATTCTAAAGGCTTCCACACATTTTTCAGTGCAAATGTACTTGCTTTCGCCATCTTTGTTAAATCGAAACGTGCAGGGGTGTTCAGCATTGCACTGAATACAAGTACTATCCACTGGGCTGATCTCTTGGATGTTGTTTGGCTCAACATTGTCTTCTACAGCCTCTTCTTGTTCTTGTTCTTGTTCATGTTCATTTTCATTATCCTTATCTGTAACAATGTTTACCTATTTACGTTATTATTTATACATTGTTACTGTGCTATTGACTTTACATTTTGGTGCAATAGGCATGATGACAGTAACTAAAAATCACTAAAATTATGTATTTACCTAATGAAACCTGAGTCGTATATTACAAAACACGTATTTTTTTTTATTATGAGCGAGATTAATAATTATTTTGATAAAATAAAACAACAAAATACAGCAATCCGCCATGATATGTCGAACACCAATTAGAGCGAATTACGTCAACTTCAATTTTAAATTTTAAACTTAAAAATTAAATTGTGTTTTTTTCTACTAAACCTTTATTTTCTGCAAAAATATTTCCGAACATTATAGAACAATTTTTCAAAACTGTCATCATGCCTATTGTAACTTCACACAAAACTTAATACATAAAGCTAAAAATATATCGTATATCTAAGCAAATAGAATACAATATTGTATCTCACCGCCTCCGTTCTCCTGCGATGTCTCCCCTATAGCTGTGTCTGTGTCCATAGGTTCTACATCTGCACTGTTGGTCTCCACACTCTTACTGACTGTGTCATCTGTTTCCATTGCTTCATTTTCTATTTTTGGAACTGATTCTGCTGCTGCAGCTTCTGGAATAAACACAGATATACATAAAACCATTAATTACTTCAGATTGAGCATGGTAGATTTTAACTGGAAACTTTTTTTCTTTATTACTAGTAGAGACCTGTTCCTGAAAAAAAAAGGCAAAAGTGATTTTGATGACATTCAACATGTAAATAATTTTGGTAAAATATTGCAGTATTTATTTGATTTAATCTTATTTAAATTTATTTAATCTCTTGCTTGTACCACATTCAAGTTCAACTTTCACCTAACTGGCTTCTATTGTGACAGTCACAATAATTCCGACTACGTGGTTGACAAAACACGGTGGGTAAGCTAATTTCAACGTATAGGTAATTTTGTATCAGAATTGTAAGAATGATCTAAAACAAAGGAGAATACAACATTAAGAGTTGGTAATGTTAGTAGTTTATAATAGTAAATATATATGTTTATAAATATAAGTGAACATGTTTAAATATACCTAGCTATGTTTATAATTTAATATTATTAGTGTTTATAAATTTACTTAAAATATTTACAAAAGGTGTATTTAAAAGGGATAGGAGACATTTGAGATTAGTAGGACGCGGGATGTTGGGAGGGAGGACATCATAAAGGGAATACTGTAGTTTAGGACATACAATCATCAGTCGCCTTGCCACGAACCTGTTCGAGCGCGCAGATAAGTCGCGTCTCCCACACATCAAGGGCAGTGCGATGCATGCGTGCTCAACAGCTGGCAAGGCCTTTCCGCGCGACCTAGTCACACCCAAATAGGGTATGACTCCCCACGTGGGACTTCATCAACACCGGACTGGACACTCAAGTCACCGCTCGCGTTAGGTCGCTCACTGGGCTTTCCACAAGCGGAATCCACCCGGTGGACTTGATCGCGCAGGCGCCGTGAAGAAACTTGAACTAAAGTTATCTACGGCAACCCAAACCACTTGGGAAGCCAACCCAGGGACCTGCTCACTTTAGCGAGCAGCGAAGGAAACCTCCGTCAGTGGGCAGAGCCCAGGAGTGGAACTCTACCCCTCGAGAGGGGGGTAAGAGATGGCTACGAAGGACATACAAAGAAGATATGATCAGAGGTTCTTTTATCCATTCCACACTCACAAAGAGAGTTATCTCTCACTCTTAATTTAGCTAAGTGAACTGGTGTACATGCATGACCTAATCTGAGACGACAGATAGTAGAGGTGATCGATTTGCGCGGATCACGACAGCAAAGAACCACGGACTTGCAAAGAATATTTGGATGGACTTCGCCATAATATTTATCCTTAAGCCTCTTCAATAATTGCCACGAACTGTTCCGTGAGTCCACAAGCTAAGGCGCCGCCAGAGAAGCTAGATCACATGGGAAGTTTTTGAAATGTGACAATGTACCAGATTGGATTGCATCTTTGGCATATGCATTGGCTGATTCATTACCAAGAATACCAGCACGCCCGGGGATCCATGCAAGGACAACCTTAATATCTAGACTACTGCAGGTGAAAAGAGCATCTCTGATTTGAAGTATAAACAGGGGATATAGATTTAGAATGGAAAGGAACAGACATTACAGAGTATAGACAGCTAAGGGACCCTGAAAAAATGATACTCTTGTTTAAGCCATGACTTTCAACATAACGAATGGCTTCTAATATGGACATCGCTTCTCCAATAAAGACTGATGTTTGAGGGGGGCATTTGAAATTTAGTATAATACTATATCTAGACAACCACACCGCATACCCTACATTGCTATCCGCTGTTGGTTTAGAAGCGTTAGTATACATGGTTAACCATACATTCCAATCTCTAGACAAAATTTCAATAAACTCGTGGTTCGCATTTTTAGAGTGCTTGTTTACACCGAAAAAATTATTTATTTGTGGATGAAAAACTAAAGCATCATAGTTTGTAGAAAATAGAGGATTTCATGGTAATTACATAATAATTATTTACTTTTATGTTTTTTCTTACTCCAACACTTATATTATTAACATAATATGTCGACTTTATCGTCACAATTTATTTACATTTCGTTTTTTTTCATACAGAAGTGGGCCCTGCAACACCAGGGGGTATGGGGGTGTACCGCCGACCATGCAAAATCCTATTCACAGCTTTCTTGAAGAACTCCATATCGTAGCTTAACGGAAAGCCCTCATGAGGCAGTTCATTCCACAGCCTACGGGTTCGCGGTATATTTTTCGACCGAACAGTACGCGTCACCTCTCTATCGAGGAAATGCGGATGGACCGCACTTCTGTGACGGGAAGTTCCGTTGTAGAAACCCGAGATGAGAATTATCTTGAACAATTCTTCAGAGCATTCCCCATTGTACAAGCGGTCAGAGTAGCGTGTACACACAGAGAGATGCAACGTCTCTCCGCATGCTGAAGGGTTCTAAACCGCCCGTGAGAGTGGGATCGTCGACAATACGAACAGCACGGTCCAATTGGTGCAGCGACCCAGAGATGTGAGCAATACTCCATATGGGGCCTAACCTGAGCTTTGTAAAGCATTAGGAGTTGCCCAGGGGTGAAGTACCGCATCGGTCTGGTTCAGCACACTGGGCTTTTTGGAGGCCATTTTGGCTTTATTTTCCAGATGATCCCTAAATTCAACTTTGTTATTACGAGATGCATATGGATGGCTGGCATTGAGGTCTGCTTCACAGATCGTAAGTAACAATATGCAATATCGTATCATAATACATTACCCTAGTGTCCTTTTTGTTATTGCGACCCACATCAATTCATACTGATGTTTATTGTTTCATTATACTACTTTTATAATAGGTACTATAACATGTGTTACTTTTTATAATTTTCTTAAGTAGTTTTTTTTCTGTAAGCACTTACAAATAGTATTTCGTTAGAATTTCCTCTACCTCAAACTAAGTATTTAATTATTTTGTGTCGTTTTATAACAAACGCTTCATATTTTTTTATTAACGTTTCTATTCATTTATAATCAAAATAGAAACTTGCGAGTTTTGAGTTTGCGAGAGAATAAACAATAACTATTGGTTTATTCTCTTTGCTGATTTTTAATTTCCGAATACAATGTTATACATATATACTTTTGTTGAAAATGTTACTAATGCCTTTTCTTCTTAGGACAGTTTTCCCTTCAGTGGAATACTGTTATTGACCAAAGATTGAGATTCTTGTGAGTACATTAATTTGACAAGGATCTATAAAAGGGACATCGGCTGCCCATTGGAAAGCTATTAGAAATTGCCCATTTAGAACTTTTCGAATTGCTTTCAAGCAAGCTAAATTTAAAATACACACACAGGTCTGAAAACTAGTGCTAGCATTTACGGCTAGCATCAACTGAGCCCTTACTATTGCTACTAATTAAGTTTATTTTCTTTATTCATTAGGCATTTGAGTTCAGTTGTATTGTATTTTGTATTTCTTTAAAGAACAAAAATCAACCTGAAAGTGCGTACGACCAAGAACGAAACACACATCATTTCAAACTCGTTGCAGTCAACTAATTCCAGTTCAATTTAGCTATAGACCAGCTAGACCAATTTTTATAGACATATATTCGTAACTAAAATATAAGTCAATGTTTCACTGTACAAACTTACCTTACCTGCTACAACTTACCTTCAGCCTGTTTTCTCTTCTCAGCCAAAACCTTAGCGGCCTCAGCCTTGTCAGCCTCTGAGATCTCTCTCTCAGTGTCTGGCAGGAGGCACACTTCTTCGTCTGCTCCAGGCTCCGTTGTACTTTCTTCTGTGTACAAAATACACACATGTATATAATAAGTCGACTTATTTCCAATGGCAGGCTGGCTACATGTATCTATGTGCGTTAGATCCCAGTGATCTTACAAACCGCATTGTGGTTGCGTGACCGCAATGATCGTCAAGTTATCTGACAGGTGGTAGCATGACCGTGTGAATATTTTCGCGTGACTCCCTTCTTTGAGATATTAGTTGTCTATCAACTGTCAGACAACACTATCTGCTAAATGCCTAATGTAAACTCTGGTCTGCTTCATGATATGCAGAGTAAATATTTAAAAAAAAGATACTGCTGTGTAAATATTTGATGAATAGTAGATAAAAATAAAAACGAAAGTAGGTGCTGCACCCAGGGCTACCCATCCCACAACCACTTGTCGAGTGGTAGGGTACCATTTATGGATAGGGTGTGTATCCACGCGATTATTCTCTGTTCACTATTCACTCTTATTCACCATTTCAATATCTTTCCTAATTATTTTTCTAAATCTGCTCTTAACTCGACAACCATGATGAAGTGAGTAAATATTATGCTTCTGTATAATGTCCTTCTTGACTAATGTGGGCATTTAATGTGGATGTTCATGGGTGATAGTAAGCATTATGACCAGGTGGACTATCTGCTCATCTATCACCTTTATTTCAGTAAAAAAAAAGCGAATAAAGGATCATATATCTATATAAATAAAAATTAAATGGTGATTTTTTGGTAAGCGCATCACTTGAGAACGGCTGGTCGGATTTGGTTTTTTTTTTAAATGTTCTTTTTGTATGAACTCAAGACCATAACTCACGATTCGAACGATGGATATGCGTAATTCTTTTTTGTTTTGTTAGTTATGGGTCTGGTAAAATTTTCAGGAAAAAAAAAATATTTATTGAATTTGAAATTATGGAATTTTTTTATTGAAAATTGGACAGGACAACGTCTGTCGGGTCAGCTAGTTTATTATAAAGAATTAATGATTACCAGAGTTCGTAAAAACCCGATATTTATAATAAATATAAAAAAATCCGATGTTTGATATATATCCGATATGTATCATGTATATAAAAAAAGTCGCGAATTTCATTCTGAAAGTGGTTTTAATGTGTCAAAACTGTTAAATGAAACTTTGAGTTTAATTAATAGACTTATTTATTATAAAATAAAGCAAAAAAATAAGCAATTTCTTTAAAATAATCAGCAGTATGGGGGTGGCTTGACGTGTCGATGGTCAAGGTAATATCGATTGCCCCTCAGGTGTAGTGAGGCTGCAGCAAACTATAGGCTCATTGTGGACGTTGGACCAACTGTCTAAGGACATGGAGACGGTTTTGCCCTCAATTTCATCTTTGTAAGGTATCCTCATAAGCTTCTTCTAATAGCGGTCCTCCTATTCAACGAGATGTGGGAGATTTGTAACCTGGACGAAGCGCCGTTATTATTTCTTTAAATTTCAAAGACATCTGTGTGCAAAAAAGGCGTATTGGTGGCATAGAAAAAGGTTGCGATCGCCAAATCACTTTTTTGCTTGAGCTTCAGATGTAACAATCACTTTTTATAATATATTACATGATGATCCGGCAGTGACGGCAGTAGACACGGGCTTCTTTTTTTCCACAGGTACATTTAGGGTGACACTTTACAGCAAGACAGAAGTTGTAGTTGGTTTGCTTGTAGATGAGCTAGAAGCCCCTGGCCAAACACTTATATGTTTCACTGTACACTTATATACTGTATTATTTGACTGGACTGTACACTGACACTTATATGTTGCCACTTGGAGATGCCTTGAAGCTCTTACTTGCACTTTTGCGTTGCGCCCATTTTCAAGTGTTACCCATCTTTGAAATAACAGTAAAATTGGCCTACACAGAGTACGGAGGTTTCGGCGTGGGTCAGCTTCTTTCATGAACTGTGAACAATGAAATACAAGGTTAAAACAAGGTGGACACACCACACATAAACATCCCAGATCCGCGAAAAAACATTATCTGTCACATAAAGAAATGCTTGACCAGACGGGAAATCGAACACGAGACGCCGAGCCCAGGAGACAGGGGCAAATACAAATCACGTTAATGATACGATAGGATAGGATACAAACAAAATAGGACATTATCAATCACACAAGCATGCGACGCGCTGTCGTCTCTGTGACATGATTGAGAATCAAAGACAAACATGAATTAAGAACATAAAAAATAAAACTTACCTCAGTCAGACAGTACTAAACTCTAATTAGCTCACGTGGATACTGGATAGTACTTAGTTAAACTGGTCACAAAGAAACTTTCGCAATGTGTTGTTCTAACGAAGTCAAAAACAATGATGAACAGTTGTAAAATCATTCGACTGAACGCTGCGGGAATTCCTATAAAATTGATAATTATTAACTTTATGGGAATACCCTATTTATATAACATAATTATTATGAACCTGATGGATATATATATTTATATGTATGGATATAAGGTTTGAATTTCAATAAAAAGCTAACCGTATACGTACGTAATATGGTAAATACTAAAACATCTATAAGATTGGCACTTCGGTGAAAGTAATTAAAATTGTAGTTTTTTGTCAAGTGTTGCCAGCGTAAGCGTGGGATCTGCCAAAATTCCAGTTTTGACAATAAATATCAATTGATATATCAATATAACTATCAATTGATATATATCAACTGATATATATCAGCGAACCCTGATTACCTGTATGATGATCTTCAACCTCATCATCATGCGGCACGTCACCATCAACATTGTCAGCTGGACGGTCATCGTAGTCGTCATCCAGATTTACTGTGGCATCTACAGATGTGTTCACTTGGGATGTTGATGCATTTTCTGTAGTTAAATCTCCTTTTAGCAGAGCATCAAATGGATCCAATGCCTGTAATGGAACAAAAATGTTTTTTATTAATAGGCTGGTAGTGGCTGAATGAGGAGAATTGAAGACCATGTGTGGTGGCGAGTTTTGCGAGAAGTTTATATTCAGCAGTGGAGAGACATAGTAGACAGACGGAATCTATGTTATGGTAATAGCATAAGAATAAATAATAATACAAGTATAGAAATGAAACTCTCACGCCGATCGCGTTCAAGGTCGGGATATCACAGATTCACGTCGTATCAGTCAGGGCTTCGCCGCACCGGCTGACGCTACTCGACTTCGTTTCGTCATGACAATAGAAGGAAATTATTGTAGTGTATTTGGGTGTACAAATAAATCAAAGACCCCCCCCACACCCAAGTTACTTCAGTATACCCAAAAATGAAGAAAGGTAAGTAATATTTAGCAATTCCTTTTTAAGTTATAAATTAGGTACTCTTTGAGTTGCTGCATTATGAATGTTTACCGTGTTTTACGAAAAATTAAAATACTTATTCATAAAATAAATATTTATTTTACTTCAATAATAAGTAATAATAAATAGGCGTAGGCAATTGACGACCCCATCGTCTGTGATGAGACAACCAATGTGACATGATTGTCTCATTAAGCAATCAGTCTCCCATTTCATGCCATGGGGTCAGGGAGTAGTCACTCTGCTGGTGTGGGGTGTCGTGCCTGCAGGCGACTCTCCGACAGGAACTCTATGCGAAACACATTTGTTGGTGTGGGCGCGAGGCGCTTTGTGCTCCCTAGCTCGGCTCCCTAGTCTTGGCTCAATCAAAAGGTGTCGGTCACTTTTAGTGTCCCCATCCAAAATGTCCGAGTATTTTTGACTTTTTCGATAAATGTCCAGACACATGCATAAATGGATAATAAATGCATAATAAAGGCATAAATGGACAAAAACGACACAAACGTGTATAACTTGGGAGGAATATGGAGCGTTCTTGTTCTAATGTCGGTGGATGTGCTTTGCGTAGACACTCAGACCAACTGATTGAAAGGTCGTATGGTAGAGCTGCATGGAAGGCTTTTCAAGGCTCTACATGAGCCCCACGTGGACATAAAAGCTTCCGTGCACTGGCTGTGCTTCGGTGACCTCTGGGAAAACCGAGGGATTTGTCTGTTCAGTACAGGATCAGGTGGTCAATAAGGATGGCACCGAAGACGTGTGTCGGGTGTGGGGCTATACCGGCAAGTCACTCAGACATGTCACTTCCGGTTGTTCGGGTCTTTCCAACACAGTACTTGCATAGATACAACCATGTGTCTGAAATTCTCCATCAAGAGCTTGCTCTGAATTACGGTCTCTTAAAACAGAGGTTGCCTTACTATAGGTACACACTGGAACTGGTGCTCGAAAATGACCATACAAAGCTCTACTGGGACCAGCTCATCATCATGGACAGGACCATTCTAGTGAATAAGGCTAACATCGTCTTGATGGAGAGGGCAGTCTCAGGTGTTTTTAGTGGACTCCACCATCCCGCATGACTGAGGCCTCATGAAAGCCGAGAAGAGAAGGAAGTATCTTGACCTGACACATGAGGTCAAAGACATGTAGGGCGTAGCATCCAATGAAAAAATCCCAGTTAATGCTGACCAGGCTCGAGACCAATCTGATTGGTTTCAGTGGCGATTCACTTCCGACGAAGATGCAGAAAGTGGTGCTGCTCGATAACGCACGAATCGTCCATCCATTTCTCTTCATGGGGTTCTGAACCCGACAGAGCAATTGTGCTGACTGTGCTTCGCTGAAGATTATACCGTTGCTGCTCATTTTGGCTCAATGAGAGAGAGATGGTTTAGTAGAACCATGTTTAGAATAATAATAAATATATGGTATTTATTATTCTTATGGTTATACCAATAAATTAAATACTTGCTCCCACAGTTAAGACATGGCAGGGAGAGCTGCATAATTATGTTTCCTCATTTTGAATCCTATTTTTTTAAAGTGCCTAGTTTTTTAATGAGAGTATATTACAGATTTTAATAATTTACCTATTACATTAACCAACATACCAGGCCAGCATCGTCGAACGTCGATTTAGCGTCCACTCTCATGCTATCGCACTCCTAAAATGTGTCTACACTTGTATGAGCGAGAAGGCATGACAGTAGACGCCTTATATAAAATGGATTCTTAGGGTAGGGGTTGTAAACACATTGTGACACTTTTGATACCATGCTTTTTTATAAAAATGTTTATAAAAAATTATTTCATGTTTTTATAAATAATTAAAAAGCCTATCCATGACCTTAACGGAAATAGACTCAAACTATTTTTCTGTCAAATTTCATTTCAATTCATTAAGAAATGCATACTACAGTTTATCTACGATTTCGTTATATACTGCATACGCAGTCTAGCAATGTAGCGGATAGCATACCCATATAGGTAGATTTCTTTGAATTTGCCCTAAGACAGACTAAGACCAACAACTTGATTAAGCTTGCCGATAATGATTAGATAAGATGAATGGTGGAAAACCCTTAGCCTATATCCAGCAATAAAGAAACAGGTTTATGGTATGGGTACAGTGAATTCAACGAACTTGACATGAGCTTTGTGTTTGTGTGAGTGCACAGTGAGATTCATTTCGACAATCAGATTGGACAATTTAGTACCCACTGACACAGATGTAAAGCTTGTGTCTTGTTAATTTCACTGTTCTAGTAACCTTAGTATACCTTAAGTTTTACATATCTCTTAAGATGTATGCATATAGAATTGGACTATCCTTCATAAAAATTATATACCTTTGTGTGATCCTCCTGAGACTCCTCTACTGACACATCAGGAGCTGTCTCAAACTCAGGCTTTTTTACATCCTCTTTTGTTTCTGCTTCCTCTGAGCTTTCAATTTTATTTTCACTAATATTTTGTTCAGATTCCTGAATAGTAGATTTGTAGTTTGTGTCCTTATTAGTTGCTTCTGTAACATTTGCAATATTTGGTTTTTCTTCTGCAATCATAGAAAAACAATTGTATATAAAATAAATTTTTGGAGGCTTTTGGGTTAAAATATCACCCCCTTAGGGACAAAACTAATTATGATCAAAAATATTGGCCATTGGGTAATCCGGAAATATCCAAACATGTCATCCACATCTATGCATTAAAGTATCTCATAATAAAGTATGCAATTAGAGGTATGGTAATTGGTAATTCATAGAAGTGAATGATATGCTCCGATGTTCCTGGACTAACCAATGGCCAATGTTTTTGTAATGTCTGTAAATTTTCATAAATACCAAAAGATTCTGTCTTTCTAGTACTAAACTCGAAAGGATAAACTGATCAAGATGGTGATAGCAATGTCTGATAAAATTATACTGTGCATCATTAATGAGATCAGTAAGAAAGGCTTATATTATTTTAAAGTCAATAATAACACTTTAAATGGGTTCTGACAGAATAAGGAACCTGCTCAGCCACCATAAATATGCCTTGCTCAAAGAAAAAGTACATACCATTAAAAATTAAAAATTGCAAAAATTGCATACCATCTGTGATCGGTTTTTGCAGATGCTCCAAGACGGCTCAGTGCACTGTATGGTTGCACTGTTATTTGTATTACTTTATGCAGCAGTGAGCATCCCTCTTATCGTCCACTGCTATATATGGACCTCCTCATGTACATTATCTTGTGCATGAGGGATAGATGTCCCATTTTGCTTTAAAATACCATACTGGCCAAACGAGTTGGCAAGTTCACTCTTTTAGAAGTGGTGTAGTTTTATGAGACTTGTGGTAGTGGCTTTGTTATCCCTTAGTAACTTTTTATGACATGCATAGGGAAAAAAAATTAATTAAAGAAATTGTCCAGGCCATAAAAAATTGGTTCAACTATGGATTAAGTTTTGAGAAGACATTTACAAAAACTCTTAGTGCAAACTTCAAAAGCACATAAACTACAGAAATTACTTGCATTAGTGTGTCAACTCTTTACAAAGACTAACAATGATGACTTAAACATACCATTTTCCTTATCTCCATGATTATCAACCTCCATAGATTCAGAATCATCTGCCTTTTCATTTCCCTCCACACTAGCACTGTCTTCACTTTTCCTATCATGATCCACGTGGTTCTGTAAATCACTTTCACTAGCATTTGTTATAACATCACTATTGGAGTTCTCACACATTGGACTCTTTGCATCACCACTACCTTCTTCCTCAACCTCATTTTCTACAGTCTTTTTGTCATCACTATTTGCTTCACTTTTTTCAGGATCTACGGAGAGGTCTTCAGATTTGCCAGAAACAGTATCCTCTGAGGATTGACTGGCGGCCCCGGTAGAGGTTTCAGTTATGGTGTCTTTGTCATCCATATTTCCAATTTATTTGGAATACTTTGTACTTTTAAATAACGCGATGCATCTGAAACATGAAGGCAGAGGGGAATGAAGGCAAAATAAATATATTTTGTTTACAATTAGTGCCGCACCCGGCGGAATAGCTTTTAGGTTATAATAGTAAGTACAGAATCGAAATAGTAACAAAATTAAAATAAAGTATCTATTTATCAGCAATAAATACTGATAAATACTTATGCAAGTGTTAAATTATCTGTTTCGGATTTATTAAAGGAAATAAAAATTATAATTAAATAGCAAATGACGCCAACCTCGGATCGTAAGCTACATATCCCGCGCTTATTACAGATAAAGTTTCATACTTTACTAACTTGAATTTCTAGTAGAAAATTGAAATAATAGACAGTTTAGTTTTAATATAAAATGAACACATTCCAATTCTGTTTATTTCTACAACGTTGGTGTATGTTTCTTTGTAAGTAGTGCAACGAAAGGAAACTGTCAAAACCATTTCTGAAATATACAATTATTACCACAAGCAGGAGCTATTATTATCTTGAAAGTGTTTGTGTCACTTACTTCACTGTTTCAGATATTTTACTTAGTTATTTATTATATACCATCAATCCTCTTTATGAAAGCACAACAAACGACCACCATTTTGGAATCAACCTGACTGCAATTTTGCTGTGGATGTGTTGAAATCCAGTATAAAATTATATATTTAATAGATTGGACGTAAATTAAACTATACACGAGTCTGTTATTCGTTAATATATGAAAAATATTTTTTTAGATTATCAATAAAGTGTAAGCTTCACACTTTAATTGTGATAAATAAAAAGTACTGCAATCATTTAACAATTTGTTTGGCTATGTTGGCAATAGGTGACGCTTTGATGTAATGATGCGAATATAAGCACGCCATACACCTTTCGATCCAATCCGAATGTTAATAAATCAGAAGTGTTCTCTCCACACTTTCCAATCAGTATCCGATTATTTGACACAAAACAACGGAAAGGCAGTGCAGATACGTTTCAGTATTATTATCATTTGCTCGATTTCGCTCGCTTTAGTGAAGGTTCGAACCTTATCAAAATTACAAAAAATTGCAATAGCAGTAGCAATATCAATCTTGATTGATAATAATGTTATTACAATCAACAGGAGAAAAAAAAGAAAAACGGGTTTTACGTGGGAAATAGAAATTTACAGACAAAGAAGAAACTTTACACCTTTGAGAATGAAGGTTTTGCACTCTACGAATTTTCGAAAGTATTTAAGAATGAAAATATTATTCAAAATTATTGAGTATGATGCTCCCATTTATTGAAAAGCAAGATACTGCAATACTTGAGAAATAATAGAAAGACTCGCGGTCTATCGTCGACAGTTTAAAAATGCGTGCAGAAATAAAACACGTTTGAGTTTGAGCTTTGTACTGACGCGTGTGCGATAGATAGCAAGTGATAACGTTTTGTAGTATGAAGTTCTCTGACCGTTCTATAAACCATCAAATTTAGGATGAAGGATGGCCGGATGCTTCCGATCGTCCGATTTTTCAACAATAATAATAATTTTGGGACCATTGCTTTATATTATAGGTACAATTTTATGCGATAATTAGGATCAGATCGGATGGTGTAGGGCGTGCTTTATAAACTGCTATGAGATCCGTTCCACACACGAGATAATCAGATTGCCTCCATATCACTATGACATAGATGCCATAGAGCTCATTTGGACTCTGGTGAAACGCAAAATTGCAAGTAAAAATTTAAATTTACTTTCAGTTGAAGTGGAAAGAATTTGGGAATCCTTTGGGATTGTAACTCCACAGGATTGGATAAAAAATGACTGACCATGTTATTCAGGTAGAAAATACATAATAGATATTAAGAAAGAGATGGAATAACTGAAGAAGAAAAAGATTAGTTTATAATAAATGTACGTGAAAGTGATGGCAGTGACTCGGATGCCTTAATGGAAATTGAATTTTCAGATTCGTATTTCGAATAAGACACAAAATAAATATTCAATTCAATTTATTTTATTACTATTTGAGTACCTTCTTCGTACGTCACTATTTTTGTTTCTCAGAGTTCAATTTTATATTTCATTAAAATTAAAGTAACGTGGATTCATATTTGCATCAGCTCTAAGCTATATTCATGTATTCCTAGTGAAAATCCTATGTCTTACCTAGTGAAAATAGGCCGGAATGTTTTACTTATAATTTATATTATTGTTCGTGTGCCAGACTCTACTTTATTTTCAATTTTTTTTGAAGAACATTTTTTGGGTCCTTGCCTAGTCTACGCAGAACCTAAATTCTTAGTTATATGTTACTTCTGGAATTTAAAATAAAAAATATTGCGCTATTTTTTATTGATAAATTGAACGCACTTTACAATGACATTTCATGGCTGTTTTCTATAATATTTTATAAATTAAAATTGAGAATAGTAGAGCCATTGGTGTATATACTAAACTCGTACGTTTGTATTGGCTAGTTCAGATATAGTAATATTTTCTGCCAATGGATGTTAAGAGATACAATCTAGTTTGTTGTCAAACTTCTTCAATTATGGCGGGTTCGTGTTTTTTCAAGCTCAAATACGAAATGAGTGGATATATGCGCCGCTCCGGCGGCGACGTTGACAGCAATTTGTCGAATATTCTCGTTCGCCATTTTGTGAATGCTATCGTATTTTGTGTTAAGTAATCAACGTCAGGTTATTCCGGAGGAAGTCACAACTGGTGAAGTTCAACTTCGTGCAGTGCTCATCTAGGCCGAAATGTTATTCAAAATATTCGCGATTCATGAGTGATAGGCGCGGTGTTGTCTCGTTTATCGTTTATTTGTTAGTATTTCGTTTCTTTTCCGGTTGTGTGAACCAGAGAAAATTCGAGCTCAATGCAGTTTTCGATTTACACATTCCTGTCTGCTTATTTTTAGCATTTGATATAATGTCTGAGAAGTTGGTGGCTAAGTCGGTGCTGAAACGACATGAGGTGGCTGAACCTGTGCATATTCAACGTCTAGAGGCCGCTCTGGATATTCGCCCATTCATCAGTCAAGTTGAGAGAATCCTCAATTCAGATGGCGAAAGCGATCTCGACGATGAAGAAGACAAGCTGATGGGGAATGAGTTGTCTAAAGGATATAAGGTCATACATGGGGTTGTCACAAGCAAGCAAGGTAAGTTCTTCTCCCCTCACATAACCCTAGTTATAGCTGGTTTTCAATATGAAACATCCCTCTTTTCCTGTAAAATTCCTAAATGTTCAGTTACAGTAACTATAAACATTTTAGTTATAATGAAATGAACAAATTCAACAACTCTGAATAAACAAACATATGTAACCCTCATAGCTCTTTTATACCTCTATAAAGATGCATAATTTTCCAAAATGTAAACAAACATGTTAGCCAGTGGTCTGACTTAACTAAAACACCCTTAAATTAAATGGTGAGCTTATACTTAATTCTTTACATATTCATAATTTGATTCACCGAGATGCAAGTTTGCCCTAGATTTAGAACTAAATGGTGAGTTATATCTTGATTTTGGAATCAAAAATGCAACGTATCATTGGGCATTATTTATTTTCTATTTATGTTATTTTCTATTTTTTACAGTCCTAATGTTACAGAAGTAGATTGTAAGTACCTGAAAACCATAGGACGGTATGTCTAGGCACTATTAAAATGCAAACATTATTTTTCAGAGGGGCAAAGTGACAGAATCCGTCTCTACAACCTCTCCGCAGTAGGGGAGGAGCGTAAATGGCTCAGAGATGTTGTCCTCTCATCATGCTCAGAGTCAAGTGATGATGATACACCTGCTGGCAAGGAGGAACGATTCAGAAAGATGTTGAAAGAGAGACAGCTACATAATAAATATGTTAAGGAGTATTATAAGGACCCAGGGGTAAGAAATATGAAAATAAAATTTTAAGTATATATTGTAATAGAAATAGTGAAAATTAAAATTATAACAATTTGATTTTCTAGGCACTTTCTTTAATCAATTAGAAACAAAATGATTTTTGAAAAAAGCTATATATTATAACATGCTATTTTTATTTCATATTAATATTCCTAGTTTTATGTGCCCATAACTCACATTCCACTAATGGATCCTTTTTGCTTAAAGCCCACATTCATTTATAAATGTGGCTGCAAAATTCTTTATTTGTACCTAATTTTAAAAATTGTGGAAATCGAAGTTTACTTCATTTTTAAATTCTGAGGCTGAGGCATATGTAGTCTTTATATTTGTTTTAATACTTTAAATCTATTTTATGTGGTATTTATCCTGTTTGCTTGAAGTTCACATTTATTTATAAATGAACAGTGATGGTAAAATTGTTGCAATTGTACCTAATTTTAAAAAAGTGGAATAACATTCAGATTAAGGTAACATTTTCTCTCTTATTTAACATTCTTAACAATCCATCTTCTACTTTTGCAAGATATTTTCCTTCCTCTTCCTAGAATGAAACCAGTTAGAGCTAACACTCTTTCTATCTTAGAAATTATCTCTCACAACTCCTAAAAGTATGGGAATTTGTTTACGGTTAGAGCTTCTTATCATTGGAATTCTCTTCTGCCCTGATTTGAGGCAGTCCATTGCTGTCTTTAAGTCTCGCCTAAAGCAGCACTATTGTACTCTCATATGAATGAGCATACTCTCTGTTATATTTAATATATATATATTTGAGTGTATTTAGATATGCACTGTTTGCCCATTTCAATGCTCACCTATCACTCTTCCAGGTTTGCTGGTAGAAATCTCCTAAGGAAATAAGCACATCTTTTGCATGTATTTTCTTTTGTAACTATTTTTATCATTTGTGTGTACAATAAAGTATATAAATAAATAATGTCAGAAATCTAAATATATATAGTCATTATTTAATTTTAACGCTGAGTCATTTGTAGTCTTTATATGTGACATTATCATGGAAAAGGGACCTTTTTGTTGTTCTAGTTCTCAAGATATTCATTCAGACTTAGTGAAATCACAAAAAATATTGTTTCTTGCATCTATATATATTGCTCCGTCTTAAAGATCAGACACTAAAGTGTGTTTTTGACTAAACACATTCTTAAAACAACAAAATCTTGAGGAAAAAAATATTCTCCAAGGTTTAGTGAAAAGGCCATGTTGTCAGTTGTATACCATTCAGTGATTGCGGCGTTTCTAACGAACTTCAAATCAAATCATTTTATTCTGGACCATGTAACTCTGTACTCACGTGAAATGCGTTCACCCTTACTGCATAAACAACACTCTGTTTGATTTCTTTAAAAAACTCCTTAGAAGTAAAAAAAATTTATTACAATTTATTGATCGTCGATTGCCATGCTAACCACACTGGCTCTCTATAATGTCATCAGAGTCAGGTGCACAGTTACGTGTGTGGAGTAGCACAGTGTGACGTTTTGGTAAATAAACCCCTTTTATATCAAATGCAGTGGTCATTACTACTAAAAATTCAAACATAAAGCACATATTGCATTTTCTACTAAACCAAACAATTTTTAATAGGTTGTAAAATAAAACCACAAAGTACGATTATAATACCATTTATTTATTACTCAGAATCAGATTCATATTCACTAGATTTTGAAAATTGTATCATTTTACCGCTAGGTTGAAAATTTGTGCAATTATGCAATTGTGCAATCAGTTATTCCTTGTTTGATATGTAAAACACATGCATGTTTTTAAAACTGTTGCACTATGTAGTTTTAACTACATTTACCTGAGAAAATATTCTCTCACATGATGCATTTGAAACAGGCAAATATCGTTACTTTTATAAATTTACAAGTAGTATCATATTTTAATTTATCCTTGCTATTTCTAAGCTTATGACCTTTGACCAAAACATGTCAACTGAAACTACAGTCTGATTAGTAGCTGAAGATACTTCTAATAAATCTTTATCGCTACTATCAAACTTCATTTGGCGGTATTCATCATCAAGTTATTGCTAGATATTTGGGTCACCAAGTAGATTGGGAAAACGTTCTGTCAAAGGCACTAGGCCAGCTATACTCTAAGTGTGTTCCGCGGAACCCTAGGGTTCCGTGATACCTCTGTCGGGGTTCCGCAAGAATTTAGAAATAAAAAAATCAAAACACCTCTCTCTGGTCGCTCCGCGGCTGTGCGGACTCCGCGGCCGCGCGGAGACAAAACGCTATGAATGTTATTTATTTATTTATTTGTATTTGTATAAGCTTGTGTTACATTAGCTGGTACAATATCTCATAAGTTTGGTCTCAACAATTTTATACTTGTACAACGCGTTCGCTCTAAGTTTGCCGGTCTGTGGAATGCGCGTACCCTCCCCCACGTGACAACAAAACTTATAATGTGTCATAGTTTTACCCAAATATCTAACGTACACAATTTTTATTGTTACAATTAAATAAAAAATTTCGAACGTCATACACTCATACCTATCGCCAGCGGCAAACTTAAAACGAGCGGGTAGTATACTTGTAAGCGCTCAGTCTCTTTGATAAAAGCCGCCTCTGAATTAGACGCTATAGTTGTCAACTAGCGACTTTCGTCTCTAACTTCAAAGGATAAAGTCGATATTGTTTACAACGCTATTTTTAAATTTCTGTTTTTATTTTTGCTTTTTGTTTATCAAAGGTGCCGACTCGAGTATTTTCGAGAATATTTGAGATCGAGTCTAGGACTAAGTATAAAAGCGGCGATCGCGCGTTGGCGTCGTCAGTTGATGATTAGCGTTCGGAGCGATAAGTTACTACCTACTTACAAGCTCGCTAGCGAGAAACTAGTGTTCATTGTTTTACTGCCTGCTGTATTCTGTTGTCTCAGTTTTATACATTTCTTCCCTGTAGGTTCTAAATTTAGTCTCTTATACGCAGTAACGATTGTGCATTATTTAAACCCCACTATCCTGACTTGTAACATTATAAATAAAGAAGAATGGAACGTTGGCTTAAAGGTGTTAAACGTGTTCCAACAACATCTTCTAATGACGCTGAATGTTCAAAAGCAATGCGCGCGGAGAATTTAGCAATCACCGATCCAGAAGATGATGCCACGAGTGCCACGACGTCAAGCTCGACGGTTTCAAAGACGAAAAAAAGGAAGTATGATGAATCTTATATCAGTTTCGGATTTGTTGATTCCAACGGCTCACCTCTCTGCATGCTCTGTAGTAAACTGCTTCCTAATAGTTCCATGGCACCTGCCAAATTGCGTCGACATTTAGAAACCGTACACCCCGAGACTAAAGACAAGAATAAAGAATTTTTTGTTCGCAAAAAAGTACAGTTATTAGAAAGTCAAAAAAATATGATGCATGTAACACAAACTACCAACGAAAAGGCCACGGAGGCATCATACTTAGTTAGCTATCGCATTGCACAAGCAGGTGAAGCGCACACTATCGCTGAGAAATTAATAAAACCATGTGTATTAGACATAACAAAATGTATGCTTGATGAAAAATCTGCAAAGCATCTTTCTACTGTTCCGCTATCAAACGATACTGTTTCACGACGAATCCATGATCTGGCAAGCTACGTCAAACAAGAACTAGTTACACGTCTACAAAATACACGATTCGCTTTGCAAATGGACGAGTCGACTGATGTCGCTGGTTTGGCTATCCTGCTGGTTATTGTGAGATATCCATATAAAAGTTCTTTTGAAGAAGACATGCTTATGTGTTCATCGCTGCTTACAAACACTACCGGGGAAGAAATTTTTAATAAAATAAATATATTTTTTGAAGAACATAATCTCAGTTGGAACAATTGCATTGACATTTGTACAGATGGGGCCAAGGCGATGACAGGTAAAACAGCAGGAGCAGTGTCACGAATGAAAAATAAAGCGCCTAATTGTAGTTCCAGTCATTGTATTCTGCATAGACAAGCACTTGCGATGAAGCAAATGCCGTCTAATCTAAAATTAGTTATGGATGAAGCGGTAAAAATAATTAATTTTATCAAATCACGACCACTACAATCCCGATTGTTCTCATTATTGTGTGAAGATTATGGCAGCAAACATAAAACACTGCTGCTCCATACAGAAGTGCGATGGCTGTCTCGGGGAAAAACTTTAACAAGGCTATTTGAACTTAGAGCCGAGTTACAAATGTTTCTTTCAGCAGATACTTCTTTTAATTTGAAGGACCGTTTGTATGATAAAACTTGGTTGTTCCGATTGTCTTTTATGGCGGATATCTTTCAAAAACTTAACGAATTAAATTTATCGTTGCAAGGTAAACAGACAACAGTGTTTCAGGCCTATAATAAAATAACTGCTTTTAAAAGAAAATTAGATTTTTGGATCATTTGCATTGGTAAGAAAGAAATAGAAAGTTTTACGTTACTCAGTGAGTTTGTTAGCGAAAACGACTCAGAAATGTTTGAAGATAATGTGTTTGAAGAATTGGTCCAATATCTCAGTTCGATGCGCGCATCTTTTGAAAAGTATTTTCCCGAAGAACACAATACAAAAATTAAAGTGAACTCCTGGATTCATAATCCTTTTTTACCCAACTTGGAAAAGCCTGAAAACATGTCAAATGAGATATATGAATCTCTTTTAGAAATGTCATCAGACACAAGTATGGAGTCATTGTTCAAAACGACGCCTCTTAATGATTTTTGGTGCAGAATCCAAGATGAATATGCAATGCTTGGCCAAATGGCTCTGGATATTCTTCTCCCGTTCCCAACTACATATTTGTGCGAAACAGGATTCTCTACCTACGCAGCCACGAAAACAAAATATCGCAATAGACTGGACGCCGAAGCTGATATGAGACTCCAACTTTCTTCCATCAAACCTGATATCAAGCAATTGATGAAAAATAAAAAACAGTTTCATACCTCCCACTAGTTAGATTTTTTCTTTTTTAATGTTTTCTATTATTGTCCTTACCAAGTGGTGAAGTAAATAATAATTAGTAACTGATACATTGTACTTTTATTATGCTGATTAATATAGAATACACTTATAAAAATAATTGTTTTATTGTAGGGTTCCATCAAGTATTTTGCTTCCCAAAAGGGTTCCGTCATTTAAAAAGTTTGAGAACCACTGCACTAGGCTAACAAAATGTTCATATGTTGTAATTTGGGGATCCAAAAACTTCAACTCTTCAAGAAGTTTTTGTTCTAATGGCAATCTTTTTTGTAATTGCAAGCTAAATTCAATTAATAATGAACATCTTTTTAAAAAGTAATGGATTTTTTGTTCATAATCTCTACCAAAACGGAAATTTCCTTTGCACCTTTTACTCCTAAGTAAATTTGATTCAAATCAATGACATTTGCTGAGCTGATGGATCTATTTCTTAAATATTAGTTTGCAATAAATAGCATTTTTTTATATAACACCATAAACATAGTAGAGCAAGATTCCATGAACGCCAGACCTACGTCATTTTATAAAGGCTGAAAATCCGGAACTGGCCACTTCTTCTTCTTCTTCTTCTTCTCAGCCCTTGGACGTCCACTGCTGGACATAGGCCTCCCCCATTGTCCGCCATTTAGACCTATCGGCAGCGACCTGCATCCAGCGGGTGCCCGCAACCTTTATGAGGTCGTCTGTCCATCTAGCAGATGGACGTCCTCGGCTTCGTCCGCCGGTACGTGGTCTCCATTCGAGAACCCGTCTGCCCCATCGGCCATCGGTTCTTCGAGCTATGTGCCCTGCCCACTGCCACTTCAGCTTGCTAACCCGAGAGGCTATGTCGGTGACTTTAGTTCGTCTACGGATCTCCTCATTCCTGATTCGATCACGTAGGGAAACCCCGAGCATAGCCCTCTCCATAGCTCGCTGTGCGACAGTGAGCTTATTTATGAGGCCCATAGTCAGAGACCACGTCTCGGTGCCGTAGGTCATCACTGGCAACACACACTGGTCGAAGACCTTCGTCTTCAAGCACTGAGGTATTTTGGACGAGAAGACGCTGCGTAGCTTCCCGAACGCTGCCCAGCCGAGTTGGATTCGTCGATTGACGTCTTTCTCGAAGTTGGACCTACCTAGTTGGACCGTTTGGCCTAGGTAGACGTACTCGTCAACAACTTCGAGAATCGAGCTCCCGACTGATACTGGGGTGGGCACGACATGGACATTCGACATGATTTTCGTCTTGTCCATGTTCAATTTAAGGCCCACCTGTTGGGAAACTCGATTGAGGTCTCCGAGCATTGTGCTAAGATCCTCCAGCGATTCTGCCATGACCACGATATCGTCGGCAAATCGAAGGTGAGTGATGCATTCGCCATCAACGTTGATGCCGAGTCCTTTCCATTCCAGGAGCTTGAAAGCGTCTTCCATCGCATTGGTGAAGAGCTTCGGAGAGATGACATCTCCTTGTCTCACACCCCTCTGCAATGGAATCGGCTCCGTGCTCCCTTTCTGTACTCGGACTGACATGGTGGCGTTGTTATACAAACACTTCAACACTTCGATATACCGATAGTCAATATGGCACCGCTGGAGGGACTGTAGCACTGCCCAAGTCTCGATCGAATCAAAGGCTTTCTCATAGTCCACAAACGCTAAGCATAATGGCAAGTTATACTCCTCGGTCTTCTGTATAACTTGCCGCAGCGTATGGATGTGGTCTATGGTACTATAGCCTTTTCGGAAACCGGCTTGTTCGGGAGGCTGGAAGTCATCAAACCTGCGCTCGAGACGATTCGTGATAACCCTCGAAAACAGCTTATAAACATGGCTTAGAAGCGAGGTGGGCCTATAGTTCTTCAACAAGGTCTTGTCGCCTTTCTTGAAGAAGAGCACCACCACGCTTCTGTTCCATGCCTCCGGCGTAATACCTTCGAGCAAGACGGAATTAAAGAGCTTCTGAAGGACTTTCAGTACCGGTGTTCCACCCGCTTTCAGAAGCTCTGAAGTGATTCCGTCTTCACCCGGCGCCTTGTTGTTTCTAAGCTGTTTGAGGGCCATCCTAATCTCGTACAGGCTGATGTCCGGGATGTCTTCAGTATAGTGTCGGGTCAACTTGGGTCTTTGGGCCACTTACATAAACAATATTTAAAATGTAATTACAATATTTGAAAATGGAACTTTGACTGTAGAATAAAGTTAGTTTCATCTAACAGTCACTTGTTTTTCATTATGGCGTCATTTTAAAAATTGCGTGCATTACGACGGATTTAACTCATGAAAATTTTCGCTTTTATAAAATGACACACAATTGCAACAGCAAGAATGAAGTGATTGAAAATATTGATATACCTGATCATGGATATTGTTGATAGGATATTTTTGTGCATATTTTCTTCAAAGGCAGGTGCCATGTCATTATACATGAGTTGAGTGTAAGCTCTTGTTTTCGAAAACTACGCCCTTGTACACTTGTGTAGGTACTTGTTTTCACGTCTTGGAAAAAAAAATCCTTGCATTGATTTCTGAGGTACATAGATAGGTATACATAGGTACATGAGGTATATCCGAGCGAGGACGCTGGCATAGAATATGTTATACATATGTGCTATATAGGTTTAGCTATTGAGACGTGTTTGATTAACAAACAAACCCACGAACAAACATCCCGACATACATACATATCTTCACACTGGGTCCTTTATGGGGTAGGCAGAGACAATCGAGTGTCATTTGCCTTACATACACCTTTCACTTCTCATACATATCGCCTATTTCGGGGACTCAACAATCAAAAAATAGGATCTGCTGACATGACGCCCAAGCCAGCGTGTGCCAGCGTACACATAGATGTAATTACAATATAGAATAGTGCATATATTCATATAGGTAGGTGTACAGAGTTATAAAAAATATACTTACTTTGGATCGGCCGCTATAATGCTGTAAATTCTTTACATGTTTGCCACTTCCACTGTGTTCTTTTATTGACGTTAGCCTTTTTGTAATAGAACAAGTTTTACAAAAAGCATGAGTATTACTATTAGGATCTTTGCACAACCATGAAGAAAACAACGGATTTAGTTCCCATTCAGCGCGTTCATATTTTCATTTCATAATTAACTACTTAACTCTACGCTTTCTTCCTCTAGAATTAATTATGAAATTCAAAAATAGGCGATGAGAAAAAAAATTCCGTTCGGTATTCGGTAAAGTTCCGAAAAGATATTTCACCGAAAAATGTGAACTATTTCCCATTTGCTAAGTCATAATCATTCATAATTAATATGTGTTGAGGACACTTTTGTCTACTGCGATCTCTTCAACAGATCGAGGACAGTATTGTCCTACAACCTTATAGGTCGCCGGGGGATGTGGACTGTATATATAGGGATGTTAAACAATAATAACGCCTTATTTCCTTTTCTTCGATAATATCAGCAGAGCCGGGGGCAGGGGGCAGAGGTACTTGTTGTTCTACTACTTGTCCTAGTCACTTGGTTGACCGTTTGTAGTGTTCGGAGTGGTGCCGCTGATCGGAATGGAATCGGAATGCCGGAAGCCCAAAATGGTCCGTCTTTTATTCCATTTTGGCTTCCCCTTCTACTTTTTTACATGTGTACCCCTCCCGCTACCCCGCGGGGGATCATTTATTCATACAAGACACTGTTATACATTTTTATACATTTACAAGATTCTTATTAGATAAAACTTAGATGTAAACTAGCCTAAGAGGGATCTAATAAGATCATGACGCTATAACGTTCGGTTTCGAGTGGACGGGGTGCGCGGTTTGCGCGACATATTTACGTAACCCCGTCCCCCGCTTCAGGACTATAAATATTATATTCGTCCGCCAGGTGGCGGAGCGCTCAGTTGTTTCCCGAACGCCATAGCGCCCACAACTTATCCCTAGCATGCCCTACTTCAGTGGTTCTCAAACTTTTTAAATGACGGAACCCTTTTGGGAAGCAAAATACTTGATGGAACCCTACAATAAAACAATTATTTTTATAAGTGTATTCTATATTAATCAGCATAATAAAAGTACAATGTATCAGTTACTAATTATTATTTACTTCACCACTTGGTAAGGACAATAATAGAAAACATTAAAAAAGAAAAAATCTAACTAGTGGGAGGTATGAAACTGTTTTTTATTTTTCATCAATTGCTTGATATCAGGTTTGATGGAAGAAAGTTGGAGTCTCATATCAGCTTCGGCGTCCAGTCTATTGCGATATTTTGTTTTCGTGGCTGCGTAGGTAGAGAATCCTGTTTCGCACAAATATGTAGTTGGGAACGGGAGAAGAATATCCAGAGCCATTTGGCCAAGCATTGCATATTCATCTTGGATTCTGCACCAAAAATCATTAAGAGGCGTCGTTTTGAACAATGACTCCATACTTGTGTCTGATGACATTTCTAAAAGAGATTCATATATCTCATTTGACATGTTTTCAGGCTTTTCCAAGTTGGGTAAAAAAGGATTATGAATCCAGGAGTTCACTTTAATTTTTGTATTGTGTTCTTCGGGAAAATACTTTTCAAAAGATGCGCGCATCGAACTGAGATATTGGACCAATTCTTCAAACACATTATCTTCAAACATTTCTGAGTCGTTTTCGCTAACAAACTCACTGAGTAACGTAAAACTTTCTATTTCTTTCTTACCAATGCAAATGATCCAAAAATCTAATTTTCTTTTAAAAGCAGTTATTTTATTATAGGCCTGAAACACTGTTGTCTGTTTACCTTGCAACGATAAATTTAATTCGTTAAGTTTTTGAAAGATATCCGCCATAAAAGACAATCGGAACAACCAAGTTTTATCATACAAACGGTCCTTCAAATTAAAAGAAGTATCTGCTGAAAGAAACATTTGTAACTCGGCTCTAAGTTCAAATAGCCTTGTTAAAGTTTTTCCCCGAGACAGCCATCGCACTTCTGTATGGAGCAGCAGTGTTTTATGTTTGCTGCCATAATCTTCACACAATAATGAGAACAATCGGGATTGTAGTGGTCGTGATTTGATAAAATTAATTATTTTTACCGCTTCATCCATAACTAATTTTAGATTAGACGGCATTTGCTTCATCGCAAGTGCTTGTCTATGCAGAATACAATGACTGGAACTACAATTAGGCGCTTTATTTTTCATTCGTGACACTGCTCCTGCTGTTTTACCTGTCATCGCCTTGGCCCCATCTGTACAAATGTCAATGCAATTGTTCCAACTGAGATTATGTTCTTCAAAAAATATATTTATTTTATTAAAAATTTCTTCCCCGGTAGTGTTTGTAAGCAGCGATGAACACATAAGCATGTCTTCTTCAAAAGAACTTTTATATGGATATCTCACAATAACCAGCAGGATAGCCAAACCAGCGACATCAGTCGACTCGTCCATTTGCAAAGCGAATCGTGTATTTTGTAGACGTGTAACTAGTTCTTGTTTGACGTAGCTTGCCAGATCATGGATTCGTCGTGAAACAGTATCGTTTGATAGCGGAACAGTAGAAAGATGCTTTGCAGATTTTTCATCAAGCATACATTTTGTTATGTCTAATACACATGGTTTTATTAATTTCTCAGCGATAGTGTGCGCTTCACCTGCTTGTGCAATGCGATAGCTAACTAAGTATGATGCCTCCGTGGCCTTTTCGTTGGTAGTTTGTGTTACATGCATCATATTTTTTTGACTTTCTAATAACTGTACTTTTTTGCGAACAAAAAATTCTTTATTCTTGTCTTTAGTCTCGGGGTGTACGGTTTCTAAATGTCGACGCAATTTGGCAGGTGCCATGGAACTATTAGGAAGCAGTTTACTACAGAGCATGCAGAGAGGTGAGCCGTTGGAATCAACAAATCCGAAACTGATATAAGATTCATCATACTTCCTTTTTTTCGTCTTTGAAACCGTCGAGCTTGACGTCGTGGCACTCGTGGCATCATCTTCTGGATCGGTGATTGCTAAATTCTCCGCGCGCATTGCTTTTGAACATTCAGCGTCATTAGAAGATGTTGTTGGAACACGTTTAACACCTTTAAGCCAACGTTCCATTCTTCTTTATTTATAATGTTACAAGTCAGGATAGTGGGGTTTAAATAATGCACAATCGTTACTGCGTATAAGAGACTAAATTTAGAACCTACAGGGAAGAAATGTATAAAACTGAGACAACAGAATACAGCAGGCAGTAAAACAATGAACACTAGTTTCTCGCTAGCGAGCTTGTAAGTAGGTAGTAACTTATCGCTCCGAACGCTAATCATCAACTGACGACGCCAACGCGCGATCGCCGCTTTTATACTTAGTCCTAGACTCGATCTCAAATATTCTCGAAAATACTCGAGTCGGCACCTTTGATAAACAAAAAGCAAAAATAAAAACAGAAATTTAAAAATAGCGTTGTAAACAATATCGACTTTATCCTTTGAAGTTAGAGACGAAAGTCGCTAGTTGACAACTATAGCGTCTAATTCAGAGGCGGCTTTTATCAAAGAGACTGAGCGCTTACAAGTATACTACCCGCTCGTTTTAAGTTTGCCGCTGGCGATAGGTATGAGTGTATGACGTTCGAAATTTTTTATTTAATTGTAACAATAAAAATTGTGTACGTTAGATATTTGGGTAAAACTATGACACATTATAAGTTTTGTTGTCACGTGGGGGAGGGTACGCGCATTCCACAGACCGGCAAACTTAGAGCGAACGCGTTGTACAAGTATAAAATTGTTGAGACCAAACTTATGAGATATTGTACCAGCTAATGTAACACAAGCTTATACAAATACAAATAAATAAATAAATAACATTCATAGCGTTTTGTCTCCGCGCGGCCGCGGAGTCCGCACAGCCGCGGAGCGACCAGAGAGAGGTGTTTTGATTTTTTTATTTCTAAATTCTTGCGGAACCCCGACAGAGGTATCACGGAACCCTAGGGTTCCGCGGAACACACTTAGAGTATAGCTGCCCTACTTAATTATCACCAATTAATTATTCACCAATAATTATCCTAATAGGGTAATAAAAGACACACTAGGGATCATTTTAATATCAGTTACACAATACATAGTTATAAAACGGACATTATACAAATAGTGTAAACCTAACGATATTAAGAGATATTCATACATTTTCATACATTTATAAGACACTAAAGAGAAACAACTATACAAGCGAAATTAATATCTATACACATATAAGTACCCTAGCTTTTACATCATTTATTCATTCCGTCGTTAACAATATGTACTAATTATTTATAATCATAAGCTCGTCGCTCGTTCTTACAATAGTAAGATAGATAATTCCATGAGTTGATAACTCTATTTGATAGGAAGTGCTTGTATGGAGTGGAGGTAACAATAGTTCTCATTTGCTTTAAAACAGGTCCTCTCAGATTCTCGTTTGCTTTAGTATTGTATATAGAGTTCCTTGTACGGGACATAATAGTAGTAGTTGAGAATCTTATAAGTTTCGATCAAGTTTCCTCTTTCCCTCCTTTCCTTTAGTGACTGATATTTGGAATCCAAAAGACCTACAGTACTACAAAAAAAAAATTGAAAAGCGATGCTTGGAGGGAAATTGCTCTTTTGTTGGAAAGAGATGTAGAAGATTGCAAAAACAAAATGATCAGTTTACTTTTAATATTTTGGATGCAATCATTGTTAACAAATAGTCAAAATCAGCAGGTGACATTCGTGTAAAGTTTTTGTATTGGCCACTCAATTGCTGACATTTTAGCTCCACAAGTAATGAAGATCTTCTTTTTTATACTTCTCTGTTTTCCACCATCGGCACACCAACGGTTTCTGTCGGTCTTCAGTTAATAAATAAATATACAGAAAGCAGCACCAGCTATCGCGACCTTCCTATTCGGCATGTTCGTTTAAAGTGAGTGGATCAACTCAAACATCTACAGGATTCACGTTCAGCTTGTGTGCCGTCCACATTATTCGCGTTATATTACATGATACATTACATTACACGCGTCTGGACCCGCCTTTAGCGGCTTTGGAGGGAGTGATGTGCAGCAGTGATTATGCTTAGTGTTTTACACAAATCACAAAGTATGGGTTTCCACCCCAATATAAAAAAATGTGTTTTTTCCTCAAACAGTATAACCTTTTTAAGTCATTTTATTAATGTTGAGGGACTCCATATATCACGAAAAAGGACATTTGAGCATTAAAAATCACTTAGTTATTACTTTCACATGAATATATTATAAATTGATATAATCACAAGAAACAACAATCTCATCACACGGTTAGCTGGGAACAATCCCATAATAATGTGTGACTATGTGACCATAATAATGTGTGTATCAACTATCTGTATCAATATGAAGTAATAACTAAGTGATTTTTAATGCTCAAATGTCATTTTATGTATGTCTGTTTGCCGGGCTTCACGGCGTGAGTGTAGAGCCGGTATTAGATTGACACCATTGGAGGTGTCCATGGGTACAGGTGTAATAGCCACTTACCATTGTGCATTGCTAAAAAAAGACAAAAAAATGAGCAGCTAATCAGATGAAAAGTATTTTCTTTTTCAGAATTCCCGCTTCATGTATTATGGAGCGGGCCTCTTATCAAACATTGATCGCTACCCCGAGCGTCGCATCAACAGACCTCTACCTCCACCGACCTCTAGAGGCAGGAGAGGCCGACCAGCCGATAGAGGCTCCACTAGCATTAGAGGTCTGGGAAAGAGTAGACGAGGGAGGGTCAGAGAGAACAGAGCTTTTGAAACCAATGATATGGTGAGTGAAGATTGTTTAGTCATTAATCTCTTATAATTGCACAGAGAAGGGACAAATAGCTCGCTTTCATGTAAATTTCATTTTCACTAAAATATGTAAATCATATAGTGAATTGATTTTAGTGTTCATAAAAAAATAATTCTCCAATAATGCATACACAGAACATGCATACATTAGAGCATACACAGAATTATAAACCTACAAACGCCACATGACCTCAAAATTAAGCTTAATTTAAAGAAATATAATGAAACCAGTTTATATTAGGGCTGTTGTGGACAGTCCAGGATCGTGAAAGTGTATCGTGGGCTTTATGTATAGTTGCTAGTGCATTTACGTGTATAGGATAAGTCGATAATGTTATTATGTATAGAGTAAGTTATTTAGTATGATGTAAATAAATAAAGATGATGAGATAGGGACGTTATAGCTGGAGTCTAGGTACATTGAGTATTATAAATAACACGCTACTCTATAGAACTGAGGGGCATACGTGACATAAAGCACGTGGGAATTAGGTCGCCTAAGCACAATAGGGCAAATCACGAGGCGCTAGAACGAAAGGTTTATATAGGCACTTCACACGCGGGGGAGCGAGATAGCATAGCGCATATCACGTGGGATTTACCGTGACTTGTCCGACATAAAAAATCAGGTAGCGTGCTATTGGTCGAATGAACCGATACGCTCGCTTACAACGCCTCTAGTTGTGTAACATGTTTTTGGTATATTAAGGGTGGCAATCTGGTCAAAAACACAGTCGTCATACAGTTGTTCAAGAGCTTCATTTCCGTCCTCAATAGAACCCTCCTCCAGTAGCTCCAATTGCGTCCGGACGCCACCCGCTGTAACGAGCACTTGCGCGTCTTCGATAGTATACGACCGATCCGCCCGGCCCGCCAATTTTCGTGGCCATCGTCAACATCTGGTTCTTCGAGCCGGATTCGTCCAGCATCATCGCACCATCAGCAGCACAACATTCCGCCAATGAAGACGCGCAGTACTTTGCGAAGCGAATCGGGCTGCGTTACCGTCGTCGCCTCCGACGCCGTGAGAGTTTTAAAGTGACGTATTTTTAGTGTTCAGTGATGAATTTAAAAACTTAAATGAAATTATTTAACCGATGCAAAGTTATATCGTCACAAAGTTAATGAAATGTCAAAAGTGGCCTATTAATTTACGTAACACATATAGGTACAGAGAAGTGACAGTTGGGTTCTAAAATGCCATTCAATCCCTCATACCCATTTTAAGGCGCCGAACATTACCACAGCTCTAATTTTTCTCTTTTTCCTTCTCTTTTTTGATTATATATTAGGTAATCGGATAAACTCGCGCCCTTTTTATAGTGAAAATAATAAAACCTTCTTTTTATTGCATAAATATTTCTTGAACGTAATATTGTACATTTAACTCTTTCACCATTTTTCTGCAGAGCCACTATCACTTCGCTATAAAATTTTTGCGGTTTCTAAGTGAAAAACTGATTTAAATGGTTTATACAGGCTTCTCTTGAATGTAATTTTACTCCTTTAGAAAATTTTGTAAAGAGCGCATTAAATGATAATCCGAAGGTGCTATGTTTGGAGTGTATGGACGATGCATTAAAACTTCCCACCCAAGCTCCATCAATTTTTGTTAGTCATCAAACTCATCAAACATGTATGCGGTCGAGCATTGTCGTTATGGAAAACTTCACCTTTTCTATTCAATTAATGGTGGGGTTTTTTCCTCAAGTGCTTGTTTAAATTTTACTAATTGCTGACAATAGACATCAGAATTAACCGTTTGGCTATGTGGCAAAAGCTTGTAATACACAATGTCTTTCTGTTCCCACCATACACATAGCATGACTTTGTTCAGGGTGAGGCCTGGCTTTGGGACTATTTACCTTGCTTAGACCAAGGCCGTTTTCGTACATTGTTATCGTTGTTAATAGGAGAATCACAACGAGAAACATCATTCACATCAAAATTACCCGACATGAATTGACTGACCCATTTTTTGCAGTAGTTTTAAATAAAGCCTTGTTAAAATTGTTAAAAAATATGAAAATAAAAACTTTTAACTTGTAATTTTAATTTGACACCATTACAAAAAGTCAGCTGTCAAACGGTATATCACTGTCCCGCCACTGATCAGTGTTGTCAGAAATATAGCACGCTAAAGTCATATGTTCAAAATAGCCCCTAACTTACTGTCTATTATTATATTATTTATAGTTGCTGCAGTGTAATGGTAAGTTGGTAATGTTGAGTGTTGCATTGTATGCATCTCCTGAAAATTATTGCAATCTTATTGCATATTGCAAAAAAAAAGTAAAAAGTACATGTATTATAAAAACGTTTCTTATATAAGGTTTTTGAGTCCAATTTTTATGTGTTTGAGCACATTTAATACATTTAATTTAATATAATACAAGATGTGAAACTTGTATTCCAAAAATTATTATGATACATTTTTATAGCAATAAAATGTATGATCAGCAACAGGTAAGGGGTGTAAGAGGCTCACCTACCATCTTTGGAGCCTAAGCCAACCTCACCTGCTAGTGGTGCACCCTGCTGTTAACTAACGAGGCAATGGCGTTCCCTTTTTGCGGTGGGAGGGTTACTCCGTCGGCATAGCTACCACCCTTCCGTCGGAGTCCGCCGCCATAATGATGCCCTATTAGCCGCGAGGCCCGCATCGTGTTCCGGCGGTGAGCGGAAGAAGCCGTCCCGAGAGAGAGATTGTTGCGTGTGGAAAGGAGGACCAGCGGTTGCGGGGAATTACAGACGCGCATGGGCGTGGCATGGTGGCGCGGGGATCAGGGAGACCCGGTGAAACGGTTATCCGCTGACCGCCCGCGGGTTGTTGGGGGCCCGAGCCTGGGGATCTTACTTTAATCTCCACCCCAGGAGGCTGCCCCGCCGCACGCGAAAAATCCCTTGGGGTAGCAGTTGTGCCGGAGGGGACCGGAGTGGAACCCGACTGCTGCCCCCGGGGGGGGGACCGGGGGCCCTTCCGTACCCCGTGCCAGCAAGTCACACAACCTTTGTGACCTGGTTTTTTCTCTACTCCGTGCTTTGTCCTTTGATCCGCATGCAGCCATCTCTCTCTCCGTCCTCCCTTTTCTTCTTCTTCCTCTTTCCCCTATTCACACCTACTCACATACAATGGCCAGGAAAAAGAAAAAGTACAATGTTTACTCAGCGGCCCACCCCTCAAGTTCCACGTTTCAAGTGGACTTTTGCAACATCAGAGGGATGCATAGTAACATCGACGCCGTCCACTACCACCTTGAGACGGCAAAGCCGGCCTTACTTTTCTTGACGGAGACACAGATTTCCTGCCCGGCCGATACATCATATCTTCATTACCCCGGTTACAAACTGGAGCACTGTTTTGTGCGACGTGCCGGGGTATGCATGTACGTCCGGGAGGATGTTTGTTGCCGCCGTCTCAGCCATTTTGAAGACGGGGACCTGTCGATCCTCTGGGCGCGTATTGACTATGGATGTTCCGCTAAAGTCTACGCTTGCCTTTACAGGTCCCACAGCGGTGATACGGAGACGACTCGTTTTTTTGAGCGGCTACAAGAGACGACTGACAGCGTGCTCGAGCAGTTCCCTTGCGCGGAAGTGGTGGTCCTCGGTGATTTCAACACTCACCACGAAGAGTGGTTGGGATCCCGAATAACCGACCGCGCAGGGAGAGCAGCCTACAACTTTGCCCTGACCTATGGTTTCTCGCAGTTGGTATCCTCACCCACGAGGATACCTGATATCGAGAGCCATACTCCCTCCTTATTGGACCTCCTGCTGACTACGCGGCCGAATGACTACAATGTTGTTGTTGATGCTCCGTTAGGATCATCAGACCATTGTATCATTCGAACTGCTGTGCCAGCTAAACAATCCGCGCCGACCTATTCTCGGGGAACGCGCAACGTCTGGCACTACAAGTCTGCAGATTGGGATGGGTTGCGCGAATTTTACGCTTCTTATCCCTGGGGGCAGCTCTGTTTCTCGTCGGGTGATCCGGATACCTGTGCAGACTCCGTTGCCGACGTGGTGTTGCAGGGCATGGAATGTTATATTCCTTGTTCCGTGATACCCGTAGGCGGACGGAGCCAACCTTGGTTTAATCAGTCCTGTAGAGAGTCCCGTCGTAATAAGCGGGCTGCATACAGGGCCTGGGCCAAAGCGCAGGTGTCTGAAGATCCGAATATCACCGACTTGAGGAAGAAATTTAACGCTGCCTCGAGGTGCAGTAAGAGGATCACTGTCAGGGCAAGGAATGAGCACATCCGCAGAATTGGCGATCGACTAGCAAGCTATCCTTCTGGAAGTCGGGCTTTCTGGTCGCTTGCTAAGGCTGCCGAGGGTAACTTCTGTCAGTCGTCACTTCCACCACTGCGGAAACTCGATGGCTCACTGGCCCATGGGGCGAAAGAGAAAGCCGATCTCCTGGGCAGTCTCTTCGCCTCAAACTCGACTCTGGACGATAGAGGTGCCTCACCACCGTCCACCTCGAGGTGCACAAGCTCCATGCCAGAAATCTGCTTCACCCAGCGTGAAGTTCGGCGAGCTCTAGCATCTCTTGATATCCGAAAGTCGAGTGGGCCAGATGGTATTCCTGCGGTGGTGCTCAAATTTTGCGCTCCCGAGTTGTCTCCGGTGCTTACGCGACTCTTTAGGCTCTCATATTCCACAAAAAGCTTCCCGTCAGCATGGAAGGTAGCTCATGTTCACCCTTTGCCTAAAAAGGGTGACCGCACCGACCCGGCCAACTACAGGCCAATAGCGATCACCTCCCTCCTCTCCAAAGTGATGGAGCGTGTTATAAACACACAGCTCCTTGGGTACCTAGAGGATCACCAGCTGATTAGCGACCGTCAATATGGATTTCGCCATAATCGCTCGGCTGGTGATCTTTTAGCGTATTTAACACACCGCTGGGCTGACCCCATTGAGAGTAGAGGCGAGGCTCTGGCTGTAGGCCTAGACATTGCGAAAGCTTTTGACCGGGTATGGCACAAATCGCTGCTTTCCAAGTTACCATCCTTCGGGATACCCGAGGGATTATGCGAATGGGTTGCCAGTTTCCTGACTGGACGGAGCATCAGAGTCGTTATCGATGGTAGCTGCTCCGACACCATGTCTATTAACGCTGGCGTCCCGCAAGGCTCCGTGTTGTCCCCAACTCTGTTTCTTCTGCATATCAACGACCTGTTGCAAATTGGTGACATACGTTGCTATGCAGATGACAGTACTGGAGACACCTTGTACAGGGGCCGCGCCAACATCCCTCGGGTCGAAGTGGAAGAGAGTCGCGCCAGGCTTGTGTCTGAAATCGAAGACTCTTTAGATCTAGTCTCGATTTGGGGTTCTATGAACCTAGTGGATTTCAACCCCAGTAAGACGCAAGTCTGTGCATTCACCGCTAAAAAAAACCCTTTTGTTGTAGCACCTCGCTTTCAGAGCATACCTCTTAAGATCTTGGAGAGTATCGGGATCCTTGGTATCGACATCTCCAGCAAAGTCGAATTTAGGGGTCATCTGGACAATAAGGCCAAAATGGCCTCCAAAAAGCTCGGTGTGCTGAACAGAGCGAAGCGGTACTTCACCCCTGGGCAACTCTTAATGCTTTACAAAGCTCAGGTGAGGCCCCATATGGAGTACTGCTCTCATCTCTGGGCCGGCGCACCGAAATACCAATTGGACCCATTTGACTCTATCCAACGACGTGCTGTTCGTATTGTCGACGATCCCACTCTCACGGGCGGTTTAGAATCCCTCAGCATTCGGAGAGACGTTGCGTCTCTCTGTGTGTTCTACCGCCTGTACAATGGGGAATGCTCTGAAGAATTGTTTAATATAATTCCCACCTCGGGTTTCTACAACCGCACCTCCCGTCACAGAAGTGCGGTCCATCCGCATTTCCTCGATACGGAGGTGTCGCGCACTGTTCGGTCCAAAAACTATTTTATACCGCGAACCCGTAGGCTGTGGAACGAACTGCCTCAAGAGGTCTTTCCACTGAGCTACGATATGGGGTTCTTCAAGAGAGCTGTGAATAGGATTTTGCAAGGTCGGCGGCGCGTCCGCATGCCCCCTGGTGTTGCAGGTGCCCATGAGCGGCGGTAACACTTACCATCACGTGGGACCGCTTGCTCGTCCGCCTTCTAGTCTTTAAAAAAAAAAAAAAAAACGTCGTCAGTACCTTAATACGCTGGTAATAAGAACTAGAATCAAATGCTTTTGGGTACATTAGCTTGTTGTTGACTGTATTCTCGTAAATAATAATAATTTATTTATTTAAGACATTTACATATTTTCTATAGTAATTAATTTAATGACATTAGATTTTTAGTCAAAATAATATTTTATTTTCCAGCCTGATGGTGTTGACTGGGAGGAACAGATTCGTCACATTAAAGAAGAAATTGATACTGATGACTATTCAATTCCTGAAAAACCAGGAGGAAGGTAATGTTGCTACTTATACTAATATTTAATTATATTTACTTCATGATTTACTAAGCCACTCGTAAATGCTGCTATATAATATCATTTTTTCAAAGCAAATAATATGGATTAGTGGATATCCATACCCCAGATTTTTTTAAATTCTGAAACATGCTGGTTTCCACACGAAGTTTTCCTTCACCACTGAGCTAAAATAAAAATCCATTTTTAACTAAATTAAGTTCCGATTACATGAAAACTTAGTGATGCAGGCTAAGGATTTGAACTCATAAATTGAGTCGAGTACAATCCCTAAGCTAAAGTATTATAATATTTATTATATTTTTATTTTATTTATAGTTTAAATTAATTATTTAAACAATAGGTTTTGTTTATCATGATTTGCTGCTCATTTAGCATTTTTTTTCTACTTATTTCAATATAACCCATAAAAATTAAATAAACAAAAAAAAAACACTTAAAGGGGCCGCAAGAAACTATCAAGTTTGAAGAGTCCGGAAGCATTAACCGCTCGTCGAAGACGCCATTGGCAGTTACTTGTTAAGAAGGAACTGGGTAAAGTACAAAGGGCCAGGACGGCCACTCATAAGGAACTCATGCTGCAGAGGAAAAGATTGGCAACATTATGTTGCAAGCATTGGAGGCATGTTGCTATGCAGGTAAATATTTGCTGATGTTCAGGTTTTAATCATAATAGCAGCCATTACGAGCCCTTTTGCACAGAACAATGTGCAAGGAGATCCATGTCCAGCAGTAGATAATAACAGGGCTAGGTATGATACATGTTATGTATTAGACAATTGAGAGTACTACGACTTTAGTGTGATATGACAGAAGGGGGTAAAATGTTAACGTGTGCATCGAATTAATGTGAAATAGCGAGTATATAATAATACATAATGTACTACAGTCCGCAAGGCCTAAGCTGAGCTTTGCATTTGTGTGAGTGATCACCAAAAGTAGAATCAGAAAAAAAACTTTTAAATATAAATTTTATTATTAGTGATCAATAAATAAAATTCAAACATAAAAAAAATTATAACAATTCTTTTACACCGGACATTGCATCTTCATTATCTTCATTTTCACTCTCGTCTGATGTGTCGTTTGTGTTAATAATGAATCGTTCCGTTATATCATCAAGAATAGCGTCGTGACCACGAAACTGTTTTCTTATTTTACTGCGTGGTCACATACATTTTTCCATTCTTGTACAGTGATAGCGCCAACTTTTTCTTTCACTAACCTCATTATTGTATCCATATTCATTGACACGTTTTTTTTCGCTACGTATCCTTTTATCATTGCCCATATATTTTCAATTGAGTTGAAATCCGGGTGGTAGGGTGGTAAACAAAGGACGCTGTGACCATATTCTCTAAGTGAAGTGTAAATTTTATATTCAATAAATTTTTGTTTGTTTTGCAGTATCAATTGATAGAGTTGTGGTTTAAGAATCGATGTAGAGTGATCGAAATTGCGATACTTGAGCCAGTCAATCATATCTTGTTTACGACTATTTGAGTTGGGAGCGGGATTTTCTAACGAATTGTGGTAAGATGCATTGTCTGCCACCACAACGCTTTTGGGTTTTAAATTTGGAATTAATTGCGTTTGTAACCATTTCGTGTAGTTTTCTGCGTTCATATTATTATGGTAATCACCACTTTTTTGAATTACTTTGAACATCAGCAGGGCTTTTGGTATGAAACCGTCCTCTCCGCCGGCATGGACTATTATTAAACGATTTCCTTTAGAAATTGGTTTCTTCAAACCAAAAGTCTTGCCATCTGAATAAGATTTCGAAGAAGTGTGAATCGTGTCTATATATGTTTCGTCGGTATAAACGATTGACCGGCCCTGAGTGCGATATTCGGAAATTTTAATCAAAAAATTTATACGAAGATAACGTATCTCATGTTTCTCCATTAGAATTTGTCTATTATCTTCTGTCCTTTTCCATTTAAATCCTAAAAGAGACACTTCTTTACGCAATGACCAAATTGAACCTGGATAGTTTATTTCTGTCTTCAACTTTTCATGTATTCGCTTCATAGTTAGCACCTCTTTATCGGTAATGTGAAAGTTGTGAATAGTTCTTCGGATTACCGCTTTATCAAAATCGTCAATAATAATAATATTTTTCCTACATCTGGTCTTTTTCGGAGATTTAAATTTGCTTCCGTCTTCCAAAAGACGTTTACCTTCCAATAAAATTCGTTTGACAGTGGACAGCGGAATTCCCGTCGATGTCGCTACCAATTGGGCTGACGTAGTGACACTTGACATGTCTTTATCGTTCACGTCTTTAAAATAACTATTTAAATTGCACAAAATTTCTTTCACTGGGCTATTTAAAGGTTTTCGTATTCTTAGTTTACTTGTGTTGGCAGCCATTTCACTAATAAATCAAACACAAAAATAAAATATTAAGAATTAAACACGTCACGCTGCTACCAGTACAAGAGGTGAAGTGCGGAAGGTGCGCGGCGGAGATGCGTCGCGCGAGGGACGCACCATGCCTCAGGCCGGTTGCCAAAAAGCAGTATAAACCGGTTTAAGCCAAGCAAGGGACGCGTCACGCTCTAGGACGACGTCACACCTACACTATCTATGTACACTCACACAAATGCAAAGCTCAGCTTAGGCCTCGCGGACTGTTCTAGCTTGTCTCTATCTGGTGTTATCCAAAACACCGCTAACAAAACTGTTTATAACTTTTGAAACTTTCGAGTTTAATACACATTTTATATTCTAAATCGGGTCTGAACCCGGGCTGGTATAACCCCCCGTGCCGAAACGTCGAGTAGGAACAAAAGGAGTAAATTCCTCGTTTAACGATCGTGCTGATTGGTTATATCGTTCTTAACTGTCATAATGCAGAAGTGTGATAACTGTGATAAAAATATTAATAACAGATTTCCAAGACTTGAGTGTAGTAAATGTGGAAAGGTGCATCCAACACAAGGATGCACAGGTCTTACATCGAAGCAGCTATCGGCCCCACGCAATGCGGCTACTTTAGAATGGACCTGTAATTAGATGGCCGACACCACATGGCCTATTGCTATTGGTGGCCTTCCACCAATAGCAATTGGTTTTTCTAAAATCATGTTTGATTCTAATAGCGGTATAGAACAATAACATCATGATTCTGTATTGACTCGTTTCTTACTTGCTTTATCTCGCTTTCCAATCGCTTTATCTCGGGAATTTTTCAAGATATTTTAATTTTGTTTTCACTGATTGATTCCTAATATCGTAAATTACCTAATTATACAACGTGTCACTGAAATTATGCAAAATCTGAAACGCGTCAACTGATTTAAAATATAGAAAACCGTTCTAGTGAAAAATAAAATTATGTTAGGGATTAAGTCAAAAGTTACAAACATTCAAAGTTTTGTTGTTCTATCTAAAACGTTCGTAGCGCTTATTACTCACTATACGATCGTAATCGGGCGCCGGCGGCGTGACGCGGCCGACTCGCTGAGAATGCAACTACGTGTAGAATTAAAGATATACTAAAAATGAACAATAAATTGTAAAAATCTCGTATTATAAAAACGGGTAAAATCGATTTCACTCTCGATACTAAAGCGCCAATTTTCAGCTCTTGCGTTATTTCAGTGGCACTTGTATAATTTTAATAGTACTGTATTACAGTTCCCACGTGTTGTATTCGACTTTGTAAGTATCTCTGGTTCCACGACACTTCCCTGTGTCCTAGTAGTAGTCCCAGTGTGGCCCATTGAGTGTAGCGTTATTTATTAAAGATAAAAAAGGATTTTTTAAAATTTTATCTTCATTTTTCAGTCTCAGAAGAATATGAAAGAGACAGTATGGCGGTGCAAGCGTCTTAGTAGAGAGATGCAGGTGTACTGGCGGCGATACGACAGAGCCGAGAGGGAGACGCGACGACGGATGGAAAGAGAGGCTGAGGAACAGAGAAAGGCGAGCTCTTTTATATAAAACTTAGACAGATACACACGATACCGACGATACCGATAGACAGATTATTCGACACCAAAAACATATAGAGAAATACAAAGTATAAGTAATTAGAAGTACAACCGGTGGCCTTATCGCTAAAGCGATTTCTTCCAGGCAACTTTTGGGTAAGGAGAAGTCTTTAGACGAAATAGGGGTAGATAGTGTGGTGAAATATACAAAATAGTGTCTTTGTATAAATTTATGTGGATCATTCCAAGGTTTAAATCAGGACGGCATTATAGTAGTTTGCGTTACTAATATTAATTATATGATTTTTTTTTGTTACACACATAAAATGGAGATTTTCAGTAAACTATAAATACACTACTCTTTGACCTCTGTGATCGCGCGGCGAAATAATAAACATTACTTAATATTATTTAAGTAAACTTGTAGGTTGGTACCTATGTCAGTCGTTACTGTTTAAAAAAAAGGACGCACCAAATGGGAACCAGAATAACTTTATGTACAATATAACTTATAATAAATACTTACAACAGCTGTTAGAAATGTCGTCCATTGTTAGTCACGCACAGGTTCCCACGTTTTAACTAAGTATTTTGCACTTTTCTAAGTGTCTCTGTATCACTTTTGATGATGTTAAATGCACTAACAATCGGCCAGTATGCGATGATTGGGGCATAAAAGCTCCGTGGATACGTATACGCTGAACGGCGTCTAAGATTGCTGCACGGGATCGCACTCGTCTCGTGCGTCCGTAGTGTTCCCGTTACATCTCACCAACATGAACAACGAATATTTTCGATTCGTATACGCGTACGGCGTTTTGCGGAAACACAAACGGTCTTACGCGTTACGCGTCACAAGATCAACTAAAATTTAAAATAAGAAAAGGTAAAGAGGCCGCACCCCTGGAGCACGCGGGGCGGGCGGTACGCACTATGAATGGAATGATTCGTGCCGCGTGCGCGTCGGCCGCTTTATTAAGTAGCGACGTAAACCAATAAATAATAGTAGAGACAGCATAGACTAGTATGACCTTATTTTATTTTCTTTGCAGACACTATTAATTATATTGAATTATAAAAAAAATTTTAAATATCAATGTAATAATTTGATAGACAAAATATTTATTCAGAAAACAGTTACAAGACACTATAGTTACAAAAGAAAATACAGACTCTCATATTTAAGCATATAACAACAGATAAAGGAAAACAACTTAAGCTTAAGAGAACTCTTAATCTGCGAGGTAGTGTTCTCTCACGAATCTTTTAAAACTTAGTGTTATACTTCAGTTCCCAATTTCCTATTTATATTTATTTTGGTACACCAACAATATAATACATACAAAACATTTTAACCAAACAAGTAAATATTCTAAATCTGATATATATGTATATATATTACACACACACACACACACATATATATATATCAGATATATATATTCATTCCCCAGGATGCGCTGCTTACCTGTGGAGATATAGGAATGGATTTGGAGAAAGTCTTAGGAAAATGGGGATGGCTTATGTAATGTAATGTAAAGGGATGACTACTTACCCGGCTGCCTCCTCTCTTATAAAAATAGGTTTTCTCTTATTTTCACCATTTTTTTTCTCATTTCTTTCTTAGATGGATGTAGAACTAATGGAAGCGAAGCGGCAACGTCGCAAGTTGAATTTCCTGATAACTCAGACGGAGTTATACGCTCACTTCATGCAACGCAAAATGAACACCGCGGTGGAAGGGGACGGCGGGGCTGATAGGATCTTGAGGCAGTTGGATGAGGAAAGAGATCCTAGATTAGCGGGTATTGACCATTATGATAGGTGAGTTTTATTGAGTTAAATAAGGAATACACACAAATCCGAACTCACGCAGTCACACACACAAATTTCCGGAATCGTTGCGGTTACGGGTCGCCAAGTGTGCGGGTCATCTTTTATGCTCTGCCCCACTTGAATTGCTTACTCCAGAATTTGACTTTGTATTCTGAAAGCAAAAATTCCCCATATACTACCACTATGTGCTCTAAGATTCCCTTGGGCTTCTTCCCTTCTTTTGTGAGAAATTTTATCACACGAATGTTGCTCCAAGTCAAACAATTTCTTGGTAGGCTCATACACCTACGGACACACCATACTTTTACAATGTTATAATCGCACTGAGGTGAAACTGTACACATGTTACATCAAGATGTATAGCAACATGTATGAATTTATTTTGTATCACTCAGGATTGGGCTTCACACCGAGGTTGATACACCCTCGTATGGTCTGTAAAACTACTATACTTCATACTTATATACTTCAGGATGGTAAAGATTCTTTACTAAAGAATATACCAGAGTGCCTTATAGATAATTTGATTATGCAGATACTCGTATATACAACGTAAGAAACTATTTTATCTGACAGTAACAAAGGACTGATGTGACATTATTTTTTGTATATAATATTTAAAATATATAAATATGGTTTATGGCCAGGGTGTTCTATTGTACATAAAAACCATAAAGGTTTAACAAAAAACCCTTCAACTAAAGAACTGCCAAAATAAAAGATATTGTAATAATATATGTTAATATAGGTTAATATATGTTTAAGTATATAATTATTAATGACTTATGAAATTTAGGTGATAGCTTACTCGACTCACATTTGTGTGTGGTTGGCAAGTACCACCAGCTTGGGATCCAGTCATTAAATTAATTAAATCCCAAGGCTAACACAATACTGCAAGACCTCTGGGCACCGTGAGCGAATACTGCGTGCATAGGGAATGTTATGATTAAAAAAAATTCAGAGGGTAGTTGAAATAATTTCTTAATAACTCAAGTGACAAATAAAATCAATTAGTCACCCCGTGACCACGTCCACTGCAAAGTGTTCGAAACGTCGGGATATAAATAATGTTAAATATACGCGATTTAAACCGTTCAGAGTTGTTTAATTGCTCACATTTGTGTGATTTGAATCCCGTACCACTGTTTCTACGTAAGTACTGATTTTTAAAAATTGTCACTAGCTCGGCGGTGAGAGGGAAACTCATGAGGAAACTAGCAGGCTCCGAAAATAAAAAAATCTTGATTATGTGATCCACCAATCCACATTGGGCCCGCGTGGTGGATTAAGGCCCGAAACCCCCAGTGATTTACTAGGGAGGCCTGTGTCCTGCAGTGGGACGTTATAGGCTGATACAAGTACAAGTCGTATATATTATCTGTAATTTGTGTACACGTATGTATTGGCTATAGAAAATAAAAAATAGGGGTGTCAATACAATAAAGTAAGAAAGTATGCATTATTAATGTAAGAAAGTATCTCGTAATAAAGTATACAATTAGAGGTACGGTAATTCATAGACGTGGATGATACGTTCGGGTGTTTCCGGATTTGCCGATGGCCAATATTTTCTTAGTGTTTCTGTACATGTTGTGAAATTTATAAATATGCTAGTAATAAATTTAATATTCTGATTCTAACTTCTAATATACTAAAACTATAGTAAAATGATCCGAGATATTTCTTTGCAATGTAATAGCTGCAAAGTTGATATTGTTATCATTTGTATATTGTCTAGTTATGAGTAGAAAATGAAATAAACTACAGTGTAAACTCTATATAGCGACACTGAAGGGACTGCGCATTTTATGGCGTTATTGAGAGTTGTCGTTAAATGAAGAGAAGAAAAATCAATATTATTTTACTATTATAATATTATGTATTTACTAATAAAGTATATATAACATTTACAAACAACAAACATTAATAGTGATACAAATAACAATGCTTGCGTATAGTCTGTTATCTTAGTCTGTCGTTTTTTGTGCGAGTGCGAGTTTTTTTGCGTTTTTAGAGCGACTGGATCCAAAGCGTCTTCCAACATCACTTATCTTTTCTCCCGCCTCTATTGCGCGTATTAATAAAACCTTTTCGTTAACACACAAAGATTTTCTCTTACTCGCCATGTTCACAGTTTGAAAGTTTGTGAGCAACTAAGAATATGGTAATGTACAGATAATGCATAACAACCTAACGACAGTCTAGTAGCCGAGGTAAACACGTGCAAGGTAATCACAACAAACAAAGGAACGGATTTCTTAGAATCTTCGATACGTATGATGCCGACAGTCGAGGTCAATACGGGCTAGACAATAAAGCAACAAAAAAACAAACAAAAGAACGTACACAGCTGCAGTTATTATTTCGGCAACTTAGAAAGTACTGTTTATTGTTTAATAATGACGTATTGTTGTCGTTATTTAGAGTGGGTGTGATGCTACATAGAGTGTATCATTGTATGGAAAACAAGGTAAACCAACCATAGTCAAGTTATTTCGACGTTTTAGGGAGTATGTCGTTAAATCGAGTGACGTTAAATAGAGTTTACACTGTATGTATTTAAATTATTAAACTATATTTCAGTGAATCAATGAAAGCTAAAGCGTCCCGTAACGCTCGCGAAGCATTTCGCGCCGAACGTGCGCGCACGCAACAGTTCGACGCAGCATCGGGAGCGGAGGGGATGAAAAAGGATGAAGAGGACATACGAGGGGGTGATTATGACCAGCCCGCTATATTCAGGGGCACGCTCAAGGGCTACCAGTTGAAGGGCATGAATTGGCTCGCGAATCTTTATGATCAGGTAAACTTCCTTTATAGAATAGAAATTGGCAGGAGAACTGTTAATTAAAATATAAACTGTGTAAGACTTAATAATATTGTACAGCTGCACGGCAAGTTAGAGTGATGGAACTATGTATATATTCAGTTTTCATCTGATGTATTTACGAGAGGCTGACAACTATTACGTAACCGATTTTATGAAATTAATTATGTTTCTGAGATCTAAATCGAGCGTGCGTTCGCCGTCGTACTGTGTAGCAGACTGTCGCGGGCCGAGCTGAGCGGAGGCGTGTGCCGAATGTAGTAATGAATTGATAGCCAGGGAGCCTGTCCCTGGCTATCAATTCATTACTACTTAAATGCAAAAGACGTGACAAGGCGACACGCTACATATTCTTCCGTAACATCTTTTCAAACCTATAACTATGCAATAAATCATTTGACTTTAACATTTGTTATTTGTCTGTTATTAGTGAAGAAACTCATATTTATAATTAACTACAGCAATTTATATGACTGATATCTTATTGGGAGCAAGAGAAAGTGTTACCCCATGAAATTCTTATTTAATGCCAATGAAGTGTCCTTTACAAAAGCGAATGGTTTACCTTTTAATAGGTGTATTTTTACGCGAAACACTCCAACATTGATTAAGAATGCCACTTCTTTATGCGTCGTTTATCTCTGGAGTTTAGAGTGAATTGAGAAGGAGTTGAGAAAGTGGGTAATACGAAATAAAATATAATAAATAGGACTAAAAGATTTCTTACACTTCTCGTTTCTCCTTGGAAGATGGGTCTGTGATGAAATAAGAAGTTTTTTATGTATAAAGATATGTAGATTATATAGTTCAGGAATTAGATAAAAATACTTCATTTTTCTAGCATCTTGATTAATGATTGAAATTTTCGCGTTAGCTTAGTTCGGTAAAAAAAGATAGCGGTGTTTGCAAGTGCTTATTTGTCCACAGAGTGTAACATTTGTTCCAATAGCTCATTCATTATAACCTCTCTATTTTGTATAATCTCTGTATTCTGTACCTATTGTTTGAATTCGCTTATTAACCCTTATACTTACTATTTAATAATATATTTTATATTTAGTAACCGGCGTTTCTTACAAGATCTCTCAAACTCGAACACTTTACTTACATTTTTGGCACAATTAAATAACACTGGCCGAAAACAAGAGATGCTGGCTGTAAAACACATTAATAAAATTATAAATTGAAAATTTAAATGGACGGATCCTTACATTACGTCGGAAAATAAATCTAAGAAGCCGCCCGGACGAGTTGTTTTGAGTCTACCGACGAGTCACGAAGACTCGAACTGAACGTCACAGGCCTGTCCCGGGGCCCAGCTGCCCCAGGACACACCATGTCACCCTCCAGCACTCCAAGACCCCCGACGCCGCCACATCAGTGCAACTCCGTCGTTCTGTTAGTGCCGTCGCTTTCGTCGTCCGCCGCAGCTTCGGGTCCGCCGCTCTCTGGGTACTGGTGCCCCGTCTGACCTCCCCTGCTTCCGGCTGGCTTTAGTGCTGGTTAGGATTTCTACTTAGCTCTCTTGTGAATCTATGTTTCCCTATAATATATGACTATTGGAACAACTTTATCTCTTTTATTTCAAAGCTAGCTTTTTTATAATTAGTTTTTGTGTGTACCTGTGTTACACAACAAAAGAATAATGGGATGTAAGGGACGCATTGTCGACACGGTGTCGAATACTAGGACACAGTGTTCTGTTAACTTAGTAGTAGATACCAAGCGACACAGTACGGCCGCATCGATGCGCACCGATCTGTTTAACCGTTATTTGTAATTGTCTCAAGTAATTAATTTAAAATAAATTATTTGCAAGATAATTTTAAATGTCTCAACTAATATACGAACACGCAACCTAACTCAATATACAACTAAGAACCGCCTCGGACACGAAGGGGTTAATAATAGTCTTTCCAGAAAGAATGGGGAGTGTAATGGGATGGGGAAAATTCTTTGTCCTGATACTTCCTTTTCTCCATCTTTCCAATCCTGAGGCCCATCTGGAGTTGTAATGTTTATCGCTCTTGTCTGTCCGTGTGTGTTGTTACCTTGTGTGTGTGTTTGGTAGGGTATTAGCGGTATACTGGCGGACGAGATGGGCTTGGGTAAGACGGTGCAGTGCATCGCGTTCCTGTGCCATGTGGCCGAGCGGCTCGGCGTCTGGGGACCCTTCCTGGTCGTCTCGCCCGCCTCCACGCTGCACAACTGGCAGCAAGAGCTCGACAGATTCATGCCCGACTTCAAAGTGGTATGTGTAACAGATTGAACTCTTTAAAAAAAGACAAGTGCATTTTGATGATATTCATGAAAAATGTAAAAAAAAAAATTTCATTAATATAAATGAAACTAGTAACTTGTAGTTTTGCGTCTTTTTGGAGGAAAATCGAAGTGAAGTCGAGCTTTTGTTTGATTAATTATTTAGTACAAAAATTGTGTATTGTGGGTTTTGTTGTTTAACCTTTTGAACGCCACGCTATAGACGCATGAGCAGTACCCTGGACGCCACGCTAAAAATTCATTGCAATCGACGACAAAAATAATAGGGATTCGAAAAATATATCGATAAAACATGTAATTAGTTTTTCTAAATACTCATTTCAATAATAAAACTATGCAGAAATATAGCAGTTTTATTCAATAATATCAATATTGTTACTCATAAATTTACAGAGTAATCGACCATAAAACCATATAATAGAACCACAACAAAATGATCAAAATCACTACATGCCCACCACTACTCTGTTGCGACGTAATCTGCTGTCGGCAATAGCCGACCTTGGCGTGGTTGGCACGGCATTTTTTACGTGCCTCGGATTCGAGTTAGAGTTGGTCGGTCTAGTACCTATCGATTATTAATAAATTTGTGTTTATTTATTATTTATATTCTTCATTTTATTTTTAATCAAAATTTGTGAACCCTTCGTTGTTTTATGGACGGGAATTTTTATTTTGTATGAAATGAAAAACATTTTTAAATCAGTCTTAAAAAATCAGTATTTTAATTGTGTTATTCTTATAAGTACTTAATAAATCAACAAAATTTTAGTACAGCTTTATATTAGATGCCAAATTTTACGATTATAATTGTTGATTATTCGTAACACTTGTCTTTTTAAGTTTATCAATTGAAAGTCCGCTAGTTTTCACACAGATAAATTTGTTTTTGGTACGGAATCGAATAACTCGGAATAGGCACCCCCCGTTAGTATAATAAAATAATAATTAAAACTTGTAAAAAATATGACCACTGTAGATACTGTAGTTCTGCATGAAATTTTCATATAAATCTCCTTTTAATGTTATTAGCTACCTTTGAACATCACTGACACTCCATTTTGAAGACTTAATTTCTTATTTTTTATCATCAAATTTCTCAATAACAAAATATATAATTCAATTTGTTTAATGCAATTAAAATACTTATGGGATTCAATTTTTAATATATGTAAATAAAACAAACAGAAGTAATGATTTAATATGTATCTTTATTTCGTATTTTCGTGACCAGCATTTTTTTGTCGGCTATTGCCATCGTTGGCGTCCAGGGCAAGTTTTCATTTGTCGGCTATAGCCGACGGTGGCGTGGCGTTTAAAAGGTTAATAATGATAGTTTATTAAACTTCAGTGTTTTTTCTGCGTAATGTTTATAGATAGACAGATACACTTAATTGTCATCAAAAACATACAGAGAAATAAAAAGTACAAGTAATTAGAAGTACAACCGGCGGCTTTAAATAAAATAAAATAATAAAATTTGTTATAATAAAATAAAAGCATAAGACTGCGTCCTCAGTAAAGTTGCTATCAATATAAAAAAAATATATTATAAGTACCTACTACTATAAAGATCAACAACTTTTGAAGATTTCAATATCGCTGTCCCCTTTTCAAAAGGGCAGGGTAGGAGGAGAACCTTACCAAACCCAACCAAAAAATCCTTCTAGGTACCATACTGGGGCAGTCCAGGCGAGCGCAAAATCCTCCGTCAATTCTGGGAGCGTAAAGACCTCCACACACGTCAGGCCGCTTTCCACGTCGTCGTCACGTCTTATCAGATCGTCGTCTCCGATCTAAAGTACCTTAACCGCGTGTCATGGCAGTACATGATACTGGATGAAGCTCAGGCTATAAAAAGCTCCGCCAGTATGAGGTGGAAGCTTTTGCTGGGCTTCAGCTGTAGGAATAGGCTTTTGTTGTCTGGTAAGTTTTCAATATTAGATGCGTTTTGAAATTACTTTTATTTGAGAATTTAGCACTCACAATTTCATTTGGGTACATAATTAGTATAACTTTAGTCTTTACTTTTTTGAAGAATTATGCCTTTTTTATTACCTAAAAATGAAATACTTTTTCGGATAACAAATCTAGGTTACTTTGTCTAAAAAACATTAGCTTTTAACACTACAAATAAGCACTTGTAAAGTTATGCGGGTCACAAACAACTTTTTTAAAGTGAATTAATGTTTATATTCAGTTTCAAACTGAAAAATTAAGATTGTACTACAACATAGTTTTTGCTGTTGGCATCACGTAGCAGTCTATTGAATAAGTTAATAATATATTGAAATGCATTTTCTAAAACAGAGAATGGAGAAGTTCACTAAAGTCTGATTATTTATTTGAGTCAGGGATGACATATAGAACAGTTAAACAAAGTGAAATTAATTTTTCGGACCTTTTTTCACATAACAAATAATAAACAGCGAACATCTCCATTCAAGTTAACTAAAAGATTTGTGTAATGTTTAGGTACTCCAATACAGAACAGCATGGCTGAATTATGGGCGTTGCTGCACTTCATAATGCCCACGCTGTTTGACTCACACGAAGAGTTCAACGAATGGTTCTCCAAAGACATAGAGAGCCACGCGGAAAACAAGAGCACCATCGATGAGAGTTAGTATTTATTACCGTTTTTAAAATTGATTTTTATTTTAATGTTTTTACTTGATCTTTTGATACTTTTTATTGTATCATTTGATACTTTTTATTGTATCTTTTGATACTTTTTATTTGATCCTGTGATACTTTTTACTGGATCTTTTGATACTTTTTATTTGATTCTCTGATACTTTTACTGAATCTTTTGATGCTTTTTATTTGATCCTTTGATACTTTTTATTGAATCTTTTGATACTTTTTATTTGATATTTTGATACTTTTTACTGGATCTTTTGATACTTTTTACTGAATCTTTTGATAGTTTTTACTGATTTTTTTGATACCTTTTATTTGATCTTTTGATAGTTTTTACTGATTTTTTTGATACCTTTGATTTGATCTTTTGATACTTTTTACTGGATCTTTTGATACTTTTTATTTGATCTTTTGATACTTTTTACTGGATCTTTTGATACTTTTTATTTGATCCTTTGATACTTTTTATTGAATCTTTTGATACTTTTTATTTGATCCTTTGATACTTTTTACTGAATCTTTTGCTACTTGATCTTTAGATACTTTTACTGGATCTTTTATACTTTTTAATTAATATTTTGATAATATACTTTTTTCTTATTATTTCGAACATAATCACCTTATGAGATTCCTGAACCATGGTTAGTATAAATATGGTAGCCTTTATTTTCAAGTCATTAAAACCGCATTTTATCCCAGTTTTAGGAGAATCATTAACTTTTTTGTTGTACAGCCTTCTAACTTAGTTATTAGTCTTCTTAGTCCTGTCTATAATAAAAAAAACTTAAACAGACTGCTTTTACTTATAAACAATATTTAAATTTAATAATTGCCTAATCGCTTGTTTTTTTTTACAATTAAAATCAGGCAGGTTAGAAAATGATAAAATATTTTGATAAACGTCGTTTATGAGTAAGGAAAAGAGGGGGATTTTCTTTTGTAGTAATTGTAAGAGACTATTTTGGCTAATTCTGGTTCTTCCTATAACAGTTTCGTCGCATGGGACGAAATACAGATACTAAAAATAAATATTATGTTTTGTTCATTAAATCGTCCCACTTCTTGTTTTTAACTTATTTTCGTAATGTCGAGAAGAAAATCAGTTTTAATAATATTAGAATTTGAGGGTAATTGTATTTTTTAGTAAATTATATTATACATTTTTTTTTTGTTTTTAGAACATTTGTCAAGGTTACACATGATACTGAAGCCTTTCATGCTGCGTCGAATAAAGAAGGATGTTGAGAACGAGTTATCGGATAAAATTGAAATTATGGTACATTGTCCACTCACGATTAGACAGAAATTGCTGTATATAGGTAAGCTCTATTACTGATGTAGCAGCTGGATGATATATTATTTGTATTATACATATTTTAATCTATTTTTATTTATTTATTTTCTCTTTTTGCACTATGTTGTACAGAAGCGAACTTAATGTCTTAAGGCATTCTCACCAGTTAGCAGAATCATACTAGTAATGTAACCAAAAAATTCTCACAGTAGCTAAAATGGATAAGTACTTATCAGATTGCGGTCAGTAAGTGTTTTAAAACTGATAACATAATTCTTTTATTACCATACCTACTATAAGGCTATGTCCCTCCAATGCTGGATATAGGCCTCCCAAACTCGTCCACCACACAAGAGCACATTATTAAATTTATTCTAATTCTCACACAGACTTGAGCGGTAGAATATGTTGGATTAGTATTTAAGTTTAAGATCTATAATGTACCATTAGCTAGAGGAATAAAGGATATTATTATGTTTTTTGTTTCAATAAGAAATGCTCTGGTTTTAAACCTGGTTTGTATAATAGGAGGTCACCCGCGAACTTGTTAAAGTGGTCAGTCCTTTTGGCCAGAGCGTTCCACACCACCACTCAAGAAAAAAATCTTGAATGAATTCATTTGAAAAATCTTTTTAATTACGATTTGTTTGGTTCCACTCGAATAAACAATGAATCATATGAATTACCACTAGGTCAACTGCTTGTATTTTGTATTTAGATATGTATAAAGTTCCATTTTTCTAAAATTTCAGCACTGAAAAAGAAAATAAAAATAGAAGAATTGCTCCATTACTCAGTCGGCGCGGAGACCGGTCACAATGTAGATAAAAATTTCACTTCGAACTTGATGAACTTAGTTATGCAGTTTAGAAAGGTAAGAACAATTTTTTATATCAATAAATTATGTATATTTTTTGTGTTATCTTTATCGATAAAACAAAGTCGTTCTATTTGTTATATTTATAATCTAGTTTAATGTATAAATAATTTGGAAATATTCGAAATCATGGTAACATTTTTAAATTGTAAACTAAAATTGTAATGTACTATAAGTACGACTTGATACTTTCACTTGTTACTTTTGTATTTTGATGAGTATTGATTGGTCGGTTTGTAAATGCACAAAGTCCATAATTAATGTTGCAAATGTTGAAATTGTTAACGTATAAAGTATGCATGTATCAGATATTGAATTTTTTGAGTGATTAACCACTCAGAAAATTGGCCTTTGACCTTTTATTTTGTTCTTTTGTTTTAAGTTTCACCGGTGGAAAGGATTAAGATTCTAACAGTGTTAGAAATTATAAAAAAATATAAATATAATACTGAAACTTCAATCCTTTTGGAAAAAAGATTGTATGTACAGTCAGCAACAGGCTAATGTACCCAAAACCCTTCAAAATTGACCATTATTGCTAGCATTTAAGATACCCAAGGGTTGACCACACTGATTGTACATAGTATGTTTGGCGGCAGTATTCTGTGAGATTAATTTATGAAACCAGCCATTTTACCTAATTAAATAATGTCGGTTAACCATGTTCATAGCTCCGATCGTAACCGAACATTGTATATACCGTAGAATGGTTATAACATAATGAACTCTGAAAGTGTGTTTGGATGTTTGTTTATTTTTGTTTATTTACTCATCCTTGTTTGTTTGGGAAACTATAAGATATCAGTATTATAAAAACAATGTTTTCTAGGTGTGTAATCACCCCGAACTATTTGAAAGACGAGATGTCCGTTCACCGTTTGCAATGCAAGCGGACGACTACCACATACCAAAATTAATTGCCGAAGACTGCATATTACTTCGGGCCATACCATCAAAGCGACATCTTTTGTATAATAAGTTGTCAGTTTTGAATCCGGAATATGTGCTTCAAGCAAAAGATGGGAGTTTTTCTTTTATGAGATTCATTGATCTGTCGCCGATGGAGTTGTATAGAGTTATGGTGTGTGGATGGTCGTATGTGTAAGTACTGTTTTAAACAATTAGTTTTTTAAAATGCTAGGTTATTATAACATGCTAGCCAAATATATTAAATTGCAATATTTCGAAGAAATAATAATTGAGTGATTAGTTAAAAGAGTTGAACTACATTGTGCATCTTCCGGATTTGACACAAGTATTACAGTTATTGAGAAAAAAAGATGTAAGATCACTAAAATCACGAAAAACGACGTGGCGTTCCCACAAATCCCACAATCCTACCGATATAAATACAAAAAAAAAGTATGACTTATTTTAAACTCAAGGAATCAAAGTAACTTGTGCATATTTTAATAATTTAATCCGGTTACTAGATTTTTTAAAATAAATACTCAATCATTCTTAATTTTGCTGCTAGAATTCTTCTTAGTAATTTGTATGACGTTTGCGGCCGCGCGCGTGTCTCTATATTGTCCGCCTGTTACCCTCATACCGCCGTTGGCTCGCGGAGAGAGATAGACGTCGCTTCTCGCTATAAAAAATATTACGCGCCACTTGTGTACACAGGAAATATTTGCACAGTAAACAAATACTTAAAAGTAAATAAATAAAATTTTCTATGTAAGTAGTAATTTGTATGGTGTAATTGTAATTTATTTTTTCGACTTGGAAAATTCAAAATGGCGGCTCCAATATGGCCACGGATAGAGAGAAATCCATTCCAATGGGATTTTTGTAGTGAAAATAATAAAGACTTTTTTGTATTACATAAATATTTATTGAACGGAATATTGTTCATTTAATTCGACTATCTTTCGCCATTTTTCTGGCAGAGCCATTATTTCATCGCTATAAATCAAAATCGTCAAAATCAGATAAACAAATGGTTTAGTTCTTTTATAATTTCATTATTTGTTGTTAATGTTACAGATGTGCTACACAAATATTTGTTAACACATCGCCAGTTGGTCGTACCAGATATATTTTTTTTTTTAGAAAATTATATTAGTGGCCGGCGTGTACCATCCCTTGATTCGAAAGCCGGCCTTTAGCTATAAATAAATTAAATAATAATGTTTGTGAGTAACTCCAGACTAGTGGCGGTGTAGTCGATGGTATAATAACAGAGTTAAACCTTACCTTTAGTTCCTTCTATAAAAATATTTTTCCAGAACTAGAACTATCCACTTTTAAATAATAATTACGCAGCAATATTAAGCGAAATTTCAAATGTCTATGAAGCGACATGACGGATAATTAGAAATTTATCTAAACGGTCAGTAATGAGTAATAAGACTGTTGGGACTATGGATTATGCATGCATATGTATATACTTATTTCAATTGAATCGCGTTAGCTCCTATGTTAACAAGAAGGAAATGGGAAAATAATAATAAAAGGAATATTGAAATTGATTATAGGTACTTCGAGAATATCAGTAAGGCGTTTCGGTAGCATCAGGACAGATAAGCTAGTGATGTGTTATAACTATATAGAAATATAGCTAGTGTGTAATAAACTTGTGTTGGTGAATGTACAATGTACTGTCCGTATGCTACGCAGAGATTATGACATATAATATTATGAGAACAACGTCTTTTAAATGTATTAAATCATATTCATGTATGACTATTATTTCTGTCCATATGAGAATCTACCCATATGGGAACGAAGCGTACACTTTACATGTGTCCATGAGCATTCATTTGCTCATTGCGAAGTGACTTTGACAGCGCCGCGCTCCACCCACTCGGTCTAGGAAGGGACCCTTAATTAGTTTTCTCTTTAACACCCAAAGATTGCCTGGAATCGCTTCAGCAAAATGCCTGCCGGTTGTACTTTTTGATTGATGACTTAATTAGTCATTTTGCTATATGTGTTGGTGTAAAATAAAGCGACCATCTATCTGGTTTTACTAAATTTTTCTCTTTATTTTATACACTTAAGGCGGTCACTGACCGGGAGGATTCGCGTGTAATGTAACAGTTCAGATTCGAGCATTACATCAGTGAATGCGTCCAGGCGAGCATTACAGTGCGCACACCTGTAATGAATGTGCTCAAAATCGAATCTTGCATTGTTACATTACACGCGAATGCTCCCGGTCAGTGACCGCCTTTAAGCATCAATTCCAGTTTCATAATTTGATTATTCCATACGCTTTGATACAATTCCTTTCACTCAGAAGTCACAGCATACACATTATATAGTATGTTTTATGACTTGTGGTTTATAGAGAACACAACAGACACAGTGAACAATAAATAATAAAGTTATTGCTAGAAAAATACTACATTCACATTTCCTAATAAAAAGTGTTACCTAATTGTTAAAAAATTTCGTGATTTTTTGTTTTTCAACATAGTCCAGTCAAAACTGATATATAGATATAACACCCAGGAATTATTCCGATGGAGTTAATTTTTTGTGTGGGGTTACATACTATCCTTCTGAATGAAATGCCAAAAGTCCCCATCGATCCGCATCCTGCTATAAACTATACAAGGTGTCTTAAATATCTCTTAAATGTTTAGTCTTGTGGTAATAGTACATTACTGTCCAGGCCCGAAATAAAGCAATTGACAGCCGAGTAATATTGGAAGGACGAGGCGAAGCCGAGTCCTTAAGAAGTGATAAAAGGACAAAGGCGAAGCAGAGTTCTTTTTAAAATAAACTATAATTAATAAACTTTTTAAAACCAAATTAAAATATTTTTTTTTTAATAAACGAGTCCGTTAATTGCTATTCATATGCCTTTCCATATTTTTCTCTCGATTTCGGTGGTAACAGGTTTTCAGAAAGTATCTTTGCTTCTTCAGCTATGTCTGGTCGCCTTCCAACGAACTAGTACTCATTGTTTATTAGACAACTTAAAATTGTGATAAACTTATGAGAACATAACATCCACAATACAGAGTAAGTATCTGATTTTAATTCCTGATAATTCGACTGCGCGCGGTCTTTGTTCTTTTTTTTAACTTTTGAAAAGAAATGCACATTCAGCTTTTATAATAATAAATATTGTGTACCTAAAAAACCTAATTTATGTTAGTGTGCACTAAAAATAACCTCGCTACTGTCCAGCAATCTCTATTATTGTTGCGTTGGAAATTGCTGGCGTGCGTACAGAAAAGAGCCGACTGACCTATTCCTTTTTTAAAATAATGAAGCCATTTCCGATCAAGTAGGAGAAAAAATGTTTATTACCAAATTTATAGCGCATTAATTTTCTGCCAGTGGTTGCCATTCAAAGGGAAGTCGGATATGAGTAGGTAATTGGTAGGTAGGTGCTTTTGTCGAATAAAATCAGTATAGAGTAGGAGTCCCTTAAAATATCGGTTATCGATCCCCTGACCTACTGAATAAACGCAGACAAAGAGTTTTAACAAAATTAATTTGGAAATGGTCTTTTTTAAGATTAATTAAACAGAGAAATTAAATCTGAACAAGATTACCTTCTTGTTTGAACAGAATAGATCGTGAAAAGGCCTACAGGGAATGCCACATTTAAAAAAGTACTTGAAGTGGAAGGTGGTGTGGAAAAGTGTGCATTATTGAAAAATATATGAATTACAATACAATTTACAATTACAATAGCCATATCTAACCAGCGGTCATCCCTTTGAAAAAAAGGATTAAAAGCTTTTTGTGGGAATTAAATTATAGATTTTGGTAATAAACATTTTTACTATTTAAGATATATTCGCTAAAACCGTTTTTATTAACTTTCGACGCCCTGTTTATTTTTTAGCAGCATGCGGATCGATAAGGACTTGACATTTCATTCAGAAGGATAGTCATATTTCAGATTGGTCAAGTAGGTTTGGAGTTGCCGTCAACCCAACTAAGTGCCAGTCAATTATTCTAGCCACTTCTCGTAAAAATAGCCAAATTAGATCTGACTTTTGTTACACCAGTTCGCTTTAACAATATACCTATTCCCTATTGTTCTCAGGTTAAAAATTTAAGATTAATCATCGATGACTTGGGCCCCACATATCAATGAAGTATGTGAAAGGTTACTTACTACTCTACGGTTATAATGGAGTGTAGGCTTTCTCAGCCGGTGTCCATATTAATTGAATCTTCCGGGCTACTTGGCCGAGGTCTTCTGGAATCTCTTCTCTTTATTCCAAACGTTTCGTCAACAACTGCGGTTGACATATTCAGTGGCGACTGCGTTCACTTTCGGAGAGATGTTATCTCTTCGGCTTCTCGAGAGCAACTCGAAATGAAGATTGCCGAAAGTGTGTACCGAGTCTATTTTTGCCCCCCCCCCCCCCCTCTCGTCTCTCTTCCCCGTGAGCTTGATGTCTTCGGAGTGCTGGACACCAGATATTACGGAGTCTTAGATTCTCTTATTTTTTGTTAAAATTGTTGGAATGCTTGTAGATTTCAATAGCTTCCCTATTGAGACGGGAATTATAATGATTCCCGGTTGACAAGATTTTTGTGTCCCTGAAGCAGATTTCGTGGTCCCCATCCGACAAGGCATGTTTAGCTACGGCCGACTTCTCAGTCTCTACTCTTCGACAATTGCCTTTATGTTCTTTAATGCAGGTATTGACACTCCGTTTTGTAGTGCCAATATACACTGACACACAGGAGCATTGTATTTTATATACTCCAGTCGAGGACAACAGATCTCTGGGATCTTTGACTGATCTGATGATATTTCTGAGTTGGCTTATAAGCTTGAAAATGGTCTTCACGTTTTTCTTTTGTAAGATCTTGCTGATGCGATCTGTTACGCCTTTTAAGTAAGGTAAGAACGCCCTGCTTCTCTCTGGGTTGGTGTCGATATTGTCAGCTTTTTTGGCTCCTCTTTTTGGTTTTTGCACCCTCTTGATTTCGGAGACTGTGTATCCGTGGCTTTGTGTATCCGTTGTCACTACGGTTACCTATATCAATTTAAACATTTTCTTCCGACCGGCACTTAGACTGCTGGTGCAGTCATTTTGTTACCGATAATTGATTACGCGGATATTTGTTACTCTGATGTCAACCAAGATCTTAACAAATTGGATCGTCTTATCAACAACCGTGTTCGTTGCATTTTCAGATTTTGTAAATATGATCATATATCCTCATATCGCTCTCAGCTGCCCTTGTATGGCTGCCTATCCGACAACGCAGATGTGTAAGAATGCTTTCCACACTTTTTTCTATCTTATACGATCCACGTTCCCCTGAGTACCTGAAATGTAAGTTTCAGTTTCAGAGGGACTCTTATGGCCGTTATCTTCGTTCCGCTGAAAACTCCACACTATGTTTCTTCTCATCGCACTGGTTTCATGCCTATTTCCTTCGCCGCTGCCTAGTAAGACTGGAACTCTCTCCCCACTGATATAAGGAAGGCTACTAATAAAAACACCCTCGAGTGGAAGCTTTGGGAACACTACCTCCGTAATTCACAGAGCTAATGGTATTTTTCTCCCTTTTCTCTATATTTATATTATTTGTATTTATGTATTATACGTTATAAGTATTATATGGTCTTTATATTTAATATCTATTTTTTTTAATATGTACATTTATATATTTTATCGTATAAATATATTATTATTGTTATTTATAGAGATGAATTAAGCTTTACTATTTGAGTTCTTCTGCAGCTGATTAAATTTTTCACATTTAACCGACGGTCGACTGGTAGAGAATGCCTTAAGGCATTAAGTCCGCCTCTCTACGATATAGTGCATAAAGAGTAAATAAATAGTATGAAACCTCACACAAAAAATAACTCCATCGGAATTATTCGTAGGTTTCCTACTTTTAAATGTCTATTTTCACTGGCATAACAATTATTTAATAGTTACATAATTTTGCTGTTGTCAAGTAGTCAGGCAGATGAACACAATAGGCACGATGACAGTATTAAAGAATTAAAGAATAAATGATTTTAGAGAAAAAAATATGTTGAAAGAATTCTAATAAATTAACCAGTTTTAATGTAAACATTGAGATGAATAATATTTTCAATAAAATAAAAGTATAAAATACTGCATTCGGCCATGTTAACTAAAACGCCAATCAGAGCGAATGACGTCACGCCTCAGTAAACATCACCGTGTCGCTTGAACTTCGATTGATTTACCTACCTACGTTTACCTAGGTGTAACGTCACAAGCGACGCCTTGACACCTGCGAGTGTTTTCGCGCATAATTCAAAGTAGATAGAAAAAAAAATACATAATTTGCGTTAAAACTTATTTTATTGCTGAAATAATGTTATTTTCGGAAACAGTAGACGTGAATCTACATTATAGAAGCGGATTTCAAAATCCGTCATCATGCCTATTCTTCATTAATTAAAAATAAAAATTAATTTTCTTCCAGAATGAATCACATAGAAAACTGCTTAGAGAAATACGAGAAACTGCGTCACAGACACCATTGGTGGTACGAAAGTAGCAATATAGAAATCAAACAGGAACCGGACACATACATAGATATTAAGAAAGAGATGGATATATCCCCACATTATTATGATAGAGTGAGAAGCAAAGATTTGCTGTTGATATGTCCCAATGGAGACGTGTTGAGGCAAAGGAAAAATGATAGTATATTGTGGAGAGATTTGCTATTTACAGATCCTCTTTGGATAGATGGTGAGTAATTGTATTGTGTTGTTTGTATTTGTATGTTGTATTGTATTGTATTTACAGTGGTGGTGATTGTTGTATTTGTTTATTTAAAAAAGGATTTCCATTATAGGCTACATCAAGCTTACATTCAAAAATTCAATTTTAAAGCTATTTTAATTCAATGTATGTATATTGTGTTGAATTTAGGTTTTGACTGTATTTTTATCCACTGATATTACTCGGTGTCTGTTCTTTCTATATGGAAAGATAGTAATTGTAGTGATTTCATGTTGTACACCTAACGAAGTCGACGGTTATAGGTATTACAATTTTTTTTAAAGTTTACTAAAATATTAGTTATACTTGTTTTCATGTAGCGTGGTGCGGCTGACACCTGTCACTTAACTGTGACTATGGTCCGGTTATTACAGGAAGACCTCTGACAGCTGACATAAATCTTTAACATGTCGTAAACATCATTTTACAACTCAATAGTCCTTGAAGATTTTTTTTCTATTTTATTGTGTTATGTTATGATTTCAGGAAAAACAGTATTTACATAATATGAAGTAAATACAGAAATGTCAGCGCTCTTCCTATGATAACCAGACCCTAGTGATGTATGTACTTGAGTCGGAACAATGTTTTACGATTTTCGATTTCCGTTGTGAATTGTTTGTAATCAATTGACTATTCGTTAGTTAATTAATTAAAGACAGTAGTGACCCAGGTGTGAATTTAGGTTGCCAACCATTAAATTAAGAAGCAATCAATTATTTATAAAATGGTGTATTTTATTCAACATAAAATAAATAAAATGTATTGTGCGTGTATATTGCATATAATATGAGAAAGTTTACCGTAGAATAAAGAAAAGCGAAGATTGCATATATGAGCGTTATAATAACAGAAGAACATATACAGAAAGAAATTAGGTACACTAAAGTTATTATGACCCTAGCACTTAGTAGAAGGAAAAACAATTAAGCGTTTACGAATTGATCTAGCGTAAGCGAGTAGCTGAGAGCGCGGCAAAGCGACACAGGTTTCGCGTCCTAAAGCCGGCGGCGGTCTGGCATCGCGCGGCGAGGCGACGACTGTTCAGTGCGCAGGCGCAATGCTTCGAGTCCCGTTATGTTGCGCGGTTGCATTGTGCGCGCCCGAATCTGAACTCCGTCAAAGCATTCTCGTATCGGTCGCGCCACAAAAACATGAACAAAATGTACATGAATATTATTATTATTCAATATATAGACGTGACCTCCCGAACGCAGTTTAGAAATTATTTTGATTATTATCTTAAAACTATATACTCGTCTAGGAAAAAAATAAGTCCGATTCCATCGTTTGTTTTGCATTTGATTATTCAATGTAAAACATTGATTATTTTCTTCGTATGTACACAAGTTGCGCATAATATTTATTGTAGTGAGGAGCGACGTGCTCTCTCGTGCGGCGGTATGAGGGCAACAAGCGGATGATAATATACAGACATGAGCGCGAGTCCGCGAACGTCATTCAAATTCCTATGAATAATAATTCACGCAGCAAAGTTAAGAATAAATCAATCATCTAGTAATCAGATTAAATTATTAAGTCAGCTCGTGACCATGGTTGGTGCAAGCCAACCGAAACGTCGAGTAAAATAAATAAGGTAAACATTCGCGTTAACACCGCTTTAAATGGATAAATAAGTTTGAAAAACCCCAAATTCTCAAATGTTATAAATTATTAAAATGTACACAAGTCACTTTGATTCCTTAACTATAAAATGAGTCATTCTTTTTTGTATTTATATCAGTTGAAAACTCATAGTTGTGGGAACACCACATGTCGTTTTTCATAATATTAGTGATCATCCAGATTGGTTTGGAACTACACAGTAACTTAAACTTAATCTTTATGCATCAATAGTTTTGTTTTTGCTCTTCGTAAATTAACCAATATATTGAATCATCAGACAGCATTACTGGTATACCATGCTTATGTAGACTTCTCTTTAAGATACGGAATAATATTCTGGGGCATCGCAACTAACAAAGAAATCATTTTTAAAATTAAAAACAATGTGTGACAGCAATATATCATATAAAGTCTAATAGTTACCTACTGTACTCCAGAAATGGTAAATCATAGAGATTTGTTTATTTTTGAGATGTTATTTTTGTTACCTATGTTCAGCAAATAAACTTCATTTCATCGGATAGTGTTTGTTCGTCTACTCCAATTTTTCCATAAATTAATATATCAAATAAACAATCCACTTATCACCTTATTACTTATCACCAGTGGATTGTCTGCATAAACAACGACTTTTGACCTTTCTATTGTTTGCTGGGATGTATTGTATACATGTACATCCCCAAAAGTATGTTAAAAAAAGTTAAAATGTTAAAAAGCATTAAGTGTGGCGTGTGGTGTCGGCCAGTTTTAGAATAGCACCACCCTATCTATTCTGGTGGGTGTCGTAAAAGGCGACTAAGGGATAACAATTGCTGTGTGCGAAGCGTCAAATTTGACAGCTCCGTGCACCACCACGTGTCTAGGAAGGGAACCATAATCAATTTTATAATTTATCCCGTGCATTTGGTCGCAGGCGGTCCGTTCTACAGCCACGCGTGCCACGTGATCAACTTCATGCCAGAGACCGTGGAACACCGCGCTATGCGCATGCGCAACATGGACAGGGACGGACAGGTAAACGTATAAAAAAAACATATTTAATATATTTTTTGTTGAAATAAGCCGACAGACAGTTCACCTGGTGGTAAGTGGATACTGTCGCCCCGCGATATCTGCGATCCTGCCAACATCAGTTGAGAATGATAAACGTTGGTACGCACCCGGATACAGCCTACATTTGGAAATATATGAATGGATTTCGAGAAGGGGTTGGCAAAAAGTAGGAAGGATGGGATGGGAATGGACTCTGGCATATCTCACTCACTACCGAAAAACGTTAGTGTATTAGGAAAATAGGATAAAGTAGGAAATGCACTACATTTCAAGGTAACGTATTCTGTGGGAGAGGGTAACGTGGCCATTCGAGTACGCTCAGCGGCTGTGGGAATGCAGCATGCACTCTCCCCCTACCAAACTTTAGCACTCCCCAGGATACGCTGTTTACCTTTGAAGTTTTAGGGATGAATTAAGAAAAATGGGGTTAAGAAAAAGAGGAATGGGAATATAATGAGACGAGTTTTCGTCATCCCTCTGGGATCTGGGAGTGGGATCTGATTGATGTCAAGAGTATAATGGAATAAGGAGTACGAGTGCTGTTAAGTTACCAATAAGAATTGATTTGCTTACACCTCCATAGAAGGCGTTGTGCACTCTGTCTAGTTGGCGGTGTTAAGATTCTCCGCCAAAACATGACCCGCGGTGAATGTTTAAAATTAAAAGCTTTTGTCCTGAGCAAGGTGTTTTCTTTGGAGCTTCCATAAACACCTTGCAGACTCCTCGGGGCTTTTTTGGAAATCTGTACTAGTGCATTCTGGCATATCTCATTGCTGGAGCACATGCATACATTGGGAGAATACGATAGTATGGGAAATGTAATGCATTTAAATAAAGGATAAACAGAAGTCTTTAATTGAACTAAGGACAAAATATAAAATAATAAATCAATAACAATGATAATGGGTTTTGCACGCCTTGATACAGAACATATTAATAGGAAGATATCTATCTTGATATGGAAGCAAATAAAGGATTTGATAATAAATAACTATCATCATGGATCATGTCAGTTCAGTATTCTCCCCAGGTGGACATGTTAACCGAAATTAAATCGGAAGACAGCGGCGTGATATCAGTGCGTTCCACTGAATCCACGGTGTTCCCGCACATGGTGAGGCCGCCGGCCTCCTACAAGGACATGCCCACACAGCTACCCGCGTTTTTGTTTACCGCACAACCGAAGGTAAGTGTAGAACTGGTACTTTGGAAGTTAATTGCATTTTGGAAATTAAATAAGAAGACTGATATCAGTGCGTTCCACTCAATCGAAGAAGTTCCCGCACATGCAGAGGCCGCCGACGGTCTTCTACAAAGACATGCCCACACTACTACCCGCGTTTTTGTTTACAGCACAACCTAAGGTAAATGACCAAATTGTAGTTTGGAAATAAAATCCGAAGACAAGCGACGTGATATCAGTGCGCTCCACTGACTTGGAATAACAATCAGAATAGTTTATTGTATACTATAATTACCAGTGATCGGAATAAGTAGGGCTAATTTACCTAAAGTTGGCGAGAAGGTATAAGTATATAGTTGTTAAAACCACTAAATATATTTATTTATTTTTATCGAATCCCGTGATCTCGGAATACTTAGTACATATGAAATTACTCGCATTGGTGGATACCTATTGTGTAAAATGTTGAGTACGTAATTGATTAGTCATATATTGTTAACCATAAAATCATCCATTCCTGCATAATATAATTTCCAGAAACATACTAACTCCCATATGGTCTAGTTAGTGGCTAGGGTGCCTGGCTTTCACCCAGGAGCCTCGGCTTCCATTCCGGTACGGGAAAAAATATCCAAATATCAAAAAATAGTGACAAAAAAGTAACAAATATATTTTTTTTTCGATATTTAGAATGTATTTAATCATTGTTATTAAATTTTTTGTGAGTAAAAATGTTGGCTACATTTGATGCGATGTCAATCTTGAGAGTGGCTTTATCGGTTTCTCTTAGCGTTACGTAATAAATTTGCTTAGCTATTCGTTGATATGTTAAATTATTACACAAATCCTTTTCGCATTTATATTAATATTAGTTTTCGAATTATGATAAAAACTATAATAAGCTGCATATAAATTATTATGTTTTGTCTTTATAGAAACAAATACTTAATTATAATTTATTAAATGAAATTATTAATGAATTTATTTCTTCATTTACTTTCCTAAATAAAATCTTTACCAGTGTAAAATAAAAATAATGTTCTATGTTTTCATAACAAAAATTCATGTTATGTGAATATTATGAAGTATTTCCAATGTAGCAAACATTTTTCCGTAGGAAGGGAAAGTTATTAAATCACATAATTAAATACTAATATAATAAATCTATATGCCAATTTCACTAATATTTTTATATTATGGGTATATTAATATATCGTATATTATAAATATATTATTGATAAAGAATAATGATACACAGTAAGTCATCCAAAGTATTAACATAGGTACGAGTGAAATGTCAGCGCCATATAAAGTTGCCTATAGAAGATATATTCATATAGACATAGACCTTTAAGATTGTACTTTAATTTTGTGATGTTACTAGTGTTGTAAAAATGAGCGCGTTCGAGCGCTAAGTGGACGCTAATTAACTTTTAGGACTCGCGTTAAAGCTTGGAGCGTTATAGTCCAAATTTCGTTTGATTTGATAACCTCTGTAATTAAAAGCTCGAGTCTATAGCGGTTAAGGTTATGGTTCAGTAGCAACTAACATAGCGCGCCCGCGCTCGAGCGCTGAAGCGTTCAGGGCACGTTTTAACAACACTAGATGTTACAGTTGAAAATTTAATGTACTTTTTACAAACGAATTGATAACGCTCTTTTATTGAAATCGACGAATTTTTACATTGCTACTTGTGTAATTTGTGCAGAGTTCCAAAACATAGTGTATCCTTGTCTATCTTCATAATACCAAAGAGATGTAGCACGAATTAGGACAAGATAAATAGGCGTTTCTTAGGTCATCCTTGGCCTAGAATAGACCAAGCGTAAACACTCGATTAGCCTTTATGCAGACCGCATAATGTGCTATGGGACACGACTCTGACTAATCCCAAGGCCAAGAAAATCCGGGCCTTAGTTTCGTAAAGAGGTATTATCACATGTTTTGGAACTCTGCCTTGATATTCTTTTTTCTTGTCATATAGGTACTAGCACCAACTCGCCTGTCATTTGCGACATCTCGGTCGCACGCGTACCATGAAACACGGCACAGGCACGCTGAATGCGCGGAGGGAGCTGAAACTCTATCGCGACTAGTCACATCTGCTAGGCCGCCTTGTGGATGGGCTTTCCTGCAAGTGCCAGGTACTTTATTGTCGTTAGTGATACTTAGACTGTAATAAGCTAATAAGTGATATCTAGATTGCATAAAAACATGTATTAAAACGGATTATATGTAGGTATATATTTTTGTGACTGAACCATATTTTTGTGAAAAAGATATTAAAACGTCGGCTCAAGTGTATCAAGATACGATTCTTGAGGTCGTGAAGCCTTTTAACAACACCTCGTTCCATAACCAAGAATGGTTCTTTCAACAAGATTCAGCGCCGGCTCATAAGGGTCGTTCAACACAGGCGTGCCTAGAAAGGTATATTCCCGACTTCATTAGATCTGAAGACTAGCCGTCATCTAGTCCCCATCTAAATCCGCTCGATTATGGTCTGTTTTAGAAAGCATGGCATGCTCTAAACACTATGATAGTATTGAGTCCCTAAAATTTTGCATAAGGGTGGCAGTTGCCAGTTTTCCCATGGACAGGGTGCGTGTTTCAATCGATAACTGGCCACAACGTTTGAAAGATTATATAATAGTAAATGTGACCATTTCGTATAAACGGTATATTTTTAAAATGCTTATCTATTTATTTCTAAAATAAACACAAATTCTTCCAATAAAATGATAATGTAAAAATAAAAATATGAACGTTTTCCTTGTAACAATATTTATAGCTAGACTAGGTATAAGAATAATAAATGTATCATTCGTCTAGTAAGCACGTGCTATACAATATCATTTGTCTAAGCTGACTATGTTTCAGATCATTGGGAATACATTAAACTGGCGGTTTTTGACGTTAACTCGCCTATCAAGTTTCGTAAATATTGGTAGTGGCGTGTAAACAAATTATTAGGTATCCTAATGAGTTCGCGGCCTTTTTATAGTGAAAATAATAAAGAGTGTTTTGTATTACATAAATATTTATTGAACCGAATATTGTCCATTTAATTCGTTTATCTTTCGCCATTTTTCTGACAGAGCCATTATCCCATCGATATAATATTTTTGGGGTTTCTGAACTTAAAACTGATTTACATGGTTTATACAGGATTCTCTTGAATGTAATTTTACTCTATTTAGAGAATTTTGTGAAGAACGGAATAAATAATAATCCGAAGGTAGCGTCTGAACTGTATGGAGGATGCATTAAAGCTTCCCAGCCAAGGTCCATCAATTTTTGTTTAGTCATCATGTATGCGGTCGAGCATTGTCGTGATGGAAAACTTCACCTTTTCTATTCATTAATTCTTTACGTTTTTCTTCAAGTGCTTTTTTCAATTTTACTAATTGCTTAATTTTGACAGTAGACATCAGAATTAATCGTTCGCCCATGTGGTAAAAGCTCGTAATACACAAAAAATTACATTTTAATGTATTGTATAATTCATTGGATATGATATACAATATGTTTTTTTTTCTGATTCACATTACAATCGGAGACACGGATGTTGGGGTCTGAGTGAAGTGGTGGGGATAAGAACGCGCATGTACACTTGGAAACAAAATTGTTTATTTACACTTGTACAATAGCCCAGTTACGCGTTTTCATTTTCGTATTTTCTCCCCTACAACCCCTGTTGACCCTCACCGTCTCCACACTATAGATTTTATATACTCGTAGGTACAATTATGTTTACCTATATTCTTATGTGACTTTGTTGTCGATGCAAAGGGATTATACACTCAGTCACTAGCATTCCTCTACTGGAACGGTTGCATTAATAACATCTCGTAGAGAACATGTCACTTGTCCGTACACATATTTGGCTTTCTTTACATTCTCTCAAAAGGACCAACATATACAATTCTTTGATTACAACTACTATAAAAGTTAAACTTGTTATGGTCATTCTAGAAAGAACATTTAAGAATACACAGCCATTGATTTTTATCGATAAAATTTGAAACGGCTTTCACACACTGCAATGGTAAATTGATTTAACTGTGTTAATTTACATGGGTGCGTGAGCGCTCGATGAAAAACATAGAAGATAAAAATGCATTTTTTCAGACAAAAATCAATTAGTAAGCGACGCCGGCAAGCTGACCGTGTTGGACTCTCTACTGAAGAGGTTGAAAGAGCGAGGACACAGAGTTCTCATTTACAGTCAGATGACCAAGATGATTGATTTGTTAGAGGTATGTATGATTTGATCGATTATGTGTACTCTGATATGTATACTTTTAATTTGATGGAATTCTGACCCTTCTTGGTGTTACCAGACGACAAAAATGTTCCCACACAAAAGGTAGGCAGTTCCAATAAAATAAAAAATAATCTGCTGATTTTCAAAGTTAAAATATGTAAAATCGTATTTTTTTACAAAATTACGTATTTTTCAATTTCTACAAAATTATCTAATTTTTAAAATTTTAAATTAAACATTTTAATAAATATCAATGTTTTTTCTTCGGAATGGCTAAATTCTTGTGGCCCTAATGTCCTTTCCAACGTCACCGTACAATCCGGACATGTATGGTTTAGGGCGAGCGCAGAAGGTGCTCAGCCAGGAGCAAAGAGTGTCTGCAGCAACAAGCCTAAGGGCTCCCCCGCCGGTAGACCGGCGAAAGGACCGGACCGAAATCCGTTCCTTAGGGCGTTGCTTTTTTGGTACTACGGTATCGTGAGTCGGTGAGAAGCGCCCAGGCACGTGCCGATACCTGGTAAAAGTATTGGTTGAAGGCCGGTGTGTGTTCACGGAGTAGCGAGGGTGACGTCATCGTCTTCGCCGGTGGCTATGTGTGGTCTGTGAGTGGAGTGTAAGAACCACATTGGCAGCAGTAATTGAGTCGTTGGGGTCGTCTAAGACGTGCCAAGGACGACGGCGACGACGGCAACGGGGAGGGCTCATTTCTACGGGGACATAAGTTAGACTGTGGGTAGCCACGGCTTTACGCACGAATCTATTTTGGAGGGTTTGTATTATTTTAATGTTAGATACGGCCACCAATTGTGTCTGTCTTACAGTGTGTTTAGTATGTATCTATTTTGTTTTTGTTTGTTGTGTACGCAATAAAGAGTATTATTATGTAACATTTCATGTCACATCCAGAATCGTGAGCAAAATTCATGGTTTCAGGGACTGATTGTTTACACTATAGTGCATGTTATAATTTTTTTAAATTGATTGGTAATACCATCTTCGATTTTTTTTATATGTAGTTTTTTTTAATTCCATTTGTAGGAGTACATGTGGCACCGCAAACACAAATACATGCGGTTAGACGGTTCTAGCAAGATTTCGGCACGACGGGACATGGTCGCTGATTTTCAGGTATTATAGCACATTTACTAGCAACCATAAAGAGAAAGCCTATAATCATAATAATAGGTATAATTTCTACACCCCTACAATAAACCAACCTGAATTATAAAAGTCTGTTGCTGCTCATAACTAACAACAATTTTATCAATATTTTATTATTATTATTATTTAATTCTCGATTATGTGGGTTTTTTCACTATGTTTTCTTTCATTGCCGAGCTAGTGATAGTTTTTAAAAATCCATACTTTAGTCGAAACGCAATGGGTATGGATTGAAGGTTTGAACACACGACCACACAAATGTGAGCCGAGAATAAATACCCCCTTAGACCAGGGATGCTCAAACTTATACTATCGGCGATCTACAGCAAAAAAATTGGGCGGTAAAAAAGGCAAAGTTTTATTGAAGGACCTATGAATTGAAGGAATTGAATTGTACCTACATACAAATTTATAAATAGTCCCATGGTGCTATAAACTGTTGCTATATAATAAGTGCGTTCAAAATCGTGTTCGGTGAAATGGTAAAAAATTGGTGGTAATATGAAATAGTATTAAGTCCTTACCTATGAAATTGCCGTTTGTTCATAGTGGCCACTTTGTACTTAGCTATCTTGCGGTTGGCTTGGAATTCCAATTCAAATTAATTTCAATGTGTAGCTATGACATTCCAAAATCTGTTAGTCATTTGTTTTTCCGTCAAACGTCAATATATATGTATATATATTGTTGTCAGGCGCGTGCCGACATCTTTGTGTTTCTACTGTCTACTCGAGCTGGTGGACTTGGTATCAACTTGACTGCCGCCGACACTGTAAGTAATACCCTAGTGCAGTAATTCCCAAGGTGTGCTTATCGGCTCCCTGGGGAGCCGTGATTTCCTCACAGGGGAGCCGCCAAATATTATTTTATTTATTAATTTTACTTTATTTCGGAAACAAGTAGCCAGTGTTGTTATAATAAATAGAAATTATGAACAGGTAATATGACCCAGATGTTCCAATGCAAAACAAATTAAATTGTATCAGTAATAGCCTAATAGCTATTCTTGTTTTTTGTTGCTGTTTCGAGAGTTTGCGCTGCAACTCTCCCCGCCTCTCGCAGCTCGAGCGCGTGGATGTGTATAATAATTAAGCGTGTGTGCGTATCGTACGGCGCGGCTATGTGTATTCCATTCAACTATTGATTCTGCAAATTATTATCTACTAGCTGTACCCAGCATGCGTTGTATGCCCGGCAATTTTTTGCACATAATATATAGCCTATGTCCATCTGGAATAATGTACCTTTCCAATAGTGAAAGAATTTTTGAAGTGGTTCCGGAGATTACCCTCTACATACACAAATTCACAAAATTCGCACTCTCTATTATATTAGTATAGATTGTAGAGTACACATGGTTTTCATTTGTTTCGATTCTTTGCGGTGTTATTTCCATATTTTGACTCTGGCTTATTTTACTGAGCCAGTTTCTATCTCAAATATTGACCTAATATAAAGGTTAATTTAAGGTATTCAATTCCGTGGTATTTTTATGTAATCTTGAAAAGACATCAAAGATTTGATATTTATTTATTTTGTTCACCAATAAAGTACACACATACATTAATTAAATACATAGAAATAAGACATCGTCAAGTATGCATTTCAATTACAGGTGTACTCATAAAACACTTACAGACACAAAAAGGAGAAAAAATTATTAAAATTAATAGGAACATATATATAGTCGCGGTCAACTAATTAAGGACACTAAATGAGTAGGTATAGTTTTTCTTCTAGTCCGTGTAACTTTTCTATTCATGGGATTTTGTTATTTATGTTAATGTTGACATGTACATACACTAATATATTAAATATAAGTATAGTATGACTGGGAAATAGCTGTATTAAAATATTTATTTTACGGAAACTTGAAACATAACTGTTTCTTGGGTACTATTTGATTGCTGGACAACTAATATAATTACAGCCACAAACTTGTCTTCGTTTGTGGGAACATTTCGCATTGCCTTTACCTCCTTTCCAGTCCAGCAATTTAAATGCGCGTATTTGAACAGTTTCGGACATAGGTATTATATCTCACCCCTCGCAGCAGCTGGAGCAGCCTGGTCTGCTGGTCTTCGACTCGGAACTGTCATGCTCGCAGTGTTATTCGGACATCTCAGATGTTATTTACCTTCGCATTGGAATTACATTTGACCATGTAGGTACGCGTTGAATTGATTCTTTTTAAAAGTCGATTAAAATTATAAAATTCATGTTTATCGCTAATTACACCTACACGGGCTATCCAAATTTATATCAGTTTATGTGTATTGGAAAGATTAAAATAATTTGAGTAAATATCGGTTTTCGGTAATACTTTTCCGACGAAACGACGAATTTACTTTGGTTGGTTACTTTTGATATATTACTAAATGGGACGGGACTGCTTTTTAAAAGAGTATTTTACATAAAGTAGTTTCAAGTAAAGATGTTCCTTTCAATAATTTTCTATTTCAAAGATTGCATGTTTCCAATTTCACAAATTGTATTTTCATATTTATTAACAATGTTATTAAAAATATAAAGGAGAGGGGTGGGGGAGAACTCCTTAAGAGCTTTTTATTGTCTTATGTTATAAGCTATCATAGAATCATTACTGTGTCTATTCATTAAAATTGTTTTTTATTCCGTTGCTAGCAAAATCATCAATATAATAAATAACAAAAGTTTAAGAATCATCAATGTTAATATTTTTATGATTTTTAATGAAGGCGACTCTCCTTTCTTTCCTATAAGATTGTTCCTATACCCATAGGAACAATCTGCCGTATTTAAAAAGAATGATGTCAGCGCCAGTCGAAAAGAAGATTTCGATATTTTCTGTACGCTTTATAGAAGAAAGTGGTTAGAGAAAAGTTGTAGAGCCTTACAAGGCCTATCCAACAGCATAGATGCGAGTAACGACTATAGTTTGGGTGTATAGATGTGATTTTTCTGGATTTTTTTTTTAAAGTTTACACTTCTAAGTAATTTTGGTACCTACTACGAACTGATTTAGTTCATTTTCGAACTTAACCTGAACTGTTTTTCTGCCAAATTTCATTTTAATCCGTTAAGAAATGCGCTCTATAGGTTTTCGAAATCTACCTAATATCGATATCCCAGTACATCACTAATTCTGCTGCAATATGAATATAGTCAAGGACTATGGGTCTCCACTTCGGTAACGTAGTGAGATCATCTGCCCCGCTGATATGTGAGAGAAAGGGACAGTTGCATTTCGAGCTGATTACACCTAAAAAAAATAGAGGAAATCGGGATTTCGAATTCCCCTGTTTCCTCCTCCAAAAACGGATCGATTTTAATTTTTTCTCTGATTTGCATTAAATAATTCTCCATGTCGGTGCGTTTTGTTTTTTTAAATACTAGTTGTTAAATTTGCACACTGCGCTTCTTTTTTTTGCAGCGTTTTTAACGCTGCAGTTTTTTCTACTTCTAGTTCCTATAAGAAACAACTAATCACAAAACCAAAACTTAGGGACATGCGTATGGTAGATATATATCTATAACATATTAAGAAATCGTGGCGCTATTTATTGCCAGAATTCAGGGAGAAAACAGGGGAATAAGTTTGTATGGACAAGACGCTGCTGTCTCTGCTGTGCTGTATGGCTCTGCTGTGCTTCCTCTTAAAAGGAAAGAGAACGTTGCTCGGAGGACATTGGCGATATACGCTGGGTTGATAAAAGTAAATACGGTTTTAAAAATATCACATCGTAATCAGCCCTTATTTCGTCCAGTATTGTGTTGTGCATGAGGGATGTGAAGAGGGCTATATGTGCAAATAAAGCGTGAATGAAATTCAGTACCATCACCAATGTTTACTGTTTACTATGCATACCTAATCTTAAATTAAATTGTAAACTTATTTAAAAGTTTAAATTAAAATAAAAGTTACAACTAGCACGGTTAAATTTACTCATCATACGTTTGATGTAAAAAATTGTTCATCGCCTAACGTTTTACTATGGGCAATGCGATAAGGCCTTATAACTAGAAGTATTTGTAGAAAGCCATTTTTCTAAGTGGCAATATTTTTATTCCAATAAAATAAATCTTCACTTGCAGGTGATATTCTACGACTCGGACTGGAACCCCACTGTGGACCAGCAAGCGATGGACCGAGCTCACCGACTGGGCCAAACCAAACAGGTGACTGTGTACAGGCTCATATGTAAGGGCACCATTGAGGAGAGGATCATGCAGCGCGCTAGAGAGAAGAGCGAGGTCAGTTGATAGACTATTTATTTATTATACAGAGAAATAAAAACCACTAATTATTATGAAGATATTTGCGAAACTTTTTATTTAGAACTAGCGGTGCCAACGAATTCGTTCGCGTGAATTAGTGATTCCCGTGGAAACTGTATAATCGATCTGAATAATAATAAGCACCTTAAATGTTAACCCAACATATAAGGTATAATCATAACTATATCAAACTTTATTAAAATCCATCCAGTAGATTTTGCGCGATGCGCATTCAGAAAGAGAGAGACAATAATTTCAAAAAACTGTAGTTTTATGCTCTCTGTCGTACTTTATATTGTAATCACTTTTTTCGAAAAATAATTCATATATAACAGACACGGCTCCGTTACGATTTTATTATATGTATAGATAACATAAGGTACATTACAGTTTATAAAAATAAATGCTACTTTATAACGATTTCTCTAAAAAATCCACAGCATATCTGCTTAGCACCCGCTCATAAACTATGTATAGACATAGTCATTTATTATATGTAAATTATTATATGTATTATATATATGTAAATTTATTATATGTATTATATATGCCTTGTTTATTTACAAATAAATAACGCTACAATCAATTGCCTACGCTAGGATTCCCTGCCTCGGGGTCCAGAGACACCCACAAAGACAAACACTACACGTGCAACACCCAGACCCGAACAAACATCTGTTTAAACAAATGATTGTCCGACCGGGAATCGAACCCGGGTCCTATTGCACAGCAGGCAGGGGGACTACCAACTGCGCTAATTGGTCGTATAATTTATTTATTTATTTACACTTTCGAAATAAAACTTCTAAAAAAAGATTCACAAACATCTTATTCAAAATGGAGTAGTTGTCTTTATTTTTCTGTATGTATTTTAATATTTCACACTTACTATCAACTTATTTGTTTGTTCATATTATCCGTTGGCCAGGGCCGTATTTAGACAAGTGGGGATCCATGACACTTTTGGGTAACTATTTTTTTTATGGACGAATGCGGCAGAATACAGTCCACCTGATGGTAAGTGGATACTGTCCCTCATACACATCCGCCATACATGCCAATATCAGTCCACAACGACAAACGTTGTCACGCCCTCGGATGCGCTGCCTACCTTTGCAGATTAAGGAATGGATTGGGAAAATGGGGAGGGATAGGATAGGATGGGATTGGGCTCTGGGAATGGACATCTCACTCACTACCGAAATACATACGTACATTAGGGAAATAAGATAAAGTGAGAAATTGCAGTACATTTCAAGGTAGTCTTCTGTGAGAGAGGGGTAACGTGACCAGTTGAGCGCGCCCAGCGGCTGTTGGATTGCAGCGTGCACTCTCGCCGTCATTTTGGTTTGGCTTATCAGTAGGAATAAAAAAAATTTTAATGACAAATGGAATTTTAATTTAGAAAGTTGCATATAAATGATGCCTACATATTAAAAAGAAATGTCACAGGAGATACTCATCTTGATTTTTGATTTGCAAAATCATCAATTACTCCTTTAGCTCATTTTTTATTCTTTTCAATTTCGAGAAAGAACGTTCTCCACTGCAGTTTGTTATCATCATAGATAAAAGGATTCTAAGAGCTACTCGTACATCTCTACATTTGGAAACGTGTCTTCGATTTTGTATACTCGCATAAAATGATACAGTTCTGAAATACTAATAGTTCCTCGTTCGTCGTTCTGTCAGGCTGTGTACCGGCAACGATTTTTTTTATCTAACTTTAATTACCAGAAAATATTTCAACCACTAGTTTTGTTTTACTATCGCAGAGAGGCCCCTGGGTTGCGGGGCCCAGCGGGATCATGCGTAAAGATGATTCTGACGTCGGCAATTTGAATTTTTTAAGTTTGCCTTAAAGTTTATCGCCAAAAACTGGTAAATGGCTCATGTTTTCAACTTACGATTCTTAATTTATTGTTTGTAATGGCCTTCGTAAATATAACAAAGCAAATATGAAAAAACAACTTCGTAAATAAATTAATTCGTAACAAATTCGTGAACTTCGTACAAGTAAATCTACGGGTCGGGTCAATTCAAGCAGTATTGACCTCCCCGTAGATTGCTTTGTAATTAAAAATTATTTTGTAAAGTTGTTTTGTAAGCAATGTGCTTATATTATATAAACTTTATTTGCAGATACAAAGAATGGTCATAAGTGGTGGTAACTTCAAACCGGATACATTGAAGCCGAAGGAAGTAGTCTCATTGCTATTGGACGATGAAGAAATTGAACTCAAATGTAAATAAAAACACTGATATTTTTTTACATTACGTTACTCTTTGTGTAATTTAAATATAATTTTTATCAATTTGTAGATCGTCAAAAATCCGAAGAGAAAAAGATTGAGGAAAAAGAACGAAAGAGAAAAATAGGACTTCTACCTGCTGTAAGTGCATTTTTATTGTAAATAAATGCGAAGACAATTTTTTTCACATTAAACTTATGATCCTATGTAAATTTAAGTGTTAGTTTTAATTTTTATTTTCATTTAACTCTTCAAATAACTAAATTTTACTTTGGATTGGGAAAACATAGTAAACGGTGAACGTTGTTGACATTATTGAATTTCATTTACGCTTTTAACACTGTTGATTGCGACATATTAGATATAGGGTGTCCCAGATTGAGCGCCGGATTTAAATTTCGCGCTATTTTTTTTGTTTGGCGGTTGACAAGTGGTCGGTTTATGGATGTGTGACAGTTGCAATTAGTCAACATGGAACGCTACACAAAAGAGCAACACAGTATAAATTTTAGAGCAGTATGAAGTGGACCATCATTTTGGCGAAAAAACATCTTTAGAGACGAGGCCCATTTCCACCTTGACGGATACGTCAATAATCAAAATTGTCGTATCTGAGGTTTGGAGAATCCTCATGAAATTCATGAAAAACGGATGCATCTTCAAAGAGTTAGTTTGGTGTGGCTTTTGGTTCGGCGGGATCATAGTTTTTAGGTAGGCACAGAGACAGATGGGAACATGCAACATGATTATGTTACATGCAATTGGAAGGTATGGACCTCTATCAACTGTTCCAACAGGACGGTGCCACATGTCACACAGCCGGAAAACAAATACTTTTTTATCTGAATTAAATCCGGCGCTCAACCTGGGACACACTTTATATTCTTAGTATTTTTATCGGCTGATTCGACGTATTTTAATACCAAAAATAGTTTTTTTCGCATATTGACAGACAGATTCTCTTAGAGATAGAGCAAGTAGAATTAATTTGAATCCCTCAGAGTTGACACATTGTTAGTTTATAGTGATTTGTGCATTAAAATAACGTAACCTAAACCTAACCCGATTTTTTTTGTTTACGACTGTATTCTGTCTATTTGAGCGTCTGTCCTTATGCGAATAAACTGGAAAATCTGCTAGTGGTAAAGCTAGTAAAGTTCTCCATTGTTCGTCACAGCAACCGGCAGTAATAGAGCCGAAGCGATCCCGTGAGTCGTCGGAGCCCGGCAGTCCGTTACAAGTAGACGATGAAGGAGACAATTTAGTTGTGGACGTGTCGCCGCAACACACGCCCATACGTGAGTTTTATTTATAATTAGCGATACCCGCGACTTTGTACGCGTGGTCTTTAGAGAGCATATGGTTACTTTTCAACGATTCATGCGGGAACTTATAACTAGGGTTATGGATTCGGATATGGATATATTGTACAGATATATTGATTGATTGATTGATCTTTTTAAACAAATATTTCATCTACAGACACGGCTCTCTTGCGATTTTATTATATGTATAGAAGAGGTTGCAAACGAGCAAGGTACGGGATGGTAAATAGTCACCGTCGGCCATGTTATTTTGATATATTGGTTATTTAACAAAACAGTACCATTTGTATACAACCTTTCATTCAGCAAATATATTTAAGTTAAAAAAAATGGACACGAAATTGCAAGAGAGATCCTTCACAGCTCTCCCGAAGAGCTTTGTGTTTGCGGCGTAAAGTGTGTTGAAGACCTCACAGTACGTACTTGTATACGTATTTGACACGTAGTTGTGTTAATAAAGGTCATACCGTCTCTCCCTCATTTTGGCTCATAGTTCAGAATGGTACAGACGAAATGGTTAAAAAAATAGGTATTAAATATATTGACTATACCTATGCATAAAATAATATAAATATAATACTTATTATACGTTCATATAATATAAATATAGAGAAAAAGGAGGAAGATATAATTAGCTCTGTAGATTTATTCTCTGAAATAATTTAAATTTTCGCTGGAACAGTTTTATGAAATTAGTTGACCTATTTCAAGTTTTGCATTATTTTGTTAACAATAAAAAGCTATAATCTAAAAAGCTTATGTTCTTTCCCCAGCATTCAGTGGCCCCACTCGTCAATCTTCCCCCTGGGGGTTGAGGTCTCGAGGGTCCCGTCGCGGGCGACCGCGTGGTTCTCGGCACGCATTCTCGCGACGCGACGTCGCACCGCCGACTAACAGCGATAATGCACAAGCGCTCGCCGCAGGTAAGACTATTGATAGATTTATTTTTTAAACATTTTCTTTTATATACAATGTGTCAGTCAGCGTTTGGTCACGGTCGGAAGTACGTAGATGGCCAACTAGAATTATTAATTGGGTAAAATGGCTGATTTCATAGATAAGTTAATCTCATAGAAGACTGTCGACAATTATGTCGATATTATATTTTTGGATATTTTTATAATTTCTTAAACTGTATAATTTTATAATTTCTTTCTAGCATCTTAATTTTAAGTATAGTCTGAATAAGCTTTACAGTAAATCGTAACCAACTCTTTTATCACCTCCTCATGCACATTGTTTTGTGCCTGAGTATATGGCCTTAAAACGCCACGCTAGCCAAGTGGGTTGGCGAATACACTCATATGGAGTTTCTGTAATTCCTCAGGCTTTTACGACACACGGGAAGAGATGGGGGTGGTGCTATTGTAAAGTTGGCTAACACCACACGACTGCTTATCTTTTTTATTTTATTTATGTACGAAGACGGCAGACGAGCATACAGTCCACCTGATGGTAAGTGGTACTGTCGCCCATGGACATCCGCGATACATGCCAACATCAGTTCAAAATGACAAACGCTGGCACGCCCCGGATGCGCTGCCTCCTACCTTTGGAGCTATAGGAATGGATTTAGAGAAAGGGTTGGGAAAATGGGGAAGGATAGTATGGAAATGGGCTCTAGCACATCTCACTCACTACCGAAACACGTACGTACATTAGGGAAATAAGATAAAGTGGGAAATGCAGTACATTTCAAGGTAGTCTTCTGTGAGAGAGGGGTAACGTGGCCAGTCGAGCGCGCCCAGCGGCTATTGGATTGCAGTGTGCACTTTCCCCCTCAAAATTGTAAAAGTAATTGTAAAGTTGTGTGCTCTTTTGCATCCACTGCTGCATATAGATTGATTAATATCAGTTTATAACATCCCATTACATGGAACAGACCTACCCTAGTGAATTACTATGAGTTTCGAGCTATAAATCCACCACGCGGGTCCAATGCGGATTGCGGTTATGCAATCCAATGCGAGTGTCACAATGTTTTCCCTCACCACCGAGCTTGAGATAATTTTAAAAATGTATTAAATTAGTTGGATATAGGTCTCTTCCAAATGTTTTCAAATGAGGTTGACTATGATAGGGGACTACACGTCCCCAGCACTCAAGTCTATCAATCATAAAAATATTGTACAAAAAATTAAGAACAATAATTATTTGAAAATAAATAAGCGAATGATACGATAGGGATTGTATTCTGTATCTGTATTGTATCGCTTATTGTATTCTGTCATTTATTATTTGTGCACATGTAATAACTAATTGTATGCAAGAAAGAGTATTTATTATTATTATTATTAATGTTTATAATATTAATTCATTGTAATTACTATTCAAATATTACTATTTGGAAGTAAGGACTTTATTTATTTAATAGTTACTGCATATGTGTCAGGCGCAGCACTACTCGAATCTGATGCCCCTCTCGAGTCTCTACCCTCGAGTGAGGCGGCACCGAGTAGCGTCCGAGCGCGTCGCGGGCCGGGCCGACCGCGACTGCGGACCGCGGGCCCACCCCGGCCCTCGCGCCGCCCACGCCGCCCGAGGGAACCTCTACTTGTACCACTGGCACCGCCGCCCTGAGCACACGTGAGACACTTAGCATATTAGTAACAGGCGCAGCGCTGATCGAGTTAGACTCACCGTCCGAGGGAACCGTTGCTGATTGATACCACCAGCACTAACGCACTGAGCTAAGTGAGTTATCTTTATAATATTAGTTAATTCCAGAGTGCCTAGCTACCAGTGAGCCGTCCCAGACTGCGGGCCCATCCAGGCCCTCACGCCGTCCAAGTGAACCGTTACTGATACCACAAGCACTGCCGCAGTAAGTATACGTGAATCGTTTGTATAATATTAGTCAATTCAGGTGCAGCCTTGTTCTAGTCCGACGCGCTGCTCGTATATCTGATATCACTAGCACTACCGTCGTGATCACCATGACTCGTCTGTATAAAATTAGTTAGTCTCCAGCTACGAGTGAGCATGCACAGAGTCCTGCAGTGCGAACACGGCGCGGCTCGGGCCAGCCCAGAGCCCATCTACGCCCTATCGACCGCGCCGCCTGAAAGAACCTATTAAGTATTGATTTATATCTCAATACTCCATTGCATTCCACAAGCTGTTTAGAAATTGATGAACTTAAAAACTATGAGACTATTGTGGACCCCGTGGTGCACAACAATTAGGAGATTGACTCAAATTTAACCTTCAATTAATTAAAGTTGATCAATCAGACCTCAATAAAAATTAAATTAATTAAATAAAATTTCAAATTACTCGTTTTAGTTTTTTTTATAGGGAAGTACGCGGACGAGAAAGCGGCTCAAGTGATGGTAAGTGTGTTACCACAGCCCGTGGACACCTACAACATCAGGAGATAATAATGCGGGTACGCCGCCGACCTTGCAAAATCCTATTCACAGCTTTCTTGAAGAACCCCATATCGTAACGTAAAGGAAATATCTCTTGAGGCTCGCAGTACAAAATGGGTTTTGGACCGAACAGTACGCGACACCTCCGTATCGAGGAAATGCGGATGCACCGCACTTTTGTGACGGGAGGTGCGGTTGTAGAAACTAGAGGTGGGAATTATATACCCAGTGGGAGTTAAATTCAATTCAAATTAACCAATCAAACTAATTCAAATGAACTGATAATAAAAAATAATCAATTAAATCACTTTAAATCCATAAACAAAATCATATGTTTAGCGTCACTGCCGTGAGCACACGTCAGGATCACTTAACAATATTAGTTGACTAAGGCGTAGCGTTGCTGGAGTCTAACTGATCGCTAGAGAGAACGCTGCTGGTATCAATAGCACCAATGTCATGAACACTATTCCAGTCTGATTCTTCGCTTATGAGAACCGCTCCCACTACCACCACCATGAGAACTCTACAAATAAATTTTAACGCAACGTGCCTTGGGTGTCTATCTCTGAGCGAGCGGACTGGTCCGAGGCAACCACTACTGGTACCGCCCAGCGTCACCACCGTGAACACATACACCATTACAATACTTGATAGAAAACGAGTAATAATCTTATTAATAATATTTTTGAAATTTCACTTTCTTACACTTTCGTATGTACCTTTTGTACAATATTTTAATGTGATTGTCAGCTTATAAAGTTCGATTACAAATCACAGGCCTTCCCTAATAATACACTTTAGATGTACAAATGCATCTAAAGATCACATTCTAAAGAAATAAATGATTGTTAAATTTTTTTTTTTCGTATTTTTTTCCAGATTCCGCCACGCGACGCGCGCCATCGCGCGGCGACGTGGTGTACCTCGAAACTATCTAGTGCAATTGTTGTAAATAAATAATTATAATGATGAATTGTTTTTGTATAGTTTGAAACATATCAATTGACCTCTCTGATATTAGCCATATGACTGACGCCATGAGGCATGTTTATACGCCACTGCAATCTACGCACCTTTTTTGCGGAACATTAGTCTGTTCTGATTACAAATGTGAAATATAGAACAGTGATGGGTAATCGAATTAGTCGACGATAGTTCAATTGTTCATTTGTATGTAGACTAATCGACAAGATAAAAAAGTAATCGAATGAATAATCGACCTGATTAACCGATGCATTTATAATATACAATTCACAATTTTAAGACAATACTGCTCCATAACAATTAATTAATGGATATTAATCGACGCACCTCGATTTTCATTCGACTCGATTAATTGACTCATTTGATGCATTCGAATAATCTTGAGCATGCGGATTTCCTTACCGCTGAGCTAATGAGAATTTTTGAAAACTCCGTATTTAAGTTCTTAGCTATTGAGAATTTTAAAGTTTCGCAGTTAACTAGAAACAGTGGTACGGACCAAGGATTTTGAACTCCCCCCCCCCCCCCCCAACCCGTCACGAATAAGAGTCGTGAATTACGTTATCACCACCCAAATAGCGTAATCAGAGCCCCCTCAGCATTCACTGCTCGACCTGGGCCTCTTACACATCGTCCTGACCTTGAAGGATATACGGCTATAATACACCACGCTGGCCAAGCGAGTTGATCAGACCACTCTTTTAGAAATAGCTTCTCCGGGCTTATGGTAGCCGTTTTGTTATCCTTTATGCGCCTTTTATGACGCTCACGGGAAGAAGAGTGGGTGGTGCTATATTTAAACCGGCCCACACCACACGGCTCTAATATTCTCTTTTTATTCAATCTTAAACGGCTTATCACCGCTCTTCAAGGTAGTATCCGAGAGGCCAATGTGTGTATGTCTTCGAAGTTCGAACCGTTCCCGCAGCCGGTAATATGATTCTTCTCGTGATTCCGAATAAATTGACATATTATTATGTTTTTTTTGTATTGTATTTTTTGGTTTTTGGTGTTGGTGAAAATAAAATAAAATGCATTTTAAATATAATATTTGTGAAATTTTCATGTCAATTTTGAATCATGCATTTAGGCTAAGTAGGCCAGTCGGAAAACGGAAACCATATTTTTAGGCTTCAGGTATTGATCGGAAATATTCGGACTCTGTTTGTGTTCGAACAAAAATACAAACTCCGGTTGACCAACGCTTTAAAATTATAAACAAAGAGCTGTACAAATAATTATTTTAGTTATTATTTTCAAAATTGTTAGGTGTTATTAATGTTTAACAGGAATGAATTAAAAATATATGTTATTGTAAATATAATTCATGATTTCCAAAAATAAACAATCATCGATTTGTGAGTCCTAAAAGAATTAAATTTATATTTTTAATGAATTTGTTGTTTTATTTCTCGTTTATTTATTTCTAAATTTCACGCGTTTTCGCTGCCATGAGCCTATACAACTTTGAAAATTAAAAATAATATCAATAGATCTATCGACAGATCAGCCTACAACGTCCCACTGCTATCGAGACCTCAGGTCATCCTTCACGTATACTCAATGCGGATAATAAGTACCTATATACTGTCTACCTGTCTCTACTGCTCCTAAAGCCACTCCTAAACACCATCACCAGACATGATCTTACATTCTTATTATCCAGTTTGTTCAACGTGGCTGGAAGGCGTCCCTCCATTTTCTCCTTGTATTCCTTGTATCGTCTTCTCCTCCATCGGTTATCAATCCAAAAGTATATATGGCCTGTCCTATGCCACATGAGCTATATCGGCCACTTTAAGTCTTTGGCGAATGTCTTCTTATCGTATCTTATCCCGCAATAAGTATATCTACCGTGATCCAAATCGTTGTTACCTACGAAACATTTGTATTTTTTTTATATATCCTGTATTTTTTTAATATTTACATATGTAGTTTTTTTTCTGTTTAAATATTTTGACATTTATTTTATGGTCATATTCCGTAAAATAATACAAATTGTACTCGCTGTTATATTAAACGGCAATTTTATAGGCAATATCTATCTATATACTCAGACGCGAATATAGGATTCCGCTAAGTTGCAATTTCTTTGTAATTTTCCATATCTCAGAAAATTTGTTCTAAGGGGGAAAAAAAAATAATAAAAGTTTAATTTTCCATCCATAAAATTCTTACATTGGATTACTCAGCTATTTATCTATCTCGTAAAAAAATATGAAATAAAAACACATACCTATAAATTTAAATATAAATAAATAAATTAGGGACCCATAAATTAGGGAATAAAAAAATAATACTTTAAAAAAAATATTTAAAATTAATTATTTTTACCCGTACTTATAACTTTTTAATTTTTTTGTTAAAATTTATGATAATGTTTAACTCATGGGGTAATTGCACTCATTGCCTCCCCTCTAAATCCGCCCCTGTATATACTACAGATACTACTTTTGGTTACTAAAAGTTTCTTTTATACGAATGTATAAAGAATACAATTATAAACACTACTAATAGCATATTACTTAAAAAAACTGCCCTATCCACTGTTATACGAGAAGCAGTAACAAATCATCTGCGAGAGGTCTCGTCACGCGCCGATGCTAAACATTCTAATTAGTTACGTGATACGTAACGAGTGCCATTTACGACATATTCCTACACCGTACACCATCTACACTCAACATGGCATTGCATAAAATACTTATATGCCACTCATTAAAACTATAAAAGTAAGATTAAAAGCAATTGGTTTAATGCCATTTATCGTAATTATCACGTACTTTGGTGATTTTGATCGTGCCGTTGCGCGATCAAAATAATCAAACGTTCATCAAATAATTGATGTATCAAAACAAAGTTTATTACGAGCCATTGGAATCACCTCTGTACCATTTACATGAAGTATCCTTCTACTAACATAAATTAAACGGTTAAAATAATTGCTATATTACATAATTAATAGCCTTTAAATTAACCACCTACAAATTACTTTAGTCACAGTGCTCGATTTCTATTCGTATGATATTAACATTATTTTGAATTGTCTACGCGTATTCTATTCCTAATCATTTGATTTTAATCTAATTCTTTAAAAGTTAGTTCATCGTACATGAGTCATCATGGGAATTGTATCTTTCCTCAAACTTTAGCAGACGTGGAACAATTCGCGAGACAACTTCTTAAAATGTGGCCCAAGTCATAAGTAATAATAATAACATAGTAAGATAAATTAAATGAAATTAATATATCTACTTGGTCTATGTGTTTGTATAAAATATGTAATGGTTTTTACTATATTTGTTAAAGTATATGTTTCGTCATTTATAGTCCTCGCAAAATTTGTTGGGCTTTGACCGTGAATGGACCTCAGGAGTCTGCGCATGTCCCTCCTACAATTTCAAACAACACTCAATAAGGCGAGTGTGCGAGTAGGCAGTTATTGTTGCGTCTCGCTCGAACTTGCGAACATATTGTATCCGTCGCATTCCAATCTGCACCACCAAACGGACCTAAAAAACGGACAGACCTGCGCAGATTTGTCACGTGATATCGCAAGATCCCAAGAAGGATATAGTTATTTTTACAAACTTTTGAAGTTTTTTACAGACTAAATAATATAATTTTATTTCGTTAACTAAATATTATTCAATACGTTATTCATTTCCATTCCAGAAACATGAGTTTCTACTTGGACGTCCCGCTTTAAGATAATTTCTATTTAACGTCAATAATAAAATTTTGCATTAGTTATAAAATCATTATTTGAATAACTACTAACGAAACTGCAGCGTCTGTTTGGAACGTCCATAGGTACCTATGTTATGTAGTCATCATACGTATACCTTAACAAAATAAGGCATTTACTTCTATTTTCCGCTCAATTCTTACCTTTTGAGTGCATTTTCAAGAAATGCGTGGTCGCACAGTTGTTTGTCATGCCGTACACATGTGTTTTGTTGAACTGAATATTTGATAGATGCATTATGCGGTATGCACACAATGCTTAGAGCTTTATTCTCTTTTCCGCTCTTTTCTCATTACTTACGATGTCGTTTAAGAAGTGAGCCATTGCACACCTCTGCTTGTCACTCTGCACACACGCTCAGGCGCCGACATTAAACTATCACTGTTTCCGCATCTAATTGTTGACAATGTTAACTAGACTGATTGATGCATAATGCATATGGGAATTTGTCCTAGAGGTGTGGAGATCGGTTGCTGTTGTTCATGTTGTTCTGCGACACACAGCCAAAATTACTAATGTTGTTAGCATGTTCATAGATGCGGTCATGTTCATAGATCCTATTGGTGTCGAGATGTGGAAAGATGGATAATGAGTAGGAAGGATAATGGCATTAAGCAAAGAAAATTTTTTTTTGGAATGGCTAAACTCTTGTCCCTAATGGCCTTTCATGAGTCATGAGTGAATGTATGGTTTAGGGCGAGCGCAGAAGATGCTCAACCAGGAGCCAAGAGTGTGTGCTGCAATGAGTCTAAGGGCTCCCCCGCCGGTAGAGCGAAGGAACGGACCGAAGTCCGTTCCTTAAGGCGTTGCTTTGGGAGGGTACCGCGGGATCGCAAGTCGGTGAGTAGCGCCCAGGCACGTGCCTGGGCACCTGGGCACCGTACCTGGTAAAAATGTTGGTTGAATGCCGGTGTGTGTTCACGGTGTTCTCGTCTCCGCCGGCGGCGACGGTGTATATGTGTGGTCTGTGAGTGTAGTGTAAGAACCGCATTGGCAGCAGTAGTTGAATCGTCGGGGACGCCTAAGACGTGCCGAGAACGACGACGGCAACGGGGAGGGTCATTTCTATCGGGTAGAAATGGATGAAGCCACGGGCTTACGCATAGTAAATTTATTCACTGCCGAAACGCAGTGGTAGGTGTTATTTCAGGGCGACTCCTTATCTTGGACAAGACTATTCTGTCTCGTTCGAAACAACTGTCAGTTTCACTAATACCTGTGATAATGACGGTAATGAAACAGTAGCTTAATGACGTAAGTTAATAGCGAAGCATGTGGCACGTTTCAGTGAACTGAAAGCCGGGGGCAGAATACGAATGAGCGGACTAATGAGATGACCCCGTTAACAGTTCGATCAACACGACACAATGGCACCGGACACATAAGTGTGGATTGCACTTCTGTCTGTAAAGGTGTGGCACATTAACACCCAACACTCAAATTGAAGCAGTTTCCTCGGTTTTTTATTACTTCTAATAAATTACAATCTGATTAATATGCTCGTTTCCGTAACATTCTGCTTATATACTAGCTAAGTTTCTTTATCCGATATTCAATGCGACTCTTGTTAAATCATGTATGCAATTATTATTATTATTTCAATTCCACAGATTTAGTCTGTCTTTTCAACCTTCAGGCACTTTTATTTTAAATCGCACCGTGTCAAACCTGAATGTATAAGCGAAGAATGTGTAAACATTAAACTACAAATATTGGTTAAAAGATTTACAAAATTAAGAAGATATTATGGTTTATAATTCATATCAAAACTTTCCATGGGTTAACCTTCGAACCATCAATAAATATGTTGAGTAGCTATGTAATTATAATTATGCATTAATATCAGTTGAGGCAACTTATCCTTCTTAATGTTTTAATTCTACATTTTTTTAATGTTCAATCATGTTCAAAGGCAGCCAATAAACATAGAAAAGGATATAGAGGAATTGTACACAGCGTGCTGGTATAATAGTTGACGCTGCACCAATGGCCGTTCTATGCAGACGACGGGTATTGCAGATTGCAGCTAAATAGGCCGCGGGGTTAATACTTATGCAATTCACGACTTGTAGTCGTTAATCGGTGTATCTACCCCCGATACTATTATAAGCATGTTCCACACTATATTAGCTCTCAATCCAACCCCGTATCACGTCCGCAGCAGTCGCGAGCGGTCATTATCGCTTACCGTCGCCACATACAAATTGCCGCTACTCGTGAATTCCAACTTTTTCCCCTTAAAGCGCTTAAATGCTTACCATTTACAATTAAAAAAAACAGACTAACATCCAGTCAGTTCTAAGAGTCAATTTGAACATAATTTCAAACTAGTACCTACTATGGTACTGCACAGTATGTGTTCGTGTCTGCGTGTTTCCCTGGACCCATGACATAGGGAATCCTAATTTGGGCCAGCGTGAGGGCGTTATTTTTAGACAGTAGAGATATGTAACGTAAATAAATAGTTATTTCAGCCTCGACCATTGCAACAACAAGTAACTTAGCATAGTAACACTGCGCTACAGCACAGCATTAAGATTCAGGAGCCTTTATTCTGATATTCTATTTTTTTTATATAGGAAGAAGGCGGTAGACGCGCATACAGTCCACCAGGTGGATATTGTAGTTTATGGAAAACGCGGTAGGGGAAGGTAGCCCAAAGCGGGTACGTTAACGTTTGTGGTATGATAAAAAGACTATTTAAGACACATTCATTTTATTTTTTATATATGTATTTAGCATGTATCAGTGACCATTAATCTAAAAATAAACTCAAAAAAATCTTCCAATTTTATGAAAAAACAAGAAAAATTAATAAGCCTCTTTTGACCCGCTTTACCCGATGGAGGTGCCTAAAGCGGGTCTAAGTTTTGGGCAAAGCGGGTCTAATATGGAGATCAATCACTTTATTACGCCAGTAAACTTTATAATTACGTTTACATCAACATTTTATAATCTTCAATAATAAAACAAAGTTCACCTACTAATGTTACATAATCAGACTCTTTCAAATTGCTTTCAACCTTACTCAGCCTTATTAATTTGTTCTTAAACATAATTATATAAAATAAACAAAAAATATTATTCTTGACACATATCTCAGTAGTATGAGCCAATGCCTGAATATGAGGAGCAAGCCTCATGGGCCCACATTTGACAGTCGTCACATTTAATCCAGTCCTCTTGAGGAGGATCTTTGTATGGCTCACTGCAGATCAGGCATCTATAGATTTTCTCTTTTTTAGAATTTATTTCCTTTTTCTTCACAGTTTTACTTGAAGCAGCATCTTTATCTTTGGTAAGTTTTCTTTTTACAGCTACATTTTTTTTAAGTTCCTTAGCATTTCTCTTCAATTCCTTTGCTTTTTGTTCTTCTTTAATGGGTGTGCTGGTGAGTACTTCAGCTTTTTGTATTCTTCTTTTACGTGTAGTTTTCTTCGCCAGCGTTTTAGGAGACGGTCTTATATCCATAGGTGTCACATAAGGGATTAAGCTTGCTGCGATGTTTCCAGAATAGTTTTTAGCATCAACGTCATCAATGGAAGTAAAATTTTGTGTCAACTGTTCTGTCTCTGCTACTGCCGGTGTAGGAGTTTCACGGCTAGTAGGTTTGCAAATAATCTCGTTACTAACAGCATCATTTGAGGTCAAGTCTTGTCCCGATTGTCCTGCAACTAAAATAGCCGGTGATGGAGTTTTGAGCCTAAGGTGGTTCATAATAATTTCATCTAGAATTGTTGGTGAGACAGTACAGTCAGAATCAATGGAATTACGGATATTTAGATCAGGCTCTTTTGTGCTGGGACCAGTAACAGCGACAGTCTCGGATAAATCATTAGACGCAGGCTGATTGGCTTCAGCAACAATGCTGGTATTTGTTGGTTCTGGTCTGTCCGTTAACATTGACGGGAGGAAATCGGAATCGTCGAATATGTTTCTATTTGTGGGCCAAATGCCTGAGGAGGAAAACCCATTCACAGCATTTTGAAAACTGGCCGCTTTTAAATAGGCCTCTCCAAATAATCTTGCCACCTCATATTGAGAAACAATGCGTCCAACGTGGCTTGTGGCTCATATTGAGAAACAATGCGTCCAACGTGGCTTCTTTGGAACACAGAAATTGCTTGCTCGAAATAGATTTTAAGAGGGCCATAGACACATTTATCAAGAGGCTGCATTCGATGAGTTGTATGCGGAGCCAGAGACACAAATATCACATTATTTTTCGATGCATACTGCAAGGCTTCCAGGTATTTGTGGTTCTCGTGGTTGTCCATTATAAGCAAAATCTTTCTCTCTGGAGTCGGTCTAGTTATATTAACAAAGTGTCGCAACCATTCGAGGAATGTAGGGCCGTTTATCCATCCATTATCTGTACATGTGGCTGCTGTGCCAGGTGGAGCTCCGTCTAATAGTCTACCAACCATCCTTTTACGTCCAAAGATCATGAAAGGCGGTATAAATGCCCCTGCTGCATTACAGCAGCACACCACCGTTGTAAGTTTCCACTCGTTCAGTACTAGATATAACCCCAACTTGTTTTTTTCCTGATTTACTTAGAATCCTAGGCGGTTTACTACTCGTAGTTTGAATGCCGGTCTCGTCTATATTATATAGACGAGTAGCATCAATATTATGCTTGTCGATCTGGTCTTCCAACAGGTTGAAAAAACGTTCAACTTGAGGTTTGTTGAAGCCTCTTGCGCGTGCTATTGACGTAGGTTCCGGACGGCGCAGAGTAAGGTCTGGATGTCGAGCTTTGAAACCGATATACCAGTCTATGCCCGCAGTTCCATTTCTGAATGGATGCGAAATCTTGTTGGCATCGGCGTACTGACACACTAATTCTAAAAACTCAGATTTTGTGAGTCCATAAAACAAATTATCCATATGAAAAACATACTGGAGCAGATCCGATTCTTGTGTTTCGGTGAAAACAGTTGTAAATCTTCCCAACTTTTTTTTGAAAGTTCCTTTTTTGATATGTCGTTGTAAGGTCGACAATTTTATATTATATTTTTTGTCAGCACTTCTAACGGACGACTTTCGAGCTTCTTCCATGGCGAGTTTCATGGTATTTTCATCCCATGTAGCCTGGGTAGTCTTTCTTTTATATTTATTAATCATCTGTAAAAATAAAAAATATGATAGTATTGAGCTTACTTACAAAAGGCAACCCGCTTTGCCCCTACCTGCTTTGCCCAACCGCGTGTTTCTTTAAATTTCGAGAGAGATAACCTACAAATCAAAACTAAGTGGACAACTGTTTTTGAGGAAAAGTAGGGTGACTTACTACTAAATAATCATACAATAATGGTATACATCTAGCATACACAGTTTTTGACTATTCACTTCTTAAAAATACTCAAATATTTTAGTGAAAATGGAATAAAAAAGTTTTTTGTCTTACCTTGAAAACTTTCAACGCTAGGCGAGCAGGCCGACTGACGCTGATTGGTCGGCCGTCGAGGCACAGCACTGCACTCACACATTCACATTGATGTCGATAGCTTACGGTTAGAAGAGGTATACCCGTTTTGGGCGATGTACCCACTTTAGGCTACCTTCCCCTACATGCCAACTTCCGTTCAAAATGACAAACGTACCGTACACCCCTGATGCGCTGTCTACGTTTGGAGATGTAGGACTAGATTTGGAGAAAGGGTTCGGAACATGGGGAGGGATAGGATAGGATGGGATGGCAATGGGCTCTGGCATATCTCACTCACTACCGAAACACGTACGTACATTGTAGAATAGGATAAAGTGGGAAATGTAGTATATTTAAAGGTAGTCTTCTGTGAGGCGCACTCGACTGGCTTCGTTACCAGAGGGGTAACCGGGCCAGTCGAGTGCGTCCAGTGGCTGTTGGATTGCAGAGTGCACCCTCCCTTTGAATTGGACTGAATGTAGGGCCAACAGTCAATCGAGACCACTTATGCAGACGCGCAGTGTACGATGCCTTTCTACCAACTGAACCGATCAGGTGGTAGTGGTCGGTGGTTGGTGGAGAAGTATAGATTGATCGTATGTATAGCAGAGGACATGCAATAGTAATTATTTTTTATTAAGTGAGCATCGTTTATAGATAGATCACCTAACTATAGATGCGTCCATAAAATAGCAAGTTCCCAGCTTTCAGGTAGTCAGCTCCGCCTAATTGATCGGAAGCGTGCTTGTCGGTGCGGGTTCTTGGCACTGACAGGCAATGACCATGGAACTTCGTTTATTGTGAATGGTTCAACATTTATAACTGTGACTACACTGTTATGCCTAAATATTGAAATCGGCGCACTTGGAGATGTCTTGGGTTAGAAATCTAAGAGATATTGGCTTAGAGTCTACGGTGATTCACAGAGACAACACAAAGTCATCCTGAACTCCTGAATCTAATTATAGCTTAATTATGTATACCCCAGTATAAATCAAACGATGATTTTCCACCTCTGCACTCCACACCTCGTTCATCACCCGATGACAGATACAAACTACTAATAATGTACAGTTTTTCTGTCCATACATCACCGCCCCGCGGCGTGCCTTAATGTCAGCGCGTCACTTCCGCAGTTTTTGCAATGTAACGCATAGTTGGGATTCCCCAATGCATTCTATGAACATGTTAAGACGCCAATTACCAAACGATGCAATTTATCATAGGCATAAACCATATAATAATAATGCTATAGAGGATGCAACAACATTTCCCGAAGCCGCATACAGATCATCGATTCACGATCCTTTTTGAATTTATTTTGAAAGAAATATTTCATAAATGATTAGTGTTTAATCAAGATGACCCACGTTTCCCACTACTGTAGCTTCTGCGACATATATACATTGTACTTAAGCTGATTAATCCATAACCCTTCCTTTCTAGCTTCGCCGTAGTCGGATAAAAATAACAACAATTATATTTTTCATATCAAGACTCGCATTCATCATTTTTATTGAACCAGAGATTTTACAAGAAAATGCAATATTCACAAAATTGTCTAAATTGTAGAGATAAAATCTTTATAGGAAATAGCACATTTAAGTTTTACACCCCTAAAATTGATGGCTTATGTAAAATGATCTGCGGCACTTTTACTCTCCTGACAAAAATCTCAACAAGAAGCACAGAGAGTAGGATGAAAGAGGTCAACGTTGTGTGGTCGGATATAAGTAGGGTAGTTAAAACACTGGGGAGGGTAAATCGCCTCGGAGCGCATAATGACGGATGTCTTTACAAGCTAACGGAGTTGTCAGTAGAGCTTATGGTGGGCATTGGTTCTCAAATTATGCTAATCAAAGTGTATTTATTTGCTAAATGTCCACTGTTAGACATGAGCCTCAATGTGCACGAGGAATAGGTCTATGGATTAAATATGCACCGAAGCAAATTTAACAGACTAACCAAAGTTCGCATTTAATTAATAAAAATTCGTAACAACTTTTGTCCAGTAACCTTCACCATAACCGCTGTTATAGTCACCTTCCTATGAACTGATAATTATAATGATAAAAAAATATATCGGCAGTTTAAGTTAATTAAGTGGTAAAAGAGATCCGATAAGCGATTATTTATAAGCAAAAATTGTTTAAATTGTGGTAAATTACTAAAAAATCCTTTTTGATATATATAATCAGTTAATCACCTAAGACCGTGAATATGAATAGTTTTTGCCTTATAAACCTACAACTTACTACTGAGGTTAGTAAGCTGTAGTGTTGATCTTAGTCCCATAAGCCTCTCGTTTGAAAAAAAAATAATGAATATAAAAGATCGCTTCTTTGCTTGCGATATAGCGAATTTTAAGTTAATTATAATTTAAATTTGTAAAGGTCAACACACACGTGTTTTTATTCGCGTGCTAAAAACCATTGCTCACTAATTTATTTAAAGGGATAATTAAAAACGTCTCAATTAATTAATACAACGGCAACTGCCTACAAATTCTGTATTTAATTACGGGTCATTCGCTTCTGAACAGCTACATTGAACAGCTAAACGTTATGGCGGCTTCACGTTTAAAGTTTACCGCAAATTTATGCTGTTTTTTGTTAATCCCTGTTATAAAGTTTAAAATTTCGTGGGCTATTTGCGGGTACCTAAATTAAGATTTCAAATTATATTTTTTTTAGTAATGTAGGTAAACTATTGGTTAATCATTTCAATGGCTGAAAGTTAAACGGATCCTACCGTTAAACTACGGTGTGTTGCATTTGAATGTAACTGTACCTTTGACTATTTCCTATAAAGTCTATGTTAAATATTCAAGCCCATTGTATGTAATGTTTTTAACTTATCTCTCATTAATTGTTAACATTTGTTTGGCTTGATTCAGTCTACTGTAAACTCTAATAGGGTATGAAAGAAGAAGGTACGTCATACTCATACAATAAAGAAGTTTAATTGCAACGATTCTTACTGCAGACATTATAATTTTTCTTAGCTACATAAATCATTCGCAAAGTTTGAGAAATCACACACACGTAAGCGATAACATATCGTTCGCGCGAAAGATAAGTGTATCCTTGCACCCTTGGTTTTCACTCCGATTTGAAATGTTACCTTAAAAAAACCGTTAAAAAACGATCTGTATCCGATGTCACCCCCACGTGCCGCATGATACCAAAGTGACAAAAATAACGTACGAAAACGTGTGTTTCATTTACGTGACGATTTTGTTATGACTGAAATTATTTATGAAAGCAAGATTTTTTGACATGTTTTTAGGGAATTGGAAATAGTTTTGAAACACTCAATCCGGTGGCGTATTTTTGTTGCATTAACATCACAGTTACCATTCCACATTAATAAAAGGCTTTGAAGTTACGCTACCTTATCAATATTATCATATAAATATGTTAAAATGCAAGAATGGACGACTTTTATTTTGTTTTGTTCGAGGAGAGAGCAATAGAAGATCTGAAATAAATTCCTCTATATTTTTCGTAGATTTCCATTTCAAACATTTAATTTAATAATGATAATATATATTATATAACAAGATGGAACGTCAATCAATTAAACGATAGACATACTAATTATTCTTTAAATTCGTTCGTTCAATTGAACGAAGAATTAAATAGTCCACTTATAAAAAGTTGCTAGTTTGTAAAAACTTTATGTAAAATGGAAAAAACTGTACTGAAAAAAATATTTTTAGAAGGGTAGTTATGGTTACGTTTAGAAATTAAATGAAAATAGTTCATTATTCCAGCGTCTTTTTATCAATGATTGAGGTTCCCGCGTAATCATAATCCGGTAAAAAGTCAAATAACGGTGTTTGCAAGTGGACTACTCAATTGATGTTCAGATAATTATGTTATTTAATTTCTATTTGGATTCGTCCTACAATTTAATGTATATTGCGTAGTCCTGCGGCTTCAAGCAATTGATCTCAGAAGTCTTTCAAATTCACATATTAACCCAGATTTCGAGAAGTCATTTTCTCCATCGTTTTTGTCTATTTTTTTTATAGGAAGAAGACGGCAGACGAGCATCCTGTCCATCTGGTGGTAAGTGGATGCTGTTGCCCATGGACCCCCGTGGTACATGCTACATGCTAACTTCAATGCAAAATGACAACGTTGGCACGCCTCCGGATGCGCTACCTACCTCTGATGATGTATGATGGATTTGGAGAAAGGACTGGGAAAATGGGGAGGGATAGTATAGAATGGGACGGGAATGAGCTCTCGTACGAAAAATATCTCACTTACTACCTAATCACGTATGTAAAATGAGGAATAGGATAAAGTGGGAAATGCTAATTGAATTCTGTGAGAGAGGGGTAACGAGGCCAGTCGAGTGCAATGCAATGCAGTGTGCATCCTCCCTCTCCAAAAACTATTGCAAAAAATCTAAAAAATATTTCTATTAGAAAAAGATGTAGAAGCTTGAACTATAAAAATCTTTAAATTAATCCAGTTAGAAAAGTATACACTTTCAAGGGGTTATAAATAATCAAGGGTGAGTTTTTCAACAAAACTCATTATATTTATCTGAAAAGAATCCAATTTTTTTTTTTTAGATAAATATAATTTAAGTGTTTCTACTGATCACGTTTTTACCATTTCCAAACCAGTCTCTCGAAGGATACATCCGACGTGGGTGTATTTTTAAAGCGACACTTCCAGGATGAGGTGCGAAAATTGAACGAAGATAAATTAATGCGTGTCAGGAAGTTTTTTGTTTGACGATTGAAGTCGATGAAAACCGCTGTACGAGCTGAGGTGCAAAAATGGTATTTATTTAGGAGACGTCGTCTTTAATCGTTCCGAATGTACAGCGAGGAAGTATTGATGATGAATAATGTATGTTTATATGTGCTAGAATATGTGATATACGAGTAGATACATAGTAGTAAAAGTACTGCAAGTATGGACATCAGAAATCTAGAAGCGAAATGGGATTCCTGTTGTCCACCGTAGGGGGGCTAACTTGGAGTGAACAACGGGAATAAAACGATGTTACCAATAATTTTGTTGTAGAAACAAACAAATTATGCAAAGATATCTTTTTTCCTCGAATATGTGAATAACTTTTTTTTTTTAATTTTACTTTATACAAATGTAAAAGTAGGTTAAACAGAAATAACTACAGCAGCATCCTATAGTATACTACATTAGTTTTTTCTGCATAGTGTACGTAAGAGTGTGGTTTTGTTCATTTATTCTTGAACAATAATCATATATAATTTTCTATATTATTCCATAGATTTTGTCCACTGACTTCTCCTTAAGCCTCCGATTGTTCTTCCAATTTTTTTTATATATAAAAGGCGACAGACGGGCATACAATCCTCCTGATGGTAAGCGGATACTGTTGTCCATCCGCGATACATGCCAACATCAGTCCAGAATGACAAACGTTGGCACGCCCCCGTATGCGCTGCCTACCTTTGCAGATTAAGGAATGGATTAGGAGAAAGGGTTGGGAAAATGGGGAGGGATAGAATGGGAAAGGGCTCTGGTATATCTCACTCACTACCGAAACACGTACGTACATTAGGGAAATACGATAAAGTGGGAAATGCAGTATATTTTAAGGTAGTCTTCTGTGAGAGAGGGATAACGAGGCCAATCGAGCGCGCCCAGCGGCGTGCACTCTACCCCTACAAATTACTTGTACTTTGTAATTCTCAATGTTTTTGGTGTACAATTAAGTGATTGAGTAATCCTAATGTTACAGTGACTGCTTGTGCTCCATATGCAAAAAAAAATTAAAACAAAAATATAACTTCATAATTGAATTTGAAACATACGCTACGTAAATTTAGCTCCCGAAAATGCAGTGAATTTTGCATAAAGTTTGACAGTAAACCAGGCTGTGTCCATGGCTTTTCCATTAGCGGTACGAAGCCATCAATTACTGGAGGCAGACGGTGTAAATTTAGCCAGATCAATAGCATGGAGTCTGGCCCGGCTAATTGCATTTGTACTGTCGCGGAAAATATTACTTTGTAATGAATTAAAAGAATTAAGAGAGAGAAAAGAGAAAATCTCCAGTGGGCAACAGAAATTTTTCATCTATGATATGAAGTTGCAAATAGTCGTGCTCCAATTTTACTCAATCCAGGTACAATCAATTAAAATATATTTACAAGCAATCAATTGTAAAGAATAAACATTTAGAGACTGTGGTCTCCCGGGATGAACGTCGTGTCGAATCTTCGAGATGCCGTAATCCAGTAATAATATGACACAGACAGTAAATGTTAACGTACACAGGCTCATGTCGAAAAGGCAATTTTTGAGAATAACTGCCGATTACGATGAGTCGAATGAACACTCGCGACCCTTTCGAGTTGTAGGCGATTAAGAGTATGAGTATTACAGACAATGACTATTTTTCTATCCGTCAACTTATTTAAAAAAAACTAGAGACTAAATTTGATAGCAGCCTATAATATCCTCAGTAACGGGAATAGGCGTCCTCTAGCAATCAAGCGGGTGTTTCTGCATATGCCTCAGTTTTTAAGGGTGGTTTTTAAATATCCTTTTAAATATCCATTGCTGGAGACAGGCCTCCTCGTGCATGTCGTACGTCATGGGGTCGTACATGGGGGATATATGGCCTTAAAACGGCACGCTGTAGCGACGGAAGGCGGCTTGGCAAGTCCACTCTTTTCAACGTGGTGTACTCTTAGTTCCGCAGGACTTGTGGTAGCTGGTTTGTTATTCCTTAGTCGCCTTTCCCGACACCCACGGAAAGAGATGGGGTGGGGTGGTGATATTCTAAAACCGACCGTCACCACACGGCTAATAGGCACGTAGGTACTATTAGAAATAATAACACCGTATTTAAATTGACACCGTATTAAAATAATACCCGTATTTAAATAAAAACTCAGTGGTACAGACCGGGATTCGAATTCGCCACGAATGAGAGTCTGAATATACAATAATTATAATCTAAGTTATTATCACTAATTTTAAGTTACATCTGTCATTTTTGCTTCAACTTTCCTTTAACCCGTACGGAACAATATTTCAGGAACAATAGTCTGCTGCACTCCCATTAATAACGGCCCATGAATTAATTGAATATCGCTGCGTCCACGTAGTGACCATTACTGTCTGCTATCGATTACAAGTTCACAGGCTCCGTGTGGAGTTTCATACTTGCAGATATTAAAAATGCTTTACTTTTCAAAACTTATTATTTTCTGTCGGCTTTCTCACAATTGGGGCATCCATGCTTCAGTCTTCGGGTCTGCAGTCAGTCATCAGTCTTCGAATTCATGGCTTCAATCTGTGGGAATATATGAAATAATATTTCTGGTAGCCACAGGTTTACTCATAATATGGATGTAGTTATATCGCATAACTACAAAACAATAACTAGTTTTAAGTAGTTACTTTTAAATGTAAAATCATACCACAAAATTTAATATATCATTAGCTTAAATAAAAATCTCTTTTTTAGGCTTTTGTTTTTATACTATTTTGAGTTCAACAGTTTCGGTAGCGACAAAAGTTTTAAAATAAAATAAGCATTAGCTTTTCGCATTTCGTGCTGTAAAGAGTTCATTGTCCGCTTTATTTGTCGCTTTGTGGTACATTTCAAAGTAAATAAATAAGATTTTTAAGTTAACAATCTAACTTTTCAGACGATATCGCGAATGGTTTTCTTAGGTTGCGTGACTAAAAACTGTACTAAAATTGAAGCAGTTGACAGCAACAAATTGCTTTTGCAGTAAATAAAACAGAATCACCGAATATTTTTGACAGTAAAATCGATTTTCATTTTGAAATAAGTTGCACGAAAGTAATAAATCATTCGCCATCAATACTCTGCATTATCGACCCGCCTATTTAAACGTTATTAATGAGCATTGTTATAAATCATCCGAGCCCAAGATCTACAAATTAATGCAGAATCATTAGACTCGAATGATTTATTTAATTTTTATGAAAACATACGAACAATCCGAGAGAATTTATCAGTATACTTTCTATTTGTCCACCCGGCGGCCGCGCGTGCAGAGGCGCTAGATTTCTGAGGTGAGTGTGTGGTCCATTATCGGCGCGGTTGAATAGACCCCGCGCCACCTGGACCACGAAATCGTCTATTGTAGGCATCTACACGTCGCGGGCTATGACGTCATTACGTACATAGCGTCCTGCCCCAACAATCACACGCAGGGCGACGTTTTGCTGGACCTGCAGACGTTTCCGCTGTGTTTGAGAACACAGCGCGTACCATGCCGGTGCAGCATATGTGAGCCGCGAGCGGACGTAGGCCTGGTATATCCTTAGTCTCGTTCGAAGCGGAAGACGAGATGCCAACACGGGTCGAAGGACCGCTCGTGCAGTCTTTGCCTGGCGAACCACATGTTTCACCTGTGACCTGTGGTATCATGCGCAGCGAACGGTCAATATGGCAACCGAGCTTTAGACTGAGGACTCCCATCTCACGTCCTGACCTCGAAACTTGAGTGGCATGGTACTTTTTTGGCCGGTAAGTAGAGCTGCCGTCTTGTAAATATTGACGGCCATCCTCCATCTATCCAGCCAGTCCGGTAGCAGGTCCAGCACACGCTGGATTTCACTGGTTGCAAGGTTGGGTCGGCGAGATGGTGCTAAGTATGCACTGTCGTCTGCGTACAGCGCAAGCACAGCATCTTCTTCCCACTCCTGTAATCGTCACCAGTTGATGACGCAGAGTGGGAATTACATTTTTGTAAAGGGCGTATAGGCTTGGTGTTAAACAGCTGCCCTGTGTAACAATGGCAGCAATGGGGTGTGGCTTGGAGATCTCGTTTTCAACCGAAACGTAGAAGCTCCGGCCGTTGATGAATGACGCCACTATTCGTATAATCGCAGGGGGTGTCTCGGTGTCTAGGATTTCGTAGAGCAAACCGTCGTGCCAGACACGGTCGAAAGCCTTCTCAATATCTAAGAGACTCCGACCGTGTACCCCAATGTACCGACCGCGATTTCTGTCTGAGGCCAGGTGGTGAAGAACACGTGTGAGCTGGAGGGTTGTGAAATGATTGCTGCGAAAGCCAAACAGCTCCTCCCGAATAGGGAGGTGCGGATATAGGCGACGCAGCAACAAACGCTCAAACAGCTTGGTGATGTGCGAAAGCAGCGTGATTTATCGGTCGGGTCGACGTCGATCCTTCCTTGGTTTCAGGATCACAATGATCTTCCCCTACTTCTACACTGTAGGGAAGTGACCGGTGCGGAGGATTCCATTAAAAAGTCTAGTCAACACGACTAGACCCCTTTTGGGCAGTTGCATAAGCGCCATGGTCCAGATGTTGTCGGAGCCCGGTGTACTTACTTTTCGGCAAACGGGCAACTGCCTTGCGCAGCTCTGACGGGGAGATAAAATAGTCACCCCAGAGCGGAGGCACCGGAGCCGACAGAAGATCCCTGACCCGTCGCTCGACAAGCCTATGGTGAGCAGCCGCTGTGTCTATGACTGGATGGGGGGTGAATTGCTCCTCCATATGCTTGGCAAGAATTTCTGCCCGGTCCTTTGCTGCGTAACATAGTTTGCCCGCGCTGTCAAGCAGCGAGTAAACGGGGGCTGGAAGTTTAGTCAGCTGTCGATTTAGGCGATATAGGCTAGCATCGTCTTTAGCCGCCCGGTCAATGAGATCATTCCAGGCGGCACCACGGAACGCCTTAACCGCATTGGACAGCTGTTAGGTTAGGCAGTTGAGTTCTCGCTTGACTCGCGGACAGCCAGAGCGTACGCAGAGTTTCTGAAGGGCATGCTTTCGATATAAATCTGCGCGCAAGTGTGGTGGCAGTTCCTCTCGGCGGTAGGTTGCCGAGGACTCGGTTGTGGCTGCAATTTTTGCGGACTAAATTCTTACCGTGATATTGGACGCCGCCAATTCCACCTCCTCCGGGGTAGAGAGTAGGCACTCCGCGCTGTAGGCGCGCCAGTCCGTTTTTTGTCTAGGTGTCCTTGCAACTATAAAGTCCGCCGCGAGGCCAAGCGTAATGAGGATGGGGAGGTCCTGCGTATCTAGGTCATACAGCACTTCCACCTGGACCGGACAGTGGAGAGTTTGACACAAGGCCACATCCAGGACATCCGGGTGATGCCGTGGGTTTGTGGGCACATGGGTGGGCGCATCTGGGCCCAACACTTCGTACCCTTGGTTCTCGGAATCTTCGAAGAGCTGCCTTCCCGCGGAGTTGATAACGCGGGAGCCCCAGGCCGTGTGTTTGGTGTCTCCTGCTAGGAGTGTAGGCGTGCTTCCATCGAGTATTTTCCGGATATCCTGTCTGTGTAAAGGTGATCTGGGGGGGCGGTATGCAGCGAACAAACGAAGTTCCACGCCAGCGGCATTCACGCGAACTCCTGTGGAGCGCGTAGACAAGAATGGCGGAGCGTCCAACTCTTCGTGTCCCTCCTCACATGTTTCCAATATAATATTTATAACAGTTTACACTCAATTTTGAGGGGGAGAGTGCACGCTGCAATCCAACAGCCGCGGGACGTGCTCGACTGGCCACGTTACCCCTCTCTCACAGTACTGCATTCTGAAATGTACTGCATTTCCTACGTTTTCGTATTTCTACGTACGTGTTTCGGTAGTGAGTGAGATATGCCAGAGCCCATTCCCATCCTATCCTATCCCTCCCCATCTTCCCAATCCATTCCTTAATCTGCAAAGGTAGGCAGCGCATCCGAGGGCGCGCCAATATTGTGGACTGATGTTCGCATGTTTCGCGGATCTCTATGAGGGACAGTATCTACTTACCATCAGGTGGACCGTATGCTCGTCTGCCGCCTTCGTCCATGAAAAAAACGTGAGAATTATTCGAGTCATTTAATCGGGAAAGTCATTAGTCATTAGGGAATAACAAAACCGCCACCACGATCCCTGAAGAATTACAGCACCTCTAAAAGAGTGGACTCCCCAACCAACTTGACTAACGTGACGTTTTCACGCCATACTCATGCGAAAGCGATGTGTATAAAAAGGTCCATGTAAAACAGTGAACGGGAGTGAGGCCGTTTTGGTTACGGTTACGTATATTGTTTTACCTCTTATTATTCCCATTGGAAGCTGTTATCTTTCTCGGCTATATTTCTGATTTTAAATTACAATTTACTTGAAAACTTCATCCGAATACCTATAGCTGTACCTACATATAGACGTAAATCATTTCCTTTCGTTCCATTAACTTAAGTGAATCTATCCAAATTTGTGTGTGCGCGGGCGTTCGGTACAAATCGTTTATAACAATCATAACTAATACCCAACGGAGAGGTTTCAGTGAAAGCGACCGTGGGTGGACACAGCGTAGAATATCTGTGACTTCTACTGTAAAAGAAGTCCTGCCTGTCCGTCTGGATGCATTTTTGATCATAGTGGACAACACGATGTCGTTTAATTGACGACATCAATATGATAAGTGTAATTCATGCGGACGCAGATTTACATCACATTACTTCTTGTGTTATTTCTTAATATTAATTAAATTTCTGTCCTTATAATTCACTACGCTGTTCCAGGTCAGTGACGTTAGGTCAATGACTTTAGGTCAGTGACGACCTGCCTAGTGCCTAGTGACGTCATTCCAATCTTCAAATAATTGCAATTTCTTTATACTTACTCACCAACTACGCGAGCGAGTCTCTCGCGGCGATATTCTCGCCCGTGCCACTAATTTCTACTGCCACTAATATGTAGTATCTGTAGGAGCTATCGGCGAGCTAATCTACACACGTCGATATCCGCCGTGTGTAGATTAGGCTCTGCGATAGCTCATAACGTTACTATTATACTTGCAATTAGTGGCACGGCCGAGAATATCGCCGCAAGAAACGCACTCGTGAAGTTCCTAAACAATATTTTGTTTTTCTAAGTTTCCTGTGCGTCTCGGTGTAAAAAACTGTAATCTTATTATAATGAAAACCGATAGAAGAAACTTGAGAGAAAGTTGAGTAAGCTGGTAGTAAATCGTTTTCTAATACTGATGCCAAAAGCGGAGGGAGCCACAGACAGTTCATTAGCTCCTATATTATGAACAAGGACTAGTAAACAGTTAACTGGTCGGATGATGGAAAAGAGAATTGGGAATCAATTGGCTCCGAATGTCTTTCAACTGTCATGAATAAACATGGTATTGTATTGTTGAATGTATTTTGTTTGACCTGTGAGCGAAAATAGGTTCATGTCATGTTGTATCGTGCGAGAAGGCATATTCAGTAGGTTTCACCGTGATTACGATTTGTTTTATGGTAGACATACTCGTACTGACGGCCCTCTGCTTACCGCAAGGTAATTTAACTTTAACGTCGTAGTCAGGCTTTTCATGAAAGGGGCTAGGAAGAAGACCAACCCTGTCATATAATGACGCTTTTTATTACGAAATTAATAATAAGTAGGTTTATTTTTAATAGGGACAAGTCGATTTGCGTAAAAGAAGCAAAAGCATACATGATTATACATACATGCTGCTGTTTCAGTCGACTGACTTTTTGTTATGATAGACAGCGAATTTTCCTTTCTCCGCAATATACAATGTGTGTGCATATATACGCAATATACAAATCCGCAATGAGGCAGAGTGAGCTTCTGCCGGCCACACCGTGGTTACATCCATGCTCGGGTTATTAAATTGTGCCATTAATCAAGACCAAATTTTATTAGTAATTGACAGGCACGTAATTTCACCACATTCCGCCAAAAGATAGCAGAATAGCCTTCCGCTAGATATACATTGGTATTTTTTTATTTTCTTTCTAGCCAAAAGTTTTTTGGTAGAAATCGTTTTTAACGCTAAAACCGCTTATTGTTTGAATTTATATAATACCATTATCTTATTGGTGATTGCTATTTGGTGTGCAATATCTAAAGCATTTTATCTATAAATCTAATGCCAGTTTATATTTCAATGTTATATTTAATTCTCAAATTTCGTAAGATTATTTATATCAGTTTAAAATCTAATCTACAGAATAACCGATCTCTCAGTTTGCGGTATATACAGCGCCCAGTGTGCACTCTTGTTAGGTAATTGCCGCGTGACGCAAGCACTGACGTCTAGGGAATTTGCTTGCACAATGCCTCTATGATTTATACTAACAATGCCCTCCATTTTGAAACAAAAGGCAATAGTTTTAGTACTTGTAGCCTTTGTTTTTTTCTTAAGGAAAATGTCAACCTATGGATTTTCCAGATAATAATTTTCATACTTATTTGAAGGAAATATAACGTAGTAATTTTCACTTTTATCGCCATATTTTTTAGTTCACTTTTTTGTTGTCTTAATGGGCGACAGCATCTACTTATCACCAGATGGACAGGGTGTTCGTCTGCTACCTTTATTCTGTAAAAAAAATATATCAACAACATTTATATTCCTGTTAATGGATGGAGGGGAAATTGTTGGTAGCGATAGCTCTGAAAGAGTTCTATATCCAGCAATTACTACTATAATATATGGTGGTATTCGTTTGGTATTTCAAATGACAAAAAGGGTTATACTTACGAGCCAATGAACCCTATCGCCATATATCTAATATAAAAAAATAATGCTAAAAACGCCTGTATTTATAAACATTTCAAACATAAAGAAAATAATCTTAAACTTAGTCATAATTGGTAACATATCACTATTTAGTAGTTATTCGTAACTGGAAATACGTCATATCGACAGTACTTGTAATTCTCTCCCCTACTCCTTAACAAAGAATTCCTCGGTAAGCGGAACGTGTGAGATCTGGTTGTATGTGTATGTGCTGAAGAATTTCTGGGTCACGTTCATTGCGTAATCGATGGCGTAGTCCAGGATCGGACCTCCGAACTCCTGGGCCACTAGTTGTGCGTTAGAGTTGAGCACTTGAAGAATATTTGCACCTGAAAAAAGTATATGAACCCATCAATTAAGGCACTGAAAGATAGCGTTTTAAACTCTTCAGTAATTCCGTAGGTGTTGCGTTAAATAACTTTCTTTTAATCTATATAAGACATGTACAATTAAGGAACCTTATAAGAGTATATAAATAGTTGAACTCGTCTCAACAAAAGATTAACTTGATGATTTTTTTATAGAAAGACAGCAGCCGACGAGCAAATAGTTCACCTGTTTTCAAATAGAGTTCAAATAGACGAGCAAATAGTTATCCCACGATACTGCCGCCAATGGACATCCTCGATACATGCCAACATCAGTTTAGAATGACGTTGGCACGTCACAGGATGCACTGCGTATCATTTGAGATTTAGGACTAAATTTGGAGAAAGGGTCGGGATAAATAGGATAAAATAGCAATTATAATGACATTCTTACAAAAATAATCGGCATCAGGTGAAAATTTATTGCTACATTAACCTTGCCAGAACTTCTTGAAATACCTAAGTATACATATACTTACTGATGTCAGGGTTTCCTCTGATCAGGTTGGTGAGGTTAAGTTTGAGATCCGTGCCGTAGTCAGCTTTGTATTTGTAGGAGTCCACCTTATAGTGTCCCTCGCCTTTGTCGTCCAGAATCACCTTTTCTAGCACGTCGAGACGGATGTGCTGATTCCCTGTAAAATAATTTTGCTTGATTGTCTCGTATGTTTTATTTGATACCAAATTAGTAAACTATGGTATACTAAGTACGGTCATTAACATGCGTCTCTCCACTGCTGAATGTTTTTCTCAAGTTTGGCCACTAATACGGTGTTTTGCCGCTTGCTCTCATCCAGTCACAACCGTCGACTTTCTTTGAACCCACCTGACGAGAAAGCGTATTACTTTAAATAAATAAATATTGTTAAAAAGCACGAATAGTGAAGCTATTTTATAATACCATTTTTTTTTTTTTTATAGATTAGTGGGCGGACGAGCAAGCGGTCCCACGTGATGGTAAGTGTTACCGCCGCCCATGGACACCTGCAACACCAGGGGGTATGCGGGCGCGCCGCCGACCTTGCAAAATCCTATTCACAGCTCTCTTGAAGAACCCCATATCGTAGCTCAATGGAAAGACCTCTTGAGGCAGTTCGTTCCACAGCCTACGGGTTCGCGGTATAAAATAATTTTTGGACCGAACAGTGCGCGACACCTCCGTATCGAGGAAATGCGGATGGACCGCATTTCTGTGACGGGAGGTGCGGTTGTAGAAACCCGAGGTGGGAATTATATTAAACAATTCTTCAGAGCATTCCCCATTGTACAGGCGGTAGAACACACAGAGAGACGCAACGTCTCTCCGAATGCTGAGGGATTCTAAACCGCTCGTGAGAGTGGGATCGTCGACAATACGAACAGCACGTCGTTGGATGGAGTCAAATGGGTCCAGTTGGTATTTCGGTGCGCCGGCCCAGAGATGAGAGCAGTACTCCATATGGGGCCTCACCTGAGCTTTGTAGAGCATAAGGAGTTGCCCAGGTTTGAAGTACCGCTTCGCGTAGTACCATAGTGTAGTTAACCACCTTAACCAGACTTTTTATCGTCTACCATTGCATTGTATACCTTCTTGAGAACTTAGCATTCATAAAATGATAAGTGACAATTTGTGAGTAGGCTCAAACTACTTTCAAAACTTTTGTCCTCTAACCTCATTTGTTTTGATAATACTATGTAAAACTTTAGCTAAACACATAAAATGTTGCTGCAAAGATGTACAAATAACCCCACATATGTACAAATAAAAAATACCGCAAATGAGTTATTAACAGTTTTACGATCTATGAACAGTTTTACGTTTTACGCCGGTTCAGTTGCGTGCATTCTCATAGTAATAGGGTCTGTTTTATGGTAGATCTTTATACCTCGAAGCATTGAGACATCTTACCATATGAGTGTACAATATCCCACTGCAGAACACGTGTTTGCAGGGCATTGTGACGAGGTTACCAGGCCATAATTCACACCAGAGCTGTACTTACATATCTTGATTTTGGCTTGACCGTCGGTGTCAAGGCTGAACAACAAGAGGCGACCTTTGATGCTGTAGTGGCCCTTGATGGTGAAATTGCAGATGATGTCGAATACGAACGTACGCTTCTCGCGACGTGATCTAAATGGGATTATATTGTTTTAGAAAAAGAGGACATACAGATATGTGGCTCACAAGATGATAAAGTAGCTATCGCTATCCATGTACATCTGCAACACGAGGGGTATGCCGGGTGCATTGCGATGATGTAAGACTCTATTGACACCTTTTTAGAAGAGATATATGATTTGGACTAGCAAAGCAAATAGTTTATTATTACAAAACTGAGACTTCTTACTATATTCGGCACTACTAATCGATCCGAATCGCAGGGCAGTTTTAAATATTGCTAATATTGATTTAGATTAGATAGTCTTATTTAGAAGCCTAAATAACTTAGTTGTCGCCAAAACGATAGATTTTGTAAATAGAACTGGCCTGTAGCGATAAGCTACTGACTATGATAAATGTTTTACGAAAATTTAATACAGGTTTTATAGCTGTTAATTAGTACGCAATGAGAATATAAAATATTACTTACGAAACTTTTTTCGGCACGCAAGTACTTAATCCAATCAGTTTTCCATTATGGAAGGTCATCTTGACGTTGCCCGGGAGGTCCATGCTGATGTTTCTATCCAAGTACAATGGATCGAGTGCCGGAATTCCAGCTTCTGGGATCCCTTTAACTATTCCCGGGATGGCGTCAAGAGTGGCTTTTGTCAGGCATTCGTCGCTTAGCTCGTCGCAGGGGTGAATAAAGTCCGCTACAAGAATAAAAGCTGTTCAATAGATACACTATGAATTTACTAGGCTATTGATTAGTGCTGGACAGAGATTGTTAATATTTTTTTTTTTAAATATTTTTCAATGATATGAATATTGGATATAAAATAGGTCTAAATCAAGTCTTATCATCTGCAACCCTAATACAGATGCGAATAAGCTCACATATTACTCGGTATCATAACAAACATACTCCGTAGTCTTAACTTAGGTTTCAATTATGTACGTATTGTGCATTGTACTGTATTGTATTGTACTGTATTATGTATTATTTTATGTCTTAATAGAGTCATATTATGCATTTGTTGAATTAATTGTAATTATCTATTAACATAGCTTGACTTACTAACATACTTGTACTAACATATTTTAATTCAAGGTTTTTCAAGTCCGTGCTAATTCAATACCTACGATTCCTTATATCTTGAGTTCAGACTTCAGAGACATAAACAAAGACGATCATAAACTAATCAAGCCCCAAAAATAAATTAATGTCGTTAAACAATTATTGTTTTTCCTACATATAATTGAACCTTTTTCAGACACAACCAATCAGCTAATCGGTCGTTAACAAGAGAATTCCTTGTTCAAATAGGTTTCATCATTAGTTCTATTAGATGTCATATCTGTTATTTTTCTACAATTAATTCGTCAAAAGCAATTACATATTATTTTTATTGGTGAAAATAAAACATTTTCGTACTGATTGTGATTAAGTACGTACAAGTTGTAACGATGAAGTTCCCCTAATCAAAATACATGCATTTTAATTATAGGGATAAAATCAAATGAACAATGACTTTTAAAGAAATCCTTTGGCTTTAAAAATATACAGAAAATTACATTTTTGATCTACATTTTTTGAGGGACACTCGTATATCGTCAATTAATCCTTACATTACAAATGTATAACATGTATAACAAATCTTTATAATTTCCTCATTTTCTCAGGGCGTATTCTCAGGTTCTGTTCGGTGTAGATAGTCATCTACGCCGAATAGAACAGAACAGAACAGATTTAAACATTACATAAGTCACAGTTTTACAAAAACGAGATAAAAACACCAGCCTCCCTGTGCCGTGAGGACTAACATTCCATTCATTCCACTAACAAATTTAACTCAAAAATGCACTTATGATTTATGTAAGAGAATTATATATTATAATTATAAGTACATATTCATATATGGGTATGTGAGTGTGTGTGTAATGAAAAATACTCGTATCACATTTAATCACACATTAATTTGCAAATCACATTTAATTTGCAAATATATTTACATAATTTAATTTTCCTTTTATAGCGGCAATTGTAAATTATATGGGTATTAAAAAATTAGTAAGTCATTTAAAGACGTCAAAGCACAAGCAAGTTCACCTTGTTTTATTGATGTTCAACTTCAACATTCAACTTTGATGTTCTTGTTCAATGTTTCAACTTGATAAAATGTCGATTAAGGAAGTGATTTACTTCAAAATAGATGTGTGATAAAAAAAAGGTATTTACAAATAATGTTATAACTAAAATTGACTTTTGGTTCATGGAATTAATACTCATTTCTCGAAATTTCAATATTTGCTTGAAATGCGTCATCTGTATTTTTATATGTGTGTCTAACACAAATAAGGAAAGTGATTTATGAGCATTTTAAATTAAAATGGTCTGTGATATCCAGATGAAAAAACAAGGTCGGCAGCCCAGCCTTGGTGTTGCAGGTTGCCATGGGTGACAGTAGCCACTTACCATCAAATGGGCCGCCCGCCTGGCTGCATCCTCTCCTGTAAAAAAGGTGATAGTATAAGGCGGACCCTGGAAGAGAGCCATACCCAGTAGTGGCGAGACACAGTCTGATCGGGATAACTGATTCAGGAATAACTAACAATGAGCCTTTTAAATTAAAATCCATATCTAGTCGACAAACGTTGTCGCAGAAGTTTTACCAGTGGTGTTGAAGTGAACAACACAGCAGCGATGTTGATTCTGTTTTCATTCACGTCTAACTTAACCTAAACCACATCCAGAAACAGTCTTCATATTATATGTGAGCTTTCAAGCTAATAAGGTTTCGAGATAATTGTGTTTCTATAAAGTTGAATGATAAAACGACATTAAATATGAAACAACGGACGCTTACGACCGGCTCCACAGTATGTACCTACAAACATTTCAGTACATTTTTTTTAAACTTTAAGGCATCAACAAAATTTAAGGCATATGTACAAGGTTAGAGAAAGTACCAAATGTCAGCAAGTCTAAATTATGGTAGCTTTTATATTTTTGATGGTGTTGCGACGTTAAAATGTTAACATGTTGCTTTACATATTACTGTAAAATACATATTTTACAAAGAAAATATAGTTTTTTTTTTACATTATCGTTTTATTAGAAGAATTTGTGTTATTTTAGAAATAAGTACGTAAGCATTTTAAAAACATAACGTTTATTCAAAATGGTCACAATTTTCTTTTATAAAATATTTCAAATGTTATGACCAGTTTTCTGTTGAAACACGCACCCTTTCTATGGGAAAATTGGCAACTGCCACCTATTAATCGAATGTTTTAGGAATTCAATATTATCATGGCGTTTAGAGTCTAACATGCTCTCTAAAACAGACCATAAATCATAATCGAGCGGATTAATATCGGGACAAGATGACGACCAGTCTTCAGCTCTAATGAAGTCAGGAATATTATGATATGATGATCTGGTGCTGTCTTGCTCAAAGGACCATTCTTGGTTATGGCAGAGGGTGTTGATAAGAGGCTTTACGACTCTCTTAAGAATCATATCTTGTTACGTTTATGCCGACGTATTAATACTTTTTCACAAAAATATGGTTCAGTCACTTCTCGATAGCTAACACCCCACCAAACTATGACAAGCCCGATAATGGCCACGTTGCACCCTATTGACCAATTGAACAGCTTCTCTAGAATTATGAGCATAAACTCGATCACTCTGCTTGTTAAAATGTTCCTCAATAATAAACATTTTCTCGTCCGCAAATAAACTTTGTCCGTGAGCTCTCCTTGCATACCGCCGAAGAAGCTGTTTTGCTATTTGTGGATACTATTTCTCTTTAAATTATTATTTATAAAATGACTAGTACGTCTTTTGAAGCAGCAAGTACTAAATCATCCTTTAAAATACGTTCTGGGTACTATATTCATCTCTCTGGATAAATTCTTTTGCTTCCGGGCGGGATTTCTTCGGCGTCTCTCGTTCACAGTTTTAATCATCTGTTTTGTACGGAATAGTGCGTGAATGGCCAGACAGAGTACGTTTGATCACAAACAGAATACGTTTGAATGTACATACCAATAGCCCGGTATACAAACATTCGGCTAACACCAAGCGGATTGAGAGTTTTAAAAATTGCATTTGGCTCCATGCCTACTTTATGTAATGCAATTACAGAAATACGGTTTTCGTTATCACTCCACTCCATTTTAATATTAGTACAATATTTAATAAATGATATTTAATATTTAATCAAAATGAGATAAAAACATTTATTTTTCACGTGGTAATGACAGATTCCAAATTCAGATGTAATTTATTTCTTTTTCTTCATTGTAACTGTGTTTATGGTCAGACTAAGTTTATACGAAGTTATTTGAGCAAGGGGGAACCTTATTAATAATCTTATGGAATAATTAATTTTGATTAAATTTTTTCATTTAAAATTTAGGTTTCTCTAGATTCAGTTTAAATATTATAGTTTTATATCCGATTTTTAAAATAAAGTAATAACAAAATATTTTTTATGTCTGTCTGTATATTTGGGTACTATTGAGATCTATATTGAGACCCCATTAATCAGATAATGTCACATTATCTAAAGTTTGTTCAAATATAATTAAAAAAAAACAGAACTTACGTAATGGGATCAACTGAAAGCTGACGTAGAAGCAAGCACACAACACCACCAAACTCAAGGACTTGGACATTTTCAAAATTTATTTCTTTTTATTTTTTGGTTGCACTAGCGCTTGGTTTCGCGTGTATTAAACAAATGACGTTAATAACTTTGTGCTGCCGGCTGCGTGTCTTGCCTATTTAATTTTGTTTAGTAATTAAACAACCTTTCAAGGATTTAGGCCCGGTTTCTGTAAAAAACAAAAATTTCACAAAAATAATTTAAATAAAAATACCGTGTAATGTAGTTGCAATTTTATTTTAAGCTGATCTTATTTTGGGCCTTTGTCGGGCAGTGGCATATGAATTCCGTTTCGACCATTTCAAGAATAAAATGATTGTAAAACTATTTATCATCAGCTATACTTCCTTAATCAATCGATTAAAGTATTCAATCGATTTTGTTATTATATATATTCCATTATTACTTAAATTATGAATTAAACTAATATTTATATATTGTATATGGTAAAAAACGATAATTGGTATTACAAACCCACATTTTTATTATACATTTATTCTTAACAGTACAAATTTTCTAATATAATACAATCATGGTTTTATAAAATACATAAACAGTAAGTAATTTCAAAATTGTAACAATCGACTTATGATGAATATTTTCTATCCATATATTATGATTTTGATGAGTAAATAAATCACTTTAAAATGTAGTCCAAAGTTGAGCGCTGGCCACAGAGGCTTGTCCTAGTGCCAAATAGAAATTTGTGGTTACTTTGTCAATATTTTTGGGAAATTGCAAACATGTTCATAAATTAAGAAACAGCTTAAGCACCTATCAGCTCTTGAATGAGAAAATAAATATAGATAAAATATATTTTACAATGATGATGTAAAATACATAGAATATGACAAAAGAATATTATCAGGGTTCAGATCTTTCCAACTGTTAAGTAAGTAAAATACGAATAAAGGAAAAGTATATTTTTTGAGGGGGAGAGTCCAACAGCCGCTGGGCGCGCTCGACTGGCCACGTTAGCCCTCTCTCACAGAAGACCACCTTAAAATGTACTGCATTTCCCACTTTATCTTATTTCCCTAATGTACGTACGTGTTTCGGTAGTGAGTGAAATGTGCCAGAGCCCATTCCCATCCTATCCCTGCCCATTTTCCCAAGTCTTTCTCCAAATCCATTCCTATATCTCCAAAGGTAGGCAGCGCATCCGGGGGCGTGCCAATGTTTGTCATTTTAGACGAATGTTGGCATGTTGGCATGTTGGCATGTTGGATGTCTATGGGCGACAATATCCACTTACCTGTATGTCTGTCTTACCTGGATGGACTGTATGCTCGTATGCATAAAATAAAAATATTATTTTTCCGTTTCGAAAAAATGAAAGGTATGTTAACTCGAGATCGATTTGGCGTGTCGAACACGCATTTGTCATTGGAGAGCATTTTTATGACGACATTATTTACGGCGAAGTATTAAAAAAGGCAGTGAAACTCCAGCTTAACATATTTGATGTCGTTTAACTTATGACCGCTAATCTCTACCACTGATTGTGTAACCCGTCATTTGTTCGATTATGCGACGTCGTTTGACTTACCGGAAGATAATTACTCGATACTTTTTGAATTACTAATGAATTACTATTGTGGTAGAAGCACGCTTCGTGGGGCTTTAACACGCGTAGTTGATTGGTTATTGCTGACTAATTGGGGCACCAATCAGAATTAGTATCTTATTTACATTATCTGACATAATTATCATTAGTTACAATTTTTATGTATGATAGTAAGTGTAGGTACTAAACCAACAGAAAACCTACTAACTAAACTAAACGGAAGCGCAGTGTGGGACGACATCAGGCCGGTGGACCGACGACTTAAAGAAATTCGCTGGTGGTGGTTGGATGAGAAGAGCCGAGGATCGTGTGTGGTGGCGAGCCCCCTGGAAGAGGCCTATATCCAGTAGTGGAGAGACAGGCTGATGGTATGGTATGGTATGAAACCTACATATTACGGTCATCTACTAAGGTATCTTACCTTAAGATAGTAAAGGAAAGCTATTAATCGTGTGAAGAAATAGCTTAGCTTACTAGGGGGGGGGGTGCACGCTGCAATCCAACAGCCGCTGGGCGCACTCGACTGGCCTTGTTACCGCTCTCTGAGAGAATACTACCTTTGGAATGTACTGCATTTCCCACTTTATCATATTCCCTATGTACGTACGTATTTCGGTAGTGAGTAAGATATGCCAGAGCCTAGAGCCCATTCCCATCCTATTCTATCCCTACCCATTTCCCCAACCCTTTATCCAAATCCATTCTTCATCAAGAAAGGTAGGCAGCGCTTCCGGGGACGTACCAAAGTTAATCGTTCTACACTAATTTTGGCATGTACAAGCGACAGTATCCACTTACCATCAGGTGGATTGTACGCTCATTTGCCACTTACTTTATAAAAAAAACTGCAAACGTTTTAAAATAATTGAATAGTGTTCTTGTACCCGTATAATTAAAGGCCTTTTTACCATTTATTTAAGTTGATTTTTTAGTGAGTTGGGTCGTGACCACGGTCGAAATGTCGGGTAATATAATAAAATACGAAAATTTAAAAATTAACAACATCATCTACAGCATTCAGTAAACAGTTTCGATTAGTTTGGAGGCTATGGTTGAATTGAAATGAACGGATATTAGAGTAAAGAAGGTAATTTTTAGTAATTATAGACTTACAAAATTCTCTAATTGTATTACTTACTTCGGTCTGAACCTATTAAAACCAAGAATTTTATTTCTGAAGACAATATGGTACTTGACTACACCTGAAATTGATATACTCGTATTATACGTTTTAAGACTTATATGACAACTGGAGGAAAGAGAATTTTCCAAATTTATCAGAATATTAACTATGGTAAATATGAGTTTGAGAACATTTGGCATGGGGACATGGTCCCCACCAGTTCTTCATCGTCATCATTATCTACAGATTATTTCCACCCACTGGTGAGTACAAGCTACTTTTCTTTCGGGTTCATTTGGTTCGATTCTTTTCGCTGTTCGTAACCATATCCCTCCCGCAAGTCTCTTAACGCCACGGACCCACCAACACGCTTCGTTTAACTTCTCTCGGCCACTATCACTGTTATTTACTCTTGATTATAATAACACTACAGTAGAATGGCGTTATTCTTCCATATTGCAGTCCTTTATAAAGGGTAGGTAATAATAAATGGTGTAGAAATTTGTGACTTTACATCCTTTATTTCAGTCATTTTTCAATATATTTTAAATTTGATTTTACGGATTGAAAGTAAATATTTAATTGTAAAATTTTTCATACAAAAGTCAAGTAAGTACGCTAATAGAACGCATTGTTTTGATAAAATATCTACGAATATTTACGTAGATATTTATTCAAATCGTTATTTTACGAATGGAGTCAGGACTTATTGCAATCACACTTCAATAATTATATATTTCGAGTTTGAATAACAAATATTTGTCAAGACAATATTTAGTCATGAATATTAAAGAAACATACATAGATGTCCATTACACGTCTAATTGTTTTAATAATTGATGTGCTTTTAGATTTTTCGAGTAAAAATATATAAAAAAACACGAAACAAGTGTCAAGCGAAACGACAAGACTATACTAAAATGCAAATCTTAGGCAATACTATCATTATCGTCCTTGATCAAACAATTTCTAACCTTAAAATATAGGTCATAAGGCTTTTATTGCAGTGAGAAGATTCTTTATAACAATAACGTGGGGAAAACCTTGACATGTAATAATAAATGTAGTTATGTATTTAACACCTTGCAACAGAAAAAATGTCAACAGGGTTTTGTAAAGAAGTTTAGTAGTTGCAATTTACGACATTATCAAGTAGTTAACTGACATTAACCGTCGTCAGTTAATAATTAAACTCAATTTCAAAGTAAGTTGCCAATATATTTTAAATATTTATAAAAAGCGACGTCATCTGTGTGATTGCTCTCGCTGATTTCTGGAACCCATGGACTGAATTAATTACGGTCTCACCTACGATTAATTATGATTTTTTAGAGACTTTTACACTGAATTTTGCAACTTGTGACAATCAATCATAGACAGTCGATAGATCATAAGTAAAACATACATCGCTTATTTATTTTGATCTCGTAATTCAAAATAAAACAAGCACCTTTCAGCTGTAGACTGATTTTCTTGGAACTTGAAAGGTTTTTTAAAGTTTATAATACGCTCCCTAGTCGAAGGGCGTCATTTCCATTTAAAAACACTCGTCTACTCAATATAGACTCGATACGACCTGCCCATTGCAACTTTAGCTCGTTAATTTTATGAGCTAACATAGTTCATAGTTAATTTTTTGAGCTATGTTAGTGGCTTTTAATTCATAATTTTTTCAATAAAGAAAATTCCTTCAATATCGATATTCAAAAACTAAGAATTGCTACTGAAACAAAGTCTCTTACCTACTAGTTTTCGAAATCAATTTTATGGAAAAACAAATTGCACTCAGTAGGTCGTTATCACAGACACAGATCTAATTTTAAACGGTCTATGAACAGTCGGCTTAGTAGACATAAAAAGAAAAACATTGTCAGAAAATCATAATGAAAGCAATTTCACACGGTGGTTCACAATCGAAAAAACTGGACAAAACATAATTGAGTCAGTGGCAAATTAAGTGGGATTTTATGTTCAACAATGCATCTGAATGACTTTGTTAGTGACCAATGATCTGGTATATAAAGCAATTAACATTGTTGTGGATATTTAGAGGTAGCATAATACGTATGTATTATGTATAGGAGTCATGGGAATTCATTTTCCTTTCTTTAAACGTAGGCAGGTATATGGTCAAAGACGCGTATCTATGTGAAAAACTATTCGGAAATATTTTATTACCTACTAATGTGATATTCTTCTTTACCACACAAACGGACACAGGAGGACGAATTTGGATTGAATAAAGTTCTATTTTAAAAAACTACTGACGGTTGTCATGGTAACAACATCGATGACGTAGCAGCAACTAAAAAAAGAGGAACTCGAATGAGCAATTTCGCTTAGCTGCGTTTAAAGGGAACGACAAATTTATTTGATTATTAAATATAACGTGTCTTTTCATAAGTGTTAATGGATTTTTTTATAATTTTGTATTTTGTGCGTATTTTTTGTGAAAATAATTCTGAACTGAAAATTCAAGTACTATTGGGCATTTATTAGACTTACTATAGATATTAACCACTAAACATATCGATGTTCTTTTTTATTTTTAAAATATTTGATTGTATAATAATGATGCGTGACATTTGCTATTACGATCCTAAAATATGTCAGAGATTCCTTGACCTAGTAGCTAAAATAATAACTTACAAACGGAGGATGCAATTTCAAATCATTACAATGTAAAATTGTTTCGTCTGGTTACGAGTTACGACATATTTAAATCACGTCTGACAAGCAAGAATTTGTAGTCTAAATGCATCTCATTATTAGCTTTAGCCTGCGGCTTTGCTTGCGATCCGAACATAACGAATTCGGACTGACATAAATTTAAATATGTTTATAATACATATGTAGTTAGCTGTATTTCACTATTAATATAATTATGAAATCTTGTAATTTGATTCGATGCGTTATGTAACATTATGCACACTGTTCACTCGTCTACTACATCTTAATTAAAAATATGTTCATGTGGAATTCAAAAAAAGAAACAAAAGTTTACTTTTAATAACACATTTTGTCTCAATGAAATAATATTTTGTAATAATTGAAGTGATTGCTATATAATAAAAATATTATAAATGTGAATATTTATTATAATATTAAGCAGGATTGTTTATGTATTTTCTATGATTGTTTATGTATGACTACTTATATCACTTATCTTTTTTTCCTTAATTTAATTATAATTCATGTCAGCCCCAAGAACCAAAATCTACATCTAAACTTAACTGCACTTAATAAGCACTTAATTGGTACATTTTGTCAAACAAACAAGTGCACAGTGGGCGGGACTGCTGTCATTCGCGTAATCGACCGTGAAACTACTTTCTCACGCGACGTCGAGTGGTGCCAGCCTACATGTGTATTTTGTCTATTTGTACATGTATAGCTACACTATGTAGGCGCCTAATTTGTAAGTAAACTGAAATCTTGTAATGAAATTATTTAGAATCTATATAATAAACAATAATAAATTGATTGTGTAATAATTAGTCATTTTATGTCAATAAAATTTGTATTTCGGAAAAATAATAAAGTCTTATATACCTATATTTTTAAATGATTTTGTGTGATTTCCATCCATAAGTAGGTATGAGGTGGTATGGTATGGAAATATGGTAAGTGGCCATAGGAGGCAGGTACAGAACATTTCTTAAAATATTTATTAAAAGTACATTACAAAGATAAATAATATGTAATTTTATACGAGAACAGAGTTTCTTTGGTCATTTAAAGATCTGCAGCGTTATTTATTGAACTCTGCACACTTGTAAATTGTCAGTGATCATGCGAAAGCGATGCATGTTTAGTATTGAATAAGTATCACACGGTCTTTAATGCTACGTATATCAGATAGAAGATACCTATATCATGATTCACCCATGTGAACTGTGCCTCGCCGGTTCCCATGGCGCAGTCTGTTTGTCTGTCTGTCACAAATGACTCAATCCAGTTGAAGGTTATCGTGCAATTATGTGGTCAGTTGGTTGTCATTGTTAGGATTGGCGAAAATTTTTGCGCAGGGAAATGACTTTTCAAGGGGATACCTTTATTTTTATACCAATTGGATCCTTAAAATATAGTTACTTAAATCAAAATACTTTGCATTTTTTAAAGAAAATGTGCGAGATCGTTGCAATAAATATATATATATACTAATGTTAGGTATCTAGATAGATATATAACAAAAAATGCCTATGTTATCCTAGGGGTATTTACTCTCATTACTGAGATTGTGAGTTCAAATCATTGGCTGTGTTTCTAATAAATTACAGATTTTTAATATTTAAAAAAAAATGGAATATGTGTATCCGACCAATCCGGAAAGTACCCGAATGGTGGATTATGGCATGAAATTTAATAGGGGAGGTCTGTGCCCTGCAGTGGGATATTAAAGGCTGATACAAGTACTACTGGGCCCGCGTGGTGGATTGTGGCCCGAAACCCTCTAGTGATTTACAATTACAATTTATTTGCAATGCAATGCAACCAGCCCTTTCAGCATCCACTGCCGGACATGAGCCTCCTCGTACACCTTGCCTTGTGCATGAGGGATGTATAGCCTTAAACACGACGCGAGTCAAGCGGGTTGGCGAGCCCACTCTTTTAGAGGTGATGTAGTTCCTCGGGGCTTGTGGCAGCAGCTTTGTTATACCTTAGTCGCCATGACACCCACGGGAAGGATGGGTTGGTTCTATAGCCGGCCGGCGCCATACGACCATACGACACAACAAAAAAAAAAATCATACAAGTCTCAATGAGCCTTAATATGTAACTAACTAGAACAACCAACATAGGAGAACTTCCCATAGATGTTCCATTGATTATGTAGAAATCAAACTAGTATATTGACGATTACAAGATACAATTTCTAACTTTTCTTTCTCACATGCATACAGTAACATACATTTGCAAATATAAACAGTATGTATATATATATATATATATATATATATATCTTTTCAAGTACATGCTCATTTTTCGATATGAAAGATTTATACATAGGAACAGATTTTTTATATATTGTGAATTGTACGTCATATACGTAGAAAAGTGAATCGTTACAAATTTTAATTAAAAAATCAAATTTGTATCTATAAAATATAAATCTATGTCGCATGTAAACGAGGTTTTTATTTAAATAAATATATAGTTAGAACCACAACCAGTACGTCTTTATATAATGATAAATTTATAACATCAGTAATCAAACGTTGTGTGCAAAACAGAAAGTCTGCTCCAATATCGTAGTCAATTATTTCCAATTAGCTGGATGATGTCTGCTACTTTGTTCGCATAGACTTTAAAGTCGATATGTATGGATAGTTTAATGTACTCCTACCCTATACCGTACATTTCCGTGGGAACTATATTATAATGGATCTGGATAACCAGATACCCTAAATGTTAACTCGGCACATAAGCTATAATTGTATCGAGTTTCATTAAAATTCATCCAGTGGTTTTGGCTTGATGTGCGTTGAGAGAGAGAGAGAGAGACAACAATTCTAAATATTGTTGTTTTGGTCTCTATATCGTTCGTACTTTATATTGCTATCACTTTTTCAAAAAAAAACATTTCACGACTTTGTTACAATTTGATTATATATAATAATAGATATTAAAATATATAAGACAAGGAATATTGTGGTGTTCAGGTTCTACTACACCCCTCATGTTTTCCCTGCCCCCAAAATCTTAGGTTTGTTATCACGGCCTATTCCTTTTATATCAGCGAAGAGAGCTCATTCCTTTGTTTGTCGTTTGTTTGTACACATTTTCCCCGTTTCCAGTGCATGGAGGCATCTTCCGTAGCCGGTGAGATGCACGCCGACTATAACAGTAAATCCGAGTCGTGCCGCCGTCCGCACACTCTAGCATACTAATGCAGATTTTGTGTCTGTTTCCAATGGCGGTAACGAGACGATTTTACTATAATGTAATCGTAAATACTTTGAAGTATCAGCGGTGAAGAAAAATATTGTACGGGAATTACACATCTTTGAATATAAGAACAAATCTAGAGCAATTGTGCAATATCAGATATTGTATTGAAATGAAACCCCACCTTAAAATTATATTCCCTGCAATTACACGCTGCACTTAGATTTTTGAGCTTTGTCGTGTCGTATCAACAGTAACATTAGATTTCATACTTTGTGTAGAATCTTATTGTGTTATTCAGCATTTTGTGAAAGGAAAATTGAGAAAAAAGTTATTGTGTATGGCACATTTATAATTGTTCTTAAGATTTTTGATAATTTGTCTAAAGTTTTTGTCCATGTCCCCGAATGAACTTACACAAGACAAAAATGTTCAATGAACATGTTCTTCCGGAACTGATAAATGTCGAAGGTGTGACACTCGAAGTTGTTGACCATTATGTCTATCTTCGGCAAACTAGTCAAGTTCAACATCAGCAAGGAGGTCGATAGACGCATTCAGCTGGGCTGGGCAGCATTTGGGATAATGCATCGGCTCTTCTTGTCGCTTATACAAAAATGCTTGAAAGTCTTCAATTAGTGCGACCTGCCAGTTACAACGTATGGTGCTGAAACGTGGCTTCTAACGGTAGGCCTGATCCATAAATGCAAAGTCACTCAGCGAGCTACGGAAGAGAGCTGTGCTCGGAGTTTGTTTGCGGACTATGATCCGAAACGTAAAGATTCGCAAAAAATCTAGTCTCCGACAATAGCTCGTAAAATCAGCATGCTAGTGGCAATGGGTAGGTCATATTTAACAATGAACACGAGTTAACTATTTTGAAAAAAATGAAAAATACCTTCCATTTCTAATTTTTTTTAGCATTTACTTACGAGTTTTATGGGATTATTAGTTAATTGGAAAAGACAAAGGTTTGTTTATAAAGTGAAATATACTACTTACGCGGACAAAGTGTATTGTAATTTAGATGTATATTTGCTTCTCGTGATTTGTGAAATAAATTATCTTAAACCGTATATCCGAGTCCGACCGAATCCTTGAAAGGAGGTCACGTGCCGGAGAGCGTAGTGTGGGACGCCTTCCGGCCAGGTGGACCGTCGACTTGCAGAAATTCACCGGCGGTGGTTGGATGACGACCTATATCCAGCAGTAGAGAGACATCGGCTCATGGTATGGTAAGGTTTCTCTAAATCCAATTCTCTCTAATTTCTCTAATTCCAAAATTTCTAAAGGTAGGCATCGCTTTCGGGGGCATACCAACATTTGTCATTCTGTATCGCGTATGTGCATGAGCGACAGCATCCACTTACCACCAGTGAACTGTCTGCTCAACTGCCGCATACTCTCAAAGAAAATGAATACAAAATTTTACTAATGCTGTATGGCTTTCTTCACGACCATTTATTGCCAGACAGGTAATGGAAACGCACAAACTGCTCCTAGCCAAAGTTGTGTCATACGAATATGAGTATAAGTACGTACAATAAAAATTATCGTTGAAAGCAACCACATAAAATACACGAATTGCGAGACTGCTATTGTACCGCGCATTCCTTCATGATTTAGACGACAATGTCGCGGCTTGGGAAATTTTTATACAATTCAAGATGACTTGAAATTTTAACATTTGCACTCTCTAGTTTTACTTTAAAAGGCAGCGTCTTTCCGTTAGCTCGTGCTGATCTCATAAACTACTGATATGGTATTTATCACGGTTTGTTAAAAAAAGGGTTATATTTGGTTGGCCACGGTTAACATAAATGAGTGAATATGCAAATGAAATTATTGACTTAAAAATATTTTCGATTAACATTGATCTCAAATATTTGAACGCCAGAAATGGTAGATCACAGAGGTTTATGTATTTTTTAAGATCTTTACTGATCTATCATGAGCAAATAAATTTCACCTCATCTCACCTTATTTACCAGTAGCAAAACTTATCGAATAGTTTTGAAAAATATATAAATATAGGTACAGTTTATTGAGAAGTGATTAGTATCTAGTGATTAGTGAATAGAATAGATATTCTTGACTCAAATGTCATTATTTCGAAGCCTATACTATATTACTGGGTTTCTCCTGTAAATGTTTTTTCTATATTAACATTTATTGCTTCAAAAACAATACAAACTTTAAAAACGCTGACGACAAGCCTCCTGTCGTCAGCTGACAGGTAGATGAAAGATAGATTTCGGTATGTTCCTTAGAAAATATGTGTTTAGACAAAAAAATGAGGGACTTTACGAGCCTTATCCAATGACGTATAATTTGTATGTATAGATATCGTTTTTTTTTTTATGATTTTTCAATTTGTCATTTTGGAACTATTCAACATACTACTCGAAGATTTGGCTCGTCTTCGAAGGTAATATATATTTTTTTCAAAGCGTTAAGGAATGCGCTCTGTAGTTTGTAACTATATTGCATATATAATAAACTTTGAGATAAATAGATTGGTGTTTTGAACTCGGTTGGTGACCCTTAGTCGAGATGTTTTATGATTTTTTTCCGAAATTGGAAAGCCATGATCTCCGTAACAGGTATATTTCTTCGAAATGTACCTAAATCCACAATAGAGTCAATTATTTAAGACAATGTCACAAAAACAATTTCCCTGGCAAAATCCGATTCTAACTGATCAAAGCCACGGGCAAAAGTTAACGAATCATACATAGATATCTTTTTACATACTTATAAAGTATTGTTATGAAAGGTTGACATGAGAAAGTAGGTCTTATAATTTGTATTCTTTTTGGATTTGTGCGTTTGAGGTCCCATGACCCAAAAAAGTCGGTTACGAAAGTGCTAAGGTCTTCTCATATTTTGGTAAGTCCATGTATGTGAAATGGTAATTGGATGGCAAGGTTAACTTATGCCAAGTCGCTGTCCTACATTATTTGCCTAATAAATAAAATACAGTCGGTAACACGACAATGCATACAAATTCGTACAATTCTCACCTCTATTAATATCGTTTTTAGGCTATTGTATCTTACAATCGCAGTATTCGCAGTAGCCCTTATTAATCAATATTGTAAGTAGGTAATAGGTAATTTGAACCATAAATAATATTGCAACTAATAAATAATACATAGATATAGCTTACTATAAGGTCTCATTACAGGTGATTATCATTACAGGGCATAGGCTAGTAATTCCTAGTAATGCACTAGGCAGTTTAGGGCTGTGATCCACCAGAGTGGCCCAGTGCGGTTTGAAAGATACACATGCTCCAGTTTTTTTTAATTCTCGAACATGCGGATTTAAAAATCCGAACTTATAAACTGAGTCAATACAGGCCGAGGTCTTAATGCCGATACTCTATACCGATACGACAAAAATTCATTTACCTACATTTCAGGGACAAAAGTCCCTCCACATATTTTTGTGAAAGTTTAAATATTTTTTAAAGTTTAAGTTTAAATATGTGAAAGTTAACTATGAAAAAATATTAGCGGTCACTTTCAAAGGGTAAACTGTTTAGTATTGGATCTTAGAAACTTAACAAAAAAAGAATCCATTCAGTAAAACTGAGTTCCGAATTAAAAACCTAATTTCACCCGACTACTAATAAAGTCGAGAATAAATCACCAAGGCTCAATATTAAGGCTATCATCACAATTTACTTACTGAGGTACTAGTTTGGTATTATTACGTAATTGAGATGGGTCTGAATTTGTAATAGGTGAGAGGCAAGGCATGCGTCAAAGGGGCGGGGCGCTGCGCCTGCGCAAGGAATGCGCGCGCCGCAAATAGAGAGGATTCTACTGGATTTACGAGTATATAATGCTTATAGCACATCTCCATTCCGATGAAATAGCGAATACTACTACTTTTGATTTTATAATACTCGTAGAAGACAGAAGATAAATTATGCTAAATCTAAAGCGAAATGATTTTCCTTGTGTATGTATGTGTTTATTTATATTATGGTATTTAACTAATATGCGTCACAATTCATTACAGTTTTATTAAATCTTAACCGCATCTACCGCGCCACCTCTGCATAGCTAAAGGTTGATTGCGAGATAACGCTTCTAAACATTAAGTCCGCCTTTTATTACTTTGTGCAATCTATATACATATATATAAATGAATGTTTCTTTGTTTGTCCCGTATTCATCCGATTGCGATGAAACTTTGGTGAGTTATTGTGCGCACGGCCGCGAAGGTTTCTGAATTAGCACAACCATTTTCCACGCAAACGAAGTCGCGGGCAACAGCTAGTAAAGTATAAATAAATAAAAACGTAGTCTTATGCTTTCATTTGATTATCACAAACACCACTCACGAAAAACACTTTGAAATTTAATAAACTGTCACTATTAAACCACAACACGGTCTGCACAGTTTTTACAATTATAGAACAAAAATTTAACTTCACTTCTCGAGTTCCCGCCAAAAAATCCTACGTAGCTATTAATTAGCTATCGAGGTAAGTATTCATCATCATCATCATCTCAGCCCTTGGACGTCCACTGCTGGACATAGGCCTCCCCCATTGTCCGCCATTTAGACCTATCGGCAGCGACCTGCATCCAGCGGGTGCCCGCAACCTTTATGAGGTCGTCTGTCCATCTAGCAGATGGACGTCCTCGGCTTCGTCCGCCGGTACGTGGTCTCCATTCGAGAACCCTTCTGCCCCATCGGCCATCGGTTCTTCGAGCTATGTGCCCTGCCCACTGCCACTTCAGCTTGCTAACCCTAGAGGCTATGTCGGTGACTTTAGTTCGTCTACGGATCTCCTCATTCCTGATTCGATCACGTAGGGATACCCCGAGCATAGCCCTCTCCATAGCTCGCTGTGCGACAGTGAGCTTATTTATGAGGCCCATAGTCAGAGACCACGTCTCGGTGCCGTAGGTCATCACTGGCAACACACACTGGTCGAAGACCTTCGTCTTCAAGCACTGAGGTATTTTGGACGAGAAGACGCTGCGTAGCTTCCCGAACGCTGCCCAGCCGAGTTGGATTCGTCGATTGACCTCTTTCTCGAAGTTGGACCTACCTAGTTGGACCGTTTGGCCTAGGTAGACGTACTCGTCAACAACTTCGAGAATCGAGCTCCCAACTGAAACTGGGGTGGGCACGACATGGACATTCGACATGACTTTCGTCTTGTCCATGTTCATTTTAAGGCCCACCTGTTGGGAAACTCGATTTAGGTCTCCGAGCATTGTGCTAAGATCCTCCAGCGATTCTGCCATGATCACGATATCGTCGGCAAATCGAAGGTGAGTGATGCATTCGCCATCAACGTTGATGGCGAGTCCTTTCCATTCCAGGAGCTTGAAAGCGACTTCCATCGCATTGGTGAAGTAAGTATTAAACTTGTTAAAATAAGTGATTGAAGAAGCAGCTCTTTCATATAATATTAATTTAATTTAATATTTTAATTAATTGCTATTGTGCTATTATTAATTTAGTTTAATCTTTAATCTTATTGCGGTAAATGCTTTTTGCTGCTTGTCATCTCAGAATGTCAATTATATATGAGTGCATCTTTACAATTTTCCTTGCATGTTGTGCATAGATACAAATCTAAGCACATTATTCAGAATGAGACATTTAAAAATGTGTATGAGACACATTTTTAAAGTCATTGGATTTCAAAAAACATTTTTACATCAATTTGAACGCATATTCGAGGCGCCAAACATCGCTTCGGTACTTAGTTAGAATATTTTTATTATACTCGGTACCAGCTCTTGGAAACAACGGCTATTACAATACATGTAGGTGCATAAGTTTCTTTAGTGTACAAGCTATTTTGGTGCAGTCATGTCGATGATGCTATAAATAGCTTAAGTGAACTCATCAAGACGTTTGTATGATCAAACTAAAGTGCCGACATGGAACAAAACGTTTTAGTGTAGGTTAATTTTGAAAATAGGTATGTATGTATTTTCTTTAAAAAATGTGTTGTTGTATTGCTTTGTTATTATGAAATTAATAGTTTAACAAGCAATTTGGGAATATTAATTAGGGTGCGAAAAGTATTCTAGCAATTGGAAAAACTGATGCTAGAGATTGGTGAAGATTTTTAATACCTACGCGTAATAAATATGTATCATACGTATTATATTCTTGAAGATTTAAAACTCTGGATTCTGTTTGTGATGAAACTATGAATTAATTAAGTCACATGAAACCTTTGTATTTTAAAAAAAAGAATAATTAACACTTAATACTAAATTATTTTACATATTTGTTAAATACAAAGCATAAAATATTAATTTTTACAGAAAATATGTAGTGGCATATCAATTACTTATCGTGTTCATGACAATAATGAACGGAATCAATGGTTTTAATTTTCAACAATAAAACGTTTACAGCCTGTATGCATTAAAAAGCAAATTTAATCTGATTAAATTAAATTCTACATTTAAAGTGGTACGTACGATGATGTATCAGGAAAAAATAAATATATTTGACATTTCGTTCAAAAGAGCTTTGCATAGTACTCAATATAAAACATTCTCTACTCATCACTAGATGGCGCCAGATGTCTGTTTAAAGATTAAAGCATTTAAAGTTATGTGGCTTGAAAAATATTGAAGCTAAGAAATCATGTCTGCTAGAAGTTATTAAACTCGTCCTTCTGTAAAATTATCATTTATACAATGTTCTTCATTTCATTTTATAATCATCATTCATTCAAATATTGTAATAATTAATAATATACACAAATTAGGTATTTAATAATTTCATACGTTTATTTTGTTTATTTCTTGTTTTTTATTATTTATGATGTCTAGAGTTTCGAGAAATATCAATTCTAATTTCCAATGAGACTAGTTTCGATTAGTAATATCGATATTGTCTACATTCATCATCTAGATTCATCTAGCTTTAATCTTGAATTGAAGCCAGAAATCTGAAACTAATAAATATTTCAGTTGAATCATTTTGTATTAAAGGATCATTTTGGTCTATATTATTCAATGCTTCTGACAGGTCCTAAATCCTGGATATTCCTGGACGGCCTCAATACATTTGTAATCTTGTTGCATTTTATGTATCTTGTTGATATTTGCTGTTCATATCTTTGAGATTTTTAGGTTCATATTGGCATAATTACAATTTTGTATACGCAGCTTTTCTATACCTAAAGAAATCAGTTAAAATGACTTGGTTATAATTGTTGAACTGTTGAAAGAACTTCAGATTATTTATATAAAACTCCAATATTTCCAACTTAATCTTACGCTATAATAATGTAATAAATGTATTATTTTTTAAAAAATGATTTATGAATTCCATTTTAATGAACATACATAGATCGATATCAATAATAAATGTAGGCATTTTTTATAATAAAATAGCAAAATGGACATGGGAAAAAACCTTTTTAGTGGAGGTGTTCCAAATTTGAAATTGAATTTGGCACGAGCGGTATTCGTTATCGTCTCGTTGTCGAAGTAAGGAAGGGCTATTTTCACGAGAGTCGCGACCCATGAGCACACCTCATTTAAGACGAGGCGCAAAGCAAATGATGCGTCGCTAATGAAGTTACGGACAGTGATTCCGATGTTCATCTCCATTCTTGTAAATTGAGAGATTTACAGAGCATATCTACGAGGGTTCGAATCGATAGCGTTAAAGATGGACTTTTTTATGATGTATTATAGTTAATACTTCAAACACATAACATTTAATACGGACACTTAATTTGTTAATCTGTCTTAAAACGCGTATTATAAAACAAGTTTATTTTTTGTTTTTCAACTGGACAGGACGCATAATTTTAGAATAAAATTCGTCATATTTGTTAACAACTATGATATATCTAGAAGATACTTTAAAAAGAAAAATATTGATTCAAAACGCGCTTTTTAATATTAAACAACCATGCTTTAATATAACAATATCTAAATAATATGCTAATAATTAATAATATGTAATAGTTTAAGATAATAATACGCTTTAAGATATAATTATCTAAAGTCATTTTGCGTTCATTTGTTTTTTTTAGAATAGAAATTATAATGTGGGAGAGGGTGCATGATGAATCCCACATCTGATAGGGGCACACGACTGTGCCACCAAGGAATGTGGGTTAATAGAAGACTACTGTGAAATATACTGCATTTCCCACTTTATCCTATTTCCCCAATGTACGTACATGTTACGGTAGTGAATGAGATTTGCCAGAGCCCATTCCCATGCCATCCCTCTCTATTTTTCCAACCCTTCTTCTAAATCCATTCCGTTCAATTTCCAAAGGTAGGCAGCGCATCCAGGGTCGTGCAAACGTTTGCGAGGACTTATGTTGGCAATATCGCGGATGTCGCAGGTGACAGTATCTACTTACCACCAGGTGGACTATATGCTCGTCTGCTGCATTATAATATATCTTTAAAAAAAACATGCAAAGCCATGCCACCAGTCTCCTCTGAGACTTTGTTCGCTGCCAGCACGTTACGTACAATGAAAAACCGAGATGAAGATAACAGTCAAACTTTATTTAAGTATAAAAAAGACGGTAGTACAAAATAACATTATTATTTATCTGTCTGAACGTCTGCCGCCTCCTTAAAAAATGTATCATGTTCGTTTTCATCAGATTAAAAATGAGCGTTAACATATTTTTGCCACGTTTCGGTTGCCAGACCCTGTCAGCCATATTGCTTTATACCAAATGTTAGTTGTTTTCCTCACTCATATGAGTTAGATGCTGAGTGAGTCAACACTACGGCAGTGCCCCCCGCAGTCCGTGGGAAAGCACGTGGCGGGACCTCCGCGAACCTGTTTCAACATGTCCGCAAATGCTCTAGATTGGGTCCTGAAAACATGTTTATGTTGTAACAGATGAGTGATTTGTTTGTGCTGGAGTTCAACTGGAGTGCTATTTGGTTATTGACATTAGCAAATGTTATTGTTCAAATGGATACCACATCGATACGGAGGTGTCGCGCACTGTTCGGTTCAAAAACCGTAACCGGCCTTTTTTCGTTCACTGGTGGACATGAGCCACCTCATGTACACTGTCTCATGTACAAGGTCATACATCCCTCAGGATGAATGACCTTAAACCGTCACACTGGCTAAGCGGGTTGGCGAGTCTACTTTTTTAAAGGTGTAGTTCCTCAGGACTTTTGGTAGCGACTTTGTTACCACTTAGTCAGTCGCCTTTTACGACAACCACGGGTGATGATGCTATTTAGAATACGGCCACATAACGATATCACACGGCTATAACGATGTTCACCTTTGGCAATTTTTTCTTTCTGCAAGTTTTATCTTTATAATCACAGTATTTATTGCCAACGGTCGTGGTTTAATCAGTATGTCCCGATTTTAAGCTTTTGGGACCAGCATCCTGCCGAAGGTGCTGACGGGATCTAATTTGTCCTGATTTACTTCTACTAATTGTATCATTTTGCTATGAAACAAAATGATTGCTGTCTTTAAAAAAATATTTTGTTCCAGTGTTGTGATTTTAAAAGGTTTTATAAAGTTTTGTTGTTGGATACTTTTGTTTTAATTTATTTGATAATTAATCTTTAGTTTCTTAAATATAGAAAAAACAAATGTTTAGTCACCTTTTATTTTTCTTTACATGTTCCGATTTTGTTTATCAATCTGATAAAAAAAAAATTATAAATCCTGAAAAACTGATTTTAAAATTTGGTCGCTCTAAATACAGGCCGTCCCATTTCGATGCAACATGAAGGGAAAGTATTTTAAATATTGAAGATAGGAAATTTCACTTAATTGAGACTTTATTTTATTTTTAAAAATAAGTAGAACTGCAATCAAAGATTTTTGATAATTCTGTCTGAACCGGGAATCGAACCGGCCAAATGTGAAAATAATATATCTGTATTTTTATGACATCGATCGAAAGGGTCAATCATATGGATCAATTCTAGTATCGTAAATTAAATGAAGACTATAAAAAATAACATTTTAATTACAAAACAATTTAACGGAACACGGATCCCTGAAAAATTGGAGAAAACTAATTTAAAATAAACGAAAAGTTAATTTTAATAAGAAGAAAATACTTATTATATAGAAAGTACTTATTTTTTTCTCGAATTTCGATCGATTTCGATTTTATCGAAGAAAGTACTTATCGAATAGGGCGGTAAAAAGTATTAAGTATCAATTTTGATTAAATGCCCCTTAGATATCCATAAAAGAACTCTATGACCTTTTACTCGACACGTAACGCAAGGAGGTAATTGTCCGACAAATCAATTAATGGTTTTGTTGTTATATTAACAAAATATCACATTACAGCTTAGTATTCAGACGCGACATAAAGCTTAGTGTTCATGAGAATTTACGAAAATATATCTAAACTTTTATGTAATCTTATGTAAACAAAGAAAAATCGTTATCAAATTGACATTTCAGATATAATGAACATTTTTTCTTATGGGAACATTTTTTAAATGTTACCTATTTTTGTTTAAATTACTAGACTACGACTTTTTGAAGGCGAAAAACGTAGAACTGATGAGCCATCCTCCATACAGTCCCGACTTGGCACCTTGTGACATCTTCTTGTTTCAAAAAATTAAGAACCAATTACGCAGTGAACGATTTTCATCGCCAGACGAGGCTGTCGAAGAGTATGAAAAACATGTTTCTGAGGTCACCCCGGAGGAGTGGAATAAATGTTATGGAAATTGGTTTATTCGTATGAAAAAGTGTATTGAGGCTCACGGAGAATATTTTGAGAAACAATAAATTGATTTTTGGCCATTCGTTGCATTTGTTTCTTATTCATTCCGGAAACTTTCAGTGTGGCCCTTGTACATTAATGTCTACATTCAATATAATTCTTTGCCGGGATAGAGTATCCTTTGCCATTGAAGGACTAGGCTGTGGTTTCATTTTTAATCACACACAAAACTAATTCTGTAGTAACGCAAAAACAAATTTAACAAGAATATAACAATAACAAAACAAAAACACAACAAACAAACCAAACAAAAACTCAATAAACAAACTTAAACTTAACAATAATAAAACGCAAACAGAGCAAGGAACGCATTCGACCACTCACGACTGATATTAGGAAACCGAATGCCAAAATGGCAGCCGGCAAGTAGCGTTCAGTCGACCGCAGCGACCTTGAATTGTTTTAATATTTTAATCAGTCTGAATTCAAATAAACTGAACTGGCTAATAATTATTTAGAATTTAATTATATAATACTAGCAAAACCCCGCAGACGTTGTCCTGCCATAGAAGTTGATGTGCTGCAGCGCCATCTAGTGGCGAGTTATAACAAAGTCTATAGCATGAAAACCTTCTCCATGAAAAAATACATAGTATATATGCCAACTTTCATGGTGATCGGTCAAACATGTCGATGTTTATTAACATCAGATAACCAACATCCATTTTTATACATATATATAGATAAATAAAGGATCAATGTTATACACATCTGCAGTGTTGCGTGTCATGGAAAATCAAATTACCACAAAACCGTTTGGTAGTAATAATTGTAGGTATGACAGTTATTGACACCAAGTTAACAATTTAAAGTGTTTATTTAATTAACATATATCGATAGAAGGGCCAAAAAAATTATAGCATTGTTTTTGTCACAAATCGTGGACGTCCCCCTCGCTACACCGTCAACACACACTGGTCCTCAGCCAACACTTTTACCAGGTGCCAGCACGTGCCTGGGCGCTTCTCACCGATTCGCGATCCCGCGGTATCCCCCGATGCAACGACCTAAGCCGAGGCCCGTTCCTTCGGCCGATTTACCGGCGGGGGAGCCCTTAAGCTCGTTGCAACACACATTGTGTTCCTGGCTGAGCACCTTCTGGGCTCGCCCTAAATTAAACACGACTGGTGACTCTTGAAAGACCACTAGGGCCGCAAGAATTTGGTCATTCCGAAAAAAAAAGGGAGTAATAGGCGTCCTTATCGTGAAAAGCGATCTCTTCCGGATCGCTTTTATTTTACACTTTCACACTCCTGTTACATTTTTAAAGTACCCACGTATTTATTGTTGTTATGTACATGTTTACTAGATATTAGTTTAATCAATAAATCAGGTTCATTATTAGCCTTTGACAGTTATACAGGTTAAAAGTGTAAATATAGTACCTATAAAATATCCTGCAATTGGCGATCGTTGTTGTTTATTTCTAACATGGCGTCCGATAAAGATAGTATCTACAATTTGGAAGATTTACCGTAGAAAGTATATGATAGTAAAATCATGCCAATAATAATTGATCTCAACTTTTAAACTAACATTACAACATAATATTTAAAAGTTACATTAATACAAATTTAGCAAACAAAACAATGTTACAAATCGAGGTGATGTCCTACAGGCCAATTAATTAATGACCAAGGTTGTATATTTCTAACATGGTCTCCGATAATATTTTTTTATAAATTTAAAAAATATGAGTTAATTTGAAATGTAAAAGTGTAGGTAACTTGACATTGCAAGGAGTAAAGTAAAACAACAGTTGACGGTCAAGGTTGCATATATTTCAGGCGGGGTCAACGCCCGTTTATTCCATAGGTACCGATCCAAAATGGCGAACTGCTTATTTTTAATGTGCGCTAATCTAAAAAAATATTTTGGAGGTTTACTTTAAGCTTCATCAGATCTTACAAACATGAGTGCGTAAATAGCTTAACTCTGCAAGGAGTAGGGTAAACAGGGCAGTTGACGGTCAAGGTTGCGTATTTCAGGCGGGGTCAACGCTCGCTCATCCCATGCGGATCCAACATGGCGTCGATGTTTTTGTCGCGCGATTTTTAACATGTGCACCGGCGGGCGGCGGGCTTTGTTTATTGAATATAAAATTAATTAGGCAATTACTTTTTGCAGTAACTGTATCTTTTTGTATCTAAGACACTATATAGTTTTCTATAATTGTAGAGTGAGTGGTAATAGGTTTTTTAAGTGATATCATTGTTAGGGGGTATTCTTTAGCTAAATATCCTTTTGAATTAATGGTGTGACAAATGGAAAATAAAACTAAGACAAGAGCTAAGTCATGCTCAGAAAACTATTAAGAAATTTTAAGGAAGTTTCGTTATGAATAAATATTTTGTCTTGCATTGTTCCCTTAAATTCTTGAATAAAGATTTAATTCAGATCTGTCTAGTCCAAGAGACTACATTTTTTATGGCAATAATATTCGTATAAGCGTTTGTTGCGGGTCATTTACCAATTAATACGCTAGCAATAATGGTTAGAAACAAATGATTTTGGGTACATTGGCGTGTTATTGTAAAGTACCTACGTGTAACGAATGAATCTTTAAAAAAAGTCTTAAAACTGAAGACTTAAATTCAATAAACATAACTTCTAACACGTTTGTATTAATTTATCATCAAATATATTGTAATAAAATTATAAAATGATTTATATTGTTACAAAGACAGCTGTGCTGTATTATTTATTTATTGTTAATAAATCTTCAAACATTATTTTTTTGCACAACTCTAAAGTGCTAAGTGTTAAAGGGCGGTTTGCATAATTCTGTTAAGGCGCCGTTTGCTATTGTTTGTCACGTGTTACTAGGAGCACAGTATTGGCGAATTAACGAAATGTCATGCGCATACTTCGCTTTGATTGATGTAGAGTTACGAATGTTTAGAGTAGATAATAGTTTATGTCTACGTAGATTTTAATGTAATTCGTGCTTTCTATTTCCTTTTTTTAATTTTTATATAATACTAGTGTTTCACCTTAGTTCGCTCAGGTGTCACACATAACCTTTTGATTTCCTTTTGAACCCAGACATGGCTGATATCTATGCTTTAATTTAGCTTCCTAAAGATGAAAGCATTTTCAAAATCGGTATAATAGTTTCTAGCGTTTAACACATACGTTTTTATTTACACGAATGGTTCTATTTTTTATTAAATTTGGATCATTTTTGAAAGGTTTGGTATTCAAAATTCTAAAGCAGGCCAACGTCACATGACATTATATTGTAGTCTGGTTAAATAAGTCTAAGGAAAATACCAAGCGGAAACAATACATTATGCAATTATACGGCTATAATACATTATGTTAAATAATTCTGTTTAAGACACGTAATTAAATTTAACGACACTTCGAGTATTTCTAACGCGTTGCCTTACAACACAAACCAACGAAAACATCTACATTCGTATCTGTCAACGTTGCGTACGATCATGAATTACGCACAATAACTATAATCCATGCAATTTTGAACACGTCACGTTTTCTTCCCCTCCCTCCACACCTCCCCTCCCCTCCTGTCGTCTCTCTTTTGTATTAAATAACAGTTTATTGATAGTAAAATTGATATATTTTATGCCCGGTTTAATGTTGATTTTAGTATTAACGTTAACGTGCAGTTAAGCTAAGCATCTGCTTTATTGAAATGAGGACATCGTTATTCCAACAAAAAGACAGTTTTTTTGTTCAATAAATTGCTCTAACAAAGCCGTTGATCATTAAAACGTCAAGAACAAAGCCTCTTTTAACTTCTTTTACTGGTTTTTACCTGGTTAAGTGGCAAAAACATTGCAAACAAGTGTCTTGTCAAATGTAACTTTGTCAAATATGAAAATCGAAATGAGAGAACACGTATAAATATTACTTATACATATTATGCTGCTAACATATTTGAGTTTCAGAATTTTGTATAAAGAAGTTTCCAAATATTTGGAAATGTCAATAAGAAGAGCTCGCCTGATATAGGTTTTTAGTATATTATTGTAATCGGTGATTAGTCTCTTTATTTAGATCCATTAGATTTATTTATATTAGGAAATAGTTTCTTGTGATAAATCAAGAAAACGTAACTTGGTAATAACGTAATAATAATAATATTGGTAATAATGGTAATAAGTGGGTAATAAGATGAGGGGGAGAGTGCACGGTGCAATCCAACAGCCGCCGGGCGCATTCGACTGGACATGTTACCCCTCTCTCACGGAAGACTAACTTGAAATGTACTGCATTTCCCACTTTATCTTATTTCCCTAATGTACGTACGTGTTTCAGTAGTGAGTGAGATGTGCCAGAGCCCATTCCCATCCTATCCCTCCCCATTTCCCATGATGATCACGTTATTCCTCTCTTACAGAAGACTACCTTGAAATGTATTACTGCATCTCCTACTTTATCGTGTATCTCCAATGTACATACGTGTTTCGGTAGTGAATGAGATATGCCAGAGCGCATTCCCATCCTATCCTATCCCTCCCTAATCTATCCCTCCCTATTTTCCCCAACCCTTTCTCCAAATCCATTCCTATATCTCCAAAGGTAGGCAGCGCATCCGGGGGCGTGCTTACGTTTGTCATTTTGGACTAATGTTGGCATGTATCACGGATGTCCATGAGCGACAGTATCCACTTACCATCAGGAAGACTGTATGCTCGTCTGCCGCTTTCGTCCATAAAAAAGAATAACAGTTCTGTATTTGATATGAATCGATTAGCGATAATCATATATCGGGAGATATTTCAGTAATTTAAAAAAGAAATAATTTGTTAGATTAATTATTTTTAAATTAATTTTAGAAGTGTAGAGGATTTATTTTCAAATTGGTAAAATATTAACACAACAAAAAGTTTGAATTTCCTACAAATGAAAAATGTATGTAGGACTGTAGGTACTCTTAAATTAATTTTTCAGAACTGTATAAAAATTTTCAAAGTGGTAAGACAACAAACAAATGTCTATGGATGTCTATGGACGACAATATACACTTACCATCAGGTGGACTGAATGATCGTTTGCCGCCTTTTTTCTATTAAAACAACCTGAAAAAATACATAACTTTAAAACTGATAAATAGTGTTATTAAATATTTTAATAAACACATTTAATTAGGCTAGTTACATACTTGCGTGTTCGAAGTTCATCAAGTTGTTTGTTTGGTTATTATTATTACTTATTGTAAAATAAATGGAAGTTTAGCACACAACTTACAAGCCAATGTGACTTTTATTTTCTAACTCATAAGAGGCAAGACAATGTCAATGTACTATGTGTATTAACTGGAATAAGACAGTTGACCTATTTTATGCAAACAATATCAGGTTATTTTTTTGCTATTCCTAATCGTCAGATATTTAAAAAAAAAGAGTAATAAAAGAATAATTATTATAATTATTGTGTATTTGAAAATTGTTACTTACAATGTTGTAGTGGTTACAAATTGTTTTTTTTTTAAATTATAGGATGTAAGATTATTGTCACCTTAATAATTTTACCTTTTGACTTCGTGTAATTTTGCTTACATAACTAAATTTTATTTAACTATTTTAATTTTACATCTGAGTAATTTTAGGTACTTTCACATAATCCTAAATGTAAGATGGGAGCGGTTATAGCCCAGGAATTTATTTTTGTTTCAAATTCACGAAGATGTGCTTCTGAATCTGTACCTAAGTACAGATGAGTACAGAATTATCATTATCTCGGCAGTGAGGGCAAACATTATGTAGAAACCCACGGAACCGAGACAAATAAAAAAAGGGAAATAATATGTAACATTCACCAAAAAGCATCGCCCTAATTATTGCAGCACTAAAATTAAATAGATAAATGTTGCTGTTTTCAAAATTATGTTTTCAAATACATTTTAAAAACCTCTAAGCATTTCGTCAAAACCCCCATCTATTCTCGACTCTCGCATGTGACCCCAGCTTAATGTTACAGAATCTGTGAAGGTTTAGGTACAGATGCATTTATCACATAAGGCAAAGGCGTTATCAATAATATTATTACTGAGTTTAATTCATAAAGATTACACAAATGCATGCTTATATACCATTAATAATGCATAGAACACGAAGACTCGAATATTACATGTCCAAATAATTTATATCGCGCTTAGAGAATTAATGTTGTTAATATTATTATTTGAGCAAGCATTTGTCGGTGTTGCCATTCAAATAAATTGATCATTTGTAATCTGTTTATTTTATTGTTGAGTTTGGTGTAAAATGTAATACTTATTAGTCATAATAGTGATCAATTGATCATATTTTCTGAAGTGAATCATATGACTTGAAGAAAAGGGCTAATAGTGACTGGATCCTATTCTATTTCCCAATCCCATTTCATCATGCCCTCATAAGGCAAAATTGGGATTATATTCCATATTCTCCAATCTCCATACTTACTAATCCTTTTTCTAAAGCGGCGTAACGTACTATACGGAGTTTCTCGAACATCGGTCAAAAGCTAATATAAACAACTGTTATCATCACCTAATCACTGTTATCCTTGTTTACATCGAGTTTTTATCATTATGTGAACAGTTGTATTTCAGAATTGTATGTAATTTGGTAGCATACGAGAATTATATACAATACTCGGCCGAACCGTTCGAGAAACTCACCTTGTGTAAGTGAGCCTTTATGGTGATCATTCAGATGTGGATCGATGACTCAAAGCAAAAGGCTAATAGTGCCATTATAAGGATCTTTCCCTTATAAGGAAAAATTGGGATTCATCTCATTTTATAAATCTACTCCTAAATGTCCTATGTAGTCGATGTGTCGCAGGGCGTGACAACGTTTCTAATAATAAAAATAAGAAATAAAATCGATAATAAAGTTAATAAAATAAGAAATAACGAAAAGAGAGGAAAATTATTCCATGTACGATAGTAAACTTTGTAAAAAGCAACTAAAAAGAGTAACAATGAATACAATGATAATGATCGTGCATGGTACAATGAAAAAAGTACTTCTTCTTAATTATTGGAAATCAAATACAGTTAATTACTAATTTAATCAGTCTAATGCTATAGAAATCTACAAATGGCAAAGCTACTTAATCTTTATTGATTAATTTAAATTAAATATATAAAATTATGTGTTACTATTAATAAATTACTATTATTAAATCAGTATTCTAATAATGCAACAAAAATGCCCAAAATCAAGCATAAAAAGGTAAAATAGATTTTTTATTCTTTCTTTGTTTCTTTTCAAACAACACAGTGTTACTGGCACCATAAAAAACATCCAATCAGTCTGAAAGCGTGAAGTAAAAAGATTTTTAAAGGAGAACGAATAGCAATTACTCTGTGGTACGTGTTAGTACGATACAATGTAGAGGGCCGGTGTCCCATCGCAGACGCCACTGTCAATGTTATCTCTACTGCTCGGGATTCCACTCTAGCACGAAAGACGAGCATTGGTCAATTATTTGTTTTTGTTTTGTAATACATAATTAGGATTAATATATGAGGCATATTAACAAATTTTATGTCAACATATCTGTATTTTATGTCATATTTTTGAGAGAAGTCTTAACTTCTGGTAGAACTTTTTGGCGGGTTCTCGAGAAGTGAATTTGAGTTTTTGTTTGATTTATTATAAAAATAGTGTATTTGTGCGTTTTGTGGTTTAATAGTGATATTTTATTAAAGTTCAAAGTGTTTTTTTTGTGTATAAGGTTTGTGATAATCGAATAAATGGATAGGACTGTGTTTATCGTGTGCTTCCAAGGAGTCCTCTTTTGTCCTCAGTAAACCTACTATCACTTTACTGAGTGACTCCTGACGTACTTCGAAGGGATTGGACATTACGTTTTAGGTTTTGAAATTGTTAACTACAAAGAAAACTGGCAGAATGTGCTAATTGCACCATTGTCATATATGAAAAAACTTCTAGTAATTGGAAACGAATTATTTTTTTATGAACGTGGTTAATGGAGGATAGCCCATAGACTAAATGATACAATAGTAATAATGACTAATGATATGTAGATAGTAACATTTTGATGATACTAAATTTATAGTAATTTCAATACACATTTCTCGAAAAATGAATTATTTCTTTGATTAATGATTAAATCCTGTTAAGTTCATTATCCCGGAAAAATGGAGATAAGTACTTCTGTCTAAAAAATGCAATTTAAGACTATTTACATAGTCCATAAAACACTTTTACCTGAAGTTCTGTGAGTGACTAAGCGAAATTCTCATACAAAAGATCTCTTACTGACGGAACGAAGTAAATAAAATATTCGCTATTATTTATATTTGCGTGGCATTGTATGATAAAGTATTACTATGAATAGTGCACTTGAATTAATATAATAAAGATTATATAATTATTATTCTATTACGGTTACTTTATGTGCCCTGGTGCCATTTCAACATAGCCCTACTACAAGTTACGCGAGAGTGGAGGATTTATTTCGCGAAATTGTTTATAGGGCCCGCGCGAGCACCCATAGCGAAACACTTAACATTATTCAGGGCCACAATGGTCTGCGATCACAGGAAATAGGACAAAGAGTAGTTCTTCTATCTTTCTAATGCTTCAAATGTGTCTCAGGCATACATATGTACCGCTTACAGTGCTTCAAAATGCGATTCAAAGGATTGTGCCCCTATCGCATGTGTAACAATGGAGCGAGAAGTAAATAAATTATATTTATATTTATTTAGTTGAGACATTTACATACTTTCTATAAGGTAATTGTCACTTAAAATGGTCATCTCGAAATGGTAGTTTACTTTCGTAGACGATGGTAGCAGTGAGAACATATTTATTGCATTAGATGGCGCGGCGTTTCTGGAACGTTAGATATTAATATTTGTCAAAATGTTAAAACTTGCCTAAAACGTTAAGTTACGGAGACATTGTCTGTACAAATGGGCAATAAAATACATTTAGTCGGTCTTTATTATGAGAAGAAATGTGTTAACGTCATAATTTTTGAGAAAATTTTACCCAGGCATTTTTTGCTAATATCAACATTTGAAATGTATAGGTCGATAGAGCGTAAAAAACTGAATATATAACTCATTTTCGGCAAGATGGCTTTTACGCCAATTGAATCGCAAGGTTTCGATATGGTTTTACAAACTCTTAAAATGTAGCCCCTGATGGATATTAATTTTTTTTTTGTTTATTGACAAGTGGGAGGACGAGCAAGCGGTCCCACGTGATGGTAAGTGTTACCGCCGCCCATGGACACCTTCAACACCAGGGTGTATGCGGGTGCGCCGCCGACCTTGCAAAATCCTATTCACAGCTTTCTTGAAGAACCCCATGTCGTAGCTTAATGGAAAGACCTCTTGAGGCAGCTCGTTCCACAATCTGCGGGTTCGCGATATAAAATAATTATGACAGAAATAACTAAATTTGTCTTAGGATTGCTCAGTTCTTCCCTAATAATTTTCTTTCTATCAGCTATATCACATTTTTCTAGAGAAAATCAGTACCTAGATGACAGATACGTTACTGTTGGAATAACTGTACGGTACTACCTACGATGGCTTACTGCGCTCCCACAATGGCAGTCACGTTTTTCGGTTCTTCCTTGTGCAAATCTGCATAATGCTGAAGATGCATAATGGAGTGATTGTAATTATTTTATAGGCGAATAGCTTTCAAATAGTTGAAATTGAATTCAAATTAAAAATAACTTAAGCTGTACACTTGCACTTGGCACTTGCCAATAGGTATCACCGAATATTTAAATGTAAAGAATATTTTTTCTTAAACCAATTTCTATCTTTTTCGTTCATTTTCAATTACGTAATGAAATAAAGTTGTATTTTATTATAAGATGCTGGGAGTTGCTGGCGAATTCGTTGCGTGCATATAAGATTAAAAACCATTCTGTTCCATGAAATACAAGTGTAATAAATAATAGGTACTAGATAACAAACACGTGAGTTTTACTATTAGATAACAAACAAACTTATGGATTTATAATATTACTATTTTAGCGCTTTATAGCTATTTATTACAATAAATAATGTGCGTTTCGATTGAGGGCCGTAGGTACGTGTGGATCGATAAACGAAAGATGTCAGGATTCAGTAAAAGTTGAATTTATTTATGTAAAAGCAATCTTGATTTTCTTTAAAGGAAATTAAAGAAATAATAACTATTGGAAAGGTAATGGATCGTAATGAAGGTTTACCGAGATCCCAGCAAACACAAAATGAAGTCTGAAGTCTGGTACTGATTTTTTAGTAAAACATTTTTCGCAATTTTTACTAGGAAACACAATACCCTGGATAAAATCCTCACTACGCCTTTGTTTCAAATTATTATAAATGTTATTATAACGATATATTATTATTCAATATTCAATATATATTCAATTCAATTATTATAACGATCTGTGTATGGCGCACGTGCACGCCGCAATCCAACAGCCGCTGGGCGCCCTCGATTGGCCACGTTACCCCTCTCTCACAGAAGACTACCTTGAAATGTACTGCATTTCCCACTTTTATCTTATTTCCATAATGTATGTAGATGATGTATGTATGGCAGAGCCAGAGGAATGGGCTCTGGCATATCTCACTCATTACCGAAACACGTACGTACATTGGGGGAAATTCTATAAAGTGGGAAAATTCAGTACATTTTCAGGTAGTCTTCTGTGAGAGAGGGATGACGTGGCCAGTCGAGTGCGGCCAGCGGCTGTGGAAATGCAGCGTGCGCTCCCCCTCTACAAAACTCCCCATACCGCTACTCCTAATTGCCGTGTCTTTACATCTACGCGTGTTTTCGTTATCGTTTTCGTTTTATCCTAACCTTTTAAAAATGATCCATGAAATATATATACAAATGTATGGAGTAGAAATAATATTAAAAATAAAAATAAATTATATGTTCCTCCACCAAGGATAAAATTGTCAACAATGTATATTGTATGGCTATTAAAATATACCAGTCAACTCAAGCAAAAAAAACTCAGACAACTGTATATTGCCTGAGTTTTTTTATGGATGAAGGCGGCAGACGAGCATACAGTCCACCTGATACTGTCGCCCATAGACATCCGTGAAGTTATCCATAGACAACCATAGACATTATCTTTAAAAAAAATCTTAAAAAACATTATTATATTATATTAAACATATACAACTATTTAACATATTAATTCACAAATGTTATTATAATATTGGGGAATATTTGAATGACAATAAAATATTCTTGAAATAATAATTTAGTGACACTCATCAGTTATTTACTTATTTATTTAATTTTTTTAGTTTTTACATATTGACATATTTGATATAAAAAATTTGAATTGCATGTTTATATTTTATTGTATTGATAAATGTAATCTTGATGTAATTTTTAAACATTTGCACACCAGTCATATGACAGAATGTGTGAGGCTTGTTTTAACTTAGCATAAGATCAATATGTACCCACATTCTGAAGCAAATAATTTAAATTATAATTATTATAATTTCTCTAAGTTATTTTTACAAATTTTCAGGATTGCTCTTACATTTTCTTTTCAACTTTAATAAATCCTGACATAATTCGTTGTTTCGATTCGCGGGTATAGCCCTCAATCAGAACGCGAGAAAAATAAAAATATTTTTGTACTATTACACGCTGTATCTCAAAATTCTAAACATGGCCACCAATTAAGTGGACTATGTAACGTGTTCGAATTTCAAAGTGCCTTGTTCACCAGTCGTACACATATCACCTTTCGTCTAGTTTAATTTTTAAATTTTAAAAATAGAACACTAATATAAATTAATAGTTGCGTGCTCCGACGTGTTTATGCGGTATAAAAGTTACCGCAAAGTGGAAAAAAAGCCGATTATTTACGCTCCAAATATTTGTTTTTCAAGTGTGAAAAATTGCGTTTTTGACGGTTCGCGGTCGGTTTTTAAGTATTACGAATATGTTGGAATTACGTCTGACTAATTTCCCCAGTTCTACTTATATGCAGCTGTGCAACGCGCCACACGTGATTTTAGTTTCGTAATCCATTTGTAGTACAAAATGCGGTTTTAAAAAAAACATGTTATAGACCTACACACGTAACTTTGCCGGTGGTCAATTTAGGAACTAAATTTCACATTAAAATTTAGGAAATAATATAATTAAATAATAAAATTTAGGAATCCATAAAGTATTGAACATAACATCTTGCTTAAAATATCAATGATCTTTACCCATATTTAGCTCGCGCATATTGCGGCGGGCCGCACCGTAGCGCATAACATTGCAAAAATCCTCCTGAATAATTTTCATACATTTTGTATGAACCATCGCACACTTCAGACGGGTCGCAGACCGCCGCAGCGCAGCGCACTGGCGGAGCTCTTGTCAGCTCTATTTATGCGACGCAGAGCTGCGACGCGGCCCGCATCAATATGCTATAGACGGGCGCTGTTAACAGACGTAATTCGAGAGTTATTCGCCGTGCGATGACGTGAGGTATTGAATGGCAACACCTAACTAATTTAAATTATTGCGTTGAGTTGCGGTCCGCCGCGTCTGTAATGTGCGCTGTCGCAATTTTGAAGTGCGACGCGCTACGGGCCGACGCAGCTGTAATGTGAGCAAGCCTATAAAGCACAAAACGCCTTAATACACAATTTTACAATAATCAAACAAAAACTAATCCTCACTTCTCGAGTTATCGTCAAAAAGTTCCCAAAACTTAAACGAGAATTTGGATTTGATGGCATAGTAGAGGCTGTCCCAGATTGAGCGCCGGATTTAATTTAGAAAAAAAAATCAAGTCATTGTTTCTCCGGCTGTGTGGCATGTGGCACCGTCCTGTTGGAACCACAGTTGATCGAGGTCAATATCTTTCAATTGGTGCCAAAAACACTCCTTTAGCATGTTCCGACATTTCTCTATGCCTACCTAAATACCGATACCTAAAAAAAATGATCCCGCCGAACCAAAAGCCGCACCTAACTGTAACTCTTTGAGGATGCATCCTTTTTCATGAACCTCATGAGGATTCTACAAGCCCCAGATACAACAATTTTGCTTATTGACGTATCCGTCAAGGTGGAAATGGGCGTCGTCACCAAAGATGATTTTTTTGCCAAAATGATGTTACATTTCATACTGCGTTGCCCTTTCGTGTAGCGTTCCATGTTGACTAATTGCAACTGTCATATGTGACATCTATAAACAAACCAGAGTTGCGTACCGCCAAAAAAAAATGGCCCGAAATTTAAATCCGGCGCTCAATCTGGGACACCCTATATTTATTTGTCTTTTTACGCTTGTTTTACGCAGAATGAAAGGAAAACTTATTTTTTTTTTAAAATACATATTTTGGTAAAGGCAGAAGAGCGATATCTATTCTCTACTATCATTCCGATCTCATTTGACTCTTTCGACTTTCATTTGACCAACCGATTGGCGCAGTTGGTAGTGACCCAACTTGCTGTGCAAAAGGTCCCGAATTCGATTCCTGGTTGTACATACATTTGATTAAAAAAAAAGAATACAAATGTATGTTCGGGTCTGGGTGTGTGTTTGTCTTTGTAAGTGTCTATGGACCCACGACACAGGGAATCCTAGTGTGGGCCATTGAGTGTGGCGTTATTTATTATATTATTATTATTATTTATTCCTGTGGTCGTGAGATCAAACCCCGGTTCATACTACTTAAGTACGGATTTTTCAATTATTATCAGTTCAGCTGTGAATCTGCTTTGAATTTCTGTGTACTAGTCTAGGCATGTGCCCTACCTACAGAGTAGGACGTTATAAACTCATATCAAAAAACAAAAAACTAATAACTGGATCTCAACTAAAATAAACTGTCAGTCAACTAAATCAGTCACCCCGTGACCACGTCCACTACAAAGTGTTCGAAACGTCGGGATATAAATAACGTCAAATATACGCGATTTAAACCGTTAAAGTTGTTTAATTGCTAAAATAAACTGAATAACTAAAATAAACAACTAAGTGGAAGTGATAGGGTTTGAAAAAATAACTTCATAGGGTATGACCTATTTAGTTAAACGTAGCCTTCCAGCCAGGTGGACTGACGACTTGAAGAATGTCGCCGGTAGTGGCTGCATGAGAAGAGCTGAAGACCGTGTGTGGTGGCGGTCCTTGGGAGAGGCCCATATCCAGCAGTGAAGACACAGGCTGAAGGTATCTATGGTATAGTTACATTGGATTGATTTGAACTAGTGTTGGTCCTGGACAGACATAGCTATAGGTAAGTGACACTGAATGTTAGAATCTCATACATGAAATCAGATATAAATATGGAAGTTATTTTATTGCTTTTCAAAGTATTCTCCGCGACAATCGATGCACTTTTTCATGCGATGAAACCATTGTGTGAAACATTCAGCCCATCCTTCTATAGGCACCTCTTCAACAGCCGTTTGGAAGGCGGTTACTGTCTCTTCTGCATTCATAAAACGTATTCGGATAAACGGATAAACGTGAGTTTATCCCTAATTTAACTTTATATTTAAATTACTCAAAATTTGCTTCGTTTGTCTGAAGGAGTGAGCTGAGGCATGATGGTGATGGAGGATCATTCTGCTTTGTGGGCGTCGTTCTTTGACTTTTCCAAAACAGAAGGCAAGCAGCTGTTCACATACCAGGCCGCAATTACTGTTCTTTTATTTTCTAAAGTTATAGTAGCAATGTGGCCCGATATGCCAAAGAAGGAGGCAATCATCGTCTTTTCAGCACTCTGTCCTTTCTTCACTTTTATCGGCAACTCTTCGAAAGGAAAGACGCAGTAGCAGTATGAAATAGCAGTAGAGTCAGCTTTCATCACCTGTTACTATATTAAAAACTGCATTTGATTGACCATTGTCGAATTTTTCAACCATTCCACGCGGCAGTATTTTTGAGCTTCATTCAAATTGTGAGGAATCCATCAAGCACAAAGCGTCCTTATCCGTAGGTGATCGTGTAAAATAGTTTGAACTTGACTCATACCAATACCTAATGATACTCGTTGAACCGCACAGTTTTCATGATTTCTTCCGTCACCGACGTCGTAGGACGCCCATCTCTAACATTCTCTAACATCGTCACCGAAGTGATTACGACCTCGTTATAAACAGTGGCACTGGATGGGGCTTCATCACTAAATGCTAACTTAAATCTTTCATAACTTTGTTTTTGGTCTAGACCACAACGATAGTTGTAAAAAATCATTGAACGCAAATATTTACTTATTTAACATTCACTTTTCCGCAAACACTTAATTTTCAAATTGCCGCCAGAAATAGCTTTTAAAATTCAATGGCGTTTGACAAAGCAAAGAGTTCCATTTTCAAAATTCGGATTTGTTTTTACTATAGTATTGTAAAATAGCCAGTTCTAAGAACTTTTAATTTGACCTATCGTAGCTACAAAAACACGTAATATGGGCCAATGTGAAAGTGATTTACCCCGACTTGTCCCACATTTCGTTCGCTAATGGTTTCCCGGCACAATAAATACGATGTGTGAACAGTTACTGCTCGTAAACATTGTAGTGAAACCGCCATACTTTACTGTACGGCAGCTTACGAATTTAGAAACGTCACAATATGAGAAGTTGTTTATTAACCTAGTTTGTTGCAGTGCACCAATTAAATAACTCATTTATTAGCGGAAATAATGAAATAATAACAAATAAATGGAAATGAAAATAACAGTGATATAGAAAAGTCTGTGTCATTAATAAATGACTTATCAAAATAATTCATTTCCATACTATAAAGCGACAAAACTTGGTTGATTAGTGATTACGTAGAAGTAACAACTTTATACCAGTACGTTTGAAATTTCAATTTCAATAGGTTGCATAAAAGATTATATATGTATGAAAAAAATGGTTTATTCAATAAAATATATTGTACAATACATAGATGGAGAACAAACACAGATATTGAAGCAGTTACAATGTATCCTTATTTTATAAAACTAAGAACTAAGAGAAGAAATTAAGTAACTTACTTTTTGATTCGTCCTTAAACATCATCATTCAATTTCTTGTTGTCTTTTAATTATTTTGGTAACGAATAAATCATTTGGATTTATTCGTTGAATATTTTGGTATTGAACTGAATTAAATTATATTATTATTATTAACCGATGAAAGGTATATAAACATAAGCATTAAAACATTTGTTTAAAACAAGTGAGCCGGTTTGCATTGTTCAAAATAAAATCTTTTGAGTGGCCTGGTAAAAAAACTGTAAAAAAAGAAATATTTTATAAGCTCCGGCAATGTCGCAATATAGAGCTAGTCTAGTCATTTCCTGCTTGTATTTCGCTTTCTCCTAAAATCATTCCCCGGAATAATTCAAAACAATTAGAGTGATTCCGGTCCATCAGTTAATAAAGCGCCGACAGCGGACACGTGTTCACTCTTGATAAATGCCACACCCAATTATGTTTGAAATTTTACTTCATTCGTGGCAAAATTCGTTTTGCTCTCAAACACTTCTGAATGCACCATATTTTCATAGAATTAGGTGTGTTTTGGAGTGATAGTTTGTTTCGGAAGTGCAGTTTTTTGTTGTTACAGTTTTTGGGTTTCTTCCCCCAACGAATGAAGATTCATGATGTCTTCCGCATGGCAGCGAAATAATTAATTAAATCTAATGTATTTTTCTCATTGTTTGTTCGTTGTACGATATCTTTATGGTGGTAATTCCTCAAATTATTTCGAATGTATTTGTATATTCGCCAAGGAACAAAAGTTAGTAGCATAGCTCATGGCATCAGCATCTTGAAGTGGTGTCATATCTGCTCAAGAACTACGGGGATAGACGAGCCGATGAATAGAGAGAGATCACTTTTCGGGAAGCGCAGTGTGGATGGGACATGCTCCTACGAGATGAATCGAAAACTTGAAAAAGTTTACTCTGGTGGTGGCTGGATGAGAAGAGCCGAAAATCGTGTGTGGTGGCGAGCCGCAGGAGAGGCCTATATCCAACAGTGGAGAGACATAGGCTGATGGTATACTTATAAGATGTGATGAACAATGTCCTTAAGAGGCCAGGTCTATAAAGAATCTTTTTAAATTTCATTTACTTGGTCCATATGAGCGGCTATGACCATGGGCTGTGAAAATGAGCTTTACAGCACGTTCAATGACTATCGATCGCCATCACCTTCTCTTGTCTATAGATAGAGTCTAGGCTGACAGAACATTGACAACGCACTGATATTTAATAAACGTCCTCAGATTGGGTCGCTGTAAGGTTAGACCTTTTGGCATTCTGCCTGACCTTTCCCTTTTTATTGAGTAGGTACCTACTTAATTATTTGGTTATTGATCATTACTGCTTATGTTGCAAACTGTATCGATACTGTAAATTTCAGCTGACGTAAGAGACAAACTATTATTTTTTAGGACGCACAATCTAAACTAATATAATAAAGAGGTAAAATTGTGTGTTTGTACGTATGTTGGGGATCTTTGGAACTACTGAACCAATTTCAAAAATTCTTTCATAAATAGGAAGCTACATTATCCGTGTCTATAATAGGCTATATTTTATTTTAAAATTTTGAAGAAAAAAACTTATAAACCGAAGCGAAGCGAGGGCGGGTCGCTAGTACCTTATAAAGTTATACGGGATTTTCTAAAAAAAAGTCCTTTGCTTGTTTTTAAAAGTAATAATTTGCCCCTTATGTCTTTTGCACACCATATGTGTGCACTTGTGGAAATAAATCGTTTAAAAACAATTACATTATTGATGTGATGTGATCACATATTTAGAGCGGTGATAGCCTAGAGGTATCGATACCCTACTGAATTTCTACTTAAGCTTAATTATCACTAGCCCAAAACAATGTGAGGAATCCCGTGTGCTCGAGATATGAAAAAAAATCTGAAGTATATCTATCGTGATGTAATAGATGAAATTTGGCCCGAAACATCCCAGTGAGGTCTCGAAGTGAGTGAGGTCCTGTGCGGAAGTTATAGGCCGATCGTGTATTAAACCTCGTTTTTATTTAGTAACTAGATTTGTAACTAAAGCATATTTGATAAGTGTTTGTAGCAGGCGCGGAGTGATCCTTATGCCATGTATCCTATCTTTATCTCCGCGAAACAGCTTTGCTGTTTGGAGACATTTGTAGTTCGACTTTTAGTAGTCTGAAAAAAGAAATAAATTAATTAATACTTTTTAATATTAGTAAACTAAATAAACTAAACTTAATTGAAATTCATATTGAATAAGTTGAGTCACTGTGGAAATGAATGAATGTTTTAGTCAGGGAGGAACATTCTCCCTCTTATGCATGTTATCTTTATCTTTTAGCAGAAATTATCTTTGCATTCACCGCGCGCCTCTCACGAACAACGATAATTCCGAACCCACTACATGCGCTGACGACACATGCATTTTAAAATTAACAACAAACAATTGAATATCAATAATTACTAACAAGTAAAGGCACGCACGTCACGACATTACGGCATGATCACAAAACGTCGTGGGCACGTGCGTGTGTCGCGTGCCTTATTGTTTTTATTTACGATAATGTCGTGAGTTCTTTGCCGCTTTTAATTGATATTGAATATAAATGTGAAATAATGTAAATAGAAACGGAATTGGTTTTTGTCGGGGCTGCGCGCGACGGTGGGCGGGATGAGATTAGAAAAGTGTGACCTTGTCTATCCACGCTTAATCGACTTCTATCTGTCTGTAAACATTTGTAAATTTGACAATGTTTGTTCGCGGTAATTTCTGGAACTACTAGTTCAATTTTGTTGCCGTTTTCAATTGTTCCAGAAGATTATTAGTGATTATTTTATTTTAGTAAAGATATGTCGCTAAACATTATTTTAGTAGGTGTGTATTAATTAACTGTTGTCACCTTTTATTTTAATGCTGATATGTGAACTTCTGATGTATATCAGGTTTCTCAAAGTTTACTGATTCAGATCTATTTGAATAAAGTGCTTCATATACAAAAACCAACATCGGGGAATTTCTTCAAGTCGTCGAAGTTCAAGTCGAACCTGGCCGAAGGGCGTCTCACACTGCGCTTCCCGGTACGTGGCCTCTATTCGAGGATTCGTCTGCCCCGTAGGTTATCGATCCTGCAGCAAATATGATCTGCCGATTGCCACTTTAGCATGCTGATTCTACGAGCTATGTCGGTGCCTTTACATTTTAATACCAATTTATAGATGTAGGTACTAAGAGAGTTTACTTCTATTTTTTCAAATCAAGTCAGTGCTCTCACAAAAGATTATCTCTTTATTATTGTTCTGCTATCAAAGCAGAAAAAGGTACAATATAATTAATTAATTAAGGATATATGAAATACACTGCCTTTTGTTCTTTTCGTGGTAAGCGGAAAGTCATACAGGCTCTCTTCTCATTTTACATAATACCAACAAAGTGTTTGATGTATAAAGATCCACAGTTCGATTTATCTTCGTTGCATATTATCTTCGTATACCTTATTCGTTTAAAAAGATTGTATTTATAGTTTTTAAAAGAAGGGCATTGAACTTAACGACTGTTGATCTTCAGTCCAAAAATACCGTATAATTAATGGTTTAATATCAAAACAACATATATAGAGAACTTCCCAATGGGTTTAGTCGCCCACATGCCACGCGCCCTTACTCCCCTCGCCCCTCTTAATTACTAGGTTTGTTTTTAATTACATCTAATATCAATAAAGTAGGCATGTTTCCGATGGTAATTATTGTGTTTGTAAAATAATTATGTACTTCTTAGGAAGTGACCGTCACCATCTATGGTGGAGACCCTTGTAAACGTTTAAATTAATAATAACAAATAACGTTAGACTCATTAACCAACATTAGCATTAGGGAAGTCATGAGTGTCATTAGTCTGAACCCATAACACATACATAAATAATTGTTCAATTCTGATGTAGGTGTCCGAATACACATAGATCTTAATACACAAATACAGTCTGAATACAAAACAAACGAGATGTAGATAAACTAATTATATTTCTATAAACTACTTAAGTTTGACAAACCGGGAATGAATCCTTAGCACCCACAATGCCGATCAGGGTGACCTTTTTGTGTGAGATTTTTTTCTTCGAGTGTGGCTACTGCTCGATCCACCCTAGCTCCTTCCAAAAGTCAAATAGTCTGTTGGGATTGTTCCTCTCTCGGGGATTTGAAGATCTTCTCGCTTTGAGATGCCACTTTAAGGCACGTATCCCTCAGGCGTTCCGTCAGATTCCACATATCCTCTGCACGTATGGCTGACTGTGACACCTAGAATGGAAAGACCTTTGTTAGAGGACAATGTTCCGTTAAAATTTACTATACGAAGGTTATCTCTGCTTATTTGTGGAAGGTGTCATGTGCGTTGCATTCATAGGTATAGCTTGAGTATGCGTATGGCTTATTGTGATTATGGTGGATGTCTATCTCTAAAAAAATCTTCAATTGCATCAACCAATAAAAAGAAAGCGATGTTTTGTAATCTTCAGTTGATTAAGTGCGCACAAATTTCGTTACAATATACAATACGAGTATTTACGATACGCAGTTCAAAATGCATATATCATTGCATCGTATTATTAAGCGCAGTGTTCTGTTCTTGAAATGGTTGTAAATCCATGAATGTAATTTCCTTTGGTGGCAATTTAATACAGGATAAGGGAGCGATTTTGGTAGCATTCGGAGAGATTTGTACCTTTGTTTGAAGACTTTAGTTTTTAAGGAAATTAAACAAGTATCTGTAAACTGTGGCAAAAGAGTTGTGTAAAGTGTACAGTCAGAAATATCGCTCCGAAAGATCTTTTTCTTTTTTTATAGAAAAAAAGGCTTCAGACGAGAATACATTCTCCCCGGTGGTCAGTGGATACTGTCGTCCATAGACATCCGCGATAAATGCCAAAATCAGTCCAGAATCACAAATGTTGACACAGCCTCGGATGCGCTGCCTACCTTTGGAGATGTAGGAATGGACTTGAAGAAAGGGTTGCGAAAACGATAAGGAATAGGATAGGGTGGGATGGGAATGGGCTCTACGGATACGTACGTGTTTCGGTAGTGAGTGAGATATGTCAGAGCTCATTCCGATCCCATCCTATCCTTCCCCATTTTTCCAATCCATTCCTTAATCTGCAAAGGTATCCCGGGGGCGTGCCATCGTTTGTCATTCTGGACTGATGTTGGCATGTATCGCGGATGTTTATGGACAACAGTATCCACTTACCATCAGGTGGACTGTATGCTCGTCTGCCGCCTTTTTTTTCTATAAAAAAGAAAAAAAAAGATTTACACGGACTTGCTCTAATGCATATTTGACAGCTTTATATTTATAAATATCAGTAGAAACTTCACGACATAGTTTAAGTTTATTTTTAAATCATATAGAGAAAAGTCGTGTAATAAAAATCCATTGTTTGACTTCAGTATTGAGAAGTTGTTTTTGAACAAAAGTTATATTAAGCTAGTTGTTGGTATTTTTAAGTAGTAACTGCTAGGTAATAGCAAAATATTAATGCATCGAGATTTTAGCTTTTGTGTAGAAAAAATAAATAAATAAAAAGCACTTTTTTTCATATTGTCATGTAAACGTTTAGTTTTATATGTGTTGAGTTTATATATTTTCTAATTATTATAATAGTAACTATATGACGCATCCCTCTTGATTCTCTGTTTGTCAAAGTTTGACTGGTATAGACACGAGTATACCAGTCATGGTATAAAAGGGGGGACTTGGTGTGTTTTATACAAAGTAGATACCAGTTTGTATAAAAGACACCAACCAAGTCCCCGCACCACCGGTGACTCTTGAAAGGCCACTAGGGCCACAAGAATTTAGCCATTCGGAAAGAAAAAAAACACGAAGTCCCTCTTTTACACATTTTGTCTGTGCAATAAAGTTTAAATAAACAAATATAGACCAACGTGTATTTGAATAAAATTGAAAATGCCGCGAAATCGCTGTTTCTATGATTATAACCATACCCTAAGAGACGGTTGACGTAGGTGGACGTAGCGGACCAAAATTTAAGTGAATTGCAACGAATGTTATAATGTATTCTTACAATGTTCACACGAACACTGACTATCCGTTGGCTAAATGTGACGCAATCATTAAATGTCGATTGTTTTGGAAATCCACAGTAATATTGTAATCAAACTAGTTTGTAATGCCATGAATGAATACAAAAAATGTTTAATTGAGCCCATACGAGTATAACTAAAATAAAATAAACCAAGAACTGACTTCTGCGACGTGTACTCTCCTCCGTCCCGCAGTTGCTTGATGTCTTTATTTCACTCCGCTGCATACAGTTGATATAATGAAAGGATTAGCATGTTAATACTTAGGCGAAGGTGTCAATTATGGGTAATTTATTGACGGAAGGCATACCTCACAAGTTATAATTTGTATCCACAAATTGAAGACCGTAAATTTCAGTCATAGTCGTAAATATAATATTTGATATTAATAATTTGTCAAACTAATAAGATATATTATTATAAATTTTAAAGATATTACATACTTAAATTGTCTTTTTTTTTAGATGAGAAAAATATTTCCTTGTGCTATATTTCCTTTTGCACCAGGAATAAATTGATAATAATATACCACACAGAACATTAATATAGCACACACACACACACACACTTTTAACAATAATAAGTCTAGGCTACAATAAAACAAGATATCACATAAAACGATATTTAGGTAATCATTCCACAAAAATCTATATATCTATTTGTAATTTAAGTAATATCCTTAATTATAAAAAAGATATTATATACCTATGTAAAAAAAAGTAGAACATGCATAGAACATGTTCAAAGAAATATTGTTAGGTAACGTAATCGATAAGTACCTCTACCCCATCACTGGGGGTCATTAGCTCTCGGTGAGTCCTTGGCCTTATAATTAGGGGTCTCGGTAACGAGGCGCGCCATTAGACGGTGCGTTACTGGCCTAATGCGCGCGGACGTGCGTAATGGCCTCTATGGTGTAGCAATTAGAACGAGTGTGAGAATGCAATTGAATTTATTTTATGAATGAAATACTTATAAAAAACATTATTATTATGTACCTGATGGTAATAATTGTTATACACCTGGCCGTGTGGTGTCAGCTGGCTTCAGAATACATCCCATTCCCATCTCCCAATCCTCCATCCCATCCCATCTCCTCCCGTGGGTGTCGTAAAAGGCGACTAGGGGATTACAAAGCCGCTACCACAAACCCTGACAAACTACATCACTTCTAAACGAGCGGACTCGCCAATCCACTTAATCAGCATTGGGGTGCCATGACAATGTGCTTGAGGAGGCCCATGTCCAGCAGTGGATGAATAAAAGAGCTGATTACCTTTTTTAAAGTCCCAATGCAGGTCACAGGCCTTCGCTTTTAAACTATTAGAACTATACTACTACTATCATCAGCTTGTGTCTCTCCACTGTTGGATCTAGATGTCTCCCAAGGACCGCCACAGCACACGCCCCCCCCCCCCCCCCCCTTCTTGTTCTTTTGCCACTACAAGCGACTTTCTTCAAGTCGTTAGTCCACCTGACCGAAGGCTGTTCCACGTTTCCTAGTACGTGGTCTCCATTCGAGGACTCGTGTACCCCATCGGTTATCGATGGGTGTCTGCATGTAAGTACATTTATATTTCCTACATAATTTAATGACAATATGCCGAAGCTACAATAAATCTACAACAATTCTCGCCATAAAAACCAGATGGCCATCAAAGCTGTAGCAACTTTGCAACAAAATGTGCAAAAGAATTCTGACGCATATTGCGCTACGGTTGCATTTATGAATGCAATTCGAGTTGCGGAAATACACCTTTTGATGCACTCTGACAATGACATGCACCGTTGCACAAAAGGACAGTTTGTGGCATTTTTGAATTATTTTCGGGAATTCAAGATGACTTATGTGTAAGTTTGTCTTATTCGAAGACGATTAAATTGGCTTCTATTTTAATGAGCAGCAAACAATACTAAATGAGCAATAAATCATATTCAACAAAAGTACCATAAAAAATAACCATAATAAATACTTTTGAATTGGTAAGAATGTCATCACCAACTCGACGGAGACTCGACCTATTTCTTTATTGGCGCCAGGGAACCTAAACCTAATCCACCTTCAAATTTGCTACCATCAATTTGCTGCCCATTTTGTATTTTCTGTTGCTTATTTAATAATTTCTTGATTAAATTTACTTTGTATGGCGGGAGTAAGTTGATAAGTCAAGAGAGTATCTGTTTTTGTAGGACGCAATTAAAAATATTGAATGGGTGTGCTTTCACGTTGAATACAAAATATACATTTAATAACCATACCATCAGCCAATTTCTCCACACTGCTGTATATAGCCCTCACTCCACCCTTCTCATCCAGCCACTACCGACTTTCTCTCAAGCCACCGATCTACCTAACCGGAAGCATTCCACACGACATTTAAAACCCGGTGCTTAAAACTGAAATACTGAAACTAATTTGTCTTTTCTTATAAATCTAAAGTCCATAGCCTTCTATGAACTTTAGATACTTTAGTTACTACAAGTACATCTATTGAATAGTATACATACTAATATCAAGTTATCAACTTATTCCGATAATAATACGACTTCAAAGAAGTTTCAAAGAAATTGGTTGAGCCGTTTCGATGTGATTGAGTAACAAATATTCAATAAATATTCAAACTTTTGCATGTATAGTATTAGTGGGATAAATGTTATAAATAAAAAGATCTCTAAAGAAAATTCAAAAGGCTGCTCGTTCAAATCTAAGGCTATACACATAGTTGTTATTGAAAGCGCAATCGGAAATAGAAATAGGACTGGCATATGTCGGTGAAGTAAAGGGTTGAATCGTCTTTGTCACCTTCGGGTTCCGCCCTATTGTTGAACTCGAATTTGTGAAAAAAAATCACTTATTACGTTAGCATACGTTGCGTTAGATTATGTCCAGGGACGGACTTAGTGTTTTTAGCCTTTTGCGGAATACGAGGTAGAATAATAACATGTTTTTAATTGTTATGTATGCATAACCGTTTCTCTATTCCCTCGCAGAGCTTAATTCGCAGGTGTCGTTAGATTCGTCTTACTGTTGATGTCAGTTGCTAAAAATATGTATGATTCTTTGAATAACTAAAAAGCTAATATTGGGACCATATTAAATCGTTTTGTACTACTTTGAGTCTGATGTTGAATTGTCACAATAGTAGAGTAATTTATAAAACAAAACAAACAAACCGGTTAGTGGATGCAGCAAATATGTAAACATACATGTTTCATTAATTTTAGTTTATTTCATTATAGGTGGTGGATACGGGCGGGTTTTTTGTTCTTTAAATAAAGTCCCTCCCAACACCTATCATTAAATACGGCTCTTCTCATGTAGCCACTTAAATAAATCTTCCTCAAATCGTCGGTTAATCTGGCCGCAAGGAGTCATACATTGAATGAATTAATATGTATTAAAATGGGATCAACCTATCGATATAATCTTTATATTATAAGATCAGTGTTTTAAATCCGTGTTGAATTTTTGTGGTAATGAGATTTCATTCCGTCCCTGTATTGTATCGTCTACTGGCGGCTTGCGTCGGTCACGGGCGTATGTTAATGCACACCCGCTGACTATAGCACGTGGACACAATGCGCGATCTACACAAGTATTGTTAATTATTATTAATGCTATAGGTAAGTTTGAACTCATATGTTGCTATTATACTACATTGTTACCCCCAACTAGCAAAATAACATTTATGGAATGTACTATGTCACAAAAAAGTGAAATTAAAGATATAGCTCAATCAATAGGGGATAAAAGACCTTTACGGTTCAAATTGAAACTTGAAAAATCAATATGCTACATATATACTACTATTATTATAATAATATACTCGTATGTTATAACTAGGTTCTTCGGACAGTCTCGACTTAATGGGGCGGAGACGCTCAGGGCCTACGCGGATCTAGTCCTGCGGCGTCATGAGCTCGGCCTTCGGCGTCCGGGAGATTATACGGTGGGAGCGGTTGCTGCTGTCGTGATAGTTTGGTCGCTCCGGGTTTCGTCCTTATTACTTATAACAGCCTTTATTACTGTAGGGCCAAAATTCGGTTCCGAGTTTTTTTTTTTTCAATTTCCACCATTTTGACCCCGCCATCTTGAAAACTTTTTACTGGCCATTTTGCATCCAATGAAGGGGCCGCTCCGAGCTGCGTCTTACGCGGAGCTCGGCCTACGGCTTCACAAAGGCTCTCGGGAACCAAAATTGACAATTCCCATTTGTATAGTAGGAATCGTAAAAATATTTGCAAATTAATAATCAAGGTCCTCTGAAACCTCCACATATCAATTTTCAGCCGGATCGAATGAATTTGAGAAATGGCCGCCATCTTGAAATAAATGTTTCGCTCAGTGGAAGGACATTCGCTATCTAAATATATAACCTTTACTTACTGTTAATTTTTAAGCTAAGTAAAACTTTACTGTTTAATTTCTTCTACATCCGCTTAAATTTTTCACATTTAATCAACGGTCGACTGATAGAGAATGCCTTAAGGCCGCCTCTGTACAATATCATCATCATCATCATCATCATCTCAGCCCTTGGACGTCCACTGCTGGACATAGGCCTCCCCCATTGTCCGCCATTTAGACCTATCGGCAGCGACCTGCATCCAGCGGGTGCCCGCAACCTTTATGAGGTCGTCTGTTCATCTAGTAGATGGACGTCCTCGGCTTCGTCCGCCGGTACGTGGTCTCCATTCGAGAACCCTTCTGCCCCATCGGCCATCGATTCTGTACAATATAAGAGTAAATAAATAAACCTTAATAAATACGAGAAAGTAATTGATTTTTATACATATTACCATAAAACATCGGCGTTTTACAACATTTAGATTTTTTTTCACCTTTTTACCGCTGCAGCTCATTAAATATTAGAGATACAAAAAAAAGTGCTGATACATAAATTGTCGGCAATTACAATAGATAAACTGTAAGTCTATAAATGTTTTGCTCGTAGGGTTATTCGTCCGCGACTTATTTCGAAAAAAACTTTTTTTAGGTTTTTAATTCAAACTGGCGGCTCGCGAACTCTAAGGTTGAAAACTTAGATTTTTCATTAGGGAGCGGACCTAAACAACATGTATATAAACGCTACTAGCCTACCTTTTGCATATTAAAGGTCCCTATTGACTAGATTAATATTAGCCGTGTTATATCACAAATTCCGTATGGGCTGAATACTAACAGAATAGCTAATATACGACATTTATTTATCCTTAATGGGGACCGAATGGTGTCCGTTAACGTAATCGTCCTGAGGCGACAACAAAAAACTTTTTTGATTCTATCCAAGAACATATTGGACATAAACCGTAGACAACGTTATTCATAAAGGAAGCAAGCAAAATATTTTTTTTTTTTTAATAAAGTTTTTAAATTAAATAACATCAAATTATTCAATTGAAAAAAATTAAACCTATATTAGGTATGTACATAATTTTATAGAAAAAACGTAAAATGAGAAGAAGAAGGTGGTGAAGAGTGTTCTCGTGTCATGTAAGTGTCATCTTATGTAAATGTATAATGTCGCCCATGGACATTCGCGATACATACTAACATCAGTCCTGAATGACAAACGTTGGCATGCTTTCTAGTGCGCTTGCTGCTTTTGGAGATTTAGGAATTGGGTTTATAGAAAGGGTTGGGAAAATGGAGATGGATAGGGTAGGGTGGGATGGGAATGGGCACTCACTAGAGAAACACGTACTTACGTACATTGTGTGAATAGGATAAAGTGGGAAATACAGTATATAAGTATTATGGTAACATTCCAAATCTGTATAGGTACACGATTTTCCAGAGATAATTTGTGTTATAAATTTTCTACTTGAATTAAATAATGCAGAATTTAATAAAAAAATAATGGACCTTATTTTTCTAATTTAAATAACTTATTAACATCATACATACACTAAGAATAAAAGGTATACAAATATACGTGTTCTTTACTAATAATTATTAAATATACTTTATTATACGTGTTCAGACCCGATTTAGAATACAAAATATAGAATTATATATTACTTAAAAACAAGGAAACTATTCACTTATGCGATCGCTTTTAAAAAATAAAAATTATGTATTAGGCGTTTTGTGGTTTAATGGTGACAGCTTATTAAACTTCAAAGTATTTTTTGTACGTGGTGTTTGAGATAATCAAATAAAAGAGTAGGACTGCGTTTTTCGTGTGCTTCTAAGCAGTCCTCTTCTGTTTTATTGTCCTCAGGAAACCTACTATCACTTTATTCAGCGGCTCTTGACTTACTTTGACGGAACTTGACATTGGACAAAATACGTTTTAGGCTTTAAAGTTGTTTATTACTAAGAAAACTTGACACTGGCAGAATGTGCTAATTGCACTATTGCCATATATGAAGGAAAAAAAGATACACATAATGTCTGCCTATTACATAAAATCGTCGAAAATTTTTAGGTTCATTATAACATCACAAAATTATAAGGGTGTGTTATAAAGGCTACCGTTCAACCCCTATCGGTCAACCCTTTCGTAACGATAACTTGATGGTGAAAAAAATAAGGACCGTTAGAAATGGTCAGATAAGTTTTATTTGATTTTTTATTGAGCCGTTGAAGGAAGGGGAGATACGAAGGATATTTTATGAAGAAATGCGGAGGTAACGATAGTGAAATTGTTGAATTTGTCTGTTGTTTCGTGTGAATAATAATGAGTGACTAGATTGTAATAATAATAAAATATTCCCAAATTACTATATACAGGACTTAAGCGATTAGTGGTGTGTCATTTGGAGCTATCGATCTACTGAAAAGAACGTAAGAGTCTTGTTTTTGCAAAATACAATATACCTAATTAAATTTCATGGTTACTATTTTTTTAAGTTTATATGTCAATATTTTGGAAAAATGTTTCATTAATCGATGATATGTACATTTATCTTATTTGATAGGTATACAAAATTCACAGCGCTTCGGAGAAACATTATATATAAATTTAATATGCTTAAGCTTATAGCCAATTCTGAATTTGGGTACTTTATATAAACCAAATTATAAAATGTTTACATCTATAAAAACAGGACAGAATAAATGAGCGTATTTTTACAGGAAAAACAATAATCTATTATGATAAATCTACGATATGAAGTTGAGAATACGAATATGTTAAAACCAAAAAGAAAGAAAAGTTAGAAAACTCACTGGTGCCCACAATTTAATGTATGCGTGGGTGTGTGTCTATGCTAACGTGCGTTTATGTGTTGTACGTGGTATATTCATTTTTTTTATTCAAAACACTCAATAATCTGTCTTTTGAATGTAGTCTTAGAAATGCAGAAGGAATCGACGCTCGACAATCTAGTACATATTATTAAACATTTGTCTCTCGAATGAGACCATATTCATGTTTCTAAGAACCTTCTGTTCATAGACGTTGTCTTTTTATTAATAAATATTTTATCCGACCGATTCAAAAAGTAAGGTGGCTGGTATTCAGGGGGAGGGTGTGGGTAGGAGTAGGTAGGATGGTGTTTTTGTCCATAAAAATAAGTGTAACATTCCTTTAAAATATCGGCAATCCATTCCCTGACGCACTGTAAATTCCGGTCTGTTGTGTGAAAGAGTCTTAGTTTTATTTCTGGTCGTCCAAACATTTGTTAAAAGATAAATATTTCTTTGGGATCTAATTAATTTGATACCTATTGATATGCGTGTGTATGGACCCATAACAGGAATCCGAATATGAGTTATTCAGCGTGGTGCTATATTGATTACTATTCAATTTAAAAAAATGAGGTTAGCGTGAATTTACATTTGTTGAATTTAAAAAATTAAGTAACTAAACGTTGATTATAACGTTGATTTTTCAATTGATGATTAGATTAGTTAAAGAAGTGCAGCTATCTGACAACAGATGGCGTTAACAGTTCCAAGATAGCAATGCGAGTGTTTGTGTTATAATAATTTATTTTAACTTCGTCTGGTTTATTTATTGTATCAGTCTATGTTTGTATTTAGGTAGGTTTAGATTTTAGATTTTTTTAACCATATCTAACCAATAATTGTTGTCGGTTCTGCGGCAGATACGGCCTAACCATTATCACTTCAGGTTACAAATTTTTGACCGATACCCGATGGGGTAGTCGAGTCGTTGAATGGAGACCGCGCACCGGTAAGTGTAGTGTGAGACGCTCTCCGGCCAGGTGAACCGAGAACGGCAGTGGTTAGATGAGAAGAGTCGAAGACCGTGTGTGGTGGTCAGCTTTAGGAGAACCAGTGGAGTGGAGTGAAGAAACACAGGCTTATGGAATGGAATAGTGATTTTGAACACTATGCCTATCTATCTATTACACACTCGATCACTGCCGCCAGGTTTGCTAAAAGAGATCTCCTAACGAGGAGGCTCGATTGCTGTTCATCCTTATTGAAGTCCCCTTTTATGTCATTACATACAGTGCATTACATATCGGTGCAATTACAGTGTTTTGGGTTTGTGGATAATATACTTCGCTTATACTATTTATACTTTAAAGTTTAACATAAATAAAAAGTTTAATATAAATGCATTTATTTATATTAAACTTTAAAGTATAAATAGTATAAGCGAAGTATATTATCCACAAACCCAAAACACTGTAATTGCACCGACGCGCGTGACCACTGTGTGTTTCCTTTTAGTAATTTTCCTTTAATTTGCCGTCAAATTTGATGATCAATAAACAAATCAATAAACTATTTATTATTGAATCAATTCTTAGTTGTAGAACGTTTAACTTGAAAATTATTTGTTTCATCGATTACAATTTAACAATAGTTGACAATTGATGATGTTCCAAATATTTACGTTATACTAAATGTCAGTGAAATAGTTAAAGTATAAATTATAATAATTATAAATACAGTTATTTGAAACTAAATAAATGAATAATAATTATTATTTATTTATGTATAATGTATTTATTTATTAAATTATCTCCATAATTATATCCAATTTACCAAAATAATTAAGAAAGTTTCAAAACAAATTAAAGGTATTCGTAAGAACTTAATAACAGTTGTTTGATTGTTAATAAAAATATTTTAAATGATTGTATACTGCCAGCATAAGTTAACCAGCCTTTAACTTATAATTAAAGTCCTTTTAAGCATGTGATTTTGTTTCCTTGATTATATGCGACAGAGTCAATTATTTTTTATGAATTCACAAACATTCATTAATTTTTTTTCAAATATATTTATTAGTACGATTGTTGGTTCATTTTTTTATTAAAAGTATTAAAAGAAAAGCATTGTATATCCATTGTGTTTTTTTATAGAAGAAGGCGGTAGATGAGCTTACAGTCCATGTGGTGGTAAGTGGATATTGTCGCTCATAGACAAACGTTGGTACGCTCCCGGATGCGCTGCAGATCTTTGGAGATTTAGGAAAGGATTAGGAAAATGGGGAGGGATAGGATGGAATGGGAATGGGCATTGGCAAATCTCACTCGCTACTGAAACACGTACATTGCGAGAATAGGATACCCTCTCACCAAATCAATTCCTACATCTCAAAAGGTGCGCGGCATATGAGGGCCTACCAGCGTCTGTCATTCGGGACTGATGTTGGCATGTACCGCGGATGTCTATGGACGACAGTATCCACTTACCACCAAGTGGTAATCTCTAAGCAAGAATCTCCAAATCTAAGCGGCGGCGCATCGGGGGACGCATCAACGCTTGTCATTATGGATAGATGTTGGCTAATGTTATCGCAGATGTTCATGAGCGACAATATCCACTCACCACCATCTTCAGCCACTTTCGTGAAATGAACAACATTGAAAATTCATTGCACGTTTTTTATAGGAAAATAGGCGGACGAGCAAGCGGTCCCACGTGATGGTAAGTGATTACTGCTGCAAATGGACACCTGCAACACCGGGAGGTATGCGGATACGCCGCCGTCCTTGCAAAATCCTTTTCACACCTTTCTTGAAGGATCATATATCGTAGCGTAATGGAAAGACCTCTTGAGGTAGTTCGTTTCAGTCTACCGGTCCGCGGTAGAAAATGGAGTAAATGGCGTTTAAGTAAAACTTTAGGTAAGGCTTGGTGTGTCATGTGTTGCCTATTAGGCAAATTTTGGGTCGGAATCCCAATTAAGTTTTATTATTTAGACAGCTACAGAGCACCCGCTACAGAACTCTTTAACTTATGCCCAAGTACCAATAAGTACGTGATTGTTAAAAATATATTGTCATTCATGAATTCCTTCACAATTCATGAAATAATAAACATTAATAATAAACACTCAATACTCACATTATGTAGAAGTATAAAATTATAATACGATTAATAACTTACAATTCCCATTTAAATGCTATACGGAAACCTTGACCGCGTAAGTTCAGGGAAGTAATGCTATTTGTATTTATGCCACGTATGAACCTACATACATACGTTTTGAATGTTTTATTACTAATTGCAAATCAGTTGTTTCTAGAAATAAATATATTTTATTTTTAATTACAAGCTTTTCTGCATTTTAACATGTTTGTTAGTTTGTTTGTTAAGGTCAAATCTTACAAATGGATTTTAACTCACTTCCACTTCTACTATTGCGTTGAAATTATAAATATGTGTATAAAACCGATGACAATATAATAATCTTGACGTGACCTGATGCTGCAGCTAGGAAGCCTAGGACACTGTGGAACTCCCCAACGGTAGCCAGTAGACACGTCGTATTTACACGGCTTGTTTTACACTTTTGGCTTGTTTGTTCTATTCACACGGTCGTAGACAGGGCTTGCTTTGATAGGCTCGTAGAAAGAAGAATAAAAAAGAGTAAATAAATTAAAAGTATTTTTTTAAGTAATTAAGTTTTTATAAAATGCATTAAAATGAAGAAAATCAACATAGAAGTTATTACTATTTATTGTCTCTTAATGCTTTTATGTGATTTAAAAGCTTGTCGTAAAATTCAGATTACAAATCTCGCGACAACCTTTTGAACGGATAGATGTATTTGTAAAGCTTTCCTGTAATTACAATTCTCTGCACCCATTATGCTTCTAATCGCGTTTTCTTTAAAAAATATTGGACACAATTTATCCAACGCCATGTGTGAACCCTTACAATTAATACATAAGAAGGATTTGGCCTCACAATTTTCATAAACCCTACCGCATTTCGGGCAAATTTTATTTTTAGAGGGACAAGCTCGTGATAGATGGCCAAACTTCCAGCACACAGAACACTGTGTGACTGGGAAAATGTAAGGTTCCATTTTAAATCTACAGTCATGCATGTATACTCGTACATACGAAGGCAAGGTACCGCTTTTAAAGCATAACCGAATAGTTTCGCTATCTACCCATTTACCCTCCACTAACCTTTTTAGCCTTCTTACTGAAATAATTTCATACTCACTATTTAAGCAATCCTTTATATCTTTTTCCTCCGTCTCGACATCTATTTGTTTAATGATTCCATAAGACATAGACAATTCAGTTGTATTTTGACATCTGTATCCCATTGCATTAATTATTTTGGAATCAATTAGTTTTTCCGCATTTACTTTATGTCCAAATTCTATTAACACTTTATAATGATTTTTATATTGAATTTTCAGTATATTGCCTATACCTTCAGACCTTAATAATTTCGTCATCCCAAATAGTTTTACAAAGATTTAATTTTTTGATGTAATATATACTTAAATTTTTTCACATTGTTCTGTTGCCGTCCTGCTATTGTTATCTCCTCCATCTTCAATGTCCGGTTTCTTGGAAAGACATCTAAATCGTTTAGATCTTAACAGTTATGAACCCCTCCTCATCCTCTGAAATACATAAAATACAAATACAAATACATCTATCAAAAATGGAGATAAAAAGACAAGAAGAAAATGAAGGTACCAAAAGTAGTATCATACAATCCGATTCTATAGGATGGAATAAAACATACAGAGATGTAGTGGTAACAGAGGCGGCGATTCACAGGGATATCACAGAGGGAGGGGACAGTGAGGTTATGGAAGAAGAACATAGTTATAGAACATAACATAACTAATAGGACGGAATCAAAGAAAAATAAGAAAAAAAAAACGACAAGACATGTTGGTGGAAAAAGAATTAAACGTGACTACGGACAAACATTTAGTGACTACGAAGAACGTATAGATGGATAATCCAGTGAAGAAACAGAGAAAGAAACGGGGCGGAGGAGAAAAGTGAGGGTAGAATAAGAAAATGGAACAGACATTAAAAGTATTTTTCTTAAAATTAAAAATATATGTTTTAGTCAGGTGAGTTTAGAAGATAAAATAAAATTGTTGCTTAAATACATTGTAGAAGAATTCACATATTTTGTTATTGGATTATGTAACAAAGTAGACTTTATGAGTACGTTTTTTGTCTAATCGATAATAATGGATAAAGTTCATCATTTTAGGGTACGATGGGGCTGACATACACAATAGTGTGAAAGCCCCTAAATAAAATAAAGAGAGAAAAAAAACCCTTTTGAATCACATAAAGCATTAACAAATAAATTTCTTCATTTTAGTGCATTTTAATAAAGGTTTGTTTTTTAAAACCTTGGGTTTAATTTATTTATCGATAAATCTAAACCCAGGAAAACGGGATTAGATAATAGCTTTTTTTTATTTACAAGAGGGCGGACGAGCAAGCGGTCCCAAGTGATGGTAAGTGTTACCGCCGCCCATGGACACCTGCAACACCAGGGGACCACCATGCGGGCGCGCCGCCGACCTTGCAAAATTCCATTCACAGCAATGCAATGCTCCTCTACTAAGCTTTCTATAGATAATTAGGTAAAAAAATATAATTACAATAAAAATTACAATGTAAAATATTGTGAAAATTATTTTTTTTTATTTTTTTTAATGTGAATTTTTTATCATCACTGCTTTATCACGCTTCATCAAGACTGCTACTACTATTAGTCATACTGTAACAACAGTGAACAGCAGAATGGCTGTAATAGACTTTTATTTTTTTTTCTTTATAGACGAAGTTGGCAGATGAGCATACAGTCCACCTGGTGGTAAGTGTTTACTGTCGCCCATAGACATCCGCGATACACGCCAACATTATACCAAAATTACAAACGTTGGCACACCCCCGGATGCGATGCCTACCTTTGGAGATCTAGGAATGGATTTGGAGAAAGGGTTGGGGAAATGGTGAGGGATAGGATGGGAATGGGCTCTGGTACATCTCACTCACTACCGAAACATGTTACGTACATTAGGGAAATAAGATAAAGTGGGAAATGCAGTACATTTCAAGGTAGTCTTCTGTGAGTCTCAGTCAGGTGGGTTTCTTCACTGTTTTCCATCACCACCGAGCTACTGACAATTGAGTAGTTCACTTACTAACACCGCTATTTGACATTTTTTTATTGGATTAAGCTTACGTGGAAATTTCAATTATTCCTAAGAATAGGCTATTCGACAAACTAGCGAAATCTTTAAGTGGATTGAAAACTTCGTACTTAATTAGGAACTCTTTTGTACGGGCCGGGATTCGAATTTACGATGACAGGAATGTGAGTCACGAACAGATGCACCGAACCTATCACAGTCTTAATTTTGACTACAGAAAAGTTCAATAGTAGACGGCTGATAGCGAGCGGTTAACATCTATCACTTCACTATTTACTAATACCTCTTTGTTAAGAACTAACAGTGCGTCTAATACCTCATTAAATACCTATTCAATGACATGCGTAAAAAATTACTCGTGTTAGAATTCAACAAAAAATCAACAAATATCGTAAAGTTCAAGGTCCGAACGCAATAATTTTTATGACCGCTTTCCTGCTGCAAACATCGAGATCACACACATTACATTACTGATCGAGTGGGTAAATATGCTGATATTATACCTGGATGCTAAATGGGAATGGGAGAACAATAAATGCATTAATGCTATATATTAAAATATAGACGATTAAGATAAGATTAAGATAATTATCATATTTTGGTCACGTCATACGCTGTGAATACATACAATCTTTTGCAATTAGTAATGCAGGGTAAGATACATGGTGGCCGTAAACCTGGCATGAGACGGCCATCTTGGATCAGAACTCTTAGAGAATTTTTCGATATGCGCACCGGGTTTTTGTTCCGAGCACCAGTTTCTCGCGTGAGAATGGTCATGCGGATCCCTCCCAATCTCCGTTAGAACTTGGCATCGAAGGAAGAAAAGAAAATTAGAGGGGCACATGCTTAACTGCTTAAATTCCTGGATACGGGATACGCCCACTAATCCTGGGTCAATCCCGGAAATCCTGGAGACCTGGCCATACAGTACATACAGTATACAGTACATAGGAGTCATATAATAATACCTATATAAAAATCACTTGACCAAATTTTTTGCTCTATGTCTTATTGTAGGAAAACGATTGCCGATTGTCTTATTTTTTTCACGTGTGATGTATTTATAGCCCATGTATAATCTTATCGACGGATAAATCAGAAGTGAGACGCGAATACCAAATGTTTGTCTTAAATTACATTAATCTATGTCTATGTGTGGTAACTGGTAACGTTGTTGCCAAATTAGGCAGTCGATTTTATTGCCGCCTATTTTTAGTAATAGAATAAGTAGCTAATTAAAGTATATTATGATAAAACAAAATAAAAAATTTAAACGTAACATCTCTCTACGCCATCGTCCCCAAGTCGGTACTGTCCATTGTCACTTCAGCATGCTAATTCTATGTCAATTAAATTTTCAATTCATTTATTTTACAAGAACATAGGTAAGAAATGAATTATAAACATCTACCAATACATTTCGTCCAACGGGCGTGCAAAAACATGGTAACTACTAAATGGTAGTATTTTATCGCTATTCAGATAAATAATTGTGATAGCGCAAAGCATCTAAAATTCAATTGATTTAATTATAAATCATATTATACTTATAGACATAAATTTAAAATAAATCATATTGAAAAATTGGATCATAATATTTTAAGAATAATAATTGTATATGTCAAATTGTAATTTTGTGATCAACTCTGATAATGATTCTAACGTCATCGAAAGAATTCACTTCCATTTTTATGCTTCATTAGAAAGGAACATTTAAATATTTCACACACAGATAACATTCGAAATCCAAAACCGTCCTTATCATCCATACGAGATACTTGTAATTAAACAGTGGCGATATCAACCGGAACTGATAAGACCGGATGTACCAGCCACGCCCCTGCGATGGATTTAAGAAGTGAGGGTCGCTTATAATTTTGAAAAAGGAATGCGATCGGGATCTCTGTTCAACCTCTTATTAAATGTAAGCGTGCATGTTTATGACGGTTAATTAAGATTTTAAAAATGGAATTAATTTTATAAATTGTTTTTCGGTGTGATGCCTAGATTTTGATTGTATTCAGGTGCAATTTCAATGCACGCAAGCTCAGTCTTGAAAGAAGTTGTTTAAAGTTCTTTGCGACAAAAAGTACCTAATAATTGTCTCTTTAATGTACATAATAATCCGTCAAAGTGTACCCGTAACGTAGTTACGTATTAAGTTCGGTAAAAAGTCAACGTTTTGATTTAATATGTCGGACCACTTTGACGACTTCTTCAAACGTACATGCGACGGAGAAAATGATTTTTATGACGAAGTAAAGCAGTCCTTCAAAAACGAAATGATTGTGACCTTTAAAGTAAAGTGAGTAGTTTATACGGAGGGCTGTTATTTCTCCATTATGGAGACTCCTCTGTGATTCAGGCCTTTTTTGTCGCCAACGTAACGCGGGATAGTGTTTTGAACACTGTATTCGAACACCTATAGAAAATAGAACTTGTTATCGTTTTTCTCAGTGAATACAATGTTTCGGAAAAAATGTCGCAGACGTGCTTACAGTCCACCTTGTGGTAAGTGGATACTGTCATTCATAGACATCCGCGATACATGGCAACATCAGTCCAGAATGACAAACATTGTACGCTCCCAGATGCGCTACCTATCTTCGGAGATATAGAAATGGATTTGTAGAAAAGGTTTGGTAAATAGGGAGGTCTAGGATGGGATGGGATAGGAATAGATTCTAGCATATCTCACTCTTTACCGAAATACGTATATACATTCGGGAAATAGGATTAAGTGGGAAATGCATTTCAAAAGACAGGGTTAACCTGGCCAGTTTAGCGGGCTCAACGGGCTCATGTACTCTCCTCCTTCAATTTTTAAACAATTGCGAGAATTGAATTTAAAGTGAGTACCTAAAATATAAACCAAGTTATTTATTTGCTTATTTCTTTGTTTATTAATGTATATAACATTTTCTATAAATTAATTGTTACATGGTCTTTAAATAAACCAATTTGTATTTATTTATTAATGTTATTTACAATCTGCAAGAGCTAGTAGTAGTAACAGTAACCAGCTTTTTTATCGTCCACTATCTTGTGCATGAGAGATGTATGGCCTTACAACGGCACGCTGGCCAGGCGGGTTGGCGAGTCTTCTCTTTCAGAGGTGGTGTAGCTCCTCAGCGCTTGTGGTAACGGCATTGTTATCCCTTAGTCGCCTTTTACCACACGGGAAGGGATGGGGTTGTATTATTCTTAAGCCGGTCGACGTCACACGATCATCCACAGTATAATATATATAAATCAGTGCCACTCAGTGTTCATAATGCCCGTCTCAGTTTGTAATGTAATTCACCTTAATAGTAACCCATTTACCGACCCAGCCTCCGTCAATCCGAGTGCCACGGATTATTAACAGTATTAAAATTATATTATAAAGCTGTAATGTACTCAATTGAGGCTAACATTATTAAACGAAAAAAGTCGTCTATTAATGTATTCGTAAAAAGTCGGAAGCGTATGAAACCAGTATTTTTAATAGTATTATGCTGTATATTTCATTCTAAATTTTTTTAAATGTTTACTTACATGTATCAGCCTATAACGTCCCACTGCAGGGCACAGGGTTTCCCTAGTAAATCCCTGGGGGATTTCGGTCCGTAATATCCGTCGCGGGCCCGATGCGGATTGGTGGATCGCATACTCTAGTTTTCTTTATTTTATTTCATTGGCATTCTGTGGCATGTTATAGCTGTAACAATCTTTAGTGGTAAATTCTAATAGGTAAATTATATATATTACTGAATGATTTAAACATTATTTTAGATATTTTTTGAAGGCAGGTAAGTAATAATTAATTTTAAACTATAGACTTCTAAAGGTGATATGATAACGGATTTATTTTCATAACACACCCTATACCTACATACGCAAATGTCAAAAATCGAAATGTGGGCCGCGATGAGTGTGCGTGCGCAAACATTGCTGTTTGCAAATCGATACGATTATCAATTATTATCGATTAATCGCCTATACGCGATAATGCCGCTAATACTAGAACCTGCCGAATATTCAGAAATTATCGTTAAATTCCATGAAGGTGTGTGGTCCCACCTGTTTGTATAAATAATTGGGAAATCAAAACTGTTAATCTAAAATTCTCACCTTTCAATTGGCATAAAGATACATTATCATACCATCACACTAGTTCTCGTTCATTGTATATATGAGGGATGTATGGCCTTAAAATGCCACGCTGGCCTAGCAGATTGGCGAGCCTACTCTTTTGGACCTGGTGTAGTTCCTCAGCGCTTGTGGCAGCCGCTTTCTTATCCTTTAGTCGTCTTTTACGACACCCAAGTGAGGAGATGAGGTGGTACTATTCTATAGTCGGCCAACACCACACGGCATACATGCGTAGAATTTATTGAGATCACGTGATATTGATGACGTGGAAGTTATTGAGATCTTTGATATATGATATCAATCTATATCAATGGGCACAGATCTCCCCTAGCAATCTCAAAGGGATTTCAATTCATAATCCACCATGCAAACCCAACACGGATGGATTGCAGTTTCTTTGCTTTGGGGAAGCCAAACATGTTGTAGGTCGGCTATAAAATGTTATTTTGTATTACTGTCTTATTTATGCTTAAATAAAGTTTGATTATCATCTTGATCTCGGTGTTTCACTGTACATAACATGGTGGCAACGATGAGATCCGAACCCACGTCTTGGAAGAGACTGTTGGCATGGTTTGGCGTGGATTTAAATACTCTCTTAATGCACCAAATACATCCACATTCAAAGCATTTGAAGGATGTTTCACTTACGAGTACGCATTAGAAGAGTGATACTAAGTAAGCATTACAGATAGGTAAGATCTTTCAAACATAAATAAAACATCTTACAGACAACAGATGACATTCCAGTCTTAAATTCAAGGAAATTTCAACGTTTAGGAGGAAAGACGATACTGCATCCTACTTCTTGTCTTTTGTGAGGAGTAATGAAAGTACTGGCGTGTTGCACTTGTAAGTGGGTAACTTTGTATGGTGTACCAAACACTCCTTCCCACCTCATCCAATACTGTTTCCCATATCAGATTCCTTATCGTCGTAAACTTTGTTAAAATATATTTTTGTTAAAATTCACTTAATGTTACGGATGTCCTTGAGAGGGTAATTGATTACCATCACATTGAACTGATTGCCCCTTTAAAACAAGGACTTTCACATAATTAAAAGATGAAATTATTAACATTATGACCGGATTCGCATGCCGCCCGTCACTTTCCTTGTCTCTAATACAACAATGTAATATAATTATTCGAGTCAGGCTTGTGAAATGCGATGTTCCCAGACAGTCACGATAATCGCCACGGCAGATCGCGTGTGATTCTTATTTTATCTACATATCCATATTAATACGAGTAGGTGTGTACTGTACACTTGTTTGACAAGTTAAAAAGACTTTATAGACTACTCAAGACTACTCAATGTGAATGGAAAGAATCCACTTCCTTCAGTTAATCCATTTCTCATTCGACGAAAAGCCGACGTAAAGTCGTCGCCACCACTGAAGTCCGATAGACGCGGCGTTCAAATTGCGTAATGAAATTGCCATGAAGTTGCCAGCAAGACGGGCAATAATTTACCCCTTCTAAAAGGCAACCTATTCTAATAAATTAATTAATAAATCAATGCATATGATAAAATTAAAGCAATCAATAAATTGCTAATTCTTTCACATTGTGAAACTAGTTTCACGTTTCACATTGTTAATTTAGGATAAAAAGCAAAGATAGATAATAGGGTTTTTAATAGGCATAAAAATAAAATAATTATCATATTGCACTAATTTAATTTTTATTAGATACGGGGTTTTTCATTAAGAGCGCTCGAACTTTGAAATGAAATAAAAGAAGCTGTCTAAGTGATATTGCCACAATTGTTTTTTTTTTTGTTTTAAGGTACATTCGATGACATTATGTGTGGAAAATAATTTCGGCCAAATGGCCGCTGCAGGTCCGCTGTAGGTGGCGTATCCTGGTGGATCACTTTTGTACGACATCTTCGCATAAATGGGTCCCAATTTCATGAAGAACGCGAGTTATGTTGGCCTTCAGGGCGGCAATTATAGGCAATAGGCAATTCCTTCTTTAGTAATTGGTGAAACCGTTTTCACGGAAACACCTGAAATAAACAAATATATTATTTTCTGTTAATTAATCCATTATGATATTTCTATGTTCAATCATAATTTTTCATAAAATACAATGAACTATATCGTCCATTAGACAAAGTTAGGCCTTTTTTTGAGTAATAGTTTTTATCCGACTATATTTTACCCATTTATTAGGCAAACACTTAAACTCTGGCATCCCTAAAATTTACCTGTCATGGCAGCGACTCGCATTTGTACATTATTTAACGGGATCAATACTCCTTTATTCTTCTGCTCCAATTCACAAAATTCCTTCACTTTAAGGATCATTTCCCGGGCTGCACTTTTTACAATTTTACGCGACATGATCAATTTAATTTCAATGTAATTTCAAGAAAATCCACGAACGATACTCTCCACGCACACTCCTGACAAACTACAAGATGTCGGAGTTGTCAAATTTAGTTCCAATTTAGTCGCAAGACTTCAGTGGTGGCGAGGACTCTAGCTCCTAAAATGAGCTGATTTAAATGGCAATGGGTAAATCATATTTGTCGCAGAGTCGACAACCGATGGGTAGATGAATCGTTGAATAGAGACCACAAGCCGGGTAGCGCAATGTGGGCTTTCCGGTCAGGTGGTATCATGACTTGAAGAAGGTCGTCGATAGTGGTTAGATGAGAAAAGCCAGGGATCATGTGTGGTGGCCAGCCTTGAGGGAGGCTTATATCCATTAGTGGAGAGACATATCTGATGCTAGACTGAAATGGGCCAGGTTCGAGGAACAATAAATGTTACGTGCTACTGTTCAATAAAACAGGTTTTTATTGTTCATTGATCGTGAAATATGAATATTTAAGAAACAGTGAAATAGTAGTCATATTAGTATCGTTACTATTTTTGTCTCGTAATTTATCTTTCCTTCTGGTTTATAAATACTATAATTATTTGTCAAAAGCCTTCTAACGTTCAAACTAGGCAAGTAAGACACACTACAACCTGTCTACTTCCTTTCCCCGCTGTCAACACTAAAGATGGCCGATAAAACCGCTTAAATGTATATTTTGTGATCATAAAGGAAGAACATAATTGTATTATAAAAATGGCCGCTCTCAAGGCTGAGTAAAACCTGCATGTGTGAGCAACAATATATGATCGAACGGTGCAGGCAATTTAAGAAAACAAGAAATTTAAGGAAATATTAAAAAGCCCAGAAATAATAAAACTATACAAAGCTATTTTGATAATAAATGGTCGTTTTTCTAACGCATGAATTAGGTACCTATTTAGGTTTATGCGACTACTAAGTAAACTATATTAAGAATGTGTTAACATTAACATCTTATTATAGTTTACTGACCGATTTGCTATTTAGTTAATTCCTTATAAAATAAAATGGAGGAGAAAGATGATACAATAGAAATGCTTTTCTGCATTGACTCCATGGTGTCGGCCGGCTACACACCATCACATTTTTTCCCGTGTTTGTCGTAATAGGCGCCTATTGGATAACAAAACTGCCACCACAAGCCAAGAGGAACTATAGCAACTCTAAAAGACATTAATATCTAGATATAGGTAGATATAAACAGCAGGATTATGAAGTACCGTGATAACAGTATTACAATAATGGGAGTGGACTAAACAGACGGGTTTTACATGCTCTTTCAACACGCTATACGAAGTTCGGCGGATATTTTAATTAATTAATGCACAATTTATATTTTGACTGCTGCAAATGGCTGTTGATTTAACACAAATCTGTCGGAAGACGACGACAAATATATGAGGCAGCTGCACAAACAGTGTGACGTCTCAATAACGATGCAACAGGTTTGCTTTTTAATATTTGGTTTGGAACAATTAAAGGTTCGATTGTTTCCCGTCTGCCACTATTTGTCAAGTAGCACGTTATATCAAACTTACTTTTTGTATACACTTACTTAACCTAGTTTTAGGTAAACCTTCATTCTTTGGTTGTGTTTGAGCAGATTTTATACTCTTTATTTCAACTATGTTAAGATATTAATGTTGACTGACATTATTCAGTAACGAAATAGTTATTGTTGGACCTTACTGCGATAACGATAACCAGTTATTTTATCGTCCACTGCTAGACATAGGCTCAAGCACATTGTCTTGTGCATGAGGGGTATATGGCCTTACAATGCCACCATGGCCAAACGAGTTGGGGAATCTGCTCTTTTAGAGGTGGCGTATTTGGTCGGCGCTTGTGGTAGCAGCTTTGTTATTCTTCAGTCGCCTTTTACGGCACCCAAAGGGAAGAGATGAGGTGAAGCGCTTTGAACGTTTCGACACCACACGGCCAAGGTCTGATTATTTATTGTGGTCTGGTATTGAATCTATATTTATTTTTTTTCAAAAAAACATTGTAAATTAAAGTATCTGTATAAAATGACAACAATTACCCGTTGTAACACAAGCGGCAGAACTAGACACAGAACAAGAAATAATACCATGAAATTATTCAATTTTTATGTTTTTTGCATAATTTAGCGGAAGAGTCGCTTGATACAGTGATGATCGAATAAAGTCCAGCTTACGCTTGGGTAATTATTGATATATAGTAGCGCTTACTTTTTTCATAGACTACTCGCTAGAACTCCCTACTTGTACTTTTACAATGTGGTTATTTTCCTTTGAAATAATAATTCCACGGCTGTTGCGGATTTAAAGACTAAAGATAAATATTATACATAAAAAGATATTTTTTTTATGGACGAAGGCGGCGGATGAGCATACAGTTCACTTGATGGTAAGTGGATACTGTCGCCCATAGACATCCGCGACACATGCCAACATTAGTCCAAAATGACAAACGTTGGCGCTGCCTACCTTTGGAGATATAGGAATGAATTTGGAGAAAGGGTTGGGAAAATGGGGAGGGATAGGATGGAAATGGGCTCTGGCACATCTCACTCACTACCGGAACACATACGTACATTAGGGAAATAAGATAAAGTGAGAAAAGCAGTACATTTCCCATTGCTTGAATAAAGGTAATTAGGTAAATTGAGGTAAGAATAAAGGTAAGAACTCGTGCAACTCATTGGTTGTCGGTCCTGCGGTAGATGTGGCTTGTCCATTGCCACTTCAGCTTGCTAATTCTGTGAGCTATGTCGGTGACTTTCATTCTTTGGCGTATCTCTTCGTTTTGGATGTTATCGCCCCAAGAAACTCCGAACATTGCTCTCACCATGAAGACTGCATATGTGGACCGACGATTTGAAGAAGTTTACTGGTAGTTGTTACATGTGAAGAGAGGAAGACCGTGTGTGTTGGCGAGGCCTATATTCAACAGTGTATCTTGATGTTATGGTATGATATAGGTTAGAATAAAGGTCACGTTTGAACCGAAACAGATTTGCGAAAGTTTCACAAACCTCTGGTGTTTCTAGTCGGGATAACACTGTAGACGTTTTCAAAATTTACGTGATAATTAGAAACAACACGAAGATTAACATATTTACCTCACCTCCACCGCCATCTTTGCGGGTGTAGACTAAGCTCAATTAATTGGGGCGGCGTGGCGCTGACCACAGCGCATTCGTCACTTGTCGAGATGTGCGAACTGTATTGTATAGTGGTTGAATTTGTGCTTATCGATTTTGTGCAATCGTGAATAGTTTTGGAATATTTAATTTAGGCCCAACTTGGAAACAATCTAATTCCGAACAATTTTACAGCCACAAAACAGTGGTTGTGTTGTGGCATGTGAAATTTGGATGAGCACAAAATAGCTGAACAGTCCAGCAAGGAATACCATTTAGAAAAAAAATGTTTATCAAAATTCCATTTACATAGTCTAAAAATTATGCAAAGGCCCAATATTATGTCGTTTTGTATTTAAGGAGATATGAATAGCTCAAAAATTAATAAGTGTATCACGTGATGGTCATAAATCATTAAAAAATCCATTAAAAACGTAATAATAAAGTTGGTAGACGAGCGTGCAGGTCACACGATGGTAAGTGGTCACCGTCACCCATGGACGCCTGCAACATCAGGGGGGTATACGGGTGCGCGCCGACCTTGCAGAATCATTTTCACGGTTCTATTGAAGAGCCCCAAGTCGTAACATAAGCGAAAAACCTCAGGTGGGAATGGTTTGAAAGTGTAAGTCTAATTGAGGCTGAATCTTATATTTATTTCTGTGTGTTTCTACTAGCCAATGTTATCGCCGACACTGTCTGGATTATAACTATTATTATTTCATTTACCCAGCTTACCCAGGTAATATCATTTATAGGCATAGGTATTGGCATTTAACCGTGGGTTCTTACGAGCGTATTTCTAATGTCTTATTTTACGAAATGTAGCTAATTATAATATTTCATTTATCAGTTATGGATACAAATTATCTTTTCTTATTATTTGTATGCAATCGTGGGAGAGAGAGGGCGCTATATGAACTCATTTCCGTGACCATAGCATAGTTATACAGCATTCCTTTAATTTTCATTGAATATTCAAATCAATTGACTAATTTCTTGTATTTCCACTGTCTGTGTACTTCACAGCTAATATCATTGCTGATGTTTGTAAAGATAGTAGGTAATAGGTAATAAAAATATATTGCAGACTTTTATACATTCTATTATCGAGTTTATTTTACAAACGGCTACTAGCCACAAAATAAAAACGGAATAAAAATTCAATTACTGCCCATATTTATTACGATTCGCAGACGAAATTCAAATAGAAAAATTGGAAAAGATATAAATATTTATTGTATAAAGGTATATCGATATGTGGCATAAAACATCGATGTTTAAGGTCCACACTAGCCTGCATCTGTGTCAGATGCGCGGCAGGTGGCGCGCGGGCAGGTGACCGTCTTACTAGGCATGCAGCCTTGCACCCCGCCAAAATCTCTCACTTGATACTTGTTGCATGCTGCCATTAACAAGTAGGCTTAACTAATGTATACTCAAAGCTATTAAGCCGCCTACTGAGCTAGATCGGGAAAAGAGGCTCACCACTGTTATAATTCTTACCTGCAATTATTCTATTGTTGACAACTGGAAAACTTTCTTGACCCAGAAGAAAGAACAGACTTTTTACAAAAAGAAATTCTCCGAAATATGTGAACAATTTCATATCATCATCCTATGTCTTTCCACTGCTGGATATAGGCTCCTCCCATAGCTCGCTATCACACCAGATCTTCGGATCTCCTCATCAAGTTACCTCCGGTGAACTTCTTCAAGTTGTCGGTCCACCTGGCTGGAGCCGGAGGGCGTATAAAAGATAAATTAAATAAGATTTAAGTTAGTTTCTGATTTTTTCCCTTTTTCGGAATGGCTAAATTCTTATTGCCCCGATGGCCTTTCAAGAGTCAGCGGACATGTATGATTTAGGGTGAGCGCAGAAGGCGCTCAGCCAGGAGCAAAACGTAAAACGTGTGTGCAACAACGAGTTAGTTCCTGTTGTTTCATCAACAAATGTATAGAGTTAAGACAATACGCAAAAGTCACCAGTCTTATCAGAAAACAAAAAAAGTTCCTATAAGTCTGAAATATATTTTGGACATCGGTAATTTTAGAGTTAGAGAGAATAGATATGTTCTCACATTGATATTTTCCTCAAATTTGTCATTATATTTTTTGTATATAGGTTGAGTTTGTAAGTGTTATATACTGTATGTACTCTAATAAATCATAATATGGTTTCACTTATATTTATTTTTATTTGAAAACAGAGAATAGCACCACCTAATCTCATCCGGTGGATGCCGAAAAAAGCGATTAAGGAATAACAAAGTCTCTACCATAAGCCCGAGGAGCCCGAGGAACCCAATTGGACTCACCTAAGCCTAAGCCTAATCTAATCCTCTAAAACTAAGTAAACCTAAGCCTCTAAAAGAGTGAACTCGTCAACCCGCTTGACCAGCGCGAGCGCGGCGTTTTGAGGTCACAAACCCCTCAAATTTAAGACATGCATGAGCGCAGTGTCCAGCAGTGTACGATAAAAGGGCTGGTTAAGGTTACTACCCAACCAACCATAAGTTTTTTTTTTTATAGAAAAAAGGCGGCAGACGAGCATACAGTCCACTTGATGGTAAGTGGATAATGTTGTCCATAGACATCCGCGGGACATGCCAACATCAGTCTAGAATGACAGACGTTGACGCGCCCCCGGATGCGCCGCCTACCCTTACAGATTAAGGAATGGTCTTGGAGAAATAGTTGGGAGGTATAGGATGGGATGGGAATGGGCTCTGGCATATCTCACTCACTACCGAAACTCGTGCGTACATTTGGGAAATACGATAAAGTAGGAAATACGGTACATTTCAAGGTATTCTTCTGTGAGAAAGGGGTAACGTTGCCAGTCGAGTGCGCCCAGCGGTTGTGAGAATGAAGCGTGCACTCTACCCATACAATATGACAGTTTTATTGTAAAAATCTTATTTATTTATTTTATTTATTTATTGTTTTAACAAAAGGCGTACTTAATGCTAAAAAACATTTTCTCGCAGGCAACCTTGGGGCTACATTGTGATGGTATGGTAGATGCAAGTGAACAATAATGTATCCAATAAAATTTGGAATGCATTTAATATACATACATATATGTATAATAAATACTTAAAATATACATACAAATATAAATATATACATATCAAATAAAATTAATATTATATATATATTCACTTAAATGCAAAATCTTATTCGGTTATAATGCCTTAAATATGTAAGAATTTAGTTGCAGGCAGCCACTTCCGTTAACAATGCAAATGCGAGGTTGCAAGGTCGCATACTTCGCATGCAATAGAAGGCTGTATGGTGGCATTTTTGGCTAGGCCGTGTTCAATTGTGTAGTGAATATTTTGTTTATATTTAATACTAGGATCAATATTTAACATTATATTTAACACTTTATATTAATCACTAGGAGTTAAAGAAATTGTGAAAATAATGACGTAACTTTGAATGAGATAATAAATTTCGAAGACGCTAAAGTTGGTATTTCAAAAGTCTGTTCGGTAACGATCTTATTTCTAATAGCTACTCTGATGAATAGATTTCCACCTCAGCGTGGAATGGAAAGCAGCTGTTCAATGAGATATAGTTTCATTGGTTAAAACTTTATATGCAATTTGATTGCACTGGAGTTTATCGAGTTGAGCTAACAAGAATTTATTCAAAATAAACATATTTAGCAACTACAATTTATTATAGTCACGATGTCATTGTAGCGACTAATTTAGTCCTATAATTGTGTCCTAGCAACGAATACATTGTTGCAACGGATGATCTATTATTATCTTTAACACCACTTTTTATGATATAGTAATTGTTCAGCGGTATTTAACTGGAGGGGCGGGAGGGGCTGCGGTGTGCATATCATCTGTATTTAAAAACAAAACAACCTTATATTTTCGTGCTTATTACCAGCATAAAGATGAGATACTAAGATGAACTACTTCCTTATAAACAAATCCAAGGTTAGCAGCATATTCTTGTCCTTCTTTATGTTATAGCCAGCAGGAACTACATTCCAGGCCGTTCACAAAAAATGTACCTAACTAAAATTGCGCACCTACGTACAGCCTAATTACGTTACTACTAATTACGTTATCATCGTAGTTCGATACTGTGGGCCTGTGTACACTCACAGGTTATGAAAGACGCGTGCTGTGCAAGGCTCGTGCGTCCTCGAGAGAGTAACGGGACGTCGGCAGATGGCGTAGCGAAATGTCCACTACACGCGTGGTACTGAATTAAGAACACTGCACTGTAAATGTTTTTGTTGTTAATATTACAGAAAAATAATCATATTACGTGCAATGCCGTAGCTGTTGTTAACCTGAACATTTTATTATCTATTAGAAGTGATAAATTAATTCTTCGTGAGGTTTGAATTTTGTATTTGGGTCATTGTTGCTTGAAAGCGTAAGGAGTCAGGGATTGGGATAAACAAAACTCACCAGCGCCTTCAGTATCCACTGCTGGAGGATCTGCTGCTTTCAGTGTCTGGTGCATGAGGTATCTATAGCCTTATAACGCCATGCTGCTGGCCAAACGGTTTGGCTAATTAGCAGTTACATTTAGTACGGCGCCCATCGTCAAATTTTATATTTTGATTTATTTCGCATGGTTAGGTTGCTGGAGGTTTCTTATATCATTGAATCGTTGAGTCCAAATCTTGTCAGTAAACTATTATTTACAGCTAAAGTCACAAGCATTCTATTATCATAATAATAATATCTATCCCCTATATTATATACTACAAATACTTATTTATACATACTTATTAACACTTTAATGCATAAAGTACAATGGGCGGGCTAAATGCTACAAGGCATTGTTTTTCAGCCAACCTTCAAGAGAGGAAAGACGTTATGACAGCGGTGCAATTAAGGAAGGAGTTTTCTCCTTTTGCAAAAGGAAAATAAATATAAACAAAACAAAATAGAACTATTAATGTAGATATATAAGCAGCTATGAGTTCAGCGTTCATAAGAGTTGTCCGGAGTTGCGTGCACGCATTGGCGGCGTTTAAAAAACAATAAAATAACTGTATTGCGTACGTATGACACGCGACACCGCAACATAGCTGCGAGTTTTTACTTATTGATGGCCAAATGTCAGGGCCTCGAGTCATCTCTGGCAAGATGTCGCGGCTTAAGATGCTGGGTATTTGTAATGTAGTGTAATTGTTAAAAATGATTATTAACTATATCGAGTATCGTTTCCTTTACCTTTTTGTACCTCGTCGACTTTTCACGATTATGATGATTCACGCGCGAGGCTTGAGACAAAGCCTAGGACCTAAGTAGTCGTTCTATTTTTTTATTAAATAAGTAAATATATATAAAGAAAATTCAATAAAGCTCAGTCCCAATATGATCGCCAGCTCAGCGTTGCTCCCTTGCACAGCGCTGATTTTCTGCCTGCCCCATTATTATACCTATTACAATGCTTCTAAGGCACTAAAATTCTTAGACCGAATGAAATTTCCAAATATCAAGGTAATTATACAACGTTTGACAAAATATAATTAGTAAACTATTTCAGTTATTCAGTTTCATTAATTTTGTGCATTTCTTTTTCACCATTAATATATAAATTATAAAAATAAAACTCAATTTTGTAGGTAAATGTGTATTTGCCCTCAAAATTTTTCGCAGTGTCTTATCGCAAAAATGATTAAATTTGGGAAGCCAGATTTATTTGAGTTTAGTGAAAGAGCGTTAAATATGACAGAGATTGATGATTGATTGATGTAATAGCACATCAAATATGTGTTATTACATCACTAAATGTTCATTCAGGAAAGTCAAATAAATCTGGGTACCTAAATTAATCTATTTTGTGATAAGACCTCGTGAAAGTTATCAGTCGATTTATACAAGAAATAGGTACCTATGTATTTCGGCCAGCACTTATGGTAGGTGAAGCACTAAACACACTTTTAATTTTATTAAATAGAATATAAAGTGTCGTAAATTACTTGTTTTTATATCGAAAGGCTTACTTAAATAGATAATAAAAGTTTTGCAGATGGACCAAAATGATGTCCTTTTGTTTTCATCGGGATAGCAAATAAGTAGATATCTTCTACTGATTATGTAGCTAAGAGAATATGGAGCTAAGAGAATATGGAGCTAAGAGAATATGGAGCTTAGAGAATATATGTCTTTTTAGTATATGTGGAGCAGAAACACGCGTTTAAAAGTTATTGCATTTTTACAAGTTATTTACAATGAAGCATACTGAAGTGGCAATGGATAGATCATAATATGCCGCAGGAACGACAATTAATGGAAGAGGGGAAATGGACGAACGATTTTCTTAAATAGAGATCATATAAGTAAGTACAGAGTACAGCAGTCCCTAGCCCTGCGTACCATCGTCGGTGTCCCACTGTACGTGAGGAACGCCACGATCCAGAGGGACCTCCACACGGAGAGCCTGGAAGACTTCATCGGCCGCCTCGTCACCACCATGTTTGCCCGCGCTGATGCGTCGCGCCTTCTTCACATCAGAGGGCTGGCGCCCCTGCACGCGCGGTCGCCCGATAGCAAAGCCTTTCCGCGCGACTGATCGCGCCCAAGGGCGCGTCAACCGATGGGGCTTCTTAAGTGGCCGCCGCCTACGCTGGTCGCTCACTGAGTTTCTTCTCCCGGTGGGCTAGTACCGCGAGGGCTGCGTGAAGTATACTGAGGCTGAACCACGACCCAAAAGGGGTACTCCAAGGACCTGTTCGTATTGACGGACAGAGCCGCCACCACAGAAAGGGAGTAATCGCGGCACTGTTTCCTTCAACCCCCCCCCCCCCCCCTCGTAAGAGGGTGAGGTAGTCACAAGACAAGTAAGTACACTTTATTGCACACCATACATAATAGTGAAAGTGACACAAAAATTTAAATATATAGGTATACAAAAGACTTTATTGCTAAAGCGATTACTTCCAGAAAACCTTTGGGCGGGAGGAGATGTATCAAAACCTACTACTAAAAGACCTTTAATAATTAATATTAGAGGACCTTTAGTAGTAGGTGTATGCGAACACACGAATAATAAATAGGGAGATGGTACACACATTATAATTATACTGTTATACTACGAGTAGCTAAATCAAGAAGACACAATAAATATGACGCAAATTAAATATAAGCATATTTAAGAGTCACTAAATAGGTACTGCATACAAGAGAAGATACTGCTGGATCGGTGTGAGACGTTCTCCGGCCAGATGAGCTGACGAGTTAAAATAGTTCACCGGTAGTGGCTGGATGAGAAGAGCTAAAGATTATACGTAGTGGCCAATGGTCGTGCGTGGTGGCTTACGTGCTTCTTGGGTGAGGTAAAAAACATAAAGGGATGGTATGGTACAAGTTATTTCTACAATTGCTGACTTACCAACATATTCATACTAAAGTTAGCAGACGAATCTAGCTTCTACTAGCTTCATTTTACTAGATAACTTCAGTGAGTACAAGTGTATCAACATAATAATGATAAAATTATTTTTGTAGTTATTTAGGTAGATACACAAATACTACGTACCCGTTACGCCACGGTGTGATAAGCGGCCACTTAACCATTACATACGAATTCGCATTGGAATGTAAACAAGTGTTAAAAGTGCGTTACTCTAGTAGAACCACCGTAGTTTATAATTATGGTCAGTAAAAAAAACTTACTTTTAGAAATACACCGCTTTAATGATAACATCGTTCTAGAAAGACCAGTACTATAAGTGTGGAACACTTTCCTCGCAAAACATTCACGGTATTTGTCTAAAATTCGTATTTAAATAGTGTTTTCATGTTATTACAGAATTAGAACTTATTTCACTCTACTTTTAGAAATATATCGCTTCATATCGCTTCTTGGTCACTCACAATATTTATGAAAAACGAAGTATATATTTTTGTAATATTTATATATTTTTTGAAGCTCTTTTATCGTTCATTTCTGGACAGGATCGTGTCCTCGTGTCCACTATCTTGTGCATGAGAGATGTATGGCCTTAAAACGGCACGCTGGCCAAGCGGGTTGGCGAGTCTTCTCTTTCAGAGGTGGTGTAGTTCCTCAAGGCTTGTGGTAGCGGCATTGTTATCCCTTAGTCGCCTTTCACGACACCCGCGGGAAGAGATGGGGTGGTGATATTCTAAGGCCGGGCGGTGCTATCTAAAAATATGAGATATATTTTTGTTAATATGACGTAATCATCATACTTGGTAGTCAATCTAGGGCGACGCACTTAACTGTAAAGTTTGTTCAGTGGATACGTGTGTATGCGACATTTTTATTTAACAATATTTGCGTAGCGGTTTCATAGCTATGTTTCAAATAAAAAACGATTATAACGTAGGTGCGAAGTGTTGAAAACATAAAATTAGCTATTTTTAAAATGTCGTTAAAAATAACAAGCCTTTACAATAATAATTAACATAAATTATAGGCTTACGACCAATTTAATCCTCTAGATTGTATTTTAAACTGCCGTTTTAAAAATGTACTTTGAAAAGCATTTTAAAAGAAACTTAGATTCAAAAAAGAAATGCTATCGCTTACAGCCTGAGATTTTATTTTTGTAGTTATAAATTATAAAATATGTTTGGATTTATATATGTATTTGATATTACTTGGGTAATTAGAAGTTAATTAATTATTAGAAATGCTTAAAATACTTAGAAATTAAATTCTCATCATCACCAGCCTTTTTATCGTCTACTGCTGGACATGGGTTTGCAGAGTGGACTCGCCAGCCCACTTGTCCTGCCTGGCGTTATATTTACATCCCCCGTGCACAAGACATTATGCATGAGGCCTTAGTTAGTAAATTATTTTCAAGGTTTTTATAGAAATAAGTTGCTACATGGGCAGCTGGTCAATCTGTGGTAACATAGTAATACCGGAAACTTGCCAATATTATCCAAAAATGGCATATTTCATGTGTCGATTTGAAAAAGTAAATTTTAATCTTCGTAACGAATTCATTATTAACAAAGTTACGCAATTATTAACTGTTATTTAAATAAAGCCCAGAAGTACAATTCATTGTTTGGGAACATTAAGCATTCAGTCCCCGAGCCGTGGGAAAAAGGCCTTCTGTATGAACCTCTTCGAATCCTCTTTGTGTATTACACCTGCTGACCGTTCGCAGCTTTCGATAAAAAATCAGTTCGCTCTTTTTGTAATGGTCCTATCGTTCGACCCGATATTATTAGGGTCTTTCCATACATGAGGTTTTGGAGACTCCTGTTAGAGATATTTTAAAGAAATTTCATTACATTTTGTGTTAATCAGGAAAACAAAATATTTTAATGTAACAGGTACAGCTTAAATATTGTAGTAAATGTAAAAGCATTACGTTATCCACAATTTACTATAGGCTGGGATTGAAATGTCCAAAGGATAAGTAACATATTAAAAAAAGAACCAAAATCATTAGTAATAATATCAAAAAAAAAAATATCATTAGTTCATACATTCACCTTATCACTGATAATCTGCTTCCTATAAGTTCAGACAACACAAACGTGTCAACATCCTGAAAAACATTTCAACGAAGGGTGGCCAGCTGAATCCAAAATATCAAGTTAAGTTTTCAGATGAGCCAAATCTGTTCAATAGTTCTAAATTACAAGGTTGTAATTCGGGACTCTGTGAAATGAGACTTGCGTTGAGACTGGCTCCATCCCATCTCCATGGAACCCGCGGAAGGCTAGCTCAGCGGCAGAAGAAGCAGAGAGTCGTGGGACTGTTAAATACAGGAATAAACCGTTGCCAGCCCTTTTTTTCGTCCACTGCTGGACATAGACCTCCCTCATCCCTATGCACAAGACAATGTGCATGAGAAATGTATGATCTTAAAACGGCACGCTGATAAAGCGGGTTATATTTTAATCTGGTCCCGATTGGTTTGTGTCTGATACTGAATTGTCAAAATAATAGAGTAATTAATAAAACAAACAAACCTTTTTTTTTTAACAAAGAAACAACTTTTTGAAGTAAGCAATATGGCGCCTAAACAATTTTGAATTTTCGAGAAATTAAATTTGCCAAATGCACTCTCGACATCAATACGTATCTAACGACACCCAGTTCATTAAAATCGGTCACTCCGTTTAAGCTCTGCGAGGGTATAAAGAGACGGATATACGTACATAACAGTGAAAAACATTCCTCCTCGAATGCCGCAATCGTCGGATAAAAGCACTCAATAATAGTAACAAAAATTGTTTGATATTCAACTCCAATAAGACTCAAATATTCCTAATTCCTTCCTATTGTGGACGCTTCTTTATAGTCTTTATTTTTAAAGTAGTCGTGAGATACGGGTACGCATGTATTAAGTGGTAGAATCACGACGCGGTAATTTATTTTTTTATTTTATACCGCGTCCGATGAAGGGTTATTGATCATTATACACATCATATCTCCGAAACCCGCTCTTTTCATAACAATGGCCGACTTTATCTCAACTCGTAGAAACTGGACGCGTAATTTAGAATGACTTTTATTTAGTAATCGTGTGAACTAACTCGTTTACCTACCGCATGCATAAATAATCGTATAATGTTGACAAAAAGAATGAGCTATTCAAACTCATTGGAAGTGGAGTAAAAAATCACACAACTTAATTCGGTCAAATTCACCATAAAGCTGTCACGTACACCACGAAATTGACTACGATGAAAAACAGCTACAATCCTACTCAATAAAACGTGCGAGACTAACAAAACGTTGACGCTAATGAAATAATGTTCTTAACTTAGTCGAGTATCTGGCCACCGAAGACTTGGTATATACGTGATTTTGTTAAAACACCTGCACTTCCGCTTTTATTAAATCGCTTCTTCTTTTTAATTGGTCCGCGATGACGAGTGATTTAAATATTTAATTTTGGAACGTCTGTTATATCGACGCTATAAAAATTAAAAATTCCGCGCATACAATGTCTTTTGGTACTTAGGTTTTATGTGTGTCGGGATATTGAGATAATGTGGCAAGGGGATCGAAAAAAGAATTAGGTATCGAATATTTACGAGTATCCATATAGCCGTAGACGGGCGGTCGGTTGGCGGCGCGTGCGCACCGGCCGTCATTACGGCGACCACATTCCATTTTTAAAAATTGGAATTTAATGTAAACTGCCACTTGGGAACACAGCTACATACAGATACGCAGTCTTGTTTTTACATTTTGTATTTTAAAAACCTATTGCGTTCCAGATAATTGTACCTTAGTTACAATAAATAGTATTTTTTTATGTACGAAGGCGGCAGACGAGCATACAATCCACCTGATGGTAAGTGGATACTGTCGCCCATAGACATCCGTGATACATGCCAATATTAGTCCAAAATGACAAACGTTGGCACGCCCCCGGATGCGCTGCCTACCTTTGGAGATATAGGAATGGATTTGGAGTGGGGTTGGGAAAATGGGGAGGGATAGGATGGGAATGGGCTCTGGCACATCTCACTCGCTACCGAAACACGTACGTACATTAGGGAAATATAGTAAAGTGGGAAATGCAGTACATTTCAAGGTAGTCTTCTGTGAGAGAGGGGTAACGTGGCCAGTCGAGCGCGCCCAGCGGCTGTTGGATTGCAGCGTGCACTCTCCCCTCCCACGTGCTCCACGCCCCACGTTTTTATTGTGCTCAAACAAATTCACGGGGCAAATAGTTGCAGTATGCATCTAGACAAGTTTAAAGTAATTTATAACGAGTAAGAGCACACATGTAGTTTAGACTACATTAATTACAAGCATTGAATGAATAAAACTCATGTATAAATACATGTTCTTCTGCTGGTATTCATTTTTTAATGGTCATTTCAATGAAGTGACTTACTTTCAATTAGTGAATTGGTGAGTAGTTTATATACTTGTTGTACACTCGTTTAAGTTAGAAGCAGTTATTTTTTGTGATTTAGACAGTTTTTTAAAATCAAGATCAGTCACAAACAAGTCCACTTTTATCCTATTACTTTTATAAGTGCGAAAGTTTGGATGTTTGTTAATTGATCACGTCGAAACGGTTAAACTGCTATCGTTGAAACTTGGCAAATACTTAAATTGTACTTAACAAAAACGAAGTCGCGGCCAAGAGCTAGCAATCTTCAATGAGAACTCAATGTTTGACGGATATTTCACATTCTGAATAAGGGAGGTAAATAAAGTTCAGAAAGAGAATACCTATCCTGGAAAACGGTACATTCACTTAATGCAATTAATTAACTTTATAGAATATGTCATAGACTTTAAAATATATAATAGGCAGTAATAATCAATTTATAACAATCAGAAAAAAAACATAAGTTATAAAACACCGACCACTAAATAAAAAAATAATATTTGTATGGAAAGAAGATGGCAGACGGGCAGATAGTCCACAAACGTTCTCACGTCCCCGAAGCCGGCCTATGGAAATTAAGGAATGGATGGACGAGGAATAGAAAGTACAACGCAAATTGAATAAAATTGTAAACGAAAACACAACCTAAAACTAAACATCTTCCCAGTGTTCTCATTAATCTTGCAACAACCTGCGCGGGCGCATTCGCTCGTTTTTTGCGCACTTCCTGGCGGGAAAGCAGGCGGTTCCGCATCCGGCGGAAGTCCTCGGATGAGTTTCGGTGGGTTTTTGCGCAATCCCGCGCTTTGTGCTGCTTCCGGTGGGTACTTGATGCGTTTGATGGAAGGTGCATTATGACCTTGTACTCATATTTCATAGTAAACAACATTTGTGAGTTATGATTATTGTGTGTAACGCATTAATTGAGGAATTTTAAATAGCTATTAGATGTTCTTAGAGTTCTACATGATTATGAAATTAATAAATCTATGATTTAACGTTAAAGTAGAATTTTAGTCTAAGGGAGATATCGAAGAAAATTTCGTAGATTAGCCAAACGAATTCAGTGGTTCCAAAATTAAAGCGGAATATACGTTAAATTAAATTCAATATATACAATCAGTATGTTGTTGGATAGGGCTCGTTAAACTAAACTAATTCTTGCCTAAACCTTTTTCTGAACATTGATTTCCTTTAGTAACCCTTAAAACTAGGTATATCCGAAGGATATGCCGTGTGTGTCGGCTGGCATCGCCGCATCTCCTCCCGCGGGTGTCGTCTCGTGGCGACTAAGGGATAACAAAGCGGCTACCACAGGCCCCGAGGAACTACACCGCCTCTTAAAGAGTGGACTCGTCAATCCGCTTGGTCAGCGTGGTGTTTTCAGGTTTTACATCCCTCATGCATAAGTCAATGTGCACGAGGAGAGCCATGTCCAGCAGTAGATACTGAAAGGGCTGGTTGCCATTGCATTGCGACCCTTAAAAATAGAAACATAGAAATTTAAATTTTATAAAAACCGATTTATTTACCCGATTTAAAAAAGGTAGTCGGGGTTTTTAATTAAGAATTGAAAGAATACTTCTTAAGGAACATTATCAATTTGCTAACTTTAGATTCTCACCATTTCTGTGTAGTAGCTAAAAGAATTAGCTAAGAGTAAATAAGAGCTTTAGTCTGTAGTAGCTCAGCTGCAGACAGCTGATGGTATACTAATAGTTAACTAATATACCTAAGGCTTGTTTGTCTTCATCAGTATCTAAATTGTAAGGATTCAATAGATCGCAGGTAAACACAATAAGGTGCGAGCAGATGTCAAATAGCTTAACAAAGCACTTGTATTGAACGATTATTTTTTTTAAGTTCCATGTGCACTGCGATCTAGAAATTAAATCTGCTTTTTTTTCTTACTAGTCATATTTGCATCCGAGTGACACATGTCGCGGCAGACTCTAAAATCACAAAAAATCAGTGATTCTAATGAAAAAAATCGGGAAAAAAGGTTAAGACGGCAGATGTACGAAAAGAAACATAGGAGAGCACGTGCCATCTGCCAAATCTTTAAAAGAAATACACACACGTTCATAAAAATGGTTCGTGGAGACACATAAAAACCGTATAAGGAAACGCACACAAGTGCAGAAGTGCGCGATCGATCAAAGGCGATCGGCGCACGCGCTGCGGCAGATGGTCCGCTCTGATTGGTCCGTGGTGTTTGAATTTAGAACTTCCGTACAATAGCGTGATAAGGAATATGACTTATAGGCAGTTGTTTGGCACTCAAGACGGACAGCTTGATTTATTTCTTGAGGTAGCCATTTGCAATTGTTGTGTTAAAGTGAATGCGTTGTATTGACAACAATTGATCCGTTTACAGCAATCTCTTTTGTTGACTGATGATCGTTAATGTTTCTAATTCCTTAGAAAGCTCCCAGGTGTTGGATCAGACGTTAATGATGATTTCTACTTTCTCAATATTAATCTTTGGCTGAAAGTAAAATACATGATTACATGATGATCACGTTATTCCTCTCTCACCTTGAAGACTACCTTGAAATGTATTACTGCATCTCCTACTTTATCGTGTATCTCCAATGTACATACGTGTTTCGGTAGTGAATGAGATATGCCAGAGCCCATTCCCATCCTATCCTATCACTCCCTAATCTATCCCTCCCTATTTTCCTAACCTTTCTCCAAATCCATTCCTATATCTGCAAAGGTAGGCAGCGCATCCGTGGGCGTGCCAACATTTGTCATTCTGGACTGATGTTGGCATGTTGGATGTCTATGGACTACAGTATCCACTTACCATCAGGTGGACTATATGATGATCAGCTACAAACATGTAGTAAATCGCATCAAAAGAGACAAGCAATTTTCATATTTACGATGTGCTGTAATCAACCTATCCGCAGGTTTAAATATCGGTAAGTATTCTTTTTGTAATGATTAACAATCAGAAAAATATGAATAGAATTCTTTCAAGAACAACCAGAAAGAAACTTGACAGTTCTACATGTCATATCCCCGACTCGAATAAAATATCCGACTTTACTATGAATTCATCGAGCACTCATTTCGTGCTATAAATTTTTTCTGCCATCATAACAACGTAGTAAACAAGGAGGCTACAATGACATGATAAACAAAAACTTACGACGTATATCAGAAAATTTATAAACATTAACTTATTTTTAGTTATGTTCGATTGAACTATTATTTAAAGTATGTTCTCACACTCCTTTTAGAGAACTGGTACAGTTCACTTTTTCTTCAACATTTACACATCGTTTATAGACTAGACACCGGTCTTTCTCCATATTTAAGAGTAATACTAACTTTCGCTCCAGGGCGCCGTCAACAGTTTTTCACTGGAGCTTGGAGATGTCATCGAGAAATTTGAATTTTGCTTCCATTTGCTGTTTGGTTTTTGTGCAAGGTTCGCATTGGTTTTGATTCTACTTATGTAAATTAAGAATATTTATACTGAAGATTTTAATCAGGTTCTAATTAGTTTTTATTTAACATTTATCTATTTTATCGTTAATGTAATGACCTGCTTTAATAGATCCATAATGGTGTATTTGGCTGATTCTTATTTTGCTTTTGGTGATGCTATAATGTTTTCTGTCTTGTCTTGTCCTTCTTGTCCATTAATGACTCAATATTACCTTTTAACTTCTTTACAATTTAGACTGTTCCTAATTCTTTTCTGGTTTTTAGTCCTGTATCAACCAATTTTTCAGATTTTGCATCGTGATTCTTAGTATCAGATGTTTTATGAGTTAATTGATCTAATGTTAAAAGTTGTTTGTTATCTTTGTCATATCGATTCGATTGAATTATTATTACTCTATAATAGTGGACACAGATCTGTCAGAAGACACAGAAGTGCAGTCATTCATTGAAACTCATTAAAAAATTGTTTTTAATATTGATGGATTTCATTTTAGTTGATGTTGAGTATCTACCTATTAATGGTCACTCTTGCGAAGTCCAATGTAATACTCATCTCTTGAAAACTCTGTCAATTTCATGTATTTACTACATTTGGTGTAGACTCGTGTAGTCATTTTTGGTTTTATTTACGACTAGCTTCTACCCGCGGCTTCGCTCGCGAAGACTAAGCAGCTGTAAAAGATGTTTAACACCTGTGAAAAGCACCGACATGATGGATTTCACAGATCCATCCAGTAATTTATGAGTAATTCTATTAAAACTCAACTTCCTTGTTTCGTATGAAGATGATCGTATGAAGTGGATACATAGCTATACATTGGTGAAATCACGATCATAATCCGTTAAGTAGTTTTTACATGATGCTCAAACAAACAGAAATACAGACAAGCAGACAAACAGACTTAGAGAGAAACATACAGACACAATTTTTAAAAACTATTGTTTTGGGTTCTGTAACTTCTAAAGTTTATTTATGTTTTAATTAAGTCAGTGTACAGACTCAACCCTTTTACTGTTTTATTATATGTATAGACTATATAAATTATTTTAGACTTGAAAATGTAAAAATATTTGACATTTCTACGCCTATTAATAGACAAAATATTACTATGTCATGTACCCCGTCAAATTTGAATAATTATTTTCTTAAGTAAAAAAAATCAATAGTCTAAGGTTCTCATGGAAGAAAGCCTCGCTACCTGAACTCGGCAGCTGCATTAGTTAAATCGATCCCATTTTGCCTCTCATTCTTACATTTTTTGTATATTTATCTCTTTCTGGATAAGATGACGCGTGTAGAAGAAATTAAAAACCCTGCGAAGGTTTCAAGGTAGCTTATACTTGATTTTTTATATATGATTTTATAATAATAATTAATACAACGTCTTATAAGTACCTATTTGCTAATAATTCAATGAGATATTTCTACATTTAGCTATAAATTTAGGAAACTTGGGTTTCGATGAATCAAATTGTGGATATGAAAACGACTATCACCTCACTGTTTAATTTATTTTAATTTCACTTACCTCTGGCCACCATATTTGTTTACATTTTGGACAAATTGGATTGGAACGAGGTATCCGTCAGTGGTTAAAAGTTAAAGGGTAGTGGGTATTATAGGTATCTTAATAAATATTGTTTTTCATCGAGTGAAAAATGTGGTGATTATTAAAATAATTACACCAGTGATCGCTTGTGACTTCGTCCGCGCTAGCATGGGTTTAGCGTAAATAAATATTAGTTAAATGGTAATCTCTGCTTATTTGCTTATATGAGAATACGTATAGTCAGCAGGAAATGTACCCAAAACCATTTGATTTTATTCTTTTACTCTTTCTACTAGCGTATTAAGGTGCCCATGGGTATACATTGACCTATTTATTGCTGACTATACGTTTGAAGCAGCAGAAAATTGCTCTTATTATTAATATATATGTATTAGGCTAGCAGCTTTCGCCTACATCAATTGTGCTACCGTCTTTGTGTCTGACCATGAGTCGACCACTCTCTTTGATAGGAAGTGGCTGTAGGGATTGGAGACAGCGATAGCTCGCATTAGCCTAAAAGCAGGTCCTCTCAGATTCTCGTTTGCTTTAGAATTGTATATAGAGTTCAGGTATCTATTATAGTGGTTGTTGAGAATCTTGTAAGTGTCTGTCAAGTCTCCTCTTTCCTTTACACTAGTTGAGCAAAGAATGCAGAGTCTGTCTTCATATGGCCTACTTTTAATTTTCTTTGTCAGTTTTGTTGCTCCTCTCTGGACTCTCTCCGGAGAAATATGGGTTCTGAACTGCATATTCAAGCAGTGGCGTAAGCAGTGGCCTATCTTCCATTACATTTTTTTTGATATCACACCTTATAATGCTAGCTTATAACAAGGCAGTTTCGGGTCATTATCCAGGATGCAGAACCAGTGTGAAATAGCCTAGATTTTTAATATCCGTACCCACGAGTTTTCTCACGATGTTTACGTTCACCGTCGAGCTAGTCAAAAAAACTAGTTCAATATTAAAAGATAATAATAATAAAATATATTTAAAAAATCTAGTTCTAGTTGTTCCAAGAATATAAAAAATGCCCCATGACCATTGGCTTTACCGTTTCCAGAAGCTACCAATACAAGCCATTATATTTGTGTGAATATCAAAGTATATATGTATATGTATATAAGGCTGTATATATGTATATATAACCGGCATTTATATGTTTAAGTGTATGTGTAATCTCGATTTTTAGATAATAATGATTTTCAGCGTTCATTGAATTAGAATCCTATATGTATCAATTCAGGGTTGACAATTTCATGTGTTAAAATTTAACAATCAGCTGATCCCACACGTGTTCGGTGAATCGCGATTTTTTCTAAGATAATCGCCAAAAAATCTTTTGAGATTTGCGCAAAGGTCGTGGGAAAGAAGTCTGTATGCAAGCTCACGTGCTGGCCTTCAAAAGGCTTTACCTGAGTTACGAAATTTAAAAAAAAATCTTAAGAGAACGTATAAGGCATTATAATAACAAGACGTAGGCAAAAATTAAATATTTGACAATGGTTCTTGTAAAAAGTTTTCGCAATGTGCCGAGATAAGAATGGAGCAAAATTGTAATTCAAGTGTTTACAAAGCCTAAAATCTTTGAAGATGCCAGCTGCTGAAAGAATTTGGTTGATTTGGACTGCATCACTAAATTTTGTAACATGTTATCTATACATCTGTACATAATAATAAAATCGTAAGAGAGCTGTGTCTGTACATGAAATGCAGAGGGAGGGTGCACGCTGCAATTCAGCAACCTCTGGGCGCCTTCGACGTTACTCTCACAGAAGACTACCTTGAAATGTACTGCATTCTTTACTTTATCGTATTTGCTCAGTGAACGTACGCGTTTCGGTAGTGAGTGAGATATGCCAGAGCCCATTCCCATCCCATCCTATCCGTCTCCATTTTCCCAATCCATTCCTTAATCTGCAAAGGTAGGCAGCGCATCCGAGGGCGTGCCAACGTTTCTCATTCTGGACTGATGTTGGCATGTATCGCGGATGTCTATGGACGACAGTATCCACTTACCATCAGGTGGATGGTTTGCTCGTCTGCCGCCTTCTTACTATAAAAAAAATTAAATGTTTTAAAAAGTAATTTCAATATAAAGTACGAATGATTTTGACTTCAAAATAACCGTTATTGAAATCTTCGGCTCTCTATCTATTTGACTGAACGCGCAAATATCTGGCAAAAACGTATTAGACGGATTTTTTATATAAATAATTTTATTGAATAATTTTCACTTAATATTTTTATTCTGAATGCTTAGTTTATGTTAGTGATGTGTGTAACATAATTACACAAGGCTCTCTGTATCAGGTTGCTGTTGATACTTGTATAGTGACAGCACACGAACACCTCCTGGGTGCACAAAAGACAATGCAACATAATTATGACTTGTTGTGTAAATAGGCACACGATATGGGTTTAGTAATAAATCCTGATAAAACTAAATCAATGTAGATATGTAAATACCACACATAACGTGGCAATCACTAGGTCCATCATCGTCGCTCATGGAACATCAATGTCTGCATTTACATACCTTAAGTTGCCAGTGTAAGCATCTAGAGTTGGTAGAATCTATCAAATATGTAGGTCTCTTAATTGACAACAGCTGATTTTGGATTTTGGAGAACTCGCATAAACTACATTTGCAACAAGTTAAAACCAATATTAAGTCAAATTTCTAATTTAAGACATAAAATGCCGCGCAGTACTCTCAGACTGTTATATTCAGCCCTAGGGGATTCTGTTGTCGATGGGATAAGCGTCTATGGAAGAACATATAGAACATTGAAAGCATATACAGAATAAAAATTCAATTATTGAAATTAATAGTTCAAAACAACGTTAAAGTTAATCTTAAAAATACCAATTGCAATGATTTTGTTTAAATATTTCAAACTTGTTAATGTTTTCAATAAGGCAAAATTATTCATGCGAATTATAACATCCAAATAGACATTCATTGTCTAAATTACTGACAATTTTTACAGATTAAAATTGTAAGGCCTAGTTATTTACGTCAGAAAAGGACAAACGTAAATTACGTACTGCCCAATGTTAATAATGTACATGGCAATGTACAAGAATGTGGCAATACATAATATCGTCAATGAACTGCCTATCACGCTGCAGAAAAAATGTATGAATGGCGACAAAATAAAACCTTTACTAAGGGTAGAAAGTTATATTTAAGGAACGGCTTCGGTACTACGGTTAAACCCTGAAGATCTATATAGATTTAAAAATAGAATTTTGTATAATCTGATCATGTTTATAAAATATTAGGTGTTTACCTATGAAAAGATCGATTTTATTACTGGCCACTTTAAGTTTCGATATCTTCAGTTCTAATTCGAATTTCAAAATAAAACAAAATGCCTCTAATAGCTACGATGTTCTTATTTCTAAAAGAGTATTTCATTTGTATTTCTGTAATTAAATTCTGTTCATGTGATTGTCTTGAAAATAAAACGGATAAATTGAAAATTCGTGCTTTTTTTGAATATGAGTTTCGTCGCGGCACCAACGCAAGTCGGACAGCTCAAATTATCAATAGTGTGTATGGGCCAAACACCACAAACGATCGCACCGTGCGTCGATGGTTTGAACGCGTCCGTTCTGGGAATTCTGGGAATGAGCCCCACGGACGACCTACGACCAAGGTTAATAACGATTAATTAAAGGCTATAGTGGAATCTGATTCATCTCAAAGTACAGCTGAGTTAGCAGCAAAGTTTCATGTTGGTGATAAAACAATGTTGGGTCATCTGCGTCAAATTGGCAAAATAAAGAAGCCCGAAAAGTGGATACCGTATAAACTGAACGAAAGTCAGCGACAACAACGCGTCGAAGTGTGCACTGTGTTATTGAACGGTCACAAAAACAAAAGAATTTTGAATCGCATCGTTACTTGTGATGAGAAATGGATCCTGTACGATAACCGCAAACGTAAGAACGTTTGTTGGACTGCATCTCCTGGATGTATTGGTATCAGTGACTGGATCCAGGAGTTGCAGCCCAACAATGTCTAAAACGCAAGATAACTAAGAAAAAGCTACTGGTATCAGTTTGGTGGTTCTGTGCCGGTGTTGTCCACTACAGTTTCTTGTGAGACGGTCAAACGTAGGACTTTTGAAGAATTCATTGATACCCGTTGTCTACGCGAGGAGACACTGCGAGTCTAATCCCTTTTGTCGAAATTAAACCCGAAAGGTTGTTTGTTGTAACTGATTTTATTGGCTGGCGTAATGTTAGTGCGTCTCGGCTGACGACTTTGACTGACTGTTAGTTGACAATTTTGTGTGTAAGAAACATGTAGGTAAGCGCCCAAAAAGCGAGCTACCTATATTTGTGGCGGTAGTTTTATAATTAAATAAAAAAAATGTTGAAGCGGCGATGTGGAGCCGCGACACCCGTCCACAAGACTTTTACAGGGGTGACATCAATCAACTGCCCATGAGGTGGCGAAAGTGTGTAGATAATATGTCAATATTTCGAGTAAAATAATAAATATTTTACTCGATACAAAGAAAGTTATCAGTTTCCCATACAAATCGGTCATTTCATAGGTAAGCTCCTAATAAAATTCAAAAAAAATACTTTTTAAAAATAATGTTCACATTTTTTAAAAAAGAAATAAGGCGGCATACAGTCTAAGTGGCATATAGTCCACTTGATGGTAAGTGAATACTGTAGCATATTAAGCTAGAAGGGTTTTATATATTTAAAATTAGTTGACGTTTTACAGGTATTGCATTATTTCCGTAGCACGTTATTAAATGAGCAATATCATGTATGTGTATTTACCTCACATGAGTAACCAAACTGAAGAAACGTTAGGTTTCCGCTTCAGATAGAATTAGTCTGGCCAATATTATATTTTTTAAATAGTAATATTTCACATTCACATATTTTACATCGGAATCTCCATGCGAATTTGGTAACTTTTTGACAGATTTATCAAAACAAAATGAAGATGTCAACCGCAGTTGTTGACGAAAAGTTTGGAAGAAAGAGAAGAGATTCCAGAAGACCTCGGCCAAGTAGCCCGGAAGATTCAATTGATATATTAATTTTAACACCTCTGTGCTGGGCCGAACAACATGAAAATGACGAATACAGAGCTCATTGTCGCGATTTGTGCACAATCAACACAAATTGGCAAGCGCGGAGTCAGGATTTTATCCATGATGCCCCATCAGAAGCAAATAATTTTCTTATAATTTAAATAGAAATAGTGTCATACAGAAAGTCTGCCCTACTGTGGCTACTTGCGCCCATGCAAATTGGTATATTATTTACAGAGAAAAAGTGATTACAAAATGAAAATGTGTGCGAGAATATCAAATTTAGGGACAAGCTTTCATTAGTAATTTTAAAATTTATGCGTATTTATTAAGGGTTTTATATAAATTCTTTATTCACGAAGTACAAGTTATATCTGACTAGTTTAAAAAACAAAGATGTCATAAGTGATCCTAAAGAAATATACAAAATATTAGATAGTAATGGGAGCAAGTAATCGAAGGTGGGGACAGTGCAAAGCAGAGTTGTTTGCTGGATTATTTCCTTAATAAAATAATCTTTATTTATCTTAGATACATGTTATTAGTAAATAATATAAATTTGAAGATGTGTATTTTCATTATAAACTCAAAAATATCCAATACATTTTAACTTTAGAAGTCCTCAATGAAATAAAATTTGTTTTTATTACATCACTAAATTCAACGACTACACATCTCTTTCGGTATCAAAATAATAAAAATATACCAACTAATAAATATGAATAATACAGCAAATATGAGAACAATTTTGCATTAACATTCCAATCTTAAAATTTGAAACTTTTAAGTACGTTTCTAAGTGGACAGTCCAATTAACGAATGCAATTAACGTTAACTTTAACGGTTAATTAAAAATAATATGTTATAAATCGGCGCGACAAATTGGTAACACAATTTAGAGACCTTATTGTGTCGCGTGCCAGTAACATGCTCTTAAGAATATTGAGTATGCATAGGGTTGCCAATTATAGTTTATAACCGTAACTAGCCCTTTTATCGTCCACTGCTGCACACGGGGCCTCCTCATGCACATTGTTTTGTGCATGAGGGATGTATGACCTTATCTTGGCCTTGTCGTGTCGGTCAGCTTCAGAATAGCACCACTCCATCTCTATCTATGAGTATTGTAAAACTAGGGGTTATGGAAGTAGCTACCATAAATCCTGAGAAACTATACCACTTCTAAAATAGTGGGCTCGGCAACCCGCTTGGCTAGCATGACGTTTCAATGATATTTTTTTATACCTCTCCAGCAAATTCTAAATTCATTCCCAAATCTAAAAAAGTAGACAAACGAATGGGACGTGGCAACGTTAGTCATGTATTCTGGTATGTGTACGAGCGACAGCATTCACCACTGGGTGGAATGTCTGCTCATCTGCCACCTTTCTTATTTATTTCTTGACAATCCAACAGTTGATATGAGAATAGTTGCATACAGTAATATTTTAGTCTAACAATTTGCAGCCAATAGAGAATTACACGTATAATTACAAAATTATTAACTGCGATGTCCGTGCACACGGTATGTAAGTTACAACAGTTATGATTATAACAATATCGCTGGAATACATCATAAGTATTTTTGCTAATTAATTTATATATACAAATTCATACAACTTTAAGCATACATGTGAAAAGAAGAGATGATGATTATGTGGGGTATAAATGACGTCTGAGATTGAGTATAAAAAAGTCCTTCCATAAGAAAGAAAATAGCAACCTGTTATAACAGTTAGCAACCCTAGTTACGAGTACATTGTTAAACAACGATAGGTTCGGAACGTTAAGTAAAAAGTTAACATTTTGACAGAATTGGTGTAAAGAAGTGCCGGATAGCACGCGATACTCGTACAATGTTGTTCATTCACAGATTAACGTTTCGATTTATAGCTATTATTTATTACTGTAATGCTTATTGCTTTGATTTGTCGGAATTGCTTATTGTCTGACCCTCGGGTCTTTCCAGTAGATCACAACTTTATAACGTTATTTATATAATATAGTGCCATCTTTTTTTGTATGTACATGCACACCGAAATCAAATCTTTTCCGAAGCTGAGATTGTTGTTTATTGTTTGACCACGTATTATTGATTAGGGTCTTTCCAGAAGACCACAACAATTATATTGACATATGTTTTCTATAAAGAACTATCTTTTGGGCCTTATTATATTTAATAAACTAATAAATAACGAATTCGGCAAAGAAACAATATTTCTTCAATAACAATTCATAAAATTATAAATGTAGGATAATATGTACATGTGTACCTACATCAATCATTGCTTCTATGTAACTTTCGTCTGTCACTTAAATCATAATTTTTCTTGTGTCTTAGTGGAAAACATCTTAGGAAATAGTTTCATCTTCATATTTATTATCTAACTATTATTGTATGTGTTTTTGTAAACTCTGTTGCCGCTGTTTTTCCTTATATAAATAAATAAAATAAAAAATAACATTCATTGTATGACTCAGTTCTGTATTATATCTACATTAAAAAGTATATCAGTAATACATATTTGAATAATTATTATATTAACTGAGAAAAGGAACGTAATTAATTGTCCTTGTTTTCAAAATTATAGGGACAAGTGAAATTATTCAAAAAAATATATTTTTATATTGCTTTATCCTTAAAATCAAATATGAGAGCATGAGAATAGTAAATATAACTAGTATTATTATTTAATCTTAGGCTTAGAGCAAGTTTCTAGTTAAATATAATCTTGAAACAATGAACTTTTAAATTGGAAAATGTCAATTAAAGTTAATAATTTCACACCGACAACAAAATTTTTATTATTTTTAGAAAATTATATTTAACACGCATCGTTTATGGACGTCTTCCCACTAAACATTAGATAGGGGCAAGCGCATTAGTTGTCAATGTAGGTACGCTACTTCTAGTCAAAGTGTCGGTAGACAAAAGAACACATTTGTTATTTAACAGTAATAGGTAACCTCTATTATTCATTCATTAGCTGCAAAATTATGAATGGAATAGTTTCAATCCATGCAAAAAGGAGTAGCCGCGACCAATAATATTTCAGGGAATGCCATGACCTTAGCTGCTGCAATGGTTGGCAGCTCATTATAATTAAATACATGCACATACAATTCACATGCAAATGGAGATCGTTCCGTTACTCGTAACAGTCTTAATGATTTAGGCTTTTACCGATATTGAATTCACTTACAATACTAAGACAATCTACGTCTGTAACACAAATCTAATTTTACATTTCGCGAAACAAATTCCTACTTGAATTTCGACTTTATAATCCATAAATTAAGAAACCAGCTGTATATTTTTGAAAGCAAGAATTACGTTGGTAGTCCAGTAATAGCGTTTTAATAGTGAACGAAATTCGTCCTTGCATTGTCCCATTGTATGCAGAGATCGCCCCACAAAAGCGATTGCATTCAATTCTATACGGTTTGTTTGGATTGCTGGTAAGAATACACTTTAATTGAATTCCAATATCATCTCCGTCACCTGGACTGAGCATTTTAAGACGTATTTTTGGATTCCGTGTAAGTGAAATAAGCAAATAAAAATATTTTGAACTGATTTAGATAGATGGATAGATAGATTGTTAGACAGAATAATGATTATTGCATAAAATTGCAAAAAAATAAAATAATGTTTAGAGAAGAGAATGCCACCAGGAGCATTATTATCAGTTTAGAGCAATCTTTTTCAGACAATTATACTATTATAAACACACATTAATTGATTAAGCCGAAAATAATTACGAAAAGTATCTAATGGTAAAATATGAGTGTAGTATTCACTATTTACACTCTCGTATTATGAATGTGTTATTTTTTATTTTTATTACACTGGCTGTATAGTCTGTGGAGAATCAAAATAGTTTTTATATTTTTAAAAATAATACAGGCACGTATATATTTTTAATGTGTGACGGAAATAACCAGTTTCAAAACGCGTTTAACTGTACATTTTTGTTTTGTTTGAATGATCTATGCTAATAATAGTTTTATGAATGAGGCTTTCTTTCTATTATTCAATTTAGAAACAGTGTTGTGTTTAATTGAAGTTTTAAAAATAGTTTACGACTATTTTATTGCTTTTTCGTCTAGTTGTTTAGATATGGTACCATGTACCTAGTTAGGAAAGTCACGGGTTTTATGCCTGCAAGTACTCAATTTATAAAGCTATTAATATTTCGGAATTCAAATATGTACCGTGAAATTTCTTTAAAATACCTTTGCTGGTAGTAGAGTTTTTATCAGATAGGAATTTCGTATGGCGAGTAACGAGTGCTCGTACAATTAATTCTGACATGTGTCATTAATGTGTCACTTGACTAGATAATAAGAGTCATATTCTATCTTATTTATGACATAATAAGGATCATAAATCATCATTATCTGAGTTAGGAGTTGGAATCATAAATTTTTTCGTAACCGTAACCAGCTCTTTCTGTATCCACTGCTGGACATGGGCTGCTGGACTCTTCATGTACGTTGTCTCGTGCACGACGGATGTAGGTATGGCCTTGAAACCGTATTTTATATTTTATAAATGGAATTTGTAAGTTAATTCAAATAATTACATTACAAAGTATAGTGATAATAGCGGCACATCTTTGCAAAATAAAAAAAAAAACATTTAAGCGGGTTTACTGTCAGGTGAACCTCTATCGAGAAGAACTGGAAGTTTACAGCAAGCCCAAAAAACAATCAGCTAAGGGAAGCTCGAGTAGAATCCATGTAGATACAAATTAGACACTTTAATCGAGGAATTGTGTAAAAAGCCCAAACCAAAAAAATAAGAAGAAGATAGGTGTCTAATGCATAATACTTCTTTCAGATACCCAATAAATAACACATAAGGAGATAGTACATTTGTGTGAAAAAATACAACTCGATACTCAACATAGATAGCGTTAAACATACTCGAATTATTCATTGAAACGATTACAATACAACGCATCCCATACAGAATGGTCCATAAACCGAATCGATTTTTTTTCTCAATTCACTATCGATCAATATCTCGTGGTGGGACCACAATGCAACCACTAGGTTCACAGACCACAAACGATTGTTGACCCGAGATCGTATCGTTTTCATGTGATCTTTATGGAACATTGTCGATGCGGTGGCAGGATGCATCTTCAGAAAAAAAATGTCTATGGTTTGACGTAACGGTGGTTTGTATGCGGTTTAATGAAGTGTAAGCAGCATTGTAGTTTTTGTGTGACCTGCTGTTGAAGATCTCTCTCTCTGACAATAAATTTTTTATTTAATCAAAGCATGTAGGTACTTACATTCAACGAACTACCATATATCCTAGTAAGTAGGTTCTTCAGAGCGGAGGTCTGTTAGTCCGTCTGTCTGGAGTAAAATAAATATGTATATACGTATAATATATTACCTTTTACCCGCGGTACGCTCGTGTATACTAGCAATAAAGTAAAATATTGCTATTAAAATATTTAAAATTTTTTTAAAATAAATATTTTATTTTAAAATAAATATTATAAAATAAATAATATATTATAAAAATATTGTAAAATATTTTTTATTACCTCTAAAAGCACCAATGAGGTCCGTCATACTTCATGGATGCGTTTGCTCTCAGCTTCGACATTACCTTGTCGTTTTTGCACTGTACTTATTCATAGTCTCCTGGAGTATATGTCAAATACTGTTTCTTCTAGTTACTGCTTTCGGAAATACTATAATAAATTCCGAGTAATCACGCATACTTTTATATATAACATATAAGACGTACACTAAGGGATTATGTATGATAGATTTTGTGTTTATCTATGTATCCTGTCTCTAGTGAGAGATTATGCAATTAGGTATTAAGCAGAATATCCTAAGGGTTAGTTTTAGCCGAGATACCCTTCGAATATAGATCTACAGTGAAGGAAAACATAGTGAGAGAAAAACTGCGTGTAATGTCCACCAATCCGCTCTGAATCCGCGTGGCGGATTATGATCCGATACCTTCTTGAAATCGGCAGAGGAGGCCTGCGCCACGCAATGGGATATAATAGGCCGATATGAAAGGTAGTAAAGGTATTATTCATGTACAGTGCAATTAATATTAATCTTTATTAGAAATCTGGCATCTTTGCCATCTGTATACATCTTGTATCCTTCAAAAGAAATCTAATACGTGGATCCTTGACGGCTGCAAATAATCTTCGAGAAAATACTATTTTTAAATGAAGCACCAGATGTAGGCGGCAGGTACCACATTCAGCATCATCTTGCGAATAACACTACCAACATAAATAAAGTTGTTATTTGTCGTAACTAGGTTCAAATGAGAGGTGTGTATTTTCGAAATGGTCGTGTATTCCCAAAACCACAGCTTGCTGCGACAGATGTGAGGCACCGGCACAAGGAAGCCGTACAAAAAACCAGCGCGTGCTGGCAAAAAATTGCATGCGGGCACAAGTTGTGTGTCATTATGCGCAGAAAAAATACTAGCTGCAGCTCGTGATTTCGGGGAAGTGGTTTGGCGTGAAATGAATATTTTCGGCGATTAGCACGTTCTTACACAGCTGGCAGATTTTTATGTATTGTAGATACATTTGTTCATAAGCAAGCAGCGAAGCGTGTTGCGGTGTTCCAAATTTTATGATTTTGCAATTTCTCAATTTCTAAACACCTTATTTCTAAACTGATACGCAAAGTAATGCTTTGTTTTATTGGACAACACAATCACTTTTATGGTAAATTCTTTATACTCGTTACATAGTGCCGTGATATCGATAGCTCCAACGTTTCTTTGGACTATGTCTTGTGAGCAAATAGGATCTTCTCGTAGCAGATGGTCGTAACAATTTCTCACTTAAAAACTGAAAAACTGCTACGTGATAAACCTTGTACTACACTAATATAGTAATTTTAAAATCTAATAACTTGCTGTGTATAAAGGAGCCGTTCGTGAGAAGAGCCGAAGATCGTGCGTGACGGCGAGCCTTGGGAGAGGCAGTGGAATGGAGTGGAGCTACAGCAGTGGCGAGACAGACTGATGGTGTGGTATGTTAACCGTTCGTACATAAAGAAAGATATTGGTTATGATGCAGCACAGAAAAGGAAGTTGGAAAGGAAACAGTAATTTTATGAGGGGGAGAGTGCACGCTGCAATCCAACAGCCGCTGGGCGCACTCGACTGGCCACGTTACCCCTCGCTCACAGAAGACTACCTTGAAATGTACTGCATTTCCCACTTAATCTTATTTCCCTAATGTACGTACGTGTTTCGGTAGTGAGAGAGATGTGCCAGAGCCCATTCCCATCCTATCCCTCTCCATTTCCCCAATCCTTTCTCCAAATCCAGTCCTATATCCAAAGGTAGGCAGCGCATCCGGGGGCGTGCCAACGTTTGTCATTTTGGATTAATGTTGGCATGTATCACGGATGTCTATGGGCTACAGTACCCACTTATCATCAGGTGGACTGTATGCTCGTCTGCCACCTTCGTCCATAAAAAAAAAATTGGCCTTGTTTTAGTGAGATATCGTTGCCGGTTGAATCTAAGTGCCGGAAAAGTAAAAATTACTCGGCGTCGTTATATCTTTCCTGTCCTGAAGGTTGGCTGGAAGACTATGCCATGTAAGAGTAAGCCTACGGCACGTACGTACAAAACACATGTCGAAAATTGTACTTTACAGAAGAGCTAATTATTATAGATATTTGTAGATCTATAATTATTTATAGATTCAATATTAAAAGATAATAATATAATTCTCTTCGTTGTTATATATTGTATAATATTTAGAGAGTACACTGTGGTATAACAGATGATTAGTTATTTTTTTGTGCAAAATACTACTAATTAACCGTTTATACTCCAACTTATGGAAATCCGAAAAACAGGTAAGTCTTAGATATCTGTTTATACTGAGGAGAAAAAAAATAATATAATTATGATATATTATTATTCGAAAAAACTGACATGGCAAATATTTAATTAATACTGAAGTTTTTAGTTTGTAGTATATGTACCATTAATTAGCTCTTATTATAAATAGAATATAGACAACTAGATTTAAGTACAGGAAAGTGGACGCGCACGGTTCGGGAGTTCCCCCGTAAATTACATTAACTTCGACATGTCCGGGAACATGGTCCCGTGGCCCGTGGCGCGCTATTCCAAACGAAGTAGGCATGTGTTTCAATCAATATATCTGTACCTAATTGTATATACTTCTGTAAATAATATAAATAGTGATTTTTTGTGCACATGTGCAAATTCACAAACTATTCAGTTTGATATAGTAAAAAAATCATATTTTGACCTGTTTTTTTTGTACGTAGCAGCCGTCGAAATAAGCTGTTATATAGTTGTTTCAGGAGTTGTTTGTTAAGCAGGAGTTATTTCAGATCTCTGTCGATGTCGCTTTAAATAATTATTAATAAAAATCAGATATGTAACACCGGAAGTGGCAGTAGAACAAAGAACCTTTGATAGCACGTGACGACTGAGGTCGGGAGACCACCCCGGTCGAACACTTGATGATATCTGATCACGTGACATTGTAAACAAAGGGGAATATTGTTAACAAATAGGGGAGTTATCTCGAGATTTTCAGTGGTTTTAAGAAGGTTACAATAAACACTTAAATAAAAATATATCCAGATATATAATGGTTCTTATTAGGATTGTATCCTGGCACGTCTTGTGTTGTCATCTTGTCTAGTTATGAATATAAATAGTTCTACATCCTCGTTTATATCATATACATATTTTAACTTGCTTCTTCTTCAGTACCTACTTCTCCCATTTGGTCTATAAGATGGTCGATAAACAGAAGCAGCGTCTTCACCTAGAGCAGTATCTACCAAATTGGCGCAATGGGGCTGAAAATATATAGGAAGGTTCTAGAATCATCGGGTGAATTGGAGGGAACGAAATCAGGGAATGTATAAGCCAAACAAGAAATACAATAAAATTATGAAAATCCAACTATGCATCTTTTGTATAATATACATAGATACAATCTAGTATTTACTTTATTTCTTATAGAAACACACTAATTGGAATATAATTCAATGAATATATTATCCGTATAAAATATATTATCCGCAGTTGTTAAATGAACAAATCAACAACTGTCAAGTATTTTTATTAACACGGTAGATGCACGCTTTGTCATATACGGCGATATTGTACTTGTAAGCAAAAACAACTAAGTACCTACATAATAATAATTTCTCGGAAGGTACACCTGTTCATACTGACTTTTTATTAAACTCCTTTTGTGTTGCCAAGTTCGAAAGATCAGTTTCGCCGTCATTCTGTCATCTTGTTGCCTATTTAACTCCTTCCCAACCCTTTTCCGAATTCATTCCGATATCTTCAAAGGTATGCAGCGCATCCAAAAGTGTGCTAACATTTATCATTCTGGACTGATGTTGGCATGTACCGCGGGTGTCCATGGGTGACAGTATCCACTTACCACCAGGTGGACTGTATAGACGATTGCCGCTATTTATTCAATACGAAAAAAAGTTGCAACCAAGCATAAGAAAACGTTAACACTTACATAAACAATATTTAAAAAGTAATTGCAATATTTGAAAATGGAACTCATTGGCTGTAGAATAAAGTTTGTTTCATCTAACAGTCATTTGTATTTTCATTGTGGCGTTATTTTAAAAATTGTGTGTCTGCATCACGATGGATTTCACTCGTGTAAATTTTCCCTGCATGATTTTCTACGGTTTTAAGTGTAATTTGACAGCTCAGCAGAGCCTCGCTCGGTTTCAAACTGCTTTCGGCGATGAGTATCAAGCAAGACGACAATTTATAGCTGGTTTGCAGAATTCTATGGCGGTCGTGTCAATCTCAGTGACGAATTTCGTGAAGGTCGCCCGTCCACCGCTGTCAACAATAAAAACATCGATGCTGTGCGCCATATGATCGAAACAGACAGGCATGTGACTTACCATGAGATTTACAGCTACGACCGCGAAACAAAGCAGCAATCGACCATTTGAGTCTTTCAAGCCAAATGCCGAACCCTACCAAAATGGCGCGTGTGCAAAGTGCCGCGAAGCAGATGATCGCTACTTTTTTAGAAAAACTGGACACGTGACTACTGTTGCTTTGGAGAATCGTCGGACCGTGAATGCTGATTGGTACACGACCATTTTGCTTGCCGGAAGTTATTGACGAACTCCGTAAAAATAACCGTAAACGCCGCATAATCTTGCACCATGATAATGCCAGCTCTCACACGGTCAAACAGACGAACGACTTTTTGAAGGCGAAAAACGTAGAACTCATGAGCCATTCTCCATACAGTCCCGACTTGGCACTTTGTGACTTCTTCTTGTTTCCAAACATTAAGAAACAATTACGCGGTCAACGATTTTCATCGCCAGAAGAGAGGTTGTCGAGGAGTATGAAAAACATGTTACCGAGGTCACCACAGAGCAGCGGAATAAATGTTATGGAAATTGGTTTATTCGTATAAAAAATGTATCGACGCTCACAGAGAATATTTTGAGAAACAATAAATTGATTTTTGGCCATTCATTGTATTTTTTTCTTATTCATTCCGGAAACTTTCAGTGTGGCTCTCGTATATACACATACCTACATATAATAAATAATAAAGCCGTACCTGTACATTTAATATTTTTAAAAGGCCTTGCAGTGTACGGTGCGAGTTATAATAAAGACCAAGTCAACAGTTTTTGTCTGCCTGAGTGTCCTTCTGTTTGTATGTCTGAAAGCGCATCACGCGAAAACCACAGAACAAATTTTAACGAATATGGACAATGTGTGACAATAATTTATGTGGTGGGTTAACATTTAGGGTGGTTTTAATGCAGGTCAATTATAAAGTTTACACAAGTAATTCCATATCGAACCAAATAGATATGAATATATATTTAAACTAAACAGTGATAATATGACAATTTTAACACTATACGAGCTTTTCGAAAAGGGGGTTGAGCTCCATACTTTCGTGGGCATTCTCTAAAGTGGAATGATTTTTCTAGTATGGGACATGAGGTGTGTGAATAAGAGTTACAAATTACAACAAATTACGGAGCTAAAAATGTTAAGTATAGATTGTTAAGAATAATTTACCGCATTGTTACGAGTGTAAGTAAGGATTCGTTCTCGTTATAATCATGGTTTAATAGCCAGTTCTTGATTTTGTTTTTAGTTTGATATCTTGTCGGGTGATAAATCCGCAACTGTCCATTAATTTTATTGTATAACAAGGAAGGAAACATCGCTGTCGCCGGATAGAAGAAGTTTTGAAAATGGTAAACTGTACCTATGTATGTAAAATCGGTCTATAAATCAACTACTTACCGTAATAAGCTGTTTTCTATATTTATATATTTGTAGTTGTAGGTATAGACGAAGTTGAGTAGCATGCGTAAACAAGAGATTTATCTGACATTCACAAACATACTCAGCACTGATGCGCAGTAGGATTTACTGGAGTGCATGTCCTTAGACATAAAAATATATATAGCAGAATAAATAGATAGTATTTGACGTTAGGAGCGATTTTTTTTCTTCATATGTGGCAATGGTACAATTAACACATTCTGCCAGTGTCACATTTTCTTCTTATTAAACAATTTCAATATCCAGTCCCGACGAAGTAAGTCAGGAGTCGCTCAATAAAGCGATAGTAGGTTTACTGAGGACAGAAGAGGACTCCTTGGAAGCATATGAAAAACGTAGCCCCACGCTTTTATTTGATTATTATCACAGACACTACGCACTAAAAACCTTTGAAGCGATACCTTTGACCCACAAAACGCCTAATACGCAATTAACACATTTTTTACAATAATCACACAAAAACTCAACTTCACTTCTCGAGTTCCCGCCAAAACGTCCGGAGCTAATTTGGGTTTTCATTAGCGGCGAGTTCTTCACGATTTAGTAGCAAAAGTTTAATAAAACGTCTCCTTCACCTATTCTATAATATTGGTCTCTAGTGTTGCATGCAGGTGTTCATGAGATATGATGGCAATATATGATGAGATATGATCGATTCAATTGATCGATCTGCAATTTTACATCTTTATAATAAAACATGCACAGTAATTTGTAACGAAACAATAATTATTTACTGATACGCGTAAATAATCGACAATTATTTATAATTTATTGGTGTAATCAATAAGTACTGTGGTAACAATGTGAAAAAGAAACAGTATCGTACTCCTTGAAAATACCACACACACTCAGATGCTTTGTTAACATTGTTCAGGAGTTGGACACTGTAAAAAATATGAATCACATTTGTGACTACTATCTATTCGTATTCTGGTTTTACATTTATAGAAAGGAAACTCTATTTCTTTAGTGATTTAATCCCACACGATAGTGAGGTCAGTCTTCGTTGTTTTTTCCACATCGCCCTTCATGGACCTTCATGGAAAGAGAATAACCTATAATTTAAATTCCTTATAATAAAAGTATGGCTCTTTTGCGTTCCCTGATTGAGTGAATTTCGATTCATATTATCATGGTTTCTTGACCTAAACGACACTGATTTACTGTTTGATGGTGCAATAACTAGCTATATGCAGGTAGGTTTTTGGAAAACGTATTGAGATTCCTTACTGCTCTTCACCTGCATTTTGTGCGCTGCTATTTTGCCTCGCAGCGTCATTGGAGCTATAATTTGGTGCTCCCAAAAGTAGTTTACGGCGTCAGGTGACAAAGTTGGAGTAATTCTGCATAATTCCCTCTTTATGAAGTACAATGCCTTGTGAAATAAGTTAAGAAAAATAACAGCTCTGTTGAAAGAAATCCGGAAGCCACAGGAGCTTGCCTGTTGTACATCTTTTCTTTTTCTTCGTTTTCATATACATATTTCATGTTATATGTGTGCAAAAATTATTAAACAAATAAATCAGAGAAACAATAAATAAAGTTTAGGTGCGTGTAAATAAACCGTACGTGGTGCGTGTGTGTATAAATTTACCTATGGCATTAGTCTCATCTGATCTCTGTTATCCTGGTTATAGAGTTTTTATCATCATGTGATCAGTTGTAGGAGAGAATTGTATGCAGTCTGGTCGCATTGGAGAATCGTATCGTAGAAGCTCTCCTTGTGTGAATGTGCCTTTAGTAGGATGCCTTGCTTTTGCCTTTGACTCTGTTCAGTCATAACTTGAAAACCCGGGGCATTTTCTGCAAACCTCGTTCAATACTTGTCATAGCTGCTTTGTGTCTGAAAGTTAATTTTACATACGAGTACGTTGCACTGCATGTTGTTAAGTTTTTGGTCATCGAAACTAGATGACTTTAGCAGTATTTTACTTTACGCCTAATTATAAGGGTGTGTAGTATGATGTCGGCCGGCTATAGAAAACCCTATAACTTCCCGTGGGTTTTCGTAAACGACAACTAAGGGATAAAAAACCGGCTCCCATAAGCGCTGGGGAACTACACTACCTCTAAAAGAGTGGACTCGCCAACTCGCTTGACCAGCGTGGCGTGTTAAGTCCATTCGTCCCTCATGCTTATGGACATGAGAAGGCCCATGTCCAGCAGTGGATACCGCAAGAGCTGGTTGCATAGTATTACTTAATTTTTTAACAATTTACTCTCAATGTGTCAATCATCACAATCCTGTCAAGAATGTGTGCTGTCAAATGCTTTTTAATCTGTCCATTAATGCTTTCCACGATCAAATCTTTATTTTACGTGTCATAATTTTACATGAGAATCCTGTTGCAGTTTCACCATTGTTCGGCCTTTTACAGTGACATATATAAAATTTTCTAGACACTTGCTGTAAGGGTAAAACTGGAATCCTTTATGTGAACTGTTTTTTGTGTGCCTATTAAGTGCCTATTACTTAGACTGTTCGGTGGCCTCACAAATCTCTAGGCCGATGAAGTTACAGAGGGCTGATTGACGCAAATTCCTAGAGAATAAAAAGCAAGAGCTTCTTCTATTTGTGGATACCAACACCCATGTCGTGTCGCTAAGCCCGTGGACTCAGTGAAGTTCTTCATTTACCACGATACTGTCAATCTGTCTTTCCACTGCTGGATATACAATTCTCCGCTGATATGAGATAGATAAGTCGTTGAATGAAATACCACGTACTGGAATGCGCAATGTGGTCCAGTCAGGTGTCGACAGTGTTGAATGAGAAGAGCCAGAGATTGTGTTTGGTGGACAGTCTTGTGAGACGTATCGTATATTCATTTAATTTAAGAGTTTTATTGCACATAATGCCGATGGGCGCATTCGACTGGCCACATTACCCCTCTCTCATAGAAGACTACATATCCTATTTGCCCAATGTACGTAGGTGTTTCAGTAATGTGTGAGATATGTCTAAACCCATTCCCATCCCATTCTATCCTATCCCTCCTTATTTCCCTAACTATTTCTATACAAATCCACTCCTATATCTTCAAAAAAGCGTATCCATCGGAGCGTGTCAGCGTTTGTCATTCAGGACTGATGTTGGCTTGTATCGCGGATGTCCATGGCAGACAGTTTCCACTTACCATCAGGTGGACTGTATGCTCGTCCGCCGCCTTTTTTCCATAAAAAACAACCAATTGGGAAGCAGACAGATCATTAAACAGTAGATAAAAAACAAAAGGTCCAAAGGTAAAGAACTTGGTTGGTGTAGAAAATGTCAGCTTAATACATTGTAGCATTCCCTGTCTGCCAACCTTTGGTAGAGCAGGGAGATGCGACGAACACATACATTATAATAATAATAATATCTTCATTGTATAGATTTACAGAGAAATTCGCACACGTAGCTATAAAAACAGACAATAATAGGCGGTCTGGCAATTATGCAATCTCTTCCAATCTGCGACAGAGAAAAGTGATTATTGATTAGGAAAATTAGGCGGTACCGTATACCGTATTTCACCATAGACAACACAATAGATTTATACACAGCAGTAAAGTAGCATCAGCCTATGTCTCTCCACCGCTGAATAAGCAGAGTCTATGACCATAAACTAAAAAATAAATATGTGCCCGAATAAATAACTGAAGAAGGTAATGTGCACGTGAAGGTTAGATGTGTGTATATGTGTATATTAATAGATTAATATTGCAAGTAAAACAGCTAGTCAACGCTCACGAATTAAGTTACCTGTATATTATTTTATCTTGGTTAATTACTATATGCGCCATCAGCGAAACGTCCAGTCCCGTTACACGCTGAACAGGTGCTGTTTCGTTGAGCACGGGCTTAAAAATTTACGTACATACACTAAGTACATGTGTACGCACTTGTACATCGCGTTTACAACTTGATCAACGACTCTTTACTAATTGTAATTACTTTCAGTGAGTTTTGGTCGGCATTTAAAGAATGTTTAATATTACTTTTTTAATGGACAGTACTAAAAGTGTGTTTGTCGAGTGCCGTATTGGACTAGTCTCGATATTAGACTAGTAGTGAATTTGACTAATTACGAATTTAACGATATTCTAAAAAATTCCAAAATACAAATACATCTTTAAAACAGTGACCAACGCTGATTTAACAGGTTCCTGACCAATCATGTTCATTAGACGCTTCAATCATTTCTAAAAGGCGGGTAACGACCACGAAGAATATTGAACCTTAATATGAGGGGTCTAGTATAGTGGTCGGTGATCGACAATCTCTTACAAATCTCTATACCGTCCAATCTTGGCTGATCTCATGTCAATGACCGAAATTATTCCTGCTCGTGGAGCGCGCTTTATCTGGTGTTGTACTATAGAGTTAAACTCGACGGTTAGTGTACGTGATCCATACGCCGGTATACCGTATTACAACCAATGTTACATGTAACAAAGTACTAACCATAACAAACAAAAGTAACAAACACTTAGATTTAAAAAAGTAGCCAAATCATTAATCCTGCACATCTGCTGCGTCTTAGCATCTGCCTTGGGGATAAGGACAAAAAATCCCTTAAAAATTAAAAGGAAAGGGTTAGTTTTAACCCTTATGTTTCTGCATCGTAAGTTAAGAAATAGTCGCTGGTAATTCGTATTAAAAATTACTCAAGCATTGAGTTACATTTGTTAAAAAAACAGGTAAATATATAGTTTTGTTCTTTTTACCGCATAAACCTTAATAAAAGTGTAAATAAATTACCAATAGTAGGTACTTAAGCGAAGGGCCGAAGATCGTGTGTAATTGTGGTCTTTGCGAGAGGCCTCTATTCAGCAGTGGAGATACATAAGTTGATGGAATTTTATTGTATGATGTTTTATTGGAACAATAATACCTAATATGAATCTCTAATTGTTACCAGCTTCTATATCTGTTTCAAGAAATAGTCAAAGCTAAGACTGTATGTATGCTTTAACAATCAATGATCTAAAGAATAAAGAATGTATGATTACGAATCAAACAACTGAAATAGCATAATTCCGCGAATAAACGTACATTTTTCCTCTGCTATTTCTACGTATAGTTAAACCGGAAATAACGTCATTAAAATAACTATGTAGTTTCGAAACTACGCAACTATTTCCGGAAAAATGAATGAAATATTTTAGAGGAAAACTCAGCCAAGAGCCCGCCTACTCATGTCAGTGGGGACAATTCATTTTGTCTACAATACTCGTTGTCCCCACCAGCGAGGATTATTAGTGGGGACAACGGTACCAAACCCCAGTATTTCCCGTCATGTCTCACCAAGTCACCACTTGCACTGTTATCAATTATCATATTAATTTCTCACTGATAATCGAGCGGGCCCAGCCGAATCGAGGACTACGTCTCTGTCATTAATATATGGTGGAAACACCTGCGTTTTGCATTAGTCGAGTTTTTGTAGGCAAGATGTTGAATACTCGAGCATGAGAACGTTAGATTTAGGCTACTGAATGAATTAAGCCAGTGGTTCTCAAACTTTTTAAATGACGGAACCCTTTTGGGAAGCAAAATACTTGATGGAACCCTACAATAAAACAATTATTTTTATAAGTGTATTCTATATTAATCAGCATAATAAAAGTACAATGTATCAGTTACTAATTATTATTTACTTCACCACTTGGTAAGGACAATAATAGAAAACATTAAAAAAGAAAAAATCTAACTAGTGGGAGGTATGAAACTGTTTTTTATTTTTCATCAATTGCTTGATATCAGGTTTGATGGAAGAAAGTTGGAGTCTCATATCAGCTTCGGCGTCCAGTCTATTGCGATATTTTGTTTTCGTGGCTGCGTAGGTAGAGAATCCTGTTTCGCACAAATATGTAGTTGGGAACGGGAGAAGAATATCCAGAGCCATTTGGCCAAGCATTGCATATTCATCTTGGATTCTGCACCAAAAATCATTAAGAGGCGTCGTTTTGAACAATGACTCCATACTTGTGTCTGATGACATTTCTAAAAGAGATTCATATATCTCATTTGACATGTTTTCAGGCTTTTCCAAGTTGGGTAAAAAAGGATTATGAATCCAGGAGTTCACTTTAATTTTTGTATTGTGTTCTTCGGGAAAATACTTTTCAAAAGATGCGCGCATCGAACTGAGATATTGGACCAATTCTTCAAACACATTATCTTCAAACATTTCTGAGTCGTTTTCGCTAACAAACTCACTGAGTAACGTAAAACTTTCTATTTCTTTCTTACCAATGCAAATGATCCAAAAATCTAATTTTCTTTTAAAAGCAGTTATTTTATTATAGGCCTGAAACACTGTTGTCTGTTTACCTTGCAACGATAAATTTAATTCGTTAAGTTTTTGAAAGATATCCGCCATAAAAGACAATCGGAACAACCAAGTTTTATCATACAAACGGTCCTTCAAATTAAAAGAAGTATCTGCTGAAAGAAACATTTGTAACTCGGCTCTAAGTTCAAATAGCCTTGTTAAAGTTTTTCCCCGAGACAGCCATCGCACTTCTGTATGGAGCAGCAGTGTTTTATGTTTGCTGCCATAATCTTCACACAATAATGAGAACAATCGGGATTGTAGTGGTCGTGATTTGATAAAATTAATTATTTTTACCGCTTCATCCATAACTAATTTTAGATTAGACGGCATTTGCTTCATCGCAAGTGCTTGTCTATGCAGAATACAATGACTGGAACTACAATTAGGCGCTTTATTTTTCATTCGTGACACTGCTCCTGCTGTTTTACCTGTCATCGCCTTGGCCCCATCTGTACAAATGTCAATGCAATTGTTCCAACTGAGATTATGTTCTTCAAAAAATATATTTATTTTATTAAAAATTTCTTCCCCGGTAGTGTTTGTAAGCAGCGATGAACACATAAGCATGTCTTCTTCAAAAGAACTTTTATATGGATATCTCACAATAACCAGCAGGATAGCCAAACCAGCGACATCAGTCGACTCGTCCATTTGCAAAGCGAATCGTGTATTTTGTAGACGTGTAACTAGTTCTTGTTTGACGTAGCTTGCCAGATCATGGATTCGTCGTGAAACAGTATCGTTTGATAGCGGAACAGTAGAAAGATGCTTTGCAGATTTTTCATCAAGCATACATTTTGTTATGTCTAATACACATGGTTTTATTAATTTCTCAGCGATAGTGTGCGCTTCACCTGCTTGTGCAATGCGATAGCTAACTAAGTATGATGCCTCCGTGGCCTTTTCGTTGGTAGTTTGTGTTACATGCATCATATTTTTTTGACTTTCTAATAACTGATCTTTTTTGCGAACAAAAAATTCTTTATTCTTGTCTTTAGTCTCGGGGTGTACGGTTTCTAAATGTCGACGCAATTTGGCAGGTGCCATGGAACTATTAGGAAGCAGTTTACTACAGAGCATGCAGAGAGGTGAGCCGTTGGAATCAACAAATCCGAAACTGATATAAGATTCATCATACTTCCTTTTTTTCGTCTTTGAAACCGTCGAGCTTGACGTCGTGGCACTCGTGGCATCATCTTCTGGATCGGTGATTGCTAAATTCTCCGCGCGCATTGCTTTTGAACATTCAGCGTCATTAGAAGATGTTGTTGGAACACGTTTAACACCTTTAAGCCAACGTTCCATTCTTCTTTATTTATAATGTTACAAGTCAGGATAGTGGGGTTTAAATAATGCACAATCGTTACTGCGTATAAGAGACTAAATTTAGAACCTACAGGGAAGAAATGTATAAAACTGAGACAACAGAATACAGCAGGCAGTAAAACAATGAACACTAGTTTCTCGCTAGCGAGCTTGTAAGTAGGTAGTAACTTATCGCTCCGAACGCTAATCATCAACTGACGACGCCAACGCGCGATCGCCGCTTTTATACTTAGTCCTAGACTCGATCTCAAATATTCTCGAAAATACTCGAGTCGGCACCTTTGATAAACAAAAAGCAAAAATAAAAACAGAAATTTAAAAATAGCGTTGTAAACAATATCGACCTTATCCTTTGAAGTTAGAGACGAAAGTCGCTAGTTGACAACTATAGCGTCTAATTCAGAGGCGGCTTTTATCAAAGAGACTGAGCGCTTACAAGTATACTACCCGCTCGTTTTAAGTTTGCCGCTGGCGATAGGTATGAGTGTATGACGTTCGAAATTTTTTATTTAATTGTAACAATAAAAATTGTGTACGTTAGATATTTGGGTAAAACTATGACACATTATAAGTTTTGTTGTCACGTGGGGGAGGGTACGCGCATTCCACAGACCGGCAAACTTAGAGCGAACGCGTTGTACAAGTATAAAATTGTTGAGACCAAACTTATGAGATATTGTACCAGCTAATGTAACACAAGCTTATACAAATACAAATAAATAAATAAATAACATTCATAGCGTTTTGTCTCCGCGCGGCCGCGGAGTCCGCACAGCCGCGGAGCGACCAGAGAGAGGTGTTTTGATTTTTTTATTTCTAAATTCTTGCGGAACCCCGACAGAGGTATCACGGAACCCTAGGGTTCCGCGGAACACACTTAGAGTATAGCTGAATTAAGCATATTATTATACTTTTAAAATATTTTATAGCATCACTTATTCTATTGTTTCAAATAAAATTAATTAACAACAATTGTTATAGAACATAGAACAACAACATTTTTTATAGAAAGAAGACGGTAAACGAGTTGAATCCAACTGATGGTAAGTCGATACTGACGCCCATGGACATCCGCGATACAGGCCAACATCAGTTCAGAATGACAGGTTTTTACGACATTCGTCAACAATCGATATTCGTCAAATCGTTAATGTGTCAAATCCTCATTTCGTCAAATTATATAACAGAATTTGTCAAATATGCAATTGGTTATGTCTATAAATTACAACGAATACACTGCCTACCTTTGGAGATTTAGGAATTGATTTAGAGACGGGGAGATTTGGATAATGTTTATAATTATGGAATTTATAATTAACAATTCTGTTCTGAAGACATTTTATTTTGTTCTGTTCTGGCACTCTATGAAGTTCAGACTAACAACAAGCACAAGCAATGTCAGAAAACAATAATTAAAGAAAATTTAATTTTGCCCGCGGTTTGCTTTGCGAAGCACCCGCATGGCCGCAATGCGCGAGATTCGACTTTGATTTAGCGAAATATTTTTCAAAGAAATTATCAGTTCGTTTTCTAAATTATATTCGAGTTCGCCTCTTTGACTTATTAGACCTAATAAGGTCCTGAAATTTATCATTCTAATGTGTGTCATTAAGTGTGATTTATGTAAGTAAAAATTGGCTTCATGAACGGTGTTTTATCCAGGTCTTATTTTCTTAATTTGTCAGTCTTACGCTTACCACATGTAGCTTCCTAAGAAGTACGTAGCGTGACAATGTCTACTAAAACACCATAAACCATTTCACAATACTCATGTTTGTCGGGACTCCAGGCCTCTTCGATTAGTTGAAAACGTGTGTCATTTGACAGTAGATTCCAAATCTTTTTGCTTATGGTAAAATTCTTCCTCACACGCTGTGTTTATCCATAAATTAAAAAGGGATTAATTTACAGACATCACAACAATAATGAATCTCCGTTTTGTTCTCACTCACCTAAAATCGAAAGTATAATTGACCGATTGAATTTCAAAATGCCGCTGTCAAGCATTAAATGGGACGATCAATTCAAAACTTTCCCGCCTTTTGTCAAGTGCAATGAACTGTGGCAGGTCGGCGAAATTCTTAATGGCCAGTAACAAGATTTAATATTTGGGAATGAGGTTGTATATTTAATTACTGTTTAAAGAGCACAGATTATTATATTAGCACTTAATTCAATTTATTAATAAATGTAAAGTGTAAATACCATGTTCTCTTCAATGTATATTTTTAAATAATATCCTCAACTAAAATTAGTTGTGTTTTTAATGCTAGATACTTAAACCAGAGTGAAATCCTAAGTGGTTTCATTCTAAGTCAAGCAAGATTCATTTTCATTTTTTGGATAATCAATAGATAAATGCTTATTGATTACTTTTTTAAATAAATAGATTATAAAGAAATCAGACGGAGAAAATAAATTTAATAAGAATTACAAAAAGAAGGAGTAATAATAAGAGTGAATGAATTTATCGATTAGTGTCAAACAGAGCCCGTATTTAAAAGTCATGTTGAACATTTTATGTAAAGTGGCATTTTATGAGATATTTTTTTTATCAGTTCATGTCTTGGTAACTCTTCGGAAATTGTCAAATAATGTTTGCAATTTTTATTAGACAACTATAGTATAAAACTTTGTAATTTTGACCTCATAATTTTGAATTTTACCACATGGAAAGTAAAAATAATTATTGAGTGTTATATTCAAGTCATCTATCCGTAGTGCCACCAAAAACATTTTAATTGACATTACCGAAATTGTTATTAAAAATATGTTTGTGTATTTTGCGTAGTGTGTACTTGTCGGAAAGCAATATGGCGGCGGGAGGCAGGTGATCACCACCGCAGCTGCGCACACGCATCCAAGGTTACCCCCGCCCCGCGTGTTTACTTGTCCGCGACCCCTCGATAGGATAGTGTTGTCCTCTAGCTTTTAATAGTGTTGTTATATTTAATGTGCTGTTGCATAATGTGATGCATCAAACATTTTGCAAATGTGACATTTTAATAGCTCGCTGGCACTTTCATAAAATTTTTTAATTACTTTTATTTTCTAGTGTTATCTCCATGCTTATTTATATGCTTATGCAATAAAATTGTGATAATACGGACATTATGAAATATACATTCTACAAAGATAATTATCTACTTGCGTACAATTTCAGTAATGTCAATACATTGTGCCGTGCGCTGTCGGAGCATCACCCCATATCTTCCCGTGGATGTCGTAAAAGGTGACTGAGGCATCACAAAGAGGCTACCACAAACCCTGAGGAATTGCACCATCTCTAAAAGAGTGGAATCACCAATCTCTTTAGGCACCGTGGCCTTTTATGGGCATGCATTCCTCATGCAACAGGACAATGTGCGGGAGGCTCATCTCCAGCAGTGGGTGATGAAAGGGCTGGTTGCGGTGTGAGAAAAGCGGTGTATTATAAACGGTTGGACAGGTCGTATCTGTCGCTGGACAGCCAACAAATGTGGACGTGTCCTTGAATGGAGGCCACATACAAGAAGCATAGTGTATGATCTCCTCAGGCCACGTGGACTGACCACTTGGAGAAGTTCACCGGTAGTGGCTGGATGAGAAGAGTCAAAGCGTGTGGTATTTAAAGATTTTATTTATACTAATATAATAAAGAGGTAAAATTGTGTGTTTGTAGGTATGTTGGGGATAATTATGGAACTACAGAACCGATTTCAAAAACTCTTTCACAAATAGGAAGCTACATTATCCGTATATAATATAGGCTATATTTTATTTTGAAATTTTGAAAAAAGAACTTAAAAACCGAAGCGAAGCGAGGGCGGGCGGGTCGCTAGTTTTATATATAATAGGTGGGAGACGAGCGGGCGGGCCACATGATGGTAAGTGGTCATCGCCGCCCATGAATACCTGCAACACCAAGAGCTTGTCAAGCGCTGCCAACTTTGCAGAATCCTATTTTGGGAGAGGTCATGTTTCACAGCAAAATACTTAGTAATTAGTTTCATATTTTACATGGCACTTATTTTAATTAATTCTTAAGTTAATTCTCAGTTTTATTATGAATATAATAAAAAATGGAAATTAGTTTTTATTATTTTGTTCCTATAATTAGACTTATGCTATTATAAGTATTTAAAATTAACTTAAACGTTTAACATCAATTAAGTTAAGGTTTTAAGTCAGAAAACAATAATAGGTACCTGACGTAAATATATACTCGTAATTATCGAAAGTAATATAAGTGATAAAGTTTGCTGCTCAATCACACCTCAACGAACCAATGGACCGTAATGGTAGTTATTATTAAGCCAAGGAGAATAACGTAAGTTATTTTTTAACCAAATCTGTTATAAAACCCCGCGGGAATCATTACAAAGTGTATCCAAGCGAAGTCGCGGCCACAGCTAGTTTAATATGTTTGTTAATTATAATATTATTATAACCCGTCGTTGTCTGGTTTAAACCAGGAGAGTAACCTTGAAACCTTGAAACCCTAACTCACAAAGCTTACTATCATTATAATCAGAATTACTGGTCTGATTGTAATAATTTCTTGAGAACCAAATTAATTTTTGAAAACACTCGATTACACCAAATTATTGTTCTTTTAATATAATTTATAATAAAACTTATTTTTTGGTTAAGACTCAAGCTGACTTAACCGTACCTCTGTTATTATATTATAAATTATAATAGACGAAAACTAATAAATATTTTGATACTATCGATTTCCAATAAGTATCAATTTAAATGAAAAAAAAAACTCATTTTTGAAAAAATTCAAAAATTTATCATTTAAAATATACTAGTAAAGTGTTCTATTTTTAATTTTAAAATAGTGCAAGTGATGCACTTCCCTAGTGGTCAGTACCACCACGTGGTGTGCGCACGCGCCACTCTCGCACCTCGTGTTCAAGATAATGTCTCAAAGACACCCTTTACTTGGACACTACATTGTAATACCATTTCAAGGTGTTTCAATTATTTTATTTGTAGTATGTCTATGTACACGTTGAAGTATACTTATTTTATCAGCTTATATTCGGTTAAATTATAAACTTAATTTATGTTCTGTTAATTACAATTTGAAAATGGTAGTCATTAATTTGTATCATGCACGCAACATTTTTATAATGGATACAGACTTATGAGAAAACCACATTGCGGGTTCGCAAATTAAAAATCTAACAAATCACATTAAACATTTTAGTTAAAAAGAGATTTTTATGCATTTGGCTATTATCACACACAAGTCTGTATAGTATCCGTATTGTGGAATAGGGTTACGGTTATAATATGCTTAGTCTTGTAGTCACTTAGGTTAAATTTGATTAGCTTAAAATAATTATCTTTAGAAGGCAACCATATTCTTCAACAATTTCCTGTCCTGCTATGGTATTTAAAATAAAAATTATGGTATTTAATATAGTTTTATTTTAAACATTATAGTCTATTTATGGACTATGGTGTATCACTTTTTCCCAATTCAAGATGGTATCTTCAAGATGGTATAGTGTTGAAACTATCAGATAATCTGTTATTCTAGAACAGTGTTTTTCAACAGGATTTTCTCTTTAAGGGGGTCGTCGTTACTTTAAAATTTAAAGCTAAAAATATAACCATACTAGTTCAAAATGTTCCGAGAACCGAACACATTGCATCGAGAAATAATTACACAATTCTTCTTTCAAATTCTTCAAGACAATTTTCATGCCAGGTATGTATGATTTGATGTTTATCTCAGACCCCACTTCTTCAATATAAGATTCCGTGGAGGCATTTGGCGACGCAGGCGATGTAAAAATATGTCTGTTTTAGGTACTTAATTACGTATTTAGCCCATACCTAATAATGAAAATAAGTAAAAATGATGCACGGATTCAATATTTGTAACATAAAAAAATACAAGTTAGAAACAACGGAGGTCGCGAAATATTTTTCTATACTAAGGGGGCCGCGCCATGAAAAAGGTTGAAAAACACTGTTCTAGAATATTGTACATGGAGTCCACCAGACTGGAGTAACGCTGAATTTCTCGGAGCGTGCACCAAGCGAGGCGCAGTGCGTGACCGCATTGACTTGTGAGTAAAGCGGACATTCAGTTAGCTAAGTCCGTATCGAATTTTTACTTCGAACACTTCATTTATTTATACGTTGGATACCTTTACTGTCTTTTCAGTAAGTTAAATGACAGTCAATGTATGTGAATTGAATTACCTACATAAGCAAACTATATTTTCTAAACTGTTATTTTTGTTACGAATCTTATAGATCTGAGCTCTCAGTCGAGTTTGTAAAATCGGTAAGACTGTCATTTTGTCATTGGTCATTGGTCAGCCTTGTTTCAGATTTACTTCTCTTTATTTTTATTGCTCTGGCACAGACATGCTGCAATTTAGCTCTAAAACCTACTTGAGAATTCGAAAGTGACGACAGATTTTAAAATTCCTTTGTTCGGACAATCATTAAAATTATTTACACTGAGATTACGCGTTAAATATGTACAATTAAAAGGCTTTTTTCAAAATACCAATAGTGCGTTTAGATCCGACTCACAACATAATGTGTAAAAAACGCTTATAGAAAGTTAATTAGATGCAATTTAATCAAAGTTTATAGTTTATATAAAGTATAGTATAGTAATAGTAGTAATTTGTACAATCAATCTATCAACGAACATCCCACTGCAGCAGGCGCTGATTTAGGGGGGAGGCAATGGGTGCAATTGCCCCTCCTGAGACAAGCATTATCATAAATTTTAACAAATAAATTAAAAAGTAATAAGTACGGGTAAAAATAATTAATTTTAATAGATATTTTTTTTTGGATTATTAATTTTTTATTCCCTATACCTATGTGTTTTTATTTCATATTTTTTTACAAGATAGGTAAATAGCTGAGTAATCCAATGTAAGAATTATATGGATACAGAATCAAAATTTTATCAATTTTTTTTTTCCTTTAGAATAAATTTTCTAAGAGATAGGTAAAATTACAAAGAAATTGACAACATTAGCGAAATCCTGTGTCCGCGCCTGCACTGCAGGACACAAGCCATTCTTTGCAATTACAAAGAGGTTTGCGTCGTAGATTAATTTATTTTTATGAAACGTAACAATTTTTGTAACGTCCTCTAAACTCTTAAGGTCAGCTACTTGGCTAAGCGGCGACTTCCTACATCGCGTTCTGGCGGGTGCCTACACTAACGACGTGCTTTATGGGAATCCCCCCCTTCTCTCCCCTCCAACAATCTGAGAAACTGAATGAACGGAGAAACACTTCTTAATGGTTCACTTCCTTTGTCATCACGTTACACCTCGGATTGTGGATTTTTTATGTTTCTAATCACTGTTTGTCAAGTTTTATTGTTATTTTACGAAATAAATTTGTTTGCCTACATGGAATGGCCGAACTTCGCAAGGCCATCATACTCACATATTACAGTCAATTCCCTAGGAAGTTGAGCAAAATCGTCAATTAGACGACAATTGAAATGAAACTTTATATCTCTTTAATATTGTTTATAAGCACACTGTATATTACTGTATATACGAGTAGGCAAGGTTCAAAATGACATAACGATGAATTCACAATTTCACAAATGGTATGATCTCATGGGTGTCACGTGGTGTCGGCCGACTATATAATAACACCACTCCATCTCTTCCCGTGGGTGCCGTAAAAGTCGACTAATTGATAACAAAACAACTACCTTAAACGCTGAGGAACTACACCACATCTAAAAGAGTGGACTTGCCAACCCGCTTGGTCAGCGTGCAGCGTGACGTTTAAGGTCACACATCCCCCCCCCCCCCCCCGTTCAAAACATAATGTTTTCTTTTTATAATTTAATCACAATATCTTCAGAAAAGCTTTCCATCAGAACGTAAACAGAAACTGGCTTCGGAGGTCTAAACACATGAGGTGTCGTAAATAGACGGAGAGTTCAAACACTCAGAAGTATCCTTCCGAGTGTTTGAAGTAATTTAATGTTTTCACTTCGAATCGCCTTCTGTTATTCATTTTCTTTTAACTCTGAAGTATTGAATGAATGAATGCACACCGGAACATCTATACGTGATAAATTACAACCTAACCTTTATAGGCTAATGATCTTGTCATTCTAAATCATCTCTGGCAGACAACACAGACAACTACTTACCGAGAAAAATCTCTGTAGTGTAACTTCACAGGGTTTCGGCGAAAGGGTCTGATCCTTCTGTACCCCTAAATACGTATTAATATGAAATTAGAAATATGAATATATAAAATATAAAAATAGAGATCAAGCACTTGTTTGTATTCAGTATACAATTTCAGAATAAAGTACACGTCTAATGATCGCCATTAACTACAACATTGTTGCTTCGAATTCTTAATAGAATTTAAATTTGGAACGATTTGTTATTCCATTGTCGTGTTTCTTCTCTAATTTAATATGCAAAAGAGTTTCAGCGTTATGTCTGTCATTAATTTTATTGTATTTATTGCATTGATAAAGCAAATAAAAGTATTTTGATTTGTATATTATCATTTAAAACTAAATGATTTTATTATCTATTCATAACTTCAGAGTTTCCAGTTCAGAGTTGCTAGAACTTTCACTCGAATCTCATTCCATTGCCTATCATCCGTTTCCCTTCACTCTTATCCTCCATATTCGCTATTCTTCCCAAACCTTATTCTAGATCATGATTTCTAAATTCTAATTTCGCGTCTACGAACGTATTGTTCTGTACGTAACAACGGCTAACGTTGTCATGTATCGTAGATCATGGGCGACAGTAACCGCTTACCATCAGACGGTCGGTCTGCTTATCTACCACCTTCTTTCTATAAACAAAAGGTATATATATGTATATATATATATAAACATTTTATTTATTTTTATTTAATTGGGAAACAAACAGAACGTTCTATAAATAATTTGTTACAAAAAAATAAAAATCATCCAAAATTTTACTTATTTAAAAAATTACACAAGTGAACCAAAATATGAAATCGTACATTATAAGAAGTTATAAGTCACATTTTCTCTCTGAAAGAAAAAATACTCTCTTTGAATGGCCTTACAGAGTCATTCTTCCCCTTCACATTGCGCACTTTTCTTTCCCATTTTGCCCCAGTCTGGACGTCCTCTGCTTCAAACTCAAACTCGCAGATACTTAGGCATGTATTATGACTCTTGGTATCGTCTCAAATGATTTTGTAATGCAATGCAAAAAACCCTTTGCAAAAAACCCTTCTGTTGGACATGCGCCTGCTCATGTACATTGTCTTGTGCATGAGAAATGTATGGCCTTAAAACACCACGCTCTGGCCAAGCGGGTTGGCGAGTTTTCTCTTTTAAAGATGGTGTAGTTTCTTAGGGTTTGTGATAACCGAATTCCTGTTAATATGTCCAAACCATTTCATCCAACTCTCCTGCGCATATGTAGCATTAATAATAAAAGATAGCTGGTATAAACGTTAATGGGCGTCTAATTGGGGCAATTTATTCATTTTTTTTAATGAAGTTAATTAAGTTGAAATTACGTACAATTTATGATTACATCGTTAAAATGATCAACATATGAGGTGCAAACACATGAAACTGCCGATCATGTGTGCATATTGAGCCGTTGAAATCAACGTGTTATGAAGTGAGTGATCGAAATATTAATATCACGATCGAGGGACAGTCGCGAAGAACGTGCAAACAACTGAAATTGCATAAAAAATAATATTTGCAGTACTAAAATTCGTGATATTTATTCTAATTTACTTAGTAGATATAAAATAAATATATTTTTCCCTATGGCAAATACAACGCAAAAATAAAATGCAATTAAATCCTATAAATATCACGATCTTATATACGCGTAATGTGATTTTGTAGATATATGACTTGACACGTTAATCTACATAAAACCATAATAATAAATAATGTTATTAATATTTAATAATCTATACACATAATAGTTAATAATAAATAAATTTTATTGTGCATTTATAAGATCGCAAGTTTGTGAATGAAGGCAGATCGTGAACTATAAGCATTTCATTATAATGGACGGTTTTACATTATAAATTACAATCGTATTTAGCTAATGCTTCTTATCATGTATGCTTTCCGCAGCCGCAATATAGCTCTGTAATACTTTCCTAAATATTTACAACAATACTTACAATAATTTTGTAATCTGCAGACATAAAAATTAATAATAATTCAATTTTATTTTGCACATTGTATATATCGTGAGTTCATGAATGAAGGCAGGCCGTGAAATCAATCTATCTTTCATTGTATTAGATATTTTATTGTAGTAATTAGTTTTTACATTATAAAATTTATAAATTACCCTCATATTTAGCTAATGCTTCTTATCTTATTCTATCCATGTTTCTCGAAACGTTCAAGTAAGCTTTCCGCAGCCTAATATATGTATATAATACTTTTGTAAATATTCTTAACACTTTTGTAACCGTCAATCCACTCCACAACACGTTCCGAATTAATTTGAACCTCGGGATTACAAAACGAATAAAAAGATGGAACAATTAGATAGTGTCAGACGGCCATTATTGTACGTACTTTTGTCTGTAAACACCTTTATTTAGAACAAAACTGTTTTGACAGGCAGCTGTTGAAGTTATTGATGTCTGTATTTGTGTTTCGTTGTAGTCACGAAACATGGAGATAAGAGTGTATTGCTAGCATGTAATATGCATGTATTGTTAATCTGTAGTATTTGTTTGTTGGGATTTTGTGAAGATGTTTCCGAACTTTGACTGGTTTTCATCACATTTTAACAAATTGCCATAATTTTTTTTTTGTTTTCTCAATTTGTACTTATACAAGTTGTAACCGATATAATCCCGGAAAGTGTAACCGATGGATTCCGTACAGATTTTGATTAAATTGACATGAAAATTTTACATATTTTTTGTGATTTTTTTTTTTTTATTTTTGCTTCAATTTTCATACATATTTTCCAAATACAAAGCAAAAAACTACTTTATTTTCAAAAAAAATCTAAAATTTTACCCTAAACTTCTGTTTCTTTGATACTGTGATAAAGTGATAATTTATAATTAATTAATTATGTTTTTCTTTTAATATATTTATTTAGATTTGAATAAAAACAAATGAAACTTTTATTAAAATCTGTTTTATGATAATTAAATACTGCTTAATTTTATAATACTCTGTTTTATTCTCTCTTTGTAATTATAACTAAAACTTGAAATAGTGAAGTGTAGGCTTTCTCGTAGTTTCTCGTAGTGTAGTCCTAGGTTGATTCATATTAAAACTTGAAATGTTAACATCTCAATGAAAAACCTTACAACATAAGTGAATCCAAAAACATTGAGCAATTTTTGAATTTTATGAACTGATATTTTTATTTATTTAAAGACATAAAATTGAATGATGAAATTGAAGTAAAATAATGTTGAAGAAATTAAAATTATTATTTAATTTAATAACATCGCAAATGTTAAACGCAAACGCAACTAATAGAAGTAATTATTTTAAACATAAAATTAATTATGTTAATACAGAGCAAACACATAATAACGAATACTAAAATATGCTTAAAGGCCCCGTTTTATGAATAATGGGATTAGTTTTTTTGCTCGAACTCATTACTATTAAAGGTCAACTCCTCAATCTAACTTAAGCGTATGGAATGGTTAATTACTAGATGAATCTATTAATAAGGTTGAATGGGGAAACTATGAACCTTTTTATTTTATCTTTCAAATGTTTAATTTTAATAATTGGACATCAGTATTCGTTTGCCATAAGCCTAATCATTTGCTTATTTATCTCTTTAAACGGATCTTAACGCGAATGTTTATCTTATTTATTTTACTCCACGTTTTGGTTGGGTTGCACCAACCGTGGTCACGAGCTGACTGAAAAAGCGGGTAGTCCACGTCGAGAGTTGCGAACAGTTTCATTAACTACCCGCATTTTGGTTGTGGCTCACAACATTTGCAATATCAGAAGTAGCGTCAGGCAAAAAATTGCGAAGTTTAATTTTATTAAATTTACTAAACACTGGATTCCATATCGAGGACAATTTATATCCATCTTTTCGATTCAAATTTATTTCAATTTAATTCTTTCAATTTAGTTTTTTTTTTAATTTCAATTGCTTCACGCATAATCCTGGAGATGTGGAGTGGCGATGAGTGGAGAAATGTCGAGTTATATGAATAAGGTAAACATTCGCGTTAAGACCGGTTTAAATGGATAAATATGTGTGAAAAAACGCGAAAATCTCAAATGTTTTATTGGACCATGTGCTTGTCTACTACCTTATATAAAATAAGTCTTAGGGCTTTCCTCATCACCTTCTGATAAGGTATCAGGACCCACGCCTACGTCCGCTTGAACGCGCTCGAAGACTGGTAGGTGCGTTGATGAATTTTCGATCTTATTCCAATCTCGACAAAGTTGATTGTTGTTTGTTAATGAAAACCGCGCTGCGCTTCACCTGGTTTGCGCCAGCATTAAGGGCTCACCACCTCCTGATAAAGTAATTGTTAACAATCTAATAGATAAATTATCTGTCAATTAAATAAATCTAGCTGATACTGACTTTCTGTTAAAGTATTAATGACATTCTGGTACCTTCTGATGAAGTGTCAGGAGAAAGGTTCTAAATGTTGTCTGTCCATTTATGGCAAAAAATAATCGTAAATGGGAATAGAATTAAAATAAATAAATAAAAATTATAATGTGGCTGTAAAACTATTATTATGAGAGTTTTATAAATTGGTCGACATTTTGTTATTAAACTGTTAACATCCCATAACTCAATTCCCATCTATCCTATCTGAAACGGTGTATTAGGATGAGAGAAAAACTTCATTTAAAATTTCATATTAATAACGACGCCGTCCGCCTGATTTTACAATGATTCCCACGGGAACTACTAACAGTTGGCGATAAAGTAACCTATTTATTTTGATTCAAGGCATAAAATTACTGTACTGAGTGTCAACAAAACTCATTCTGTGTTTTTTGACGACTGATGTTGCACTCGCGGACTTTAAGATGATTCTCGAGGGAATTTTTGCAACAAATCTGGTTATCAAGGATATAAACATAAAATAAATTAAACTGTGCCAAACTATGATAGTATCATTAAAATCTATCAGCTGGATTTTGCGTAGACAGACAGACAGAAATATCGAAAATTGTTGTTTTGAGCTCTATATCATTCGTGGTGTATAAGGTGGGTGGACCATGGAAGGCCATGCTCTTTGTAAGGCCGATTATTGAAAAGTCGTAGTTATTGCCATGCGATGACAAATTCCTTCTACTCACACTAACACCCATCGAACTCAAGAACACAGACGTGGCGGCGAGTCGCTCGCGCCGCTGTTTTGTCAGTGCGGTCCCTCGCTTTGTTAACTTCCATCGTCGACGTTAAAATTATAATACGCGCTCACAACAAAACGTAAGTTTTCAAGTAAATACATTATTATTTTCTTTAATTTTTTTATGCTGAATTGATATATAAGGATTTGCTATGGTACTAAAGAAAAAAAAAATTACTTTATTTCCATTTTAGTTAAAATATCGGTAGTGTTCCTAGGAAAGCCATTGGTTCCTTGTAAGGCCGATCAAAAAATTGACAGTTGGCCTTGACAAGGGCCTTACTAGGAACATCTAGGAATCAAGAAAATATTAATACCTAGTTTTTAGTTGTAAATACGTATGGGGAAAGGTAAAACAATGTATAAGTTCGTAATATTATTATTAATTATAATCATGCTTTAAATAATTTTATTTTAAAACTTCATGATTACTTATACTTACTTATTAAAAATAAAATTATGACTAAGTTTTCGTTCTTTACATAAGCATGTTAAGAACAAAATACAATTTAATATCAATATTTGTCATTGCTTTACTGCTTTAATTTAAATATAGATTTTGCTTGTAGTCACACTTCTGTATAGGGCCTGATGTAATAGCTACCACTAGTTTCACTTTTTTGCGGCTTTCTTCTGGAAATCTCGTAATTAGTATTTGTTAGTCATTGAACAGATGGTTAAATTTAAGTGTAGGTATAATTCCAGGTTTCAAGAATGCCAGGACCAAAACCTAGAAAAAGAGGAAGTACATGGGATGAAGAGAGTTTAAGGTGTGCCATGGAAGCGGTACAAACAAATCAACTTAATACGAATACTGCAGCGTTGAAATTCAATATTCCGAGACGAACCCTTAGAAACCATTTACTAACCGGTAAAACTACTAAGATTATTGGAAAGACTACTGTTCTCACAAAACAGTTAGAAGAAGACTTAGCTCAGCGAATTAAACGTTTTGGGTATACCACTTACCCCAAAATTTATCCGGAAGCAAGCCTTTTTATTTTGTGAGAGGTTTAAAATCAAGCACTCGTTCAATCTGTCTACAAGAATGGCTGGACGTAAATGGCTCGAAATGTTTCTTAGTCGAAACCCATCAATTTCGAAAAGAAAACCCCAAATAATGAACCCAGCTAGAGCACAAAATATGAATAAGCCCATCGTGAAACACCATTTTGAAGAAGTAAAGAAACTCTATCAAGAGCTGGACATTATTGCACATCCAGAACGATTATATAATATGGATGAGAAGGGGTGTCGCATCACGGTCCACAAACAAAATGTAGTTTTGGCTGAGAAGGGAAACACCAGAGTTCATGTTGTTGCACCGGAGCACGCTGAGAACGTCACCGTCGTGATGTGCGTCAATGCTGTGGGTTGTGCTGTACCGCCCATGATTATTTTTAAGGGCATACGATTATTACAACAATTATTACAATTACAATTATTATTACAAATATTACAATTATTACAGAACATTACAAGACAAGACCACATCACAACCGCTTATATCTATTCAAGTCTCGCCCCCTGCACCTCAATTTAATGAAGTGTCAGAATTGTCGTCTCTGTCTCTGATAGATGAAAGGTCAGCTCGTGTTTCTCACTTTTCAATTTTCCGGTAACTTCTCAAGAGAAGATCGTATCATCATCGCCTTCATCTTTTCACGACTTGACCCATGGGGGTCAATATGAAGTATCAGAATTTTCACCTGCAATAGAAAAAAGAAAACCAACTCTTGTTCCTTACAGTTCTTCAACTGATGCTTCAGATATGGAAATAGACAATACGATCAATGATCAGCGTGGCAATATACTGTTAAGTTCAGTAGACCGGCTCAACGACGCAAATACAAATCATGACCCTCAACTATCTCTGTACGATAATCCTGTTCCAAGTACATCCGGACTACAAAAAAATATCGTTGATTCTAGCTCTGACTCTGATCTTGATTTGAATCTCAGTGAATCATTTATCAAAAATAACTACATCAGTAAACTCCACACTTCCGATTTTTACATTTTTTCGTCAGATGATGAATATCCCGAACAGAAAGGAGAAATAACTCCATAAAAACAATTAAGCAGACCTAAAACAAAAGCTCAACAAAAGAGTCACGAGATAAGTTCCACTAGATCTTCGGATGATGACGAACCGTTGATTAACTTAATTCAGGATAAAGAAACATCGTTTCATACCTTTTTGCCTACTCCAAATTACGCTAAGATAAAGTCTACACGTCCACGGCAAAAAGCTATAAATTATAAAGGACAAAGAATAGTTAAGGATTTATTTAAAACTGAAGAAAAAAAGGAAGATTAGAATCAAAAAAGGAGTAAGAAAAAAGGAAAGTCCACAAGTAAGCGAGAACAAGAAAAGAAAGACATCCATAGTAAAAATGATTCTAAAAAAGTACTGAAAAGAAAAGCACAACAAAAACAAAACAATAAAAACAGCAAAAGGCCCAGAAGAAAGACGAAGAAAAGTAAAGAAGGCGAAGAAAAGAAATGGTACTGTTACGCATGTTGCGAGTGTAGAATGGAAAACATGAGGAAATGTAGCGAATGTCAAAAGTGGTATCACGAGGAGTGTATGGGTCTCACTAAAAATGACCTACAATTTTTGTGTCCAGATTGTGATTAAAGTACTAAAATTATTGTCCTCCTTAGTTTATAAGTTTGTTTCATAACTGAAGTTATTATTTTGTTCTATTTTCGTTTTTTAAACCATACTTGGGTGAAGTATAGGAATCGTTAGTTTTAAAGTTATAAATATTCCTGATTACAAGACTGACTATGTGCCATTATAAAGGTTGTGATTAGAGTACGTAGTCTGTAGTATCTAATTGTTTTAGTGATTTAAAAAAAAAAATTCATAGATAATATTTTTTATTGTTTGGCCTTATTTGGAACATTTTGGCCTTACAGGGAACGGACCCATAAGAAGGCCATTTTGGTCGGTTATAATTTTTTTTTATTTCATTATAAAGGTTATTGGCAACTTATTTGATATCGATATAATACTCATTAAAATTATTTTTAAAACGTTTTCACGAATACATTCTTAGTTTTACGATAGTGTTCAAGTAATGTTCGTTGAGTATTTTTTATGTGAGTTTAATATGGTAAGTATTTAATGTTTCATTTTAATGAAAGACCTTTTTATGTAGTTTAAGTATAAGCAGAAATTTTGATTGTCACAACGTTAGTTTTAAGTTAGACGATTGATTTATTGTATCGGCCTTGTATGGAGCCTTGTTCCTTGCAAGGCCGTTTGGAAGAGTTTAATAAAACTTAAATTTAATAAATAACCATTACCTCTGCGATAAAAAAAAAGGGTTTTTTAAATTACATAATAAAACAATGTGTTACTTAATAATTTGTTTGTTTAATTTATCCAGTAAATAAAGGAATAATAACTGTTTAATCGTTAGAGTGGCCTTCCATGGTCCACCCACTACAATACATACGTTACAACGAATTTTTTAAAAGATATTTCTCATATAGACACGACATTTTCTTACGATTTTATTAATGTATGGAAAACTGGTTGAATGATTTCTAAATTCAGTTAGTAGAAAGGAACAAATATTTTTTTCTTTTAATAATTTTTCACTAAACAATTAAAATCTTTCTTTACGTTGAAATAATCTTAATCCATCATTCATTACAAACTACAGCAGATTAATTTTACGAGTAAACTATTTTAAAGTTAAAGCGAGCAGTTAAGGTAAGTTTAACGTTAATTTAACTGTGGAGTTGGCGGTAGTTTTGTAACTGTTATTATGCTTTCGTATTGATTATTTAATTACTAGATTTATATTGCTCTCCTTCGTAAAGCGTAATTAAATATTCCGTAAATATAATTTTAATATTTATGTGAGAAAATGAGTTGTTATGTTATGAGTTACACAAAGGCTAGCACAAATATTGATCACGCGGACCCATTGCGGATTAATGGATTGACAAATGTCTTAGTTTTTTTTTAAATTCTCTAGTACGCGGGGTTTTCTCACGATGTTTTCCTTCACCGTCAAATTAGTGACAACTGAAAAATTGAAATCATATAGTGATTTAAATTGTATTAAGCTATATTAGCACGTGAGTATGGCGCAAACTGAATGTACATTCCAACAATAATAATTTGAATTGTATATTTAACTTTTTCAGTATTGTTTTGATTAATTTTGAGACCGTCCTTTCTTGCTTCCATTTCCAAGGCTTCCGCCAATTCACGCTGTCCAAGCAATGCTAAATCGTCAGCATAACCGATCACCTTATGCTGTAAATTCAATGGCACTCCACCATCTGATATTACTATTATTCTGATAATGTGTTCGAGAATTCGATTGAACGGCTAGTAATAGTTTATTTATATCCTTGTTTCAGTTAGTTATCACCTCGAATTCCTCAAATATAAATCCTCAATTGGTCGATGACCAGTCGGACATCCTAAGCACCGCTGGAGAGACGAAGTAGAGAATCACCTAGGAGAGCTCCAAATAGCCTGTTGGCACGAAGCTGCGCAGGACCGAGAAATATAGGTGTCGGAGGTCAAAATCCACTTTGGGTCGCTGAGTATATTTACCTTTTTGTATTCTATATTTACATTATCTTCATTTTACTACGAACAACGTACTCGTAAGTCTGTCAGCGATGCGCTACATTCAAAACACGAAAGCGTTCGTAGAATGTGACGCCATTCAATGACGTCATATCGACGCGATGGCCATCGTGGAACGCCATATTTGCTAAATAAATGTCTAGAACAATCGACATTCGGATGTGGACAAATAAACATGGAAAATATGCATTGTATTTGTAATATGCAGTCATGAGAATAAATTCCTATTAAATTCCTCGCTATTCAATAAAATATTGAAGGGTTAAATTTTGTTTTCCTCTCTATCCCATTCTATTTTCCATTTTTCTATTCCCTTTTCCATTCTATACGCCTATACGCCTTACTATACGCTAGATTCCATTCTTTCCCCTCTCAAGGAAGAATGGAAAGTATAACTGGATGAACAAAACTCCTTATCTACTCCCGATTCCCAATTCTTCACAATTCTTATCAAAATCAACTCCTAAATTTCCTATAGTGAGCGCTGCTTGATTGAATGTTTTGATTGATGCTCTGTGTCACTCTTGATTAGGACTGCCATTTGTAAAATTAAAGTTCCGACAAAGAAGTTAAATACTCCAACGTGGGCTTTAAATCTAGATATTTTTTAAAATATATCTACGATTGAAATTTTCACGCTTTCGTATAAAAATCTAATTTCTACTACAGTAAACGCTGCATTTAATAAATTGTAAATTTAAATAGGTTGTCAGTTAATAATGGTCCCCCTTTATTAAATACACATTAGACTATGACACAATTAGTAATTATTGATCTTTGGCATAATTGGGTAGCTTTAGTAAATTAGATTAAAGAAACTGAAAACCTTTAGGTCTTTAGAGAAAGTTCTTTAGGGTTGAATTTAAAAACCCGGACGTCATCGAAAGCTCCGTCCGGGCGTAGCAAAAATATTTTATCTATGGTCCGGGCGATTTCTGCCATCTGCCCGGGATTCGAAGATGGGCTACTCTTAATTGATGTTGATAAGAATCGCGGTTGTCCGCGGGCGACATTATCCACTCACAACCAGGTGGACTGTCTGCTCGGCTGCCACCTTTTCAACTGATACCATTTTTAATAAAATAAATATTACTTTTGAACTCTGTTTATTAAGTAGGATCTCCTCTTCCTTAAAGGAATATTGATTGATTTTTGATTGCTCAAGAGACTCCCACCTTTATTAATATTGTCATATAAATAAATCATACTATATCAAACGATATAATTCTGCATCTTTTTTGTATCTTTGTATATAGGCTTCTCCTAAGGCTCGATATCACACACGATTTTCCGCTTTTCTTATCCAATCACTTCCTACTACTTCTTTAATACGTCATCTGGCCCGAATGAAATTCCGGTTTAATGATGTTCATTTAATGAAATTCGGGTTTAATGATGTTCATTTAATGAAATTCGGGTTTAATGATGTTCTTTTAATGAAATTCGAGTTTAATGATGTTCGTTTAATGAAATTCGGATTTAATGATGTTCATTTAATGAAATTTGGGTTTAATGATGTTCATTTAATGAAATTAATTAGCGGGTTATAGTAATGTGGATTCATTCGAAAGCCACCTACATCAAGTACTAATTAAACCTGTATCATGCAAGCTAGCACGATAATATTTTTCTAGCTATATAAAGAGCTAGCATATGTTCAGGCCTAGATAGGTCTAAACATATAATATGGTGATATTATGCAGATGCATAGTATCACCATTTGTACCCTGTTTGTGCAGCGCATTGCATTCATTATGTAAAGTAATTATATCGTAAGGTCAGACACGATCTTCAATATTTATTGGGGCGTCCGTCAGGTGCTAACTAAATGGAAATCATGATAAAAACTCGTCAGTTATCATTCTCCATAACCGACCACACGAGCGCTATATTTAATTATATCACTAACATCATCACAGTTGTAAAAGAAAAGCGTAATTTGGAGTGACATTAATTAAGTTTAATGATAATTGTCAAGAAATACGGATCTTTTTCGCTATAAGTTTTTACAGTTTATCTCATGTTATGCACGGTTTGTACATTTTAAAAGATTTTTACATTTACCCACTACAATTGTTAACCTAGTGATATGTACGGCACGTAGTAAATGATTTCTTATAATCAAACGTTTCGATATTTATTGTTTGCATACCCTCTCCGGGCTACATTATAAACTAATACTTACTGCGAGCTATGGATAAAGCTATGTTCGGAGTTTCTTTACGGTACAAGATCCGCAACGAGGAGATTCGCCAAAGAACTAAAGTCATGGACATAGCTTATAGAATCAGCATTGGAAGTGGCTATGGGAAGCTTATATTTGCCGCAGGACCGTTGGGGTATAGATAATAACTTGGGTATAATATATATATGGTATATATAATATATATATATAGGTATAATATAATAATGGGGTATAATACCGCAATAATAACCGTTGGGGTAGATGAGTCCTCGAATAGAGGTCACATACCGGGAAGCACGTTGAGACGTTTTGAAGAAGTTCGCGTGGCTGAATCGTGTGTGGCGGCGAGCTATGAGAGAGGCCTATATTTAACAGTGAAAAGACAGACTGGTATAGTATAGTAGTTATATGTCCACTTAATAGCAGTCCATACATTTGATATACCTACTGCCACATAATTAAAATCTCTCTGAGAATTCTCGATACCTTATTAAAATTTACTTACATTCGTTGTATCGTAAAAACGTTAACACTTCTTGCTCTGAAAGTCTGAGTTATTGTTAAGGGTGTAGATTGTTGGCCTGAGATCTCGATTTCGAGCGACCGCAGCGCCAAAGTTTAATGTAACATCCGACGGGGCGGATGAATGACCTAGAGAGCGCGATTTTCAAAATGTTTTGCAACAAACGTTCCACGTTGAGAAATTGTTATTGAACTTGAATATTTACAGCATAACAATAACGTTGAATTTTTGGAAACTAGCTGTTGATTCTTTTTAATAGATTAATAAGAGTAGTTGAGACACAATTTTTATGTTTTTCTATCATTTGACATCTGACATTTTTGTATTCTACTTACCTAAAATTCCAACTATTCATTTATTTGTAATTTCACTACCAAAATTTATTCTAATTCGTAAAATATTCATTCAATAAAATAATTGCAAATTCAGTAGGAAGTGTGTTTATCTCTACGCAAGGAAATGTGCCTATTGCGTAAACTCAAATACTTACTTTTTGTTTACGATCACCTCGTCGATATCTAAAAAAAATCCTAGGGTTTTAAAAAAAATGTCAATAAATGAAACACAAGTATAAAAATGATTTATTTACTACACAATAACAAATATGAGTCGCCATTACTCGCTATCTCAAAAGCGTGCTAGGGTTGTACAAAAATTAGTAAATAATTCATTTATTTACTAATTTTAACAGAAGTTTGTAAATTATTAATATACTAATTAAAAGTATGTAATTAAACAATAACGAAATATGAGTTCAAAATTCTAATGGTTTTTCATTCGATTACGGATCAAGTTCTGATTTCTGCTAATTTGATGATAAAATCAATGGCTATCACAAAACCTATCAGAATGAAAACGTTACCAGCTGCCCGATTCACGTAAGTAATAAAAACCGTAGCGCAGTGACGTCACTTCGTTTTTTGCAAATTTAGCCCTTTTAACCGACTTAAAAAAAGGAGAATTCTCAATTCGCTGTATTTTTGAACCAATTTTTATGATTCTTTACACCAGGTAACTCAGAAATTGTATAGTAATTGAGCTATTGGAAGATTTATGACAATCCAAGACTAGATAAGTAAGTGCGTTTAAAACAGAAAACCAAAAGGCGATTTCTAAGTTCCTAAGTTAAAACGACTTTTGGACTGGCGTGTTTACGTGAATCGACTGGCTGGGTAGTTAAGTTACCTGTATCTTTCAAAATCATTAGGCGTTCTTCTCTTTCATAACACGTAAAGCTCTTTCTTTCCTCTCTTTCATAGCCTCTATGATACTGGGCGCGTCACGAATGGGCATGCTTCGTGACTGCCGGGGATCAACTAATTCTGGAAGTAGGCAATCGTAATAAAACCTAACTAATTTCATCTCCATTTTCTCCTCCCAAAATTTGTCGTCCTTTTCTATAATATAAACTTTCATAGGTACAGTAGCACCAAACCAGATGCCAAGCATGCAAACGTTTCTTTTAGTAATATGTACCTGTCCCTGAATTTGGAAATACCAGTTATGATTTTTATTTATGACATAACCCTTGGAAGCCTTGTCCTTAACCCAAAAGGTATGTTTGGCCATTGCTTCATCAAGAGTCATGCCAGCTAAAGAATGTGGGCACTTAATTTCAATTAAACCGTTTGCATAAATGCCATCTGGTGTAGTACCAAGAAATTCATATTGATCGTCGACGAACAAACCGCAACCTTGTATACTAATATTCTCTTTAATTTCTAACTGTTTAATTGCGGTTTCTTCGTTTTCGATACCGTACCGTACAGCAGGCAAACTGGAGATATTACTACCATAAACGATTTTACGAACAAGAACAGCACAACTTGTGCTCTCTCGTTTTTTACAAACTTCCCCGAACGATGATGAGGTTAGTAATTTTCTCCTTGTACTCATCCACTCAGAACTACTTCTTTGCAAATGGGTCGACCTTTCAAGCTCCTCTCTTTCAGCACAAGACAACTTTAAATCGGCTAAAAAAGATGACTTGGCTTTCTCATATAATTCTGGACTCAGATCAGGTTTTTCGCAGTTTGGTCCATAGTGAGCGTCTTTCGATACAGCGCTGTGGCTCTTTTTCAATCTTAATTTAGGTTTAGCAATTAAACGGATTCTACGATTACAATTTTCCACTTTCGCGATCAAAGGATTAGGACTAGATTTAAATATTACTTCATGAGTTTTACTATGAATCGATCCTGTATTAAAAGACACAACAGCAGCTGCGCATCGGCCCGCATAAGAACCACGGGAAGAATAATTTACACGCTTACCCCCTACTAATTTGGCAATCACTGCGTTAAAACTTTCAACTATATTACTTGTACAATTATGAATTAAACTTCTAGAATGATATGACAGTCTTTTACTTAAAATGTGTACCGCGTCCATTAATCCGCATCCAACAATTGCTGGAAGCAACCCAACAGGTTCTATTCGACGAGTATCAGGTCTACAGAAATACTCCTTGCAATATTGGTGATTACCAAATACGTGTTGTGGACCATTTAGGATATCTTCACTAAGATTTTTTATTTTTTCTTCGAGTGACTGATTTTGATCGCCCCAATATTTAATAGCGCATTTTACACCCGTTCTTAAACGCAAATACCTTTCTTTTAGGAATTTCCGCAATTCGCAAGGATACTTAGTGTCTTTCGACAGTTTCTCCAAGCTATTGCAGTAGTTTCGTAAAAGATGATTTTTGCATTCAATTTTCTCTACTGTTAAATTACCGTACGGTCGCGAATCTAATATTTTTTTATAAGTACTGGAATCGCCGTCTGCTACAAATTTATTATAAATTACACCGTGATCAACAATGGAACGTTTAAACCCCTCAACTATTATGGTCGATTCCATACCGGTAGATGATCCCGAATAATTCTTGAAACAACGGTGTTCCGAGGGCTGACTGTCGTTCTTTGCGGCTCGTGCACAAACTACGCAGTATTTATTTTTAACTCCAAAAAACAATACTTTATTAGTTTTAATGCCAATTATCGCAGCTGCGCCGGACAAGGCGGAAAAATTCTTACCATAAGATCTCTTGCTCCAACAACCGTCAACAGCAACAGATATTAATGGTGTACCATTTTTATCAACACTACCTATAGACACTGCGTACTCCGCTTCTTCCTTGACAGCTTCTGCCATGGAATGTGCTGCTGTCTTTTCCCACCAATCGCAAACCGTATTATTAATTTCATTGTATAATGAAGGTGACATGATTGGTAGGGCTACTGCGGCAGTTAATGTTTTTAACTGATAGTAGCTCCCACCAGATGATATGATACCAGATACAATTTGATGATTCACTTCCATTCTATCTTCTTTCTTTTCAATCAAACACACAGTAAATTTCATACTACACATACTACATTTCATGATGAGTTTTGAGTCCAGACCAACTTTTACTTCACCTATTATACTGAGGTAACTTAACTTACAATCCATTGGACCGTGGTCCCCTATGGCCTGAAGAGCTTTAAAAAAAAAAGAAACGTCTACAACTCTACGCCCAACTTCCATTTCATCCACCTTTCCCTCTTGGTCGTTTTCAATAACTAGTTCCTGTAAAGAAAGATAATGGCTTGATTTTTTTTATAAAAAATAATTAAAAATTTAAAAAAATGCAAAAGAATTAATACAATATTAGGTTCCTGATGAATAGAAATTATAATTTCTTTACGCATTAGGTATTGTTTTTTTATGACGTCACCTATTTGAACGTAAATTTTCTTTTGAGAAAGTAATTGAGAAGTATTTCGGTACTAAGGTGTTTGTCTCTCGATGAAAATAATAAATATTGCAAGAAAAATCTATAGGTAGGTATTGAGATTTTGTCTTCGCCCATCACTAACTAAGTAGTTTGTTTATTTATGTAACAAGTCTACAAGAATTACGTATAACAACTTACCTCTATACAGCGCGTAGCATTGTTGCTCAGAGTCTCGGCCCCAAGGTTTTCTTTATTTTCAATACTGGAAATATTATTCATCAATATTATCCACTTTTTATTTATTTTGTACAACCCTAAGCCAGACGCTAGGCGCCTCGCGTCTGTTTGGCGGTATAGGTATGTCGACAAAGTTGCGCTGTCGCCTACCTACTTCCACAATTTGATATTTAGACAATACTAGCCGACCCGGCGAACTCCGTATCGCCTTTTTTTTTTTTAAAAATCCTATTATTTTGATATTACATACAGATACTTCAATTTTATTTATCAGTATAGATATAGATAATACAAACCAATATTTACATGTTATTGTAGGTATATGTCTGAATCGGGCGATCTAAATCATATGACATATTGTATTAGCTTTGTAATGTACCCTGTTCAAATGCGATAATAAATAAGTAGGGAGGAACTTACATTTTATTCCGAGATCTTTTGGCTTTCATATTTTTATAATGCGTACAAAACTTTCTTTTCCCTGGCATGCCACTCAAATTCAATCAGTCCTGCGAAAAAAATAGCCTATGTTACTCAGTGATAATGTAGCTTTCGAATGATAAAAGAATTATTAAAATCAGTCCAGTACTTTTTGAGTTTATTCGTTACATACAAAAATCCAAATCTTTCCTCTTTATAATACCTATTAGTGTAGATATTGTATTTTTTACGATTTATATCTAGTTCCATCATGGTTTTCTTTCAGACATTCATTATATCGATACTTTCTACTAACTGAAAATAAATTAATTATAAAAATGTTATACTTACAGTTTTTTACAAAAAACACAAATTCACAATACGTAATTCTGCTGTCTGCAGCCGACAAGCGTGGTGTCGCGTTCACTTACAGAAAGGAACTGCCGCTGCAGACCACCGAGATTGCACGAATGAAACGAACGTTTTATCCCATACATTTGTGTATGAAAAATTTACCTTAAAATATATCTAGATTTTAGGGCTTTAAAAGAGGAAGTCTTTGTTTGTAAAGGTATAAAAAGAAGTATACAGCTATACTTATTGGTTTCTTCAGTGTTCAAAAAGTGTTTCTTTTTATCAATTTGTGTTGATTTATGGGGTTAAATCTGAAAAATACGAAGTCATGTTTTTGCATTTTTACTCAATTTTGTGCGTTTGTTGACGTTTATTATATAACAACTATTAGGTTTAAGAGTTTAATATAAGCATGAACATACTTATTGGTCTTTGATTGTAATATATACAAATTATCATTGATATCAATCATATGTAAATAGGTTAAATATGAAAAATCGTAACACTCTTTTCGGTGATTTTCACGATCTACACCCTTAAGCGTTCGTTACAGCACGCAGATCTTAGGAGAGAGTATAATCATCTGTTTATATATTACTAGTTTTTGCCCGCGACTTTGTTCGCTTGGTCTACATGAATAGAAAGCTCATGTACAATCTACCTATTTGATTTTATTTCGGAAAACAAACGGTAATACATTACATTTTATATAACATAATAATTATTGTATTAAATGTAAAATCAAGTACGCTAACCACAATTTACTATTATATTTCTTATGCATGAATTGTGTTTACTAATTTGCCTATTCAAGTTTCAAGGACGCTTGTGGCCAATGGCTTGTGTGTAACGTTCTTTTAAATATTCACTATTTGCGGGAACTTGAGAAGATAAGTTGAATTTTTGTTTGATTATTATAAAAAATGTTCATTATAGTTTTGTGGTTGAATAGTGATAGTTTATTAAACTTCAAAACTGTTTTTTGTGCATAATGTTTGTAATAATTAAATAAGAGCGTAGGACTGCGTTTCTTCGTATTTTTCTAAGGAGTCCTCTTCTGTCCTCAGTAAACCTGATATTAACTTTACAGTGTGACTCTTGACTTTGACAGGACTGGATATTGACATGATATGTTTTTGAAATTGTTTAATACAAAGAAAAATTTGACACTAATTGAATTCAATATACTGAAACTGAATTGAACTGAAAGGGCCGGTTGCATCGCAATAAAAAAACGCTTTTATTTAGTAATAACAAAAGTTTTAATCCCGGATTTACTCCGTGGAGAAGGCTTATACTATGGTCCACAAAAGGAAAATAAAGAAAAATAACTTTATACTAAAAATCAACGCTGATAAGGTCATCTAATAAAGTAAAAATTTACGTTGATTACAATATAAACCTTAAACGTCCCACTGCAGGGCAATTAGTAAGCCTCAACTAGTAATCAGGTGTTCTCCATAATCCACTATTGGTGGTGCAAGCTGATTTCTTTTCAATCTTCAAACCGTACTTATAATGTCTTTTAATATTCTTTTATTTATACCAAATACATGAAATAATAGCAGTATTACTCGACCGTATTCAAATATACAACAGTCTAGATTAAATCTTTTCAAGTTCGACTTTTTTGCCGAATTAATTATATTATTAATCTGTCATTGTGGTATCTAATTATAGGTTTGGAGTCTAGACCGTATGTTATAGTCAATGACCCGTGTAGGTCATGGATGTGACTAACAGACGAACAAAATCCTTTTATTATTAACGAACGCATTGATGTATTCGAGTACAATAATGCCCTAATAATATGAAAAGGTATAGTGACATTTTTAACGAAAGCATGTATTCAGAAATTAAAAATGAACAATCTCTTTGTTAACAATAAACAATCGATATCCTGTTGATCGAGTTTGATCCTTGTGACTGATTGAAAAGAGATTGTGTGTAACGTTGAGCCTAGACTTAAGCTGATGGTGCAATTTGAAAACGTTCTAATGTTCTGAAAACGTTGACTGATGTTGGAAAGTGTCACAGATATCGGTGGGCGATAATATCCGCATACTATCAAGCTCGTCTGACAATTTATTGATATAAAAAAGCTCATAAACTCATAATTTACCTATACCTACTTATGCCTCATTGACGGAGTCATGGTCATGATGATGGAAGTGGTGGGTTATCACTATTGTCGCACTTGATAATAACAGTGACCTTCGCGATTCTTCTCCACCAGCTTCTATTGATATTATTGCGAGAGTATCCAACTAAGGGACATATATTAATAGAATATATAATTTAATTTTAATGTACCTTTAAAAACGTCGGTACATTTTATACTGGTGTTACAAACAGATATAAAATCAAAATACAAATCCGCCGACAGGTGGCTGTTTCAAAGGGGAGATAAACGTATGGGGTTGCACGCCGGACAAACAGATGCGGGTGGTCATATTATTATAACTATGTTTATATATCGTTGTCCGACTAATAAAGTGTTCTATAGAGAGGTAGATGTATTTTGCGGATCGTTTATGGTGTATCGTTTTGAGAGCTATAAAAATAGGTATTTACTTCGACGTATTTAAAATTATGTTAAAAATCCTCTAGTGGTTTACTAGGGGAGACATGTGCCCTTCAGTGGAGCGTCTCAAATGTATATCCCCGATGCGCAGGGTGCGGGCCAGCCGCAACAGCATCTTGACTATGATAGGGGGCAGGTTAGGCTACACGTCCCCAGCAATCAAGTCGATTAATCATAAATGTATAAGTAGAAATACGAATAATTAGAATAAGTTATTACTAACAAAAAATTAAGTCTATGTAACTTTATAAGTAAATAAGTTTAATAAAAAAAATACCTTCCCGAAGTAACTGTTATCAGTTACTTCGGGAAGGTAATTTTTTTATTAAACTTATTTTTTTATTAGACTTATGGGACTGTACACTGAAACCGACATTAACAATGCTAAGCATTAAGTCTGCCACAAGCCCATAGGAACTACACCACCTCTAAAAGAGTGGACTCGTCTATCCGCTTGGTCAGCGTGGCGTTTTGAGGCCATACGTCTTCCATACACAAAACAATGTGCATGAGGAGGTCCACGTCCATCAGTGGCTACTAAAAGGGCTGAAGTATTCATACTTAAGTATAGTATAGTATTCATACTTAAGCTGAAGTATAGTATGAAGTCTATAATAAATTATCTAGACTAGAATAATTTACTAATAAAACTAAGTAAAACAAATTTTATGCAGTTTTCTAAAGCACACAAAAATAAATCAACTACTCTAAATGTAAAAAAGTAGGTAAACATTTGTGATAGTTGCCAGATAAGTCATCGGATGAATTCTATTCATGTTTACCTATAAGTAGAACTGATTAGATTAAAACAAAGTTTAACATAGCATTCACAGACCTGGTGGAATGGTCCGTCTAATTGTCACATTAAAAAGGGCTTGTATTTAAATGAGCACCTATAAAACAATAAATGATCAGTACCTATAAAACCTATTTTTAAATAACTGAAGTACAGTAAACGACCGAAAGTAATACACATCGACTATGAGTAATACACTTCGTCTCTGTTGTGTGCCACCGAAGCTAGTCGATCATAGTCGATGTGTATTACTTTCAGCTGTTTACTGTAAATAATTTTAAATTTCTAATGTTAACGTAGGCCCGCTTTGCTGGACTCCTATTTCTTAATTGTCACCAGATAATCTAACCGAGTGCCCATTCAGTATTTTTGCTGCTCATATAATAATTTCTAATTAAAAACAGATTCTACAGTAAAATATTATATAACTGTCGATTATATTATTGTAACCGTTTTTCAATTATACTTATACAATCCATGTCTTTTTTAATACTCATATCAAATTGCAGGCCGTCAGACGATTCGATTAAATGTCCCGTCCCCCTTATAATCTGTTCTTTGTTAAATGGAAAATAAAAAAATATCTGCGAATATAAGAGAAACTTATTTCTTCGTTCTATTGTGAATACCATTCTTTATAGATGCTACTGGAGAATGACTTTTAACCGAAAGATATTATATGTATTGAAAACGGAGATAATAAATATCTGTCGGGGTACTGCTCAAACAACAATTTTCACCAATTATATTGTGAGTAATTTATTAATTTTATTATTACATTAAATAATTGTGATATAATTCATTTATACTACAGTGTTTAAAGACAAAAGTCAAACTGAACAAAATTCGTAACGTTGAAATACGACGAAGAACCACAGTTGCTGACATAGCTCAAAGAATCAGCAAGCTGAAGTGACGGTGGTCAAGTCATATCTGTCACAAGACCGATGGGGTAGACGAGTCCTCAAATTGAGACCACGTACCGGGTAACGTAGCGTGGGACTCCCTCTGGCCAGGTAGACTGACGACTTAAAGAAAGTCGCCAGTAGTGGCTGGATGAGAAGATCAGAACACCGTTTTGTAGTGCGGTCCTTGGAAAAGGCCTATATCCATCAATGGAGATATATCCATATCCAACACGGGCTGCTTGTATGTTATGGTGTAATATAATTTATCTAGGTATCTAATTATAATAATACGTCAGTATCGAATCCACATCGGTTCGCGATCATGCGACCAATAATGGGCGAACCGTAGGAGATTTATGCTCGTGGGGATTCACAACTGAATGATCTAAGTTCATTCTCGGTAAGGGAACTAAAAGATGAATGTGGATACGCCCACTTGTAAGACGTGATTTAAAAACATTCCTTGTCATATTTTATTTTGGTTTAAAATTGGGCGAACGGGTAAAATTATTAAAATAGTAAATTAAATTTACAAAGTCAATTAGGTCAATGTTCATTGAAGTAAAAAGTAATTATAATAGTAAAAAGTAATATAACAATAGTCTAGCAAAATTATAGATATCAAAATATATATCTAATTTTTGGTTTTGATATAGAGATTAGTGAAATCTGTAAAAAAAAAATTAAGTTCCCTGGTACATATCCATATATTGAAGAGCTGATTGTTTAAGTATATGAGGAAAGTTACCATTCTTATTGAACCAACTACCGATCAAAACCCAAATAGAACGTGATGAATAAGACATCTTTGAGGCGGTTGGGCTTCCGTGGCGGCTGTCTCTCAGCGAAGATGCAGAAGGCGGATGTTGCTCAATACCTTGCGGATCGTCCACCGGTTTCTCTTTCTGCGGTCCTGAACCCCGGCCCTCTGTGCTTCCACCGGGCGTTATGTAGTCTTTCCCTCATTTTGGCTCACCAAGGGAGAGACGAGGTGGTTTAGAACCATATTTTAAATAATAATAAATACTCCTTATTGCATACAATGAGTTATTACATGTCCACACATCTTTAAATGCTAAGGCAATATATTATGAATATATGACATATATTTAATTATTATGATAATGATTTTATTGAATATAGAATGATATTTAATTTATATATGACATATTTAATATATGAGATGTTGATAATTATACCATATTGAGGGGGAGAGTGCACGCTGCAATCCAACAGCTGCTGGGCGCGTTTGACTGGCCACGTTACCCTTCTCTCACAGAACACTCCCTAATCTTCGTACGTGTTTCGGTAGTGAGTGAGATGTACCAGCAGAGCCCATTCCCATCCTATGCCCATTTTCCCAACCCTTTCTCCAAAGGTAGATAGCGCATCCGGGGGCGTGCCAACGTTTGTCATTTTGGACTAATGTTGGCATGTATCGCGGATGTCTATGGGCGACAGTATCCACTTACCATCAGGTGGACTATATGTTCGTCTGTCGCCTTCATCCATAAAAAAAATATTGGTATTCTGTTGTATGATGCTAAAAGTCTAGTAAGTGTTTGAGAATTCTAAACCTCATCATGGCGCCTTCTTTAAATAGATATGCGCCAACCCGTAGCAAAACTATCTGATGCTAATGACAATTCCATACTAGATTTATTTATAATTATTTTCCTCATATGGACCTTTATACATATTATATTAATATACACGGCAATAAAATATTCCACTAGAGATTCTCCATTGCTAATTACTGCATTTTTTTGAAATAAGTCACTTTTACAGTGGTAGTATGTACATTTACATTTCTTGAAATTCCTTGTCAATGATAGAAAAAATTAAATGCGAAGAATTTAATCTTAATATAGTATGGCAGGTTACACCTGCCTATTTAGTTTAAAATGTAATTTATTTCATATGCGTATGTAATGAAATGTCCTATCGTCGTCTTCACCTGTTCTCGGTTTGGGAACTTCGACGTCGAAGCTAAATTATAATGATAACACACAAACACATCCAAACCTGAAAATACATTAGTCTTTTTTTTTTAAATATATGTAGGTATGTCCGACCGGGAATCGAACCCGGGACCTTTTGTATAGCAAGCATTACCAACTAGCAACTTCGCCAATCGGCCGGTCAAATCGTGACTAACCCGTTTACATAACAATTATTATGTAACATTTTTCTTTTTGTTAGTATATGCTTATTAGGTGCATTTAGGTTGTGTTACTAACATTGATAGAACACTACTTCTGGGATTTCCCGGGCACGGGAATCCGGGAAAAACTTTAGATCCAGTCCACTTTATTCTTTCATTCCTGAAAAATGAGTGGCGACTCACTGCAGAAGCATAAAGGCTAAGACGCAAAAGTTCATCGAACGACGTTTATTTATTAGTTTGTACATTCTCAATAACTCGGGAAATTTCCTTCTACGGTCGAATGTAACTTTACTGACGAATTCATTTCTTTCAGTTCTAGTTTGATTAGGGATCAATATTGTTCATGAACGTTTGACTCTTGCTGCTGATTTTCCGTAACCGTGGTCGTAATTAACCCTTTTATCGTCGACTGCTGGATACGGGCTTTTCCATGCATATTGTCTTTGACATGAGGGATGTATGACCGTAAAACGTCACGCTGGACAAATGGGTTGGCGAGTCTTCGCTTTTAGAGGTGGTGTAGTTCCTCAAGGCTTGTGGTAGCCGCTTTGTTATCCCTCTAGTCGCCGCGACACCCACAGGAAGAGATGGGCTGGTGACCACATTTATATTTTGACAATATAAAGATATTCATATTTTCGAAATGAGATAAATGAAATATCCTTGCTGATGAAAACCGGATGGCCTGGTGGGACGAGCTAATAAAACCATACTTTTTTTTTTACGTGGGGAAATCCTGCATGAGATACCCTTCCACTGGGGATAGGCGGAGGGTTATGCCGGACTCTTACCGGCTAAAACCCCACGGTGTTCCGTCTGCTCACTTAACGCCAGGGTCACGGGTGCGCTTTAGCATTCGTCCGCGACCCCGACTGTGACGGCCCGCTAATGCGGGCCCCGGTCTCTGGTGTATTTACCGGTCCTGGAGGGTGGGCGTCGCTCGGGAACACGCGTGCGGAGCGCCCATTTCTTCTTCTTGATGAGCCTTGTCGGTTTGGTCGACGAACTTCCCCGCGTTCGCCGACCGGCTCATTTTAGGGTGGGGGCAGATCGCGGGCGTAATCCCGCCTTCTGCGCCCGGTTCGCCTGCGGCGCAGCGGGTCAGTAGCTTCGCGCTCTCTGGCCCGCTCCGCCGCTTCCTTCTGGAGCATCACGTGCTCGCAGAAGGCAGTTACTACTTTCCACGACCTCTCGTCGCCGACCATAGCTTTCACTACAGCCGGCAAGGAGAGGTCGCTGCCTATCACGGCGCCGAGAGAGGCGCGCTGCTCCGCCCAGGCCGCGCACGCTTCCAGCGTGTGCTGGGCCGTTTCCTCCGGGCAGCCGTCGCAGTGTAGATACACCGCGGTCGGTTCCCTCCCGATCCTGTGCAGGTACTTCCCGAAACAGCCATGTCCCGAGAGCACCTGCGTCGACCGGAAGGTCAGGACGCCGTGTCGTCTGTCCAGCCACTGGTTTAAGACCGGACGGACCGCCTCCACCGTCCTGGCTCCGGAGCTGGGGCTACCCAGCCTCTGCCGCCACTCTTCCACCATGACCCGACGGAGCTCGGCACGCTTCGCCTCCACCTCTCTCGGCGTCGGAACTCGACCCCGTTCCGACTGCTCCTCGCGCCAGTAGTGTAATGACGCGAGGACCTCCGCGTCCAGGTCCCAGGGGGGGGACGCCGCCAGCGCGCATGCCGCCGCGAAGGACACCGTGCGGTATCCTCGGCTCTAATAAAAAAAAAAAAAAAACATACTAAACCAACTTAAATTAACCATAGTAAATCAGTAGGGGGTTTCGGACTAAAATCCACCCAGTGCGGAATAGTTAAGGTTTTTTTTTTATGGACGAAGGCCCACCTGATGGTAAGTGGATACTGTAGCCCATAGACATCCGTGATACATGCCAACATTAGTCCAAAATAACAAACGTTGGCACGCCCCCGGATGCGCGCCTACCTTTGGAGACATAGGAATGGATTTGGAGAAAGGATTGGGAAAATGGGGAGGGACAGGATGGGAATGGACTCTGGCACATCTCACTCACTACCGAAACACGTACGTACATTAGAGAAATATGATAAAGTAGGAAATGCAGTACATTTCAAGGTAGTCTTCTATGAGAGAGGGGTAACGTGGCCAGTCGAGTGCGCCCAGCGGCTGTTGGATTGCAGCGTGCACTCTGCCTCTCATTGTTAAAAAGCAGTTTAAGAAATTTTATCTTACCAAAACGGAGAAACTTCAGCAGACAATTCATTCCACTGCTTTCGTGTTCGCGGTATTTAATGACCGTAATGTACGCAGCTACTCCTTTGTCAAGGAAGTGCGGATAAACCGCACGACGATGACGAGTGACGGTAAAAACCCGAAGATCGCGAATTCGATGTTTACTTAATAGAATTCGCAGTTAAAAGCTTATAAATAAAATCGAGTCATGTCATTTATTTCAAACACAATTCCATTTATTTTTGAATTAAAATAATACCAATTATTGTTTAATAGTTCCGTTGATTGACCGCTTTGATGAACGGATGTCATCAATATTGCTATAAAATTTACTAGGATTCACTACGAAGCTCTGAAGATTAACTTTTATAAATATTCACAATTTTATGTTTATATTACTTTTTTATTTTCAATCGCACAAGATAATTGTCTGTATTTATTTAAAATTGTACGAACAACTCTGTTTTTTTATAGAAAGAATGTGGCAGACGAGAGGGCCTGAGAGAGACGTCCACGTGATGGAAAGTAGATACTGTAGCCCATAGACATCCGTGATACATGCCAACATTAGTCCAAAATGACAAACGTTGGCACGTCCCCAGATGCGCGCCTACTTTTGGAATTTTGGGAATGGATTAGGCGAAACGGCCGGAAAAATGGGCTGAGTTAGGACAGAATGGGATTGATCTCTGGTAAATATCACTATTTACTGAGTGAAATATACTACATACATACATACTTTAGAGAATAAGATAAAGTGAGAAATACTACGGTAGTAGAAGTACGGTAGTACGGTATAGAAATACTCACATAAGTAAGAGAAAAATATCTTGGCCAATCGAGTGCGTCCAGCGGCTATTTCCCATCTTTCCCTTGCTAAAATGTCATAATAACATGTCACATACAGTAGCCGATTACTGTACAGTATCGAAGATATTTTCTGGCCTCTTTCCGCACTGCAAGGTACTCAAACCGAGTACTATGATAGAAAAATTCCATACAAATCACATACATCACAGTCGTGGGAAACAATTCTCTATAATAAAAATGTCACAGCAGTCCGTTAAGCGCTTGCTGGAATGCGCGACGTCTATTCGATACTACTTGATACTACTGGAAGGTTACGATTTATTGCCCCGATCTAGGAGCTATAATCGATTGAAAGCATGTGTCATTCAGAGCTATAAAGAGAATTGCGCGTTTAAAGGCAACTGTTCACCAGTTTATGCGATACTTTAATATCGTATTCCATGCGTTCATTTTTTTAAATTACAATTCAGACTCGTGTAATAATAGAATGCTAAACCGGAAAATACTAACAATATGTCATTTCTGGGACCGTATTATATTTTGAATTATATATATATACTCACATATTTATTTTATTTTATTAAATTTTAAGCAACTTCACAAGAAATTCTTCTTACAGCAAAACGATCTAGTGTAATTTGAAGTAACGCATCCAATTCCAGACGTTTATACCATAAAACGAAATACCTACAATGTATTGGCAATGTAATGATGGCAATAGGAATTATAGTGCATGGCTGTGCGATTGTATAACTTTTACTAACACGACATTTATAGGCAGTTCTAAGAGGAGCCGGCTGGGAAACGACAATCACAACATAGTGGAAATAATAAGTACAAAACTGTGACCACACATAGTGTACATTGTATACATTATGGTGTCGAGGTGATTGCGTCACCTGGCCAACACCAGAACAGTTTATATTAGGAGGGCCCTATCAATATCTCCAGTTTTATAAACATGATTTAGGTTTCCGTAACTTTCTCGAAGTTTGAAACCATAAACTCCGTTCATTGATACAAAATCGCCATGAAGTTGTTAAGAATATTTTATTGAAATTTTAATTTCTTCAATTTTTTATACATTTAGTAAATAAAAACTGTAAAAGAATGATATGAAAGTGATAATGAAGCGATAAGACCGCCTCGTTGTATGTTTTTTGTCTTAATGCAATTTTATACAATAAACAATAAATTTTATATTGTAAATCGGGTCTAAACGTGTAAAATTAAAGGTTTTCGTTTATTTTCTGTTTGTACTCGAAGTTTCGGCATGGGTTACACCAGCCGTATTTACGAGTTCTAAAAGCAAGTAACCTGAGTTATTTACGTAGGTACACATTGTGTTACGAGTATGTATTATGAATACATCATCATAGCTTAACAATATCGCTAACAGTGAACGGAAGGCCTAATTAAAACCGTAATTATCGATAAGACACGCGCTAATTTAGTCGTCGAGTGTCGACTCCATGTGTCGACATGTCAAGATTCCTCGCCGCGGTGGGGACGGGGATGATTCGGTGTATTACGACATTATTGAGCAAAAAATGACGATAGATGAGGTTGGTTGCATTTTTGAGATTGACCATTTTATTGTATTAAATTCAATATACAGGGTGAAATAAAAAAATACCTACACTCCCTTACAAACTGAATTTCTCTCGTAAAAACCAACATTTGTTCTATTTTTTAAAATTCATCACTTTTTTCTTCACACAAAAATAGAAATATGTTTCTGTTTCCTAAAAATAATTAAGTTTTCATGTTAGGCGACAAAATACACAACGTTGTCAAACAGTTGAAAGAGAGAAATTGCAAGCGGATAGTGCATTTAAAGACAAAGAATTTAAAAATCGCCAAATGAAGAAAATAAGAAAAAAAAATGTTTTTTCTTGTGAAAATATTAGGTTCATAAGTGGAAGTCATAGAAAAAAGCTATACGATCTTTTTCATACGATTGATATAAATGCAGTGTTTCGTGCAGATTTTTTTTCTAAAGAAAAAAGACGGCAGACGTACATATAGTCCATCTTTTTTTTGATTGCAGACGAGCGCGACGACCCCATGATAGTAAGTGGTCACCTGCAACATCACCTGATGGTAAATGAATACTGTCGTCAATGGACATCCGCGATACATGCCAACATCAGTCCAGAATGTTAAACGATGGCACGCCCCTGGATGCGCTGCCTACCTTTGGAGCTATAGGAATGGATTTGAAGGAAGGGTTGGGAAAATGAGAAGGTATGGGATGGAATGGGAATGAGCTCTGGCATATCTCACTCACTACCGAAACACGTGGGTACCTTACATTAGGGAAATACGATAAAGTAGGAAATTCAGTACATTTTAAGGTCATTTTTCATGCTCAAAGACGACTTTCTTTGAGCATGGAGTAACGTGACCAGTCGAGCGCGCCCAGCGTATGTTGGATTGCAGCGTGTACTTTCCCCCTCAAAAAGGAATAAGTACATAATAGGATAAAAGGAATAAGTAGGTACGTAATATAAGTATTAATAGTAGTGATCGCAATAAACAGAACAGTAATTAATGAAGTTAGTCATACAAATTTAATTAAATAACCAAACAAACGCGGAACAAATACACAGACTGCGCTTATTATTAGGTCGACAAATAGGAGTATTTTGGACAAATCAAATAAAAATCTGAACCTTAGGATTTTAGGTAACATTCCTAATTCTAATCCTAACTTCTTAATATTATAAATGCGAAGGTTAGTTTGTTTGTTACTTAAAAACTTTGCAACAAATTAACGAACCTCGAGAAACATAATTTGTAGACGTAAACGAAGTATTAAAATACAGACAGTTTTTATCGTGGTCAATGAGGACAAAGCACTGGGCAACAACTAACTAGTCAGAACATAAATATATAAAACAGTATATAGAACTAAGCGAGATTTGTCAATGCAACAATCGCCAAATCATACTTTGTAATTAAAACAATTATTTTTCTGAATTTGATTTATTCGGCCTATAATTTTTACATAAAAATCACCAATTTTTCTATGAAACCTGGAACCTGCTTTTTCAAATTCGGTTAAAGCATAAACCTTGTCGACAGCTAAGATAAAATCTACTGATATAAATAATACAAAGGAATAACATTAAGGTTCAACCAGTAAAAGCAAAAACTGAGTCGATCACACATCAATTGAACGTCAGACAGTATCGTCGCTGGACTGGGTTATAACTTTTACAGTAGCGATGTTAGCCATTACTGGTTTTCCCTGTACTATTTATTACGCACTACATAACGTATTTTTTTTTAAATTATTTAATGGCAGTCAGATTGTACACTATTTCTTACTTTTAAAGATGTATGCTATTTAAATAACTACATGTAAAATCTGCAGGTCATATACGTAGCTGGACCGGCGAACGATTACGGAGACGAGTCCTGGAATAGAGACCACGTACGGGGAAATTCAGTGTGGGGTGCGCGGCTCCGTTCAACTGGACCGACCACTTGAGCATGTCCAAGATAGTGGCTGGATTAGAAGAGCAGGAGATCATGTGTGGTGACGAACCTTGGATATTGAATTATAAGTCTAAACGAGTACATGTGAGTACAAGCAGTATGAGTACGAGTACAAGTGAGTACAAGTGAGTACAAGCAGTACGAGTACGAGTACAAGTGAGTACGAGTACAAGATTGAGTTTGGCGCCGCGTATTGCTTTGTTATCCAGGAACCAGTTTGTATTTTGAAAGCTACGAGTATGTAGAAAATAAATCGGTGTCACACTAGGACACAACATGATACCATATCAACACACTCTTCAACACAATACAGGATCGTGGGGACACAACGCCTATTGGATCCTCATATACTACTCCATACATAACAAAATATTTAACAATTATAAATACTTCCTACCAAGGGCGTACTCAGGATTTTATCCAGGGTGGGACAAAGCAAACAATTTTCTTATAATTTAAATAGATTTATTCTATTTTATGGTAAATCCTAAATGTGATAGCGCGGTAGAAATTCTTATTTATTTAATATTTTATATATCTCGAGTTATCAACTTATTCTGCCGTAACTAACGGAATTTTTAGCTGGGTGACTACGAAAGTGACTTTAACTGTGTATTTTTCAATATTCAATGTGTAACAAACTGATATAATTTAAAAGAAGGTAAAGTACTTTTAAAATCGATAAATTTAAATGGATTAATACCTAGTTAATCGAAACAATGTGATAACATAAAGCAAAGTGGCTCTATATTCATAGCTTTTATGTTATCACATAAAGCTCTTATTATTGCCAGGACGAAATATCCGCATGGCTATTTGGAATACTTGAGTCGATAATTGTATCTATTACAACAGTGTCGATTTCCTGTCAATAATCCTATTGTAAAACATCAACAACTGTAATAACATCTTGATTTATTACGCAATTTGTCCCTGCGGACACCGAATTGCCCAATTTTGTGCCAAAATTGCCCAATTTTTACATTACACGAGCGTATAATTTTAAATAGTTGTGTATCTAATTTTATTGCTGTTTTTTGTAGCGACTGCTTAGAAGGTCGATTGTCAATCGTTTTGAATGTTTTTTTTCCACTAACTAATGAGGAACGCATTGTTACAAAACTCATAAATAACCCACTAATATTATAAATCCGAAAATTTTGATGTTTGGATGTTAGTTACTCAATCACGTCGAAATGGCTGAGCCGATTTCGTTGAAACGTAGCAAATAGGTAGATTTTAATCCGCATCAACACATTGGTTACTATTCATCAAGGCTACGCACCGCCATCAAGGCGAACTTATGGCATTCTCTACCAGTCCACCTTTGGGTACACGCAGAATCACAAATATACAGATATTAATAATAATAATAGGGGTTAAAGTATGAAATTGCCGTTTTATAGTAATAGATACTTTGAATTGACATAAAACCTTCATGGTGTGAGATTTGCGAGTGAAACTTTTTCACATGATACCTATGAGGTTCTGGTTTTAAAAAATGTGCAACATTCGATTTTCGACTTTCACTTGTTTTTTTTATTCAGCTTAGACGGTAAAGATGGATACTTCGAAAATCCGAGTAATTTTTGAATACGAGTTCCGACGCGGAACTAACGCGGCAGAAACGGCTCGCAATATCAATGCTGCGTTTGGAGAGAAGACTGCTAATGAACGAACCGTGCGTTTTTGGTTTAAACGCTTTCGTAATGGAAACTTCGACTTGAAGAACGAACCACGTGGAAGATCGCCCACACAGGTGAATAACGCTGAATTGATGGAGATGGTGGAAGCCGATCCGAGTCAAACTACCCAGGAATTAGCGGCATGGTTTAACGTTACCTTACATACAATATTAACTCATTTGCATCAAATCAATAAGATAAAAAAATATGAAAAATGGGTGCCTCATGATTTGACTGATCTGCAGAAAGAAACACGTGTTGAAACTTGCCTTGTTGAATCGGTACAGAAATGAAGGAATATTGGATCGAATTGTGACATGTGACGAAAAGTGGATTCTTTACGATAACCGAAAGCGAAAAATGCAATGGCTGACCCCGGGTCAAACGCCGCAACAGTGCCCTAAGGAAAAGCTTACCAATAAAAAGGTAATGGTAACTGTTAGGTGGTCTATTCATGGTGTTATTCACTATAGCTTTCTCAGGTCTGGTCAAGCAATAACAGCAGATGTTTACTGTGCCGAACTTCGAACAATGATGGCGAAACTAGCAGTTAAACAGCCCCAACTCGTGAATCGATCTTCACCATTATTGCTCCATGATAACGCAAGACCTCACACTGTACGAGAAACCGTTGTAACTCTACAGGAGCTGCAGTTAGAAACCATATGTCATCCTCCGTACTCGCCAGACCTTGCTCCAACGGACTACCATTTTTTTCGTGATTTGGACAATTTTCTACGTGGTAAAAAATTTTCTCCCCAAGAGGCAGTACAAAATGCTTTCACACAGTTTGTCGAATCTACATCCCCAGAGTTCTATCGCAAAGGCATAAATGAACTTCCGATTAGATGGCAACAATGTATAGATAATGAGGGTAAATATTTTGATTAAATAAATATGTCACATTTTAGAAAAAAACTAGTTTTATTTTTTCAGTACATATCGGCAATTTCATACTTTAACCCCTAATATATTATATTATTCATAATATGTATTTATTATATTATGTTGTGTACAGGCTCTTACCGAACCTTTCCTAAAATCTGAAAAAAATGATTCCGTACATGATGCTGAAGTTCATTGACAATAAAAAAAATACGGCTCCTTTCTTTTCAATTTTTTTTTAGATTTTAACTACTAATTTAAACCCCTAAAGATATTTTTATGGAAAAATAATTATGTTAAAATCATAATCCGAATTCATCATCACGCCGGTGTCAGACTTCGGATAAGGTTCGATTACAGCCTGTAATATAAAGATTAGGATCTTATAGCATCATTGAATGAGTGTGCTTATAAAACAAGGTAATGGCTGGTCCTGGGGACAGCGGTGGTGTTAACCAGTAGTTTTGTTATGTCTTTGATAACATTCTGCGCATTATGACGCCGCTAGGTTAGGGTTTCGACACCGAAATAAATAAAGGTGTAATTGGTGCCAATGTCTCCGTATTTATGGAGCGAGTTTTCAGCCACTTCCAGAGCAAGATGAACTTTTTCCAATAAAAATCAAATTAATCTCTATTTGCATTTTCATAAACATTTCATAAAGCAGCTTCTGTCATGTGTGCTAGATTACAATGTTAAATAATTTTATGAAATGTTAAAAACAAAAACATTTAATTATTCCATTTTAATTACTTTCAACGAAAATTTTACCGTGCAAAAAGCGTAGATTGAATTGCAAAAACTGCACGCAACGAGCCAATCAATTCGGATGGTACTAAAAAAAGAGAAATATCGTTTTCAAATCGGGTTTCTGTCTAGGACAAAGACAATTTTTTAAAATAATGGCCGACAGCGCCGCCGGCAGATGCAGTATGATTTATTGTGCTCTTTTTAATGGATTTTGAAAAAATATTTCCGATATTTTTCGATAAAAAATCAAAACATATGTGGGATTCCAGTTGTCCCGTACCACTGTCACTCACGGAACTTGAATTGAGTTGGAACGAAGACATTTGATATTTTTATCAATTCTCACAACCACTTATTGATTTAAGTCGTATTTAACTGAAATGGCTTTTATGTTTTTGATACCTATACGGCAAAGAAAGAAAGAAACGCAAAGGAATAAAAAGGAATAAATAAAGAAATGCAGGTTTATAAACTGATAGATGCTAGTCAATGCTAGTCTGACATAGCGGGTGTATCAGATTCAATATTTCCTAACTACCCCGTACACAATCTGCCACATAGACATATGCAGGCAGACGCATACATGATATTATTTCTCTTAGAATATCTTAGATAAGATTATTAGAAGTCTATTCGGATTCCCAATCACTTCGACCCTATAGATTGTATACCTCTAACACTATTTTCTACTCTTGCATCCCGAATATGATATCCATGTACTTCAGGATATCCGACAATCCCAGAAGCCCGTAGTTTTCTGGCTTCCTTTTATAATCTCATTATCTATAAGACTCATTCTGCATCTCATCAAACCGTCAGATTCGTACTCGAGTTTTCCTGGTCGTTGCAGCTGTAAAGATGTTATTATCTGCTAAATTCATACTATAAAGAAAACTTTTGTACTGAAGCGGTCCGTAAATGTTCCAGTCAGTTGCTGTAGTTGTTTGTTGCCTTATTGTGCTGTAGTTGTATTTTGCCTTATTGTGCTGTAGTTGTATTTATTATAAAATATTAATAAAAATATAATATTTTAAGAAAAATAATATCATGTATTCCACCAACCAGCTATCCTTGGTTCAGTTTAATATCCAACTAAAATTTTGCTTGTACATTCGTTGTTGTCATATAAAAACGTACAAAATGTTATATATAGATATATATTTACAAGTATCAACATTTTCTAATCGTAATATACTACTACCACATGAGATATATACTCATGAGATGTATACTGTATGATCATTAGCAGTACATTCCGGTATTCAATTACACAGGTTAGATTGTCATTGTTTCCTTACACCGTCCTTTGCTGGACATGGGCCTCGTTATGATGTACGACCTTAAAATTCCAAGCATGACGAGAAGAAGGTTGACGAGTCCACTCTTTTAGAGATGGTGTAGTTCCTAAGGGCTTGTAGTAGCGACTTTGTTAACTCTTAGTCGTAAGTGGATTTTTGTACGCAAATCTTATCAAGTGAACTTTTTACAAATTTGACAAATGCGGCATTTGTAAACCATAAGAAATGCTACGGGAACTAGCTTCTCGAGCAATTGGTAGCTCGAGTAGCTAGTGCCCGTAGCTTCATTACATGTGTCGAGTATCTTCATTGCAATAACTATAATTTTGCAGTTCTCACTAACCCACTAGGCTTCGTTAAGTTCGTTAATAAATGTTAACTGACACGAATATCTGCCGACATCTATGAAACGCGTGTGCATGTTCTAACTCCTTTTTGCTACCTTAAGTTACATTTACACTGGTGTAGAAATACACATTGCGTATTTCTGTTGGGTGAAGCCAGAAACATAATAGCATGTTTGTACGTATTTTATGCATCCCAAGTAAGTCTACGTATAAAATAATTTATTTCAGATGACGTTATGTAAAATTGCACCATCTACCTTTATTTAATATTGTTATCTCTTATCTCCTGACATCCAAAGGGTTTATCTACCTATTTATCTATCATTACCATGGAACACATGTTTCATGTTAATGGTAGCATTTAACTGGTAAGGAAGGCATAGATTAAGAAACGCATTAGAAACCAAACTCATTAGTCCGGAACTCTTTGCTGTAATGAGTAGGAATAGTCCCTTACATGAAGTTACTTATTAAAAATTGTAAAGCTCATTTATGAAGTATAATAAATATACAGAATCTTATTTATTATAATTCATAAATATCAAACGCGTGCATTACGCAAATGCTTATTAAACGTATTACGCAAAAAGAAAATCTAAACATATCCTTATACACCGCGAATGTTAATTACGCTCACAATCCACCAATTACGCGTTTCTATTCGGCTATAGATTACTAACTACTCATTTAGTACTAAACAAGTAGACGACTTGCGGTAATGAAGTAGAAAAAAAAATGGAAATAATCTGTAATTTGTTTGAAAATGCCGCCTCTAACAAACATGGAAATATTAGTAAACTTTTCGTACTTATATGGGTTTGGTAATTGAATAAAATTTTATCAAGTATCTATCTGAGTTTATATCACTATAAGATTTCATTTACCCACACCCACCCACATACAGACCCGTACACACACACATTTACCTCAGTCTCAAGCGATAGTTCATGAATACACCCATCATATTATCTATTTTGCATTTTATACTTAATTAAATCCGTTTTTGGCAAAAAGTTTTATTATATGTATAATAAGTTGTTGATAGGTAATATAGGTACTATTTTGCTGTGGATTTTTTGTTTATAAATAAAATAAGCTTATATACATTCAACCTATATGTTTGGAGCGAGAGTTTAATTTACCACTAATAACTCGCCCTGGTTCCGCTCGGGCAGAATAAGAATAAATGAGTGATAAGTTTATTTGTTGTAAAACGACATCCACAATTATTAAACATTTGGTTTGAAGTACCAGAAATTTATAAAATAATATGAATGTATGTAGATCTGTATGTTTTTATATATGCACGAGTGTGTATATAAAGACATTATTTCTTTATACAACATCTACCTAAATTCTAGAAACTTTTGTGTTTTGTATTTCTATGTATGTTTTGGTGTTCAACAAAGCATGTTTGCAATAAAACACCTGAGATTTTCGCGTTTTCGCACATATTTATATATTCAAACGGGTGGTTATGTATAGCAATTAAACAACTTTGAACGGTTTAAATCGCGTATATTTAACATTAATTATATCCCGACGTTTCGAACACTTTGCAGTGGACGTGGTCACGGGGTGACTAATTGATTTTATTTGTCACTTGGGTTATTAAGAAATTATTTGAACTACCGTCGAAATTTATTTTTTGATTTTTTTAATCATAACATTCCCTATGCACGCAGTATTCGCTCACGGTGTCCAGAGGTCTTGCAGTATTGCGTTGGCCTTGGGATTTAATTAATTTAATGACTGGATCCCAAGCCGGTGGTACTTGCCAACCATCTTCTCTATTGAAATTTGGGTGTTTCTTGATTTCAATAGCCTCGCGTAACATTCTTGGCATGAACCGGGTCTCTCTAGCGAGGATTTGTGGATTATCGAATCGAATGTAATGGTTGGGTTTGTCCAGAACATGTTCACAAACTGCAGACTTGGTCGAGCGTCTGTTCTTCATGTCAGCTATGTGTTCTTTTATCCGGATACCGATGCTCCTCTTTGTTTGCTCAATGTATGATAACCCGCATTCACAATCAAGCTTGTAAACACCTGCATCTTGTAGGGGGATATTGCTCTTGACCGGTTTTAAAAATTGGCTAATCTTCTTGTGCGGCTTGAAGTAAGTTTTAATTGAAGCTCGTCTTAAGACTTAAGTCTTAAGCTCGTGTGTGAAACCACCAAAACTGTATGGATTACCAAAAATACACAAAAATGACGACCCTTTGCGCCCTTTGTCAGCTATCTGTTCTTTTATCCGGATACCGATGCTCCTCTTTGTTTGCCCGATGTTTGATGTATGATAACCCGCATTCACAATCAATCTTGTAAACACCTGCATCTTGTAGGAGGATATTGCTCTTGACAGGTCTTAAAAATTGTCTAATCTTCTTGTGCGGCTTGAAGTAAGTTTTAATTGAAGCTCGTCTTAAGATATTGCCAATTTTGTCAGTGATGCCCTTGATGTATGGTAAGATGGCAGGTTGTCGCTCAACTGTAGGAGGCTTGGGGCGGCTTAGGTGACGCACACTTGGGAGTTTGTGATTGTTGCTTCGCAGTACTTGTTTCACACGCAAAAGCTGTTCCTCGAGGTGGTCAGTGTCACAGATGCCGTGTGCTCTCTGTAACAAAGATTTGCCTACGGTAGCCAACTGACATGGATGGTGATGGGAGTTACCATTGAGATATTTATCTGTATGGGTAGGTTTCCTATACACAGTATGACCAAGAGAGTTGTCAGGATTTCTGATGACTAGAATGTCAAGGAAAGCTAAGGATTTAAAGATCTCAGACTCCATAGTAAATTGGATTTTATAGTGTGAAGAGTTTAAATGATTTAGGAATGCAGAAACTTTATTTTTGGGGAGGACGGCAAAAGTATCGTCTACGTACCGTTTGTAGATCTTCGGCATAGCCACAGGTCTGGTGACCTGGTCGGGTGGTTATGTACCTTATTTATTTTACTCGACGTTTCGGTTGGGTTGCACCAACCAGTCTTTCGTGACCTCTGGTGCACAGTCAGCTCGTGACCATTCTAACCTATCGATTAAAGGCAAACATTCGCGTTAAGACCCGTTTAAATAGATAAATAAAATTGATAGGTACCTATATTGTTGCATCCTGTGAGGCAGATCGTAACGCTGATATTCTACTAGGGTTAAAGTGTCACGGACGTACAAACAGAGAACTATGGTCCGGTTATCATAGGAAGAGCGCTGACAGTTCTGCATTTAATTCATTTTATGTAAATACCGTTTCTTTCTTAAGTCATAACATAACACAATAAAATTGAAAAAAAAATCGTGTTGTAAAATTATTTTTACCGCGTGTTAAAGATTTATGTCAGCTGTCAGAGGTCTTCCTATAGTAACCGGACCATAATAGACGATAATAAGCTCGGGGGCTGTATATTATTTCGAAAAGGCCCATTTAATACATAAATATGTTTTCAAGCCCTGTAAACTGTCGTATTTACCTCTCTATTCATTACATCCATTCGTATAAAAACTTGCTTATTCATACAAAAAGGTTTAACCCTGAGGCTAATAGCGAAGGGCATCTAGTCTTTTTCGTCGACCTTAGAGTAACAAAAACGTCACAGCTGAGTTTTATTCACGTTTTAGTAAACGAATTTCTAAGAAGTTCTTAACATTCATTTTTTGTTCTTATAAATGACCTAGATTAGTAAATATTCAACATACACCATCCTCTGCTGGATATAGACCTCTCCCAACATACGATATTTTCTTCTTATCTTATCACAACTAGCGAACTTCTTCAAGTAGTTAGTATACTTTAACCAATCCGGCGACCTTAGGATTTTTGCATTCCGCAAACAATAGACAAACAATAAAAGGTCAAAGGTCATTGCTTGATTGGTTAAGAGTCTCTCCAATTCTTTTACTGCGCATAATTTTATGTGTAACATTAACAATAACCAGCCCTTTTTTCGTCCACTGTTGGATACGAGTCTCCTCATGCACATTGTGTTGTGCGTACGGGATGTGCACTGGAGGAGGAGAGTGCACGTTGTATTCCCACAGCCGCTGGGCGCACTCGACTGGCCACGTTACTCTCACAGAAGATTACTTTGAAATGTAGTGCATTTCCCACTTTATCCTATTCGATTTATTCGATAGTGAGTGAGATGTGCCAGAGCCCATTCCCATCCCATCCCATCCTATCCCTCCGCATTTTGCCAACGCATTCTCCAAATCCATTCCTATATCTCCACGGGTAGGCAGCGCATCCGAAGGCATGCCAACATTTGTCATTCTAGGTTGATGTTGGCATGTATTGCGGATGTCCATGGACAACAGAATCCACTTTCCATCAGGTGCGCTGTATGTTTGTCTGCCACCTTTTTTCCATAAAGAAAAAAAGGAAATGTATGGCCGTATAATACCACGCTGGCCAAGCAGGCTGTCGACTCCACTCTTTAAGAAGTGGTGTAGATTCTCAGGGCTCCTGGTAGCAGCTTTGTTATCCCTTCACGGGAAGAGATGGTTATGTCTATCAATCACTAATTCCTTAGAAAAAAAATGTAAAATCCTTCAATCCCGCCTAACTTCTAATTATATAAATTACAAACCCATTCATACCCTTTTTACTCACACGAAACTACTACGGAAGTTTTATTTTTTAAATTCCTTTACTTTTCATTCATAAGGTATTAAAAAACAAAACGTCTGCTTAAGTAGACCTCTTACGACCCCTATAAAAGTTCTTGTACGAAGATTTTTTTCAATGAAACAAGGGTCGTGTTAAACTGGTTTAGTATGAACTTGTACGGGGGCGTACCGGGATGTACTTCCGATGCTTCCTTTTGATGTAAAGAGGTCCCATTTATCGTGCATGTGTCGGTACACGTGCTCAGGTATGAATACTTTTTTTACAATCTTGCATAGTTTTATTATTTTTAGGATTAGAGATTACATTAATATGGATAAGACTATAATCGAGATTTTTTCCTCCGTGCTAGAAAATCAAACCGCACTACAATATAGTAGGTACAGTATCCGGTGATACATAGATAGATGAAGAGGAAATAGATATATTTATATTATTCTATTATTATTATATTATATAACGACCGATTAGCCCAGTTAGTTGCCTGCTGTATAAAAGATCCCGGTTTCGATTACCGATAAGACATTCATTTGTTTGTTCAGGTATCTAGGATACCACCTCGTCCAGCTAGGTGGGTTGCCTGCTACTAGTAACGCGGCCATCACATAATTGCACCCCTGGAGACGTATTTCGAACGCTTGAAGGCAGTCACTTTAAGCTCTGAAATAAAATACCTTGCTATTTCGTATTGTGAACGCATTTCAGACGGTCTTTGTAGAATACTATCCTCCTTATAGACTGGATTTCAAAACTCTTAATTATAGACCAAAGACAATTAAACCAAGCACAGTTAGTTAATCGGATCTCATAATACGAAGTAAGAACGTTTTAAAGTCCGTATTCGTTGTTCTAACCTAACTGAATGAATTTTATATTTCAGTTGTATTATATAACAACGTTACATTTTAGTTGGCGCCACCAAACCGCTTATAATGGAATAATGCTTACTTATAATAACCAATGAATAAGTCGATAATGAACTACAAAGAAGTTTGTATTTGTGCGAACGGTCGATTGGCCGATAATAAATCGTACATGGCGCGCGATCAACTGCGACTTCGAACGGTTGGCCGACCCGCGACCAGTGACATCGCCCGGCCCAATATCCTCGGTGGTCACATCCCGATTAGTCCACACGTAATTGTACTCCAACTTGTTCTAATCACTGAAATTTTGTGCACTTGGTTGTAAATAAAAGAACAATAATAGCTGCACTTCCTCGTTTTTGTGTTGGCAGCTGCGACGCGGCACGTGCTATACGGGCGTAGGACCACACAAATCGAAAGTTTTCATTAGCTGTTGAATAAGAACTAGCTAGATATTAAACACTTGTTGGTGGGTGATCAGAACTAACTTGAGAGAAAGACTCTGATACGGATTCTAAATCTGAGCTTGTATGATGTAGGCATGTTCAATAAAATTTTGTCCGAGCTAACATCGAAAGCTGCGGAACGTTCTGTATGAAGTCATAGATAAATTTAGAGTTAAGTAGTAGTTATGTAAGATAAATTGTAACCTTTAGGGTACAATTTGTCTGACATACACAAAAGTGTAAATTATTTTAATGCGGCAATGTATTCAGGGTGGTATCTGTACCTACAAATTTATACGTATACATTTATATTTATAGATACCGATAAAGATTCAAAAATAGTTTTTGTTTTTAAAAAACGTTATAACTTTTTTTCAAACAAATAAATATCGATCTCATTAAAGATTATAAGTTTTGTTCATGGGAACTTTTTTATGACTCGAAATCTCTTCTTTAGATAATTCTGATAATTGTAATTCTGAAACATATTATCATCAGAATCATATTTAGATTATCCGAAAACGTAATGAAACGTAGTTTTAAAAGGCCCAAAACTTCCTTGAATGACCTTTTGCAGTAATGAAATAATAAACAGGAATTGGCAAAGTTGGAAAAAAATGGTACTTTATTTTCTTTTCTTCGGTACATTTTCACATTAAAATACTACTGGATCGTGTTCAACATACCTGAAAACACAAAAAAATACTTAGTTTTTTAGGTGTTGACCTCACTCAAATTTTGTAAGGAGTAGGTAATTAATTACATACTATTAAAATGTATAAATAATTAGCTATATTTTAAAAAAAAATCATTTGTTTGGTAGCTAAACATCTTGATTTCTAGAATGAAAGCGAGTATGATTTTTGGATTCAACTTACAAAAATACTTTAAAATATCATAGTGACTTTTATGAGACATTTCGAGCTCAAAATTTTGTTAATCGGTGTATTAAACTAACCCATAAGATTTGTATTAAACTAACCCACAAGATTTGTATTAAACTAATCCACAAGATTTGTATTAAACTAACCCACAAGATTTGTATTGCACTAACCCACAAGGTTTGTATTAAACTAACCCACAAGATTTGTATTAAACTAACCCACAAGATTTGTATTAAACTAACCCACAAGATTTGTATTAAACTAACCCACAAGATTTGTATTGCACTAACCCACAAGGTTTGTATTAAACTAACCCACAAGATTTGTATTAAACTAACCCACAAGATTTGTATTAAACTAACCCACAAGATTTGTATTAAACTAACCCACAAGATTTGTATTAAACTAACCCACAAGATTTGTATTAAACTTACCCACGAGATTTGTATTAAACTAACCCACAAGATTTGTATTACAGTTGCAGACTATGGAGCTAAAAAGAAGTCGATGCAAACAACAAGTCTTTATAAAATTAGAACTAAGTTCCCTATTAATTGACTTGAACTTTAAAGTTAAAGATAAAAAAAATAAAGAATTTTCTAGTTAGCTCGGGCATTGAAAACATAGAAACGGCTGTCCGTATCGCAAATAGAATTTTATTTTACATCTGACGTTACAAATAGATATCCTAGCTAGTTTAAATTATTGCTATCTTCGTAAATTCCATTGCATTTAATTAACGAATGCATTTAATTTGAATCGTTTAAAACATATAAATAAATAAGGAACCCAAGTCTTTCCGTAGAGAAAAGAATGATACGAATTAGTCTTTTGGTCTTTAAGGAAGGGATGACAGGGAGACCGTTAGACAACTTCATTATACCATAATATATATGCACACTTTACCACAATAACAGTCTATATTTCGTTCTTTCTGGAAATATGCGTCTTTAAAGTTCCCACATGATCTTCTGTTTTTCTCATTTAGCTACTACTACCGACTTTTTCTTTCAAATTGCCAGTCAATTTTTGCACTTGGAATTTATAGATCAATTGAAGACCTTTTTCTTCAAACAGGATAATGGGTGGCTTATCGGCGCTTATAACACTTGTAATCCTAAAGCGTAGGATGACGGGCTTGAACTACTAGTGAGACCTCGTTAATTCGGCGCAATCATCAGACAGCTACGACAGTTCTCAAAATGATGGCACAAACAGAGAAGTGGGTGGAAGTAGGAGCTGCTGAACATTGGTCGGACCTTGATTTATTTATTTAAAGTACTTTATTGTAATAATGGTAGAAACGGTGAGCTTAATGCCTGGAGGCATTCTCCACAAGCCAACCTTTGGGTAGAACGTTGGGAGGTGCAATGAATTGTATAAAATAATTATAACTTAAATGATGATCAGTAATTGATTGCATCCTCAAGCCCCAGAAATGGCAGAGTTGAAATTTGTAAGAAGTCAAGAAAGAGCGGTCCTCTTTCAATACTATAAGCACGTAGTATCATGGGAATGTTATTAGAGAGATGTCTTCGGTGAATAGCAATCGGTAGTCACTTACTATTACCACTTACCATCTGTTTATTTTGTTTCATAAAAGCATACTTATTCATTACATCCGTCAAACATCCATCAAATGCATTATACCAAAAGGAGACCAAAAGCTTAACCTTATTAAACTAAAGTCCGGCATTAAGCAATGAAATGTAAATAGGTATTCAAACATTGACAGATGTATCTTCACGGCGAGTCGGAGGGTCACAGGTCACAGATAACGGAGAAATGTTGCTACACTTCATTATAGTCGTGTGTGTGCTCAGAATGGAAAGTATTTTTTTTGTTAAATAGAAAAAGAATGCACTCAGTGACCATCAAAATGGGAATAGGCTAGATGACACATCATATGTTCTTATCTAACAAAACTGGCTGGCAATTTCTAGGGGGCGGGAGGGGGGGGGTGAAGCAGATGAGGAGGGGTTCATTAAAAAGTCAAATTTGAAACTTAAGTACTACGTAATAAGAATGTTACATTTTTAAAACATATATGAATTAATTAATTTAAGATCTACTGAACATAGAACGCTGTTAGTCTCTGTCACATGCCTGCCCTATAGTGCTTGTATTATATATATCTAGTATGTATTCTCAAATAGATGTCAATGACGAATATTAAGATACATACACAATACAGATTTCTTTCCGAAAAATATCCGTCACAGGTCAGTAATCGACGTTAGAAATTCGGCACATCAGCACATATCTTTCCGTGGATGTTGTAAAAGGCGACTAACAAAGCCGCTATCACAGGCCCTGAGGAACTACACCACCTCTGACAGGGTGGAATCGTCAACGTGCTTGGCGTTTTAAGACCATACATCCCTCATACACAAGACAATGTGCCACATACCATTATGTGGCCCGCCAACCAAATTATCCAATTAAAGTCGTAGTATAAAAGTTGTTTGTTTTCACGGAAGAAATTAATTGGCAAGAGGGTGCAGATATTTTCTATTACACCCTATAGAAAGAAGGTGGCAGAACTGGTTACAGACTTACGTGCATCCAGACATTTATTATTAACGATGACAATAAAGAAAACAATCCCAATAACAGATAGAGTTTATTGCGTACAATAATAACGGACGGACAGACACACTGGCTGTTAACAATAGTCATCGTAAAAACTTATGCACTATTAAAAAATATTCTCATGCGTAAAAATCGTAAAAATAAATCATGTCTTGTAGTAACATGGAATGCAAATTGTTTAATTAAAGTTAACGGACAATATTTTAATTGAAAGAATAAACGTGATGTTGTTATTAAAATCTCTTGAAAATCCCTAACTGATTTTCGATTTAAATCGCAGGTAAAATTATTAATAAAAGCATTTTTGTTCTAATTGCTCGAGCATGCACGTCTTTAAGATGCAACAGTGGTACAGACGGACAAAAAATAAACGCGATCATATTGCTATATTCTGAACTACTTTATTCTTATTTTTAATTATCGACAGTCTTTTGCATTTATAAAAAAAAATCTTTAAAATGGTATTATAAAATATTATACACTTTTGAATATTTTTTTAGAGAACTGCTTCTGATTGCACATTTTGGGAATTACACATTTCACGAATTGCACATTATGCGCCCAATCGGTTCAAATGTATCTAATGGTACTTACACAGTACAGCATTATAATTGTTGTATTTCATGCTGTTAGATACCTAATTATAAAAAATAATATGCATACTTGTTAAATACAGTCGGCAACAAGGTAATGCATCGGGACCTTAATGCCCATGTAATAAGGACAAGAGTGGAACGGTTTTGGATATCAGCGTGTTGCTGACAGACGTAACATAATGTTACCTAGTTCTGTCTCCTCTATGCACTTACGTAACTCACAACTTGTAATTATTGTATTACGAAATCAATAAAAATAACGCTTTTAATTTCGTCAAATACACAACATTTTAGGGAAAATAGATGACAGATGAGCAGATAATCCACCCAGTGGAAAGTGGTAACCTTAAAGATATACTAATAAGGGATGAGCAGTGATTTGTGGTTTCAATTCCATTCGGGTCCTCCTTTGAAATGTCACCTCTCTTTTGTTGTCAGACGGAACTGTAGTTACTGTAGGAGAATATGTGGAATGAGAAGTGTACTAATTTCGGTTTATAATGATTTTATTTATCTCTAGGCTAACATTAACCACATCTCAGTGGAGAACCGAAAGAGAGAGGCAAAATTGCAATATTACGTCATCGTATAATTTAGTATTGCCAATATCTTCTTCAACTGCACTTTGTCCGCTGCTGTACATATTCGTCTCCAAGTTTTTTCATCGTGTCCTACATATTTGCTGCACGTCTAGGTTTTCTCTTGACTCTCTCTCGTACATCGTCCCATTTTCTCTTCAAGTCGTCGGACCATTCGGTTCTGTGGTCTGTGTTCCACGCTTCTTCTTCTCTAGAAGAGAATGTGTTCGCTCTATCGCTTGTCGTCCCGGCCACGTGGTTCCTTGTCTACCAATATAAGAAATACATTATCACTGCGTTCTTTTTTTATAGCACCTCCGTAAACACACTCTTAAAATATATTGCAAACTCCTTCTTTATCAGCATTACAAAGATAAATCCCAAAAACGAAACTTTTTACGAAACTTCGTCTCTATTATGTTGATTTCTAAACGAAGCGGGGAACGATCTTTAGTATTTCTAGTTTTTTATAAATAAAATATTTACTTATGAGTACTTCCATAAGTACTATTGAGAACAAACGCGTAACGTCGCCGTGGGCAACAACACGTTTCAAACGGATTACAATGCATAGGTAAGATGCTATTTGTGAGCAAAATTCCTGCATCTAATAATAAAACGTTCCCAGAGGTGTATAGTCATTGGAAATCGATGATTCATCTGTTACAAAAGAAATCGATTTGGCTGAGTGTTTATGCCACAGTTAGTTAGGGAATTCGGTATTTTGCAAAAATATTGGTTAGGTCGTTTAAAGATGTTTGTATAAATATTAAGTACAATTCATTAAACTGAAATAAACTGATTTCTAACCTATCTTATCCGATTCTATCCTATCACATCCTATTCTATTGTAGTCGTCTATCTTTTCTTTTTTAGGTTCCATGAATTAAAATTTATTTATTATATTCCTGTTTAGATATACATAAGTTTTATTTTTGTTAATAATTGTAGTAACATAAAAATAATTACAAATTATTTTGTATACCACGGAGAATATACGAGTAGTTTATGTTAATCTTAACTTATGATAACGCTAAGTAGATATATCTCTAAGAGTAGAACACAATTTACGGAATCAAAATTGGATCACTAGATTTTTTATTATAAAAAATACTAAGGCTATATAAAACAAACAATCTGGCTTTCAAACAAAACGTTCAGATGAACAATAGGTATTTAACAAGTAACCGCTTAAAACTATAAAATTAAACAGGATTATGGTTATGTTTTACTTGCAAACTGAACGTGTTATTATACATGTTATTTAAAAATGAGCACTGAGCTCCTAAACGGTAACTCAGCACTAATTGAACCTAATTGTGTTTTAAAAAGGTAAGGGTTTAAGCTCAATAAACGTAAAAATTTAGACTATACTATAATGTTCACAAGCGATTAAGCGCTCGGTGCTTATTTTTACATCGCTATATTGTTCGCGTATCAGTCTCTTCATTAAATTCTGTCAAGAAACACACCTAACTTTTAGAAAA